>CM035115.1:56142179-56873249 GCA_020205555.1 Panax stipuleanatus | reverse complement strand
TTCAAAGTTAGAAGAAATACCAGTCGTAAGAGACTTCGTGGATGTTTTTCCGGATGATCTGCCAGGACTTCCGCCTGACAGGGAAGTAGATTTTGTTATCGATTTGGTGCCAGGAACGGCTCCAATATCGAAAGCACCGTACCGGATGGCTCCGGTAGAAATGAAGGAATTGATGGTACAGCTACAAGAGCTGTTGGACAAGAAATATATTCAACCGAGCGTATCACCGTGGGGAGCGCCGGTATTATTTGTTAAGAAGAAGGATGGAACGATGCGACTCTGCATTGACTATAGAGAATTGAACAAGGTTACCATTAAGAATAGGTATCCGTTGCCAAGGATTGATGATCTGTTTGATCAATTAAAAGGAGCGAGATATTTCTCGAAGATAGACCTGAGAAGTGGTTATCATCAGTTGAAGGTGAGGCCCGAAGATGTCCCAAAGACAGCGTTTAGGACACGATATGGTCACTACGAATTTTTGGTTATGTCATTTGGTCTAACAAATGCGCCTGCAGCATTTATGGGCCTAATAAATGGAGTGTTCAAGCCGTTTCTGGACAAATTCGTAGTGGTTTTTATTGATGATATATTGGTCTATTCTAAGACCAAGGAAGAACATGTTGAGCATTTGAAGTTGACGTTAGAAGTATTAAGAAGAGAGAAGTTGTATGCCAAATTCTCAAAGTGTGAATTCTGGATTGAAAGGGTGCTATTTCTCGGACATGTGATTGATAAGAACGGAATTTCGGTGGATCCCTCCAAAGTCGAAGCGGTGATGAATTGGGATCAGCCGAAAACACCGTCGGAAGTAAGAAGTTTTCTTGGATTAGCTGGTTACTATAGAAGATTTATTCAGGATTTTTCCAAGATCGCCACTCCATTAACGAATTTGACTAGGAAAGTTGTGAAATTCGTTTGGACGGAGAAGTGTGAGGAAAGTTTTCAAGAACTTAAGAGAAGGTTAATTACAACACCTGTGTTGTCCCTTCCGGATGACACAGGAAATTTTGTGGTATATAGTGATGCGTCGCATAAAGGGCTAGGCTGTGTGCTTATGCAAAACGGCAGAGTCATTGCGTATGCGTCACGACAACTAAAAGATTACGAGAAGGGATATCCAACCCATGATTTGGAATTGGCTGCGGTGGTATTCGCTTTAAAGATTTGGAGACACTATCTCTATGGGGAAAAGTGTGAAATATATACAGACCATAAGAGTCTGAAGTATATTTTCACACAGAAAGACTTGAATATGCGCCAAAGAAGGTGGCTGGAGTTAATAAAGGATTATGATTGTGATATCTTATACCACCCAGGAAAAGCGAATGTTGTAGCCGACGCCTTAAGTAGAAAGGGTCGAGAAAAGTTGATGATGCTGACAGCACAGGGAGAATTGATTTCAGCAATGGAAAAGCTGGAATTGGAAGTAGGATGTCCAATGGAGACTGACGAGAAACTGTTCCAAATGCAAGCTGGTACAACTTTATTGGATAAGATTAAGGAAACACAAATCCTGGATAAGGAATGTGAGGAAGTAAAGAAAAAGATATCTGAAGGGACTGAACTTAGATTTAAAATGGATAGCGAAGGATTTTTGAGATTTGAAAGTAGAGTTTGGGTACCGCCAATACCAGAAATCAAGGAGGACATTCTGAGCGAGGCTCATAGTTCGAGGTATTCCATTCACCCCGGAAGTACCAAGATGTATCAGGATTTACGACAACACTTTTGGTGGCCAAATTTGAAGAGGGACATTGCCGATTGTGTTGCCAAGTGTCTGACTTGCCAAAGGGTCAAGGCAGAACACCAAAGACCAAGTGGTTTGTTACAACCTTTAGAAATCCCAGAATGGAAATGGGAACATATTACAATGGATTTTGTTGTTGGCCTTCCGACGACCCAGAAAGGCTATGACGCAGTATAGGTTATCGTCGACCGATTAACAAAATCCGCACACTTTCTTTCGATCAAAATCAGATTTAACCTAGAACAATTGGCGAAGTTATATGTAAAAGAGATTGTTTCGAGGCACGGGGTGCCAGTGTCAATTATTTCTGACCGTGATCCGCGCTTCACATCGAATTTCTGGAAGCGACTACAAGAATGCATGGGAACACAGTTGAGGATGAGCACCGCTTATCACCCTCAGACTGACGGGCAAAGTGAAAGAACGATCCAAACATTAGAGGATATGCTTAGAGCATGCATAATGGATTTTAAAGGCAATTGGGATGATCATTTGCCGTTTGTAGAATTTGGTTATAATAATAGTTACCACGCTAGTATTGGTATGCCGCCTTACGAAGCGTTGTACGGTAGAAAGTGCAGAACTCCACTGTACTGGGATGAAGTTGGTGAAAGACAATTGCTAGGACCAGAGTTAGTCCAACAAACGGCAGAAATAGTTAAAGTAATTCGGACAAGATTAGTAGCGGCTCAGGATAGGAAGAAGAAATACGTCGATCCACACCGCAAGAATGTAGAGTTTGAATCGGGTAGTTTTGTATTTTTGAAGGTCTCTCCTTGGAAGGGAAAGATCAGATTTGGTAAGAAGGGAAAATTGAGCCCAAGGTTCATTGGACCCTTTGAGGTACTCCGAAGAATTGGAGAAGTAGCCTATGAGGTAGCTTTACCTCCGGCACTGGAGCATGTCCACAACATTTTCCATGTGTCGGTATTACGACGTTATAAACCCGATTACAAACATGTGATAGAATATGAACCCCTACAATTTGAGAAAGATTTATCATACCAAGAAGTTCCTGTTCAGATAGTTGACAGGAAAGAGCAAGTTCTCAGGAACAAAGTAATACCTTCTGTTAAGGTAATTTGGAGGAATCACAACGCTGAAGAAGCTACGTGGGAACTCGAAGAGAATATGATAAATAATTATCCACATTTATTTTCTTGAATAGGTGAACGTGATTCTGAGGACAGAATCCTTTAAAGGGGGGAAAGATGTGACGAACGAGAATTTTGTAAAGATATTTGAATATTTATTAAAATAAATAAATATTTTTAATGATTTAATTATTGAGTTAAATAATTAATTCATGAATTTGTGGTAGATTAATTTAATTATATGTGTTACATTAATTAAATTAATGTGTAGTGATTTAATAGTTCAAAGTTGTTTGAATATTTATAATGGGACGAAATTATTAAATCGAACCGTGATTCTGAGGACAGAATCCTTTTAAGGGGGAAAGATGTGACGAACGAGAATTTTGTAAAGATATTTGAATATTTATTGAAATAAATAAATATTTTTAATGATTTAATTATTGAGTTAAATAATTAATTCATGAATTTGTGGTAGATTAATTTAATTATATGTGTTACATTAATTAAATTAAAGTGTAGTGATTTAATAGTTCAAAGTATTTAATTAATTAAGTTTATTTGATTAATTGAATTAATTAAATAAGCATATGTTACTTTAATTAATTAAAGAATTAGTGAATTAACATAATTAATAAATAAAAATATTAATTATGTGACAATCTAATTTAATGTAAAATTTATTATATTTTATTTAATTGATTTAAATAAAATTGATTAATTAATTAAAGTGTTACAATTAACTATATACTAAACTAATTAATTAAAATAAATGAAAAAGGAATTAAGGGTGTAGCCAAACAAGGCCTTAAGGGGAGTTAGTCCGTTTGTTGTACAACAGATATATTATATATACGTATATTATCCTGTTAAACGGAATTGTTTTCATTTTGTTCAAAGTCAGAGAAAGAAATAAAAAAAAACTTAGAAATCTTCAGAGAGAAGAAGAAGAAGAGAGAAAGAGGTTTGAGGAATCCTGAGTATTGTATTAGATTTATCTTCACACTAACAAAGGGTAATCTTCCTTTTTAAGTTTTTAAAAGTTATATTTTTTTCAAAGTCTTCATTTACGTATTTGAGTTTTCTGTGAAAATTGAGTTTCCCAATTGGGTTACGATATGGCTTTATCTATATGGGTATGGAATCATAACGTGTTTTTCTAACATATAATCATGTTTTAAAGGATCAATTTTATATAATCTGGCCTTAATTGGGTTTTTCAAATATTTACAGAGTTTTTATACGTCTTTATAAAAAACTCTCTGTTAAGAATTATTTTGAAAAATTAAACCAAGATATGTTTATATATGTAATCATATATGTTGGTATTATGTGTTAGATCATGTATCCATGATTTACACTGACCACACCAAATAACTTTGTTAATAATTGGGTTTTATGAAATTACAGAGTATTGAATATGGGTGAATAACCCATATGGGTTAAATTAATGATTAAATCATATGTTTATATTTAAATTGATACATGAATATGATTGTATATGTTAAGACAAAGAAAATGGAATTGAAATAAATGAATTCGGTGTAGTAACGAATCCGTAAGGAGATTTTTTTTATGTTTTTCATTAAACTCTTGAATGTTTTGAAGAACAGTGAAAATTAATATGTTAATTTGTGTAATTACATGACTTGGAATGGTAAGAACATGTTATAAGTGATATATAATGTTCCTGTGAAGTTTATACTTCATGGGTAACATTATAAATCAGTATAATGATGTGAATTGGGAGAAAATGGGAGAAAATCTGTGTTCGTTCGCGAACTTCAGATTTTGAAATTTTCGCAGCCGCGCGGCCGCGCCGGCTGCAAGGCAAAATGGCGCGGGGCCGCGCCTGTCCGAAAATTTTAAAAAAAATTGCTAAGTGTTGGAAAATTTTGAAATGTGTTTTGAGTCTAATGAACATGAACACATGTTGTATAAATATAATAAAATATTGATATGAGTTTAATAATTTATGTTATGTAATTAATTAATAAATTAATTACGTGACTTAAACTATTATTTGTAAAGGTTAAATAATGTGTTATAAACATTAAGACATTATTTTAAATCTAATTAACATGTAGACATGTTATATATGTAATGAGTTATTAATACAAGTTAATAACTTAAGTTACGTGATTAATTAACAAGTTAATTAATCAACGTAAACCATTATTTGAAAACTTAATAATGAGTTTGAAGAATACTATTGTAAATCAATAATCATATCGAACCTGTGATTAATTGATATTGTAAATGTGTGATAGGTAAGAGTAATTAAAGAAGTGAGTAATAACTGTAGCTTGCGCACGAGGCAAGTTTTCTATCCCTAACTTATTATTATTGTTTGGCAAGTTTCCTAAACTAAACTCTTTTAATTAAGTAATTGATATGCTTAATTACTATTGTTGAGAAAATTCTTACTCTTGAATATCCAAGTTTAGAATTTCACATGAGATGCCATGATTCTTTTAAAAGTATCATTTAAGTGTACAATACTTATTCGATTGTATACCTTGAGAAGTTAATATTCAATATGAATATCATTATTGAATTATCCAAACCAACTTTATTTGGTACGGATTCTGATGTCAAATTGAGATGAACAACCCTAATGTAGGGGATTAATGAAGATGCTTTAAGCGTTAAGATAATGTGCACAGTATCAGTACGAAGGGCTGATCTCCCTAAGTACGAGAAGTAAAGTCTATAGTCTTGTGACTGTTAAAGGTTGGAAAGGTTAATATACTTGACAACCTAAGACTCGGTTCAAGGTCTTAATGACCCTCAGAAGTAATTTGACTCTTGATTAATATTCTTGATTCAAAAGTTGAGAAGTAATTTGACTCTTGATTAATATTCTTGATTCAAATGTTGAGCTTTCTGTTATTCAGAATTCTTTCACTCGCATGTTATTATTCTGTCATATTTTTATACTTGCGGGCATCCGTGCTCACTCTTGCATAATAACATTACAGCTAATAATGAACGAAGTGATGTACCTTCTAGTAGCAAGGGCAAAGGAAAAGCTAACAAGTGATGAAGATTTGTGTTGTCATGAATAATGTTAAAGTTTAAGATTTATGTGTGATGATTTAAGACTTATTTATTTACGTTTCCGCAATAGATATTTAAGGTTAAGTATAACCTGGGATTTATGATGTATTTTTATTTCAGATGATGTAAGATGATGATTTATTTATCTAATAAATAAATTTCATTATTTATGGGTAGATAGTTGTATGATATTGGAACAGTGAACACCAAATCCTGTAGAAATTAAGATACCGGATTTGGGGGTGTCACAAGTTGGTATCAAAGCTGTAGGTTATGAACCTTAGATGGGGGGAAAACCTTAGGATAGTAGCCTTCATGAAGATAGTAATGACAACTCTGATTTGAGTTCTAAGAAAGATAATAAAATTACCTTATGTGCTATGTGCTTTTGTGTTCATACTTGTTAGAGTATTGATTAACATCACGTAAAAACTAAGACTTAAAACTTATTTTGTCAGGATGTCAGATATTGGAGGAGCTAGTCAGCCCAGGGATGTTGTACCCCTAGAGACTAGAGATGAGGAGCCCCGGGACATACACACTGTCTGGGAGCAGTTAGTACAGCCAGAGCCATCTCCTGTGATTCCAGATTTTGGTCAGGAGCATGAGCCAGAGATTTACTCAGAGGAGGACCCTGAGGAGGTCGAGATCCCGGCTGAGGCAGCCGAGGAGGAGGAAGAAGACGACCCTGAAGAAGAAGAGGAGGAGGAAGATCTTGAGGAGTTCCCACCGAACTCTGTCAGTGCTGATATGTATGATTTATTATATGATCGCAACGTAGAGTTACGAGATACAATTCAGGAGTTGAGGGAGCAGTCAGTTGTTCAGGGTGGTGAGATTGAGACACTCCACACCCGTCTTGGTAATGTGGAGTGGGATTTGGTTCATGAGAAGGGCCAAACTGAGCAGAAGACAGAGGAGATAGAAAAGTTAAAGAATGAGTTGAAAGAGAAATATGAAAGACTCGCCATAGTGGAAGAAGCTTGGGTGAGAAATGCACGATGTGCAGATCTGGCAGAGGATGATGCGCGTGCGAAGAGAGTTAAGGTTGCAGAGACGTGCTACACGTTTCCGAGGGAAATGGATGAGGCCCAGGACCGAGTTATGAGATATCCAATTCAGTTCGAGGGACTGCCTGGGTATATGTTAGATCGCAGGACTATGTCCCGCATTATAGAGGAGGAACGTAGTGAAGCTGTCCGACGCCTTAGTAGGCCGTGATAGGATAATATGATATTGTTAATGTTTAAATAATCGTAAATAATGTAAATTCCAATGTGATTATAAACAAAGGAATATTGTGATAATGTAAATCCTGTAGAAACTTTATTTCAGGATAGTTGATGTAATTGGCAGAAATGCTATCGTATTGTATTAAAAGCTTTTGGTTTTAATAAAATAATAAAGTTGTTTAAGATGATATGGGTTAGGTGAATATGTTAAAGTATTTAACATTATGTGATACTCTTTGGACTAGTTAATGTAAATTCCGATGTGATTAAAAACAAAGGAATATTTTGAGAAACTAAATCCTGAAGATTCTTTTTATTGGGATAGTTGAAGTAAATGGCAGAGATGCTATAGTACTATGTTTAAAACTTTTGATTTAAATAAAATATCAAAGGTTATTTGAAAAGAAAAGAGTTAAAGTGGTTATGTTAAATATTTGAGTTAAGTCTTAAATATTTAAGAGATTGAATAAAGATCTAATGAGCGTATATTCTTAACAGAAATATGCCGCCAAGAAGGAGACAAAATCGTCGACAAGCCCAAGAAGGGTCAACTAATAACAACAATGATGCCAATGCGAACCCCATTCAGCAGTTGGTAAATCTGTTGGCTAGAGCGATGAACAATCAGCCTCAAGTTCCACCAAACACCTCATTTAAAGATCTTAAGGCAGTGGGACCGCCAGATTTTAAGGGTTCCACGAATCCGATAGAAGCTCAGACTTGGGTTATGGAAATGGAGAAAATTTTTGAGGTCGCCCGAGTTAGGGAGGACCAGAAGACCGCCTACGCGACATTTATGTTAAAATCAGAAGCCAGCTACTAGTGGCAGGCAAATAAGATCAGGGGAGGAGAAGGAGTAATAACCTGGGAAAGGTTTAAAGAAATGTTTTTCGAGATGTATTTCCCGACCAGCTCCCAGAATCAAATGGAGGTGCAGTTTCTGGAGTTAAAGCAGGGGAATATGTCTGTGCCCAACTACGCGGCAAAGTTTAACGAATTGTCTAGGTTTGCTCAATATCAGGTGCATACTGACGAAAGAAAGGCTAGGCGTTTTGAACAGGGACTGAAACCCTGTTTGTATAGCAAGGTGTCAATGTTTTAATTGAACACTTTTGCTGGAGTTCTGGAGAAGGCCATTCTCGCTGAAGGTGGAAGCGAAGCGGTGTCTAAGTACAATCAGGATCAAAAGAAGAAGAAGAATGATAGTGAAGGAAACAATAAGGCTAGTGGCAGTCCTACAGGGGGAACTAATAATCATAAACGAAAATGGAATGACAACCCGTCGTCTGTAAGTCAGCAAGGTAGTCAGAAGAAAAAGTTAGAACCATGCCCAACCTGTGGGAGGACTCATTTGGGAGCCTGCATGAAAGGAAAAAGAGTTTGCTACAATTGTGGTCAGGAAGGCCACATAGAACGTAACTGCCCTAACCCTAAAAAGGGCGCCTGCTACACGTGTGGGTCAAAGGATCATTTGGCTATAGACTGTTCAAAGAAGGCATCTGGAGGGGCAGGGTCAGGTGGACATAAGGGAAATAATAGTGGAAATCCTCTTACCATTATCGGACCGACTTTGACAAACCGACCAACTGCAAGGACATTTAACATGACCGTACAAGATGCTGTGCAGCCTCGTGATGTGGTGTCAGGTATCATTCCGATCAATAAAGTCAATGCTTATGTTTTATTTGATTCGGGTGCTACTTGTTCATTTATATCCAACGACTTTGTAAAGAATTTAGAATTGCTTAAAGACGAATTAGAGATCCCTATGAACATAGAGATTGCGAATAAGGAAGTAATTTCCGTTAAGTATATACACAAGAACTGTAGAGTGGATATTAAGGGTAACGTTATGAACGTAGATCTGATCCTGATTAAACTTGGGGAATTTGACGTTATCCTGGGAATGGATTGGTTATTCAAGTATGGAGCAGTAATTGATTGCCAGAAGAAATGTATTAACCTTATGACTCCGTCAAAGGTTGTGTTTTATGGCAGCAAATCGCCTAGACAAGCGAGTTGTCTGACGATGATGCAGGACAGGAAGTTATTAAGACAAGGCTGTGTGGGGTATTTAGCCTACATAGTTGATAGTCGTAAAGAGAATCCAAAGTTAGAAGAAATACCAGTCGTAAGAGACTTCGTGGATGTTTTCCTGGATGATCTACCAGGACTTCCGCCTGACAGGGAAGTAGATTTTGTTATCGATTTGGTGCCAGGAACGGCTCCAATATCGAAAGCACCATACCGGATGGCTCCGGTAGAAATGAAGGAATTGATGGTACAGCTACAAGAGCTGTTGGACAAGAAATATATTCAACCGAGCGTATCACCGTGGGGAGCGCCGGTATTATTTGTTAAGAAGAAGGATGGAACGATGTGACTCTGCATCGACTATAGAGAATTGAACAAGGTTACCATTAAGAATAGGTATCCATTGCCAAGGATTAATGATCTGTTTGATCAATTAAAAGGAGCGAGATATTTCTCGAAGATAGACCTGAGAAGTGGTTATCATCAGTTGAAGGTGAGGCCAGAAGATGTCCCGAAGACAGCGTTTAGGACACGATATGGTCACTACGAATTTTTGGTTATGTCATTTGGTCTAACAAATACGCCTGCAGCATTTATGGGCCTAATGAATGGAGTGTTCAAGCTGTTTCTGAACAAATTCATAGTGGTTTTTATTGATGATATATTGATCTATTCTAAGACCAAGGAAGAACATGTTGAGCATTTGAAGTTGACGTTAGAAGTATTAAGAAGAGAGAAGTTGTATGCCAAATTCTCAAAGTGTGAATTTTGGATTGAAAGGGTGCAATTTCTCGGACATGTGATTGCTAAGGACGGAATTTCGGTGGATCCCTCCAAAGTCGAAGCGGTGATGAATTGGGATCAGCCGAAAACACCGTCGGAAGTAAGAAGTTTTCTTGGATTAGCTGGTTACTATAGAAGATTTATTCAGGATTTTTCCAAGATCGCCACTCCATTAACGAATTTGACTAGGAAAGTTGTGAAATTCGTTTGGACGGAGAAGTGTGAGGAAAGTTTTCAAGAACTTAAGAGAAGGTTAAGTACAACACCTGTGTTGTCCCTTCCGGATGACACATGAAATTTTGTGGTATATAGTGATGCGTCGCATAAAGGGCTAGGCTGTGTGCTTATGCAAAACGGCAGAGTCATTGCGTATGCGTCACGACAACTAAAAGATTACGAGAAGGGATATCCAACCCATGATTTGGAATTGGCTGCGGTGGTATTCGCTTTAAAGATTTGGAGACACTATCTCTATGGGGAAAAGTGTGAAATATATACAGACCATAAGAGTCTGAAGTATATTTTCACACAGAAAGACTTGAATATGCGCCAAAGAAGGTGGCTGGAGTTAATAAAGGATTATGATTGTGATATCTTATACCACCCAGGAAAAGCGAATGTTGTAGCCGACGCCTTAAGTAGAAAGGGTCGAGAAAAGTTGATGATGCTGACAGCACAGGGAGAATTGATTTCAGCAATGGAAAAGCTGGAATTGGAAGTAGGATGTCCAATGGAGACTGACGAGAAACTGTTCCAAATGCAAGCTGGTACAACTTTATTGGATAAGATTAAGGAAACACAAATCCTGGATAAGGAATGTGAGGAAGTAAAGAAAAAGATATCTGAAGGGACTGAACTTAGATTTAAAATGGATAGCGAAGGATTTTTGAGATTTGAAAGTAGAGTTTGGGTACCGCCAATACCAGAAATCAAGGAGGACATTCTGAGCGAGGCTCATAGTTCGAGGTATTCCATTCACCCCGGAAGTACCAAGATGTATCAGGATTTACGACAACACTTTTGGTGGCCAAATTTGAAGAGGGACATTGCCGATTGTGTTGCCAAGTGTCTGACTTGCCAAAGGGTCAAGGCAGAACACCAAAGACCAAGTGGTTTGTTACAATCTTTAGAAATGCCAGAATGGAAATGGGAACATATTACAATGGATTTTGTTGTTGGCCTTCCGACGACCCAGAAAGGCTATGACGCAGTATAGGTTATCGTCGACCGATTAACAAAATCCGCACACTTTCTTCCGATCAAAATCAGATTTAACCTAGAACAATTGGCGAAGTTATATGTAAAAGAGATTGTTTCGAGGCACGGGGTGCCAGTGTCAATTATTTCTGACCGTGATCCGCGCTTCACATCGAATTTCTGGAAGCGACTACAAGAATGCATGGGAACACAGTTGAGGATGAGCACCGCTTATCACCCTCAGACTGACGGGCAAAGTGAAAGAACGATCCAAACATTAGAGGATATACTTAGAGCATGCATAATGGATTTTAAAGGCAATTGGGATGATCATTTGCCGCTTGTAGAATTTGGTTATAATAATAGTTACCACGCTAGTATTGGTATGCCGCCTTACGAAGCGTTGTACGGTAGAAAGTGCAGAACTCCACTGTACTGGGATGAAGTTGGTGAAAGACAATTGCTAGGACCAGAGTTAGTCCAACAAACGGCAGAAATAGTTAAAGTAATTCGGACAAGATTAGTAGCGGCTCAGGATAGGCAGAAGAAATACGTCGATCCACACCGCAAGAATGTAGAGTTTGAATCGGGTAGTTTTGTATTTTTGAAGGTCTCTCCTTGGAAGGGAAAGATCAGATTTGGTAAGAAGGAAAAATTGAGCCCAAGGTTCATTGGACCCTTTGAGGTACTCCGAAGAATTGGAGAAGTAGCCTATGAGGTAGCTTTACCTCCGGCACTGGAGCATGTCCACAACATTTTCCATGTGTCGGTATTACGACGTTATAAACCCGATTACAAACATGTGATAGAATATGAACCCCTACAATTTGAGAAAGATTTATCATACCAAGAAGTTCCTGTTCAGATAGTTGACAGGAAAGAGCAAGTTCTCAGGAACAAAGTAATACCTTCTGTTAAGGTAATTTGGAGGAACCACAACGCTGAAGAAGCTACGTGGGAACTCGAAGAGAATATGATAAATAATTATCCACACTTATTTTCTTGAATAGGTGAACGTGATTCTGAGGACAGAATCCTTTAAAGGGGGGAAAGATGTGACGAACGAGAATTTTGTAAAGATATTTGAATATTTATTAAAATAAATAAATATTTTTAATGATTTAATTATTGAGTTAAATAATTAATTCATGAATTTGTGGTAAATTAATTTAATTATATGTGTTATATTAATTAAATTATTGTGTAGTGATTTAATAGTTCAAAGTTGTTTGAATATTTATAATGGGACGAAATTATTAAATCGAACCGTGATTCTGAGGACAGAATCCTTTTAAGGGGGAAAGATGTGACGAACGAGAATTTTGTAAAGATATTTGAATATTTATTGAAATAAATAAATATTTTTAATGATTTAATTATTGAGTTAAATAATTAATTCATGAATTTGTGGTAGATTAATTTAATTATATGTGTTACATTAATTAAATTAATGTGTAGTGATTTAATAGTTTAAAGTATTTAATTAATTAAGTTTATTTGATTAATTGAATTAATTAAATAAGCATATGTTACTTTAATTAATTAAAGAATTAGTGAATTAACATAATTAATAAATAAAAATATTAATTATGTGACAATCTAATTTAATGTAAAATTTATTATATTTTATTTAATTGATTTAAATAAAATTGATTGATTAATTAAAGTGTTACAATTAACTATATACTAAACTAGTTAATTAAAATAAATGAAAAAGGAATTAAGGGTGTAGCCAAACAAGGCCTTAAGGGGAGTTAGTCCGTTTGTTGTACAACGGATATATTATATATACGTATATTATCCTGTTAAACGGAATTGTTTTTATTTTGTTCAAAGTCAGAGAAAGAAATAAAAAAAAACTTAGAAATCTTCAGAGAGAAGAAGAAGAAGAGAGAAAGAGGTTTGAGGAATCCTGAGTATTGTATTAGATTTATCTTCATACTAACAAAGGGTAATCTTCCTTTTTAAGTTTTTAAAAGTTATATTTTTTTCAAAGTCTTCATTTACGTATTTGAGTTTTCTGTGAAAATTGAGTTTCCCAATTGGGTTACGATATGGCTTTATCTATATGGGTATGGAATCATAACGTGTTTTTCTAACATATAATCATGTTTTAAAAGATCAATTTTATATAATCTGGCCTTAATTGGGTTTTTCAAATATTTACAGAGTTTTTATACGTCTTTATAAAAAACTCTCTGTTAAGAATTATTTTGAAAAATTAAACCAAGATATGTTTATATATGTAATCATATATGTTGGTATTATGTGTTAGATCATGTATCCATGATTTACACTGACCACACCAAATAACTTTGTTAATAAATGGGTTTTATGAAATTACAGAGTATTGAATATGGGTGAATAACCCATATGGGTTAAATTAATGATTAAATCATATGTTTATATTTAAATTGATACATGAATATGATTGTATATGTTAAGACAAAGAAAATGGAATTGAAATAAATGAATTCGGTGTAGTAACGAATCCGTAAGGAGATTTTTTTTATGTTTTTCATTAAACTCTTGAATGTTTTGAAGAACAGTGAAAATTAATATGTTAATTTGTGTAATTACATGACTTGGAATGTTAAGAACATGTTATAAGTGATATATAATGTTCCTGTGAAGTTTATACTTCATGGGTAACATTATAAATCAGTATAATGATGTGAATTGGGAGAAAATGGGAGAAAATCTGTGTTCGTTCGCGAACTTCAGATTTTGAAATTTTCGCAGCCGCGCGACCGCGCCGGCTGCAAGGCAAAATGGCGCGCGGCCGCGCCTGTCCGAAAATTTTAAAAAAATTTGCTAAGTGTTTGAAAATTTTGAAATGTGTTTTGAGTCTAATGAACATGAACACATGTTGTATAAATATAATAAAATATTGATATGAGTTTAATAATTTATGTTATGTAATTAATTAATAAATTAATTACGTGACTTAAACTATTATTTGTAAAGGTTAAATAATGTGTTATAAACATTAAGACATTATTTTAAATCTAATTAACATGTAGACATGTTATATATGTAATGAGTTATTAATACAAGTTAATAACTTAAGTTACGTGATTAATTAACAAGTTAATTAATCAACGTAAACCATTATTTGAAAACTTAATAATGAGTTTGAAGAATACTATTGTAAATCAATAATCATATCGAACCTGTGATTAATTGATATTGTAAATGTGTGATAGGTAAGAGTAATTAAAGAAGTGAGTAATAACTGTAGCTTGCGCACGAGGCAAGTTTTCTATCCCTAACTTATTATTATTGTTTGGCAAGTTTCCTAAACTAAACTCTTTTAATTAAGCAATTGCTATGCTTAATTACTATTGTTGAGAAAATTCTTACTCTTGAATATCCAAGTTTAGAATTTCACATGAGATGCCATGATTCTTTTAAAAGTATCATTTAAGTGTACAATACTTATTCAATTGTATACCTTGAGAAGTTAATATTCAATATGAATATCATTTATTGAATTATCCAAACCAACTTTATTTGGTACGGATTCTGATGTCAAATTGAGATGAACAACCCTAATGTAGGGGATTAATGAAGATGCTTTAAGCGTTAAAATAATGTGCACAGTATCAGTACGAAGGGCTGATCTCCCTAAGTACGAGAAGTAAAGTCTATAGACTTGTGACTGTTAAAGGTTGGAAAGGTTAATATACTTGACAACCTAAGACTCGGTTCAAGGTCTTAATGACCCTCAGAAGTAATTTGACTCTTGATTAATATTCTTGATTCAAAAGTTGAGAAGTAATTTGACTCTTGATTAATATTCTTGATTCAAATGTTGAGCTTTCTATTATTCAGAATTCTTTCACTCGCATGTTATTATTCTGTCATATTTTTATACTTGCGGGCATCCGTGCTCACTCTTGCATAATAACATTGCAGCTAATAATGAACGAAGTGATGTACCTTCTAGTAGCAAGGGCAAAGGAAAAGCTAACAAGTGATGAAGATTTGTGTTGTCATGAATAATGTTAAAGTTTAAGATTTATGTGTGATGATTTAAGACTTATTTATTTACGTTTCCGCAACAGATATTTAAGGTGAAGTATAACCTGGGATTTATGATGTATTTTTATTTCAGATGATGTAAGATGATGATTTATTTATCTAATAAATAAATTTCATTTTTTATGGGTAGATAGTTGTATGATATTGGAACAGTGAACACCAAATCCTGTAGAAATTAAGATACCGGATTTGGGGGTGTCACATTAAGTGTAGACTTATATTAGTTTATACTAATTGGAGAGATCGACTTGTTATTATTAGGTCGTTCCAACGCCATTTAAATTAAAGTTAGAATTATTTGTAGTTGAGCAAACAGGCAAGTTCCCTATCTTCCTCAAGTTATATTTGAGCAAGTATCCTATCCTTGTGTTTACTTTACTCAAGGAACGTTGTAAGCGAGTTTCTTAAACTTCACTTGATTTGAATGCAAGTCTCCCTAACCTTACTCAAATTCATATCGAGCAGGGTATTATTATATTGCAAGTTTTCCTGAACTACTCTTTTATTTGAGCAAGTTTTCTTGACTTAAACTTATTTATTGTACAAGTATCCGAACCCTATTATGCAAGTATTCTAAATTCTTGTACTACCTTATTCAATGAACCGTGTAAGCGAGTTTCTAAACTTCACTTGTTTTTAGTGAAAGTTTCCTATCCTTCCCATATTGTATTAAGCAGGTTATTATTGTATTGTGAAAGTTTCCCAAACTTCACACTTTGGTTATTGTGAAAGTTCTCCGAACTTCACATTTTGAGTATTGTGAAAGTTTCCCGAACTTCACACTTTGGTTATTTTGTAAATTCCCGAACTTCATTTCTATATTATGTAAGTTCTCTAAACTTATACAAACTCGTATATTGTGCAAGTATCTTATCTTTGTGTTTACTTTACCCAAAGAGCGTTGTAAGCAAATATCCTAACCTATGCATTTACTTTATGCAAGAGATCTATTATGGTGAAATTCCCCGAATTTCACTCTTTGATGTTGTAAGTGTCTAAGCCTATGCATTTATTTTATGCAAGGAATCTATTATCGTGCAAGTTCCCCGAACTTCACACGTTGAATATTGTGCAAGTTCCCCGTACTTCGCACGTTGAGTATTGTGCAAGTTCCCCGAACTTCACACGTTGAGTATTGTGCAAGTTCCCCGAACTTACACAAATTCATAGATTGTGCAAATTCTAAACTTCAATTTGTGCAAGTTCTCTATCCTTCTCATATTGTATTGAGTAGGTTATTGTTGAATCGAAAGTTGTTTACTTAATTGCTTGAACTTTATTTCCAAGCATGTTATTTAGTGGTTTAATTACTTATCAATTATTCCACATTGATATTATTGATGTCTGCACCTAGTGCATTTGCGCTCGTACAGTCTTGGACTTGTACATTATTCAAGGTTCTAAATTTCTTGAACTGTGTCAGTAAGAGTCTGAACCTTCGCTCGGTCAGACTAGTGTATGAAGTTTTCTTTGAAGCTATCCAAACCAATTGATGGTAAGGATTCTTAGACGGAACAGAACACCCCTCATATATAGGAGTGTGCCCAGGTATCTAATATATATGATACGAGTAAGCAGATATAAGTGTTATGCATATTCACGTTGTGCCCGAGACTGATCTCCTTGAAGGTACTTACTTTCTGTAGCCAGAAGCCAGTAATTCTAAAAAGGGTCAATTAGCTAATGAACCCATTGGAAAGTTATAGTTAAGAGTCTACTCGACTATCAGTCATTCTAAAGGCAATTATTATCTTTGCTTTTAATAGTCATCTTATTGAATCTTTCAGATATTCATAGTGTTGAATCATGCAGGTTGTTGAATCTTACAGATATTCATATCATTGAATCATACAGATATTCATAGTATTAAATCATATAGATTGTTGAATCATTCTAACATTCATATTGTTGAATCTTTAAGATATTCATTTTGTTGAAATCGTTATCAGATATTTTTTCATTCATCATGATATATCCTTTATTATTGTATTTAAACTTGCTGAGCAAACTTGTTGCTCATTCTTGCTATATAATGACTTATATTGCAGTTAAGCCCGAGCCCTCAGGGAAGGACAAAGGTAAAGGAAAGATTTAGGATGGTTTGCAAGGAGCAGACTTTGTCTTTATGATTTGTTTAATTACTGTTAATGTAATATGAACCCTAATGTTTATTCTAGGGTATATTTGTATTGATGTATTAAGGTTATCGAATCTTGGGACTAATAACACCTTTTGAATGAACGACGTACATTTATTATATTTCGCATTTTAGTTATCGTATGTTACTTAAAGGTGGATGTTAGTATTGGTTCGTGGTGACCGGACCGGGGTCAGAGGACCCGGATTCGGGGTGTCACAATTGTTATGTTCAAGTATGCAATAATTGATAATATAAGGTATATGGAATACAATTATATTATATAGTGTAGAGAAACACTTAAGTGTGACCATGCAAGTATATTTAAACTATATTATATGATTGTACATATTGAAGCTATGTGTTATGAATACATCATGTGTAGATATATATTGTAAACAATTATTGAATTAATAGAATTTAATAATGAATGAGATAATTTAATGTGGTAATATTTGATTTGAATTATATCCGGTACAACAAATGTACATGGATTATATGTGTGTAAATTACATTTACTATATTGTATGAATTATATGGTAGTATTATTGGGATTACATTGTAATTTTAATTATAATCTAAATATATAGTAGGTATATATATGTGTTAACCTAAGTGTATAATATAACATTGTGTTTGCTAGAATGCTGAGATGTATATTGCTTATAAGAGACCCATGTCTTTTTCACGTGCATAGCCATAAGCCTAAGCCTACTCTCTACTCCTCAAACTCAGTAAAATCACAGTAATGATGAACAAGGATGTGGGCTTCATGATTTTCTTTAACAACTAATTACCTACCACTCCATAACCTTCATACAATCCTTACATACGTTGGTTTAATTTGGAGAACATTGACATTGTCTGTGTATAGGAAATTCTATAAATTGAGACCTCCCTTCACAAATTCATTTGCTGAGAATTTTGTTTAAGAGTTGGGTGAGAGCATATATATCAGTATTATGTATTCCAAGAGTTGAGAACTCAGTTAACAACAATTGCATTACAAAGGTATAACTACATTCCTTGTTCTTCATTTTCATTTTTTGTTTCTGAAGTTTTTGAAAATATCTCATTTCTTGGTTTTGCCAAATTGAGTTGTGTTTGGGTTATAGAACCCTTATATGGTTGTTATATAGACTTAATAACATGATAATATACAATATGGCTGGCTAACAATCAAATTCATACGATAATTTCCTTGTTCTTCATTTTGTCTCTAAGATTTCTTAGATTTTGAATGTTACATGGAATTCATGATTCTGCAATTTGATAATGTTAATTTGTTGCTATATTAGCTTGTAAACATATTGGTAATACAATGTTGCTAGTTATATATGAATTCGTGAAGAATTTCTGTGATTTGGGATAGAGTCTGCCGAAGCAGACTGTGTCTTGAACTGAACCAGGCACGGCGCAGCTGCGCCGGAATTACACTGCGGTGCAGCGCAGCTGCGCTGGGCCCTGATCCCAGTTTATGCAGATTTTGTTCCTGCTTGATGTCTGCTAAGTAATAGTTATTGAAAGGAATTAAGACAAGCATGCTGGTATGATTAATACATGTATATGGACTTGTTAAACTAGTATGAGCATGTTATATTCGGATCGCTTACGTGAACGATGAAGTTATAGATTTCCGAAATGAACTTAGGAATTTCAAAATAGACGTTGGCTCGTTGTATCCATTTTAGACATTCTGACTTTTGAGACATGTTTGTACCACCTAGAAACACATGGAATGCATATTGACTTAAGTATATATGTATCGTGATATAATATGAACATGAAAACCTCATAAGTAACGGAAATGTAAGTTTTTACAAATGAACTCTTGGCATGTATATTGAGATGTGAATTCTGATATTTGTAAACATGTTTGATAGTACTCGTAGACTCATTCATGCATCGTACATATATACATACCATGATTAGTTGTCGTGATTCAAAATTTGCGTAAACGAAGCATATTTTCAAACTAATGACAATAATAGTTGCATGTATGCGATATGAATACTCATGAACATGCTTAAAATAAGTATATGAATACCTTACGTGTTTTAAAAGCGAGCATGATAGGCTTTGTGAATTCCATGACCTTAAATGACCGTAAGTTGTCGAAAGGGTTAACTTAGAAGCTATATCACATATGTTTGGAACGAGGGAAGGTTATACAAACATAAAAGTATTCTTTAATGTATATATGCTATGTTATATTATATGTTTTATTTGAAACTGATTTTGACGGTTAACTTATAGAAATGCCATAACTTGCTAAAATAAAATATATTTAGTATTGATTGTGGTTTTATGTGATATTAATAAATATGAGAGTATATTGCTAGTTGTTGCAATCTTATATGATATAAGAATGTGTTTTAACTCAAAAGGAGGAACGTTAAGGATAGAAATTATATTAATATAATACTATATAACTGTGTCGCTAGGTCAAGACTTAGCTTATGTGATTATCGTATATACGAGATGAGATATAATGTTGAACTATATGGCTATACGTAACTATATTACGATAGGAATCCGAAAGTGTTGATTTGCTTTTCGTGGATAAACTACGTATAAGGCAAGTATCCGAATCCTATCTTTGTGTTTACGTTATTCGAGGAACGTTGTAAGCAAGTTTCCTAACTTATACTCTTTTACCGTGTAAGTATTCTATCCTTTTATATTGCGAACTAGTTTCTTTACTTAATCGTTTGAATTGAATTAGCATACTTGAACTCTTATTTCATTAAAGCTATTATTCATGATGAACTTGGTATTGTTCTTGAATATTGTGAAAGTGTCTATGCCATTTGATTCGGCTAGACTTATATTATTGAAAAGCGACCCAAACCAATTGATTGGTGCGGGATCTTGTATTTGACTGAGAAGAACAACCTTCTTTGAAGGGAATATATAATTGTCGGAGAACCGACGTGCCACTTGAGTATGATTGATTGTTATGCATAACGTAGGGTACTTTAGGCTGATCACCTACTGTACTTGTTTTTGATTTGGGTTATCAGTTTAATGCTGTTAATTCTAGTAGAAGTTCATAGTCCTTAGTGACTTCTCAGTATTCAGTTATCTTAAAATCTTGAATTGATTTATTATTGAATCACATTGATATTATTCTGTCCTTAGCGACTATTATTGAGAACTGTTGATATTCTTGTTATCCTTGAACTATCAAACCTTGTTATACCCTTTCGAGAATTGAGAATTATATTACTCACCCTTATTGTATATTACTTGCTGAGAAAATTGTGCTCATTCTTGCTTTCCCTAAAACATTTCAGTTAAGGCAAAGCAGTGCGGACCTTCGGGCACAGATAAGGGCAAGAGAAAGGCTACTGAGTAGCTTTAATTATATAGGACTTATGATTGTAATAAAGAACTTATGATATTATGTACTAGTTAAGGTTATTTATGCTTGAGATATGTCTAAGCTATGTAATCACTGTTTAAGTTACGAGACCTTGGGACGTGAATAAATTATATTATTTAAATATAATCTATTCGGTAGTAGTCGTGTATTATATTCTGCTGTGCGATGCGACATTTAGACGTATTATTATTATGATTGTATTACCATGAGCACGTGACGAACCGAATTCGAGTGACCAAGTGGCGGTCCCTAATTTGGTGGCGTCACAGGTTGGTATCAGAGCTGTAGTTTTAAAACTTAGGAGCGAGTGTCCTTAGATTATAACTTAAGAGAACTTAGAAGTTAGAAAGGGATAGAACTCATGTAACGACCCCAAAAATCATACCATATAACTCTCGACATAGGTCGTTAACAATACAACTTTATTCTAACTTTACATCATGATTCGATATTAAAAATACTAAAAATGCGAAATATTTGAAACTTTTATAAACTCTTTCTTTAGTGCCCTGAATCGCAACCTTTACATTATAAAAATTTGATTCTACTCTATTACATGAATCACTTCCCCAAAGTTACTATACAAAGTCTTACATTACAATTTATTATCCATACACATTGGATAACTCCACTTATAATGTAACAGATATTACATTCAAAACATTAGATACATTTCTCATAAAACATAAGTAATCTTCGTGAATATAGATCTCTATAATTCACTTAGCACGTATCCTTACCTTGAAATCTTGACCTGTAAAATTTATTATTTGCAAGAGTGAGCTCGATAGCTCAGCAAGTTCTAACAGTTTTCATGCATCACATAGCATATAATAACATGCTCAACATACATCTCATAACAATTAAAGTAACAAGGCATACATGCTTCAATTCACATAGCAAATATAAAGATTGAGTTCCTTACTCAATCAACAATCTTTAATAAATAAATATAGTCATAAATTGACGTTAACATTCATGTTTACAACATATATAACATATCATGCTCTTTGCAAAATAATTTAAAACAGTTCATAATATCATCAAGTTCACATAGAAAATAGGAACCGAAAGACTTACTTGGCTCGTAGATTACCAAATACCAAAAAACAGCTTAATATAATCTGCTTCATGATCCTACATAACGTATTACCATACGCATCAATTATTAGTCACTTAGCAACGCTTATCAAACGTCTAAGTAAAATCTACTTTATACTTTCTAATTTACACTTCATAATTCTCTTTTATTTACTCGTTTGACACTCACTATCAAACTTATGTATAATTAACAACATAAGTTAATTATCACATAGCTAACCCTCATCGCTAGTTAACCAACTTAGGTTAACTTATTCCTCATTAACTAAAAATTTAATAATTGATTATCACATCACATAATCATATAACTTCTCACATAATTAATCAATTAATAATTACATACTCATATTACATAATAACTAAACAAATTATAATTTAAACATCCACTTTAATTATAACTAATCAAATTACATCTTACGTTAATCAAATTATAATTATCAATCACTCTACATCATGCATAATTAAACAAACTACAACTTCTAATTATCCATGCGTTTATTAAACTATAATTAAATAAATTATAATTTAAATTACATATTCATCTTAATTATAATTATCCCAAATTATAATTACATATTAATCAATTAAATTATAATTACATAATTATAATTTAAGTTAAACATTTACTCAATAAAATAAATCAATTAACCTTCATTATAATTTAACAAGTTATAGATTAAATTAAATCCTTACTCTAATTATAATTATAATTGTATATCATGTTCACTACATTATAACCAAACAAATTATAACTTAAGTTAAACCTTTACTTAATTAAAATGAATTAACTAATAACAATTTAAGGTTTTCACCACCTTCTTTCTTTTAAACTTGGAAATCGTCAAATACCTATTAACAATATCTTATTGCAAATCTTAGTTCATGTTTAACACATAACCATTATCATTAACCTGTACAATTTGGGTTTTAAAAACTGTACAATTAATTAAAGTTTTCTGCCTCTGCTCAAGGTACGGCGCAGCTGCGCCACACATTGCCTTGACACCGGCGCAGCTGCGCAGGTGTCAAACATGAGGAAACCCAGCGGCGCAGCTGCGCCGTTTCTGCCTTTGTTACACTCGCAGCTGCGCCGTAACGCAGACAGAAACAGTGCAGACTGCTTCCTTGCTTCACTGTTCTTCCCCAATATGCCAACAATTGACAATTTTAAACTACTCAGACAGTGTAAAGCATGCATGTGCAACCATACACATGTACAACATAATTCAAATCATAAAAATCATATAAGTAATCAAAATCAAAGGTTTTAAAACCAAAATTTGCTATTTTCACAAAAATTCATATTTTTCACAAAATAATTCACCATAAATCCAATTCTCAACCAATTAAATTCATAATTCATGTATTATCTTCGTTATTGAAGATAGTATCATACAAAAATCTAAATATGCATATATCACATAAGTAATTATAAATTTTTCATTCTAAACTCAACCAAAATATGAAAACTTCTTAAGAACACAAATTCTTCATAAAAACTTGTTTTATAACAAATTTTAATTTCTGAAAATCGTACATAGCATACAATTCACTTATATGAACACAACTTATATATTCAATTCATGATTATACAAATTTCTCGTTAACTCACAAACACAGAGAACTAATACTTATGAAGAATCATAAAAATATATTTAAAAATAAGAATTGAGATTATAACCTTGCTTTGCTTAGAAGAACAAGATGAAGATGGTGGTGTGTTTGAGTCTCTCAAACTTCATCTTTCTCTTTATTTTTTCTCTGTATTTCTCTTTTCTCTCTATCTTTTCTCTGTGTTTTCTCTTCTCTTTCTCTATATTTCTTTTTGTTTCCAACACTGACTATTTTCTCTAACTATTCTAACTTCTAAACTAACGTATATTATAATACTATAGATATAATATACATATAACATATATACATAACATGTAACTTATACTATATTTATGTATACAGTAACTCCCCTAATAAAGACATAGGTTACAAATTTTTTTGAAAACCAAAAACCTTAAGGCTATGTTTAGTAAAAACAACATTTTTTTAAAAAACAAGTTTTTAAATAATTAAGGCCATGTTTGAGTAAAACGGTTTTAAAACAAAAGTAAGGGTCTTGTTTGGGAAAAATTGTTTAAAAATTCTTTTCTTTATTTTAATAAATCCTTTTAACACATACTTTAATGTTACACTTTAATTAATTAAATCTTAATATTCTAATTTAATTAATTAAAAATCTAACATCAATTAAGCACATAAAATTGTCACATAATTATAATTAATTGCTAATTATAATTGCATGTAACACTCATCACATTACTCATCTAATTTAATTATCTCAATTAAATTAGAACTATAACATAAAATTATTATATCAATTAAATTAAATACTAAATATTCATTTAATTAATATACTACACTTAATTACATTACTCCATAATAATCATATAATTATTTATTTAACTCAATAAATAATTCAATTAAAATATTTATTTACTCCAATAAATATTAAAATTAACATTTAAATTATCTTCACATAAATTCACATATTTCCCCATATATGACACGTATTCACATACTTAAACTCAAAACATCAGATAATAAGAATTTTATTTATTAAATTCTCATTTATAAATTCTAAAAATCTTGGATGTCACATCCTTCCCTCCTTATAAGGATTCCGTCCTCGAAATCACCGAAACCCTACCTTACTCAGGTTTTCATCAAATTTTTTTAAAAATATTTATCGTTGAATAACTTCAACACATTACATTAATATAGGTTTTATATTTCCTACTACATTCAGTTCTTCAATAAATTTTAGGTTTTATTTCATAACCCTAAATTAAACACAATTATGTTTCAAATGTTATATATTCTCTAACTCGTTCATTTCCTTTCTAAGGATCATTACTACATACTTTACTCGTTGAATTAATATATTTCGTACTTCACCATCTATAATTATTCGGGTTATCACATTCACCCATTCTTCTAAGAATTTCGTCCTCAAAATTTAAGTCTATCAATCTATATATATCATTCTATCAAAATAGATTTTACGTTAATCTCTACTCACTTGATTAAGGCGTTCAACAACTACTTCTTTTAGAATAATAAGAATCTTTCACAATTGCTCAATAATTGGGAAGCGATATAAATAACTCAGGAATTTAAAAGATTCTAAATTATGCTGAGTGGTCGCAAGACCTTGAACTTATTTTTAGGTTTATTAGTGCTTCACCCCCGGTACTTCACACTATAAAACCGCATCGGTACTCTAGGTGGCCAGCCTATCGCACCCCTACGTCGGGCCCAAACGTAGTACATCGTAACGACTATATGCGTTACATTCAGAACTATAGTCTCTGATAACATGTCCCCCTTTTATAGGGTTATTTACCTCAGCTTCTTAACATCTGAATCCGCACCAAAACAATTTGGTTTGGCATAGTTTGACCAAAAACGCTTGAATTTCATAAACATCTTTCAATTTTTGTCTAGCTGAATCAAGTAGCATATACTTCTAACAATAATTCGGACATCAATCGAAATATATATATATATATATATATATATATTTTTAACCAACTCAATAAAATAAATATTTTTTTTTTCGTTTAAGGGAACTAAAAGTAAATAAATCTTTCTTTTTATAGTTTAAGGAATTAAAAATAATAAATCTTTTCATAATATCCTGATACCGTATCGTAGTACTGATACGTTGAGGATTTCGTCATTACATGACGTCGTCATACTACATCATACCATAGTGGGCTGACGATCATACGATCACATCCAACACTAGGTTTAACTGCATTGATAACTTCCTCGATTATTGTTTGTACATCATATCAAATGATGTATAGAACACATAAAATATATTTTGAAATTATTTTTGTCTAGCTGAAGCAATTAGCATAGACATGTGAATAATAGCACTATTTTTAAAAAAATTCATTGGTTCCATCATTTAATCCAATGCTTTTCAAGAAAACAGGAGTGCAACATCAGCACGAAGTCAATAAATTTCAAAAATCTAGCAAAGCTAGGAGATTTAGAATATAAAACTTTCTCTATCAATTAAATCTTTACTCCATCATTACTTAATCATTCTATCAACCTTAAACAACATCAATACTTCCTATACCATAACATTTCTATACCCAGTATAGTTCATTAAACTTACCACACTTTGGAAGTTCAGGAACTTGCCACAATAATATGAGTTTAAGAACTTGTCCTAGCAATACGTAGTCAAAGAACTGATCAGAGACTGTCCATATGCTTAGGGGTTCAAAACATACATATGATTATGAGTCACGATCTTACCATAGGTATGAGTTTTAAGAACTCGCCTAACCTTAAGATCATCTAATGTAATCTTAATATCATCTAATCTAATCTCTATTGACTCTAACTATCAAATATAATATGAGAAAAGAATCACCTCTTCGTCATATATATATCGATAGCGTGACACCAACCTTCCAATGATTATCAATATGATAAGCCAAGTGTAAGCACAAAACCCTGCCCATACAGAGGTTTGTAAAACTCAGCCACCACATGAGTCCTCAATTGAACTCCCACTTAACTCTATCTTACTTATAACATCTCGTTCTATACTCGATACAGACTTTCTGTATCTCATCATTTATAACTCCTCGTGAGTTAATCTCGTACTATATCATAGTACATTCTCGTTATAGCATCAAACTATAACTATTCAATCATTACAGACCATCTGTCTTTCAACTTCAAAAGATCACGTTGTGATCTTATTCTATAATCATCTCCCTTATGATTCTTCCTTATCTCATTATCGTTTTGTTTTAAAACTTCTTATCTCTACCTTTCATCATGTTATATCATGACCTCATTATTATCTAATCTTATAGACATCGTCTATTCATCGTTATTCGTCATCTTTATTATTGGAGTTAGGTAACTCCTGATTCTCATCTTCATATCTCTTCAAGATTCTTCTTTGAATCTTCTTGTTTATTTATTAACTCTTCTTTTAAAATTTCTAATTCCATTCATATAGCTCAATATTTTATTCGAGTTTTATTCCTCGTTATTCTCACTTTCTTCTTATAACATTACTAGGACTTCACACATCCTACACTTCTACGTATGTGAAAGGAATCACCTTTTCGTTATACGTAACTTAACTTCTCATTCTCTAAGGTCAGAAATAATTGACACTGGCACCCCGTGCCTCGAAACAATCTCTTTTACATATAACTTCGCCAATTGTTCTAGGTTAAATCTGATTTTGATCGGAAGAAAGTGTGAGGATTTTGTTAATCGGTCGACGATAACCCATACTGCGTCATAGCCTTTCTGAGTCGTCGGAAGGCCAACAACAAAATCCATTGTAATATGTTCCCATTTCCATTCTGGGATTTCTAAAGGTTGTAACAAACCACTTGGTCTTTGGTGTTCTGCCTTGACCCTTTGGCAAGTCAGACACTTGGCCACACAATCGGCAACGTCTTTCTTCATATTTGGCCACCAAAAGTGTTGTCGTAAATCCTGATTCTGGTATTGATGGTACCCAAACTCTACTTTCAAATCTCAACAATCCTTCGCTGTCTATTTTAAATCTAAGTTCAGTCCCTTCAGATATCTTTTTCTTTACTTCCTCACATTCGTTATCCAGGATTTGTGCTTCCTTAATCTTATCCAATAAAGTTGTACCAGCTTGCATCTGGAACAGTTTCTCGTCAGTCTCCATTGGACATCCTACTTCCAATTCCAGCTTTTCCATTGCTTAAATCAATTCTTCCTGTGTTGTCAGCATCATCAACTTCTCCCGACCCTTTCTGCTTAAGGCGTCGGCTACAACATTCGTTTTGCCTGGGTGGTATAAGATATCACAATCATAATCCTTTATTAACTCCAGCCACCTTCTTTGGCGCATATTCAAGTCTTTCTGTGTGAAAATATACTTCAGAATCTTATGGTCTTTATATATTTCACACTTCTCCCCATAGAGATAGTGTCTCCAAATCTTTAAAGCGAATACCACCGCAGCCAATTCCAAATCATGGGTTGGATATCCCCTCTCGTAATCTTTTAGTTGTCGTGACGCATACGCAATGACTCTGCCGTTTTGCATAAGCACACAGCCTAGCCCTTTATGCGACGCATCACTATATACCACAAAATTCCTGTGTCATCCGAAAGGGACAACACAGGTGCTTTACTTAACCTTCTCTTAAGTTCTTGAAAACATTCCTCACACTTCTCCGTCCAAACGAATTTCACAACTTTCCTAGTCAAATTCGTTAATGGAGTGGCGATCTTGGAAAAATCCTGAATAAATCTTCTATAGTAACCAGCTAATCCAAGAAAACTTCTTACTTCCGACGGTGTTTTCGGCTGATCCCAATTCATCACCGCTTCGTCCTTAGCAATCACATGTCCGAGAAATTGCACCCTTTCAATCCAAAATTCACACTTTGAGAATTTGGCATACAACTTCTCTCTTCTTAATACTTCTAACGTCAACTTCAAATGCTCAACATGTTCTTCCTTGGTCTTAGAATAGATCAATATATCATCAATAAAAACCACTATGAATTTGTTCAGAAACAGCTTGAACACTCCATTCATTAGGCCCATAAATGCTGCAGGCGTATTTGTTAGACCAAATGACATAACCAAAAATTCGTAGTGACCATATCGTGTCCTAAACGCTGTCTTCGGGACATCTTCTGGCCTTACCTTCAACTGATGATAACCACTTCTCAGGTCTATCTTCGAGAAATATCTCGCTCCTTTTAATTGATCAAACAGATCATCAATCCTTGGCAACGGATACCTATTCTTAACGGTAACCTTGTTCAATTCTCTATAGTCGATGCAGAGTCACATCGTTCCATCCTTCTTCTTAACAAATAATACCGGCGCTCCCCACGGTGATACGCTCGGTTGAATATATTTCTTGTCCAACAGCTCTTGTAGCTGTACCATCAATTCCTTCATTTCTACCGGAGCCATCCGGTATGGTGCTTTCGATATTGGAGCCATTCCTGGCACCAAATCGATAACAAAATCTACTTCCCTGTCAGGCGGAAGTCCTGGTAGATCATCCAGGAAAACATCCACGAAGTCTCTTACGACTGGTATTTCTTCTAACTTTGGATTCTCTTTACGACTATCAACTATGTAGGCTAAATACCCCACACAGCCTTGTCTTAATAACTTCCTGGCCTGCATCATCGTCAGACAACTCGCTTGTCTAGGCGATTTGCTGCCATAAAACATAACCTTTGACGGAGTCATAAGGTTAATACATTTCTTCTGGCAATCAATTACTGCTCCATACTTGAATAACCAATCCATTCCCAGGATAACGTCAAATTCCCCAAGTTTAATCGGGATCAGATCTACGTTCATAACGTTACCCTTAATATCCACTCTACAGTTCTTGTGTATATACTTAACGGAAATTACTTCCTTATTCGCAATCTCTATGTTCATAGGGATCTCTAATTCGTCTTTAAGCAATTCTAAATTCTTTACAAAGTCGTTGGATATAAATGAACAAGTAGCACCCGAATCAAATAAAACATAAGCATTGACTTTATTGATCGGAATGATACCTGACACCACATCACGAGGCTGTACAACATCTTGTACGGTCATGTTAAATGTCCTTGCAGTTGGTCGGTTTGTCAAAGTCGGTCCGATAATGGTAAGAGGATTTCCACTATTATTTCCCTTATGTCCACCTGACCCTGCCCCTCCAGATGCCTTCTTTGAACAGTCTCTAGCCAAATGATCCTTTGACCCACACGTGTAGCAGGCGCCCTTCTTAGGGTTAGGGCAGTTACGTTCTATGTGGCCTTCCTGACCACAATTGTAGCAAACTCTTTTTCCTTTCATGCAGGCTCCCAAATGAGTCCTCCCACAGGTTGGGCATGGTTCTAACTTTTTCTTCTAACTACCTTGCTGACTTACAGACGACGGGTTGTCATTCCATTTTCGTTTATGATTATTAGTTCCCCCTGTAGGACTGCCACTAGCCTTATTGTTTCCTTCACTATCATTCTTCTTCTTCTTTTGATCCTGATTGTACTTAGACACCGCTTCGCTTCCACCTTCAGCGAGAATGGCCTTCTCCAGAACTCCAGCAAAAGTGTTCAATTAAAACATTGACACCTTGCTATACAAACAGGGTTTCAGTCCCTGTTCAAAACGCCTAGCCTTTCTTTCGTCAGTATGCACCTGATATTGAGCAAACCTAGACAATTCGTTAAACTTTGCCGCGTAGTCGGGCACAGACATATTCCCCTGCTTTAACTCCAGAAACTGCACCTCCATTTGATTCTGGGAGCTGGTCGAGAAATACATCTCGAAAAACATTTCTTTAAACCTTTCCCAGGTTATTACTCCTTCTCCTCCCCTGATCTTATTTGCCTGCCACTAGTAGCTGGCTTCTGATTTTAACATAAATGTCGCGTAGGCGGTCTTCTGGTCCTCCCTAACTCGGGCGACCTCAAAAATTTTCTCCATTTCCATAACCCAAGTCTGAGCTTCTATCGGGTTCGTGGAACCCTTAAAATCTAGCGGTCCCACTGCCTTAAGATCTTTAAATGAGGTGTTTGGTGGAACTTGAGGCTGATTGTTCATCGCTCTAGCCAACAGATTTACCAACTGCTGAATGGGGTTCGCATTGGCATCATTGTTGTTATTAGTTGACCCTTCTTGGGCTTGTCGACGATTTTGTCTCCTTCTTGGCGGCATATTTCTGTTAAGAATATACGCTCATTAGATCTTTATTCAATCTCTTAAATATTTAAGACTTAACTCAAATATTTAACATAACCACTTTAACTCTTTTCTTTTCAAATAACATTTGATATTTTATTTAAATCAAAAGTTTTAAACATAGTACTATAGCATCTCTGCCATTTACTTCAACTATTCCAAGATAAAGAATCTTCAGGATTTAGTTTCTCAAAATATTCCTTTGTTTTTAATCACATCGGAATTTACGTTAACTATTCCAAAGAGTATCACATCATGTTAAATACTTTAACATACTCACTTAACCCATATCATCTTGAACAACTTTATTAATTTATTAAAACCAAAAGCTTTTAGTACAATACGATAGCATTTCTACCATTTACATCAATTATCCTGAAATAAAGTTTCTACAGGATTTACACTACCACAATATTCCTTTGTTTATAATCATATCGGAATTTACATTATTTACGATTATTTAAACATTAACAATATCATATTGTCCTATCACGGCCTACTAAGGCGTCGGACAGCTTCACTACGTTCCTCCTCTATAATGCGGGACATAGTCCTGCGATCTAACATATACCTAGGCAGTCCCTCGAACTGAATTGGATATCTCATAACTCGGTCCTGGGCCTCATCCATTGCCCTCAAAAATGTGTAGCACGTCTCTGCAACCTTAACTCTCTTTGCACGCGCATCATCCTCTGCCAGATCTGCACGTCGTGCATTTCTCACCCAAGCTTCTTCCACTATGGCGAGTCTTTCAGATTTCTCTTTCAACTCACTCTTTAACTTTTCTATCTCCTCTGTCTTCTGCTCAGTTTGGCCCTTCTCATGAACCAAATCCCACTCCACATTGCCAAGACGGGTGTGGAGTGTCTCAACCTCACCACCCTGAGCAACTGACTGCTCCCTCAACTCCTGAATTGTATCTCGTAACTCTACATTACGATCATACAATAAATCATACATATCAGCACTGACAGAGTTCGGTGGGAACTCCTCAGGGTCTTCCTCCTCCTCGGCTGCCTCGGCCGAAATCTCAACCTCCTTAGGGTCCTCCTCTGAGTCAATCTCTGGCTCATGATGCTGACCAAAATCTGGAATCACAGGAGATGGCTCTGGCTGTACTAACTGCTCCCAGACAGTATGTATGTCCCGGGGCTCCTCATCTCTAGTCTCTAGGGGTACAACATCCCTGGGCTCACTAGCCCCTCTAGTATCTGACATCCTGACAAAATAAATTTTAAGTCTTAGTTTTTACGTGATGCTAATCAATACTCTAACAAGTATGAACACATAAGCACATAGCACATAACGTAATTTTATTATCTTTCTTAGAACTCAATTAGAGTTGTCATTACTATCTTCACGAAGGCTACTATCCTAAGGTTTTTCCCCCACCTAAGGTTCATAACCTGGCTTTGATACCAACTTGTGACACCCCCAAATTCGGTATCTTAATTTTCACAGGATTTAGTGTTCACTGTTCCAATATCATACAACTTTCTACCCATAAATAATGAAATTCATTTATTAGATAAATAAATCATCATCTTACATCATCTAACATAATAATACATCATAAATCCCAGGTTAAACTTAACCTTAAATCTCTGTTGCGGAAACGTAAATAAAGAAGTTTTAAATCATCACACATAAGTCTTGAATTTTAACATTCTTAACATCAACACAAGTCTTCAACACTTGTTAGCTTTTCCTTTGCCCTTGCTACTAAAAGGTACATCACTTCGTTCATTATTAGCTGCAATGTTATTATGCAAGAGTGAGCACGAATGCCCGCAAGTATAAAAATATGACAAAATAATAACATGCGAGTGAAAGAATTCTGAATAACAGAAAGCTCAACATTTGAATCAAGAATATTAATCAAGAGTTAAATTACTTTTCAACTTTTGAATCAAGAATATTAATCGAGAGTCAAATTACTTCTGAGGGTCATTAAGACCTTGAACCGAGTCTTTGGTTGTCAAGTATATTAACCTTTCCAACCTTTAACAGTCATAAGACTATAGACTTTACTTCTCGTACTTAGGGAGATCAGCCCTTCGTACTGATACTGTGCACATTATCTTAATGCTTAAAGCATCTTCATTAATCCCTTATATTAGGGTTGTTCATCTCATTTGACATCAGAATCCGCACCAAATAAAGTTGGTTTGGATAAGTCAATAAATGATATTCAAATTGAATATTAATTTCTCAAGGTATACAATCGAATAAGTATTGTACACTTAAATGATACTTTTAAAAGAATCATGGCATCTCATGTAAAATTCTAAACTTGAATATTCAAGAGTAAGAATTTGCTCAACAATAGTAATTAAGCATAGCAATTGCTTAATTTAAAGAGTTTAGTTTAGGAAACTTGCCCAACAATAATAATAAGTTAGGGATAGAAAACTTGCCTCGTGCGCAAGCTACAATTATTTCTCACTTCTTTAATTACTCTTGCCTATCACACATTTACAATATCAATTAATCACAAGTTCGATATGATTATTGATTTACAATAGTATTCTTCAAACTCATTATTAGGTTTTCAAATAATGGTTTACGTTTATTAATTAACTTGTTAATTAATCACGTAACTTAAGTTATTAACTTGTATTAATAACTCATTACATACATAACATGTCTTCATGTTAATTAGATTTAAAATAATTTCTTAATGTTTATAACACATTATTTAACCTTTACAAATAATAGTTTAAGTCACGTAATTAATTTATTAATTAATTACATAACATAAATTATTAAACTCATATCAATATTTTATCATATTTATACAACATGTGTTCATGTTCATTAGACTCAAAACACATTTCACAAATTTTCAACACTTAGCAAATTTTATTTTTTTTTCAAAATTTCAGACGGGCGTGGCCGCACGGCTGCGGATTCTCGGAATCTGAAGTTCGCGAACGAACACAGAATTTGGCCATTTTCTCCAATTTTACACCAATATAATGATTTGTAGTGTTACCCATGAAGTATAAACTTCATAGGAACATTATATAACACTTCTAACACATTCTTAACATTTTAACACATAAAATTATACGAATTAAAATCATCAAATTCACTGTTCTTCATAACTTGTAAAGTTTTTTATGAAAAATATATAATCTATCATTACGGATTCGTTACTACACCAAATCCGTTCATTTTAATTCCATTCTCTTTGTTTAAACATATACAATCATATTCATACGTCAATTTTAATACAATTATATGAATCAATCATTAATTTAACCCATATGGGTTATTTACCTATATTCAATATTCTGTAATTTCATAAAACCCATTTATTAACAAAATTACTTGGTGTGATCAGTGTAAATCATGGATACATGATCTAACACATAATACTAACATCTACGGTCACATATATGATAACCTCATACTTTAATTTCCCAAAATGATTCTTAACAGAGAGTTTTTACAAAGACGTATAAAAACTCTATAATTTTCTTCAAAACCCAATTAAGGCCAAATTAAAAAAAATTGATCTTTTAAAACATGATTATATGTTAGAAAAACACGTTATGATTCCATACCCATATAGATAAAGTCATATCGTAACCCAATTGGGAAACCCAATTTTCACAGAAAACTTTAAAACACGTAATGAAGAAATATCAATTTTGAAAACTTGAAAAGAAGGGATTACCCTTAGTAGTGAAGATAAATCAAAGAAGCACAATTGATTTCTCAATTCTTCATTTCTCAATCTCTCTCAATCTCTTCTTCTTCTTCTTCTTCTTTTTTTCTCTCTGTCTTTTCTCTGAAAAGCTTCTAAGTTTCTTCTGATAATAACTTAGAAATAATAAGTATACGTATTATATAAATGTTACCGTTGTATAATAAACAGATTAACCTCTCTTAAGGCCTTGTTTGCCTTCTTCTTCTTTTCTTCCCCATTTATTTTAATAAACTAATTTACTATATAGTTAATTGTCACCTTACTTATTGATTAATTAATTTTATTTAAATTAATTAAATAAAATAAGATAATTCACACTAAATCACATTATCACATAATTAATATTTTTATTTATTAATTATGTTAATTTATTAATTTATTAATTAATTATTAAATTAACTAAAGTAGCATATGCTTATTTAATTAATGCAATTAATCAAATAATTAATTTAATTAATGTCACACATATAATTAAATTAATCTACCACAAATTCATGAATTAATTATTTAACTCAATAATTAAATCATTAAAAATATTTATTTATCTCTATAAATATTCAAATAACTTTACAAAAATTCTTGTTCGTCACAATAATTATCCCAAATTATAATTACATATTAATCAATTAAATTATAATTACACAATTATAATTTAAGTTAAACATTTACTCAATAAAATAAATCAACTAACCTTCATTATAATTTAACAAGTTATAGATTAAATTAAATCCTTACTCTAATTATAATTATAATTGTATATCATGTTCACTACATTATAACCAAATAAATTATAACTTATGTTAAACTTTTACTTAATTAAAATGAATTAACTAATAACAATTTAAGGTTTTCACCACCTTCTTTCTTTTAAACTTGGAAATCATTAAATACCTATTAACAATATCTTATTGCAAATCTGAGTTCATGTTTAACACATAACCATTATCATTAACCTATACAATTTGGATTTTAAAAACTGTACAATTAATTAAAGTTTTCTACCTCTGCTCAAGGTACGGCGCAGCTGCGCCACACATTACTTTGACATCGGCGCAGCTGCGCAGGTTTCAAACATGAGGAAACCCAGCGGCGCAGCTACGCTGTTTCTGCCTTTGGTACCCACGCAACTGCGCTGTAACGCAGACAGAAACAGTGCAGACTGCTTCCTTGCTTCATTGTTCTTCCCCAATATACCAATAATTGATAATTTTAATCTACTCAAACAGTGTAAAGCATACATGTGCAACCATACACATGTACAACATAATTCAAATCACAAAAATCATATAAGTAATCAAAATCAAAGGTTTTAAAACCAAATTTTGCTATTTTCACAAAAATTCATATTTTTCACAAAATAATTCACCATAAATCCAATTCTCAACCAATTAAATTCATAATTCATGTATTATATTCGTTATTGAAGATAGTATCATACAAAAATCTAAATATGCATATATCACATAAGTAATTATAAATTTTTCATTCTAAACTCAACCAAAATATGAAAATTTCTTAAGAACACAAATTCTTCATAAAAACTTGTTTTATAACAAATTTTAATTTCTGAAAATCATACATAGCATACAATTCACATATATGAACACAACTTATATATTCAATTCATGATTATACAAATTTCTCGTTAACTCACAAACACAGAGAACTAATACTTATGAAGAATCATAAAAATATATTTAAAAACAAGAATTAAGATTATAACATTGCTTTACTTAGAAGAACAAGATGAAGATAGTGGTGTGTTTGACTCTCTCAAACTTCATCTTTCTCTTTCTTCTTTCTCTGTATTTCTCTTTTCTCTCTATCTTTTCTCTGTGTTTTCTCTTCTCTTTCTCTGTATTTCTTTTTGTTTCTAACACTGACTATTTTATCTAACTCTTCTAACTTCTAAACTAACGTATATTATAATTCTATAGATATAATATACATATAACATATATACATAACATGTAACTTATACTATATTTATGTATATACTAACTCCCCTAATAAAGACATAGGTTACAATTTTTTTTTGAAAACCAAAAGCCTTAAGGCTTTATTTGGTAAAAACAACATTTTTTTTAAAACAGGTTTTTAAATAATTAAGGCCATGTTTGGGTAAAACAATTTTAAAACAAAAGTAAGGGCCTTGTTTGGAAAAAATCATTTAAAAACTCTTTTCTTTATTTTAATAAATCCTTTTAACACATACTTTAATGTTACACTTTAATTAATTAAATCTTAACATTCTAATTTAATTAATTAAAAGTCTAACATCAATTAAGCACATAAAATTGTCACATAATTATAATTAATTGCTAATTATAATTACATGTAACACTCATCACATTACTCATCTAATTTAATTATCTCAATTAAATTAGAACTATAACATAAAATCATTATATCAATTAAATTAAATACTAAATATTCATTTAATTAATATACTACACTTAATTACATTACTCCATAATAATCACATAATTATTTATTTAACTCAATAAATAATTCAATTAAAATATTTATTTACTCCAATAAATATTAAAATTAACATTTAAATTATCTTCACATAAATTCACATATTTCACCATATATGACACGTATTCACATACTCAAACTCAAAACATCAGATAATAAGAATTTTATTTATTAAATTCTCATTTATAAATTCTAAAAATCTTGGATGTCATAACTCACATAGAGTTTTCCCTAGAGTGAGACTTAGTGTGTTATGAAATATAACTTCATTCTATACAATGAACTTATGTTTTATTTAACATTCTAATGGAGTTGTTGTTTGTTTTGTCTTGTGTTTGTGATTGTAGGATGGCAGATATGGGAGTACCTAGTAGAGTGACTGAGGAGGAGCCCAGGGATATACATGTAGTATACGAGGCACCTCTTGAGGCTATACCAGTGCAGGTCGTTGCACCGTTCGAGTCTGACGACGAGGACGAGATTGAGATAGAGTCCGATCTAGAGGACGAGCCGATGGAGGATGAGCCGATGGGGGATGAGCCAGTGGAGGACTCTGATGAGGCTACTGTGGAGGAGCAGATGTTAGGCGAGTATGAGGAGTGAATTTTAGAGATGGACTGCAGAGTCCAGAAGTTGGAGGCTGAGGCCCAAGAGAGAGAGTCTGAGTTTCAGAAACTGAGGGACGAGGACCATCAGAGGAAGTTAGCTATGCAGGAGTTAGAGGTGGAGATTGCCTACCGCAGGGAGGCAGGGATCTAGGGATCCAGATGGGGACTCTGTTTCACAGGTCAGTGGCTAGGAACGTGGATCTGGCAGGAAAGCTAGAAGAGGTTGAACAGAGGGAGCTTAGTGAGAAGACCGAGAAGGAAGCACTTCATACTCAGTTGGAATTAGAGGTGATGGATAGGATACACTTCGAGGAGAAGTGGGAGGCTGCCCATGAAAGAGCAGATGACCTGGAAGATGAGGTCAGATACAAGAAGAGGAAAATGAACAAGATGGGGTACGTGTTCCGTTCGGCATTTGAGAGGGTGCTAGATGGTGTGTACCACTACCCGGCAGAACAGGGACAGACTCTACATACCTTGAGTCGAGAGTTGGTAGCGTATATAGCATAGATCGAGTATAAGAGCATCGTGGAGCGTGGCATGTTGGGATGAGATCCTTAGTCAGTCGAGTAGTAGTTTAGCAGTATTTATCTTTATGTGTTGTACATACTATGTTGTAATCCCGATCTTTGTGTAAGATGTGGGATAGTGATGTAAACCCCGTGTAAGCTTATGTTAGAGGGGTAGTATGGTAGTAGGTTGGTATATTCCCAGTCTTTTGTGATATTAGGGGATATGTGTGATGACATTTATATCAGTATGCTAGGATAATCATGTAATAAAATGAAATGGCATATGAATATAAATCGAGTTTATTTCAGAAATGTGTTATAAATTTATTCTTTTAGTATTAAAAGAAATACTTAAGTGATATAACTGAATAATAATAAAATGAAAATTTGTGATGTAGATCATGGCACCAAGACGTAGATTGACTGCACCTAAAGAATCAGTTAACAACGAGGGAACAAGTAGATCCCATTCAGAAGCTAGTTGATCTGTTAGGAGAAGCTCTTAGGGGGAGGAACAATGAACCTGTTCGCCCAAACCCTCAGGCTGTTCCAGTGACAAGCTTTAAAGACTTTAGAAGCGTAGGACCCCTAGAGTTCGAAGGAACTACTGACCCGATAATTGCGCAAACCTGGATCAAGGAAATCGAGAAGGCCTTCACTATAGCTCGCGTGGGTGAAGACCAGAAGACAGTATTTGCTACATATGTGATGAGAGGCGAAGCGACCTATTGGTGGGAGGCGAATCAGCAGAGAGCGGGAGAAGGGACAATAACCTGGGATAGATTTATGACGCTATTCTTCGAGAACTATTTCCCGAAGAGTATGAAGAACCGAATGGAGGTGAAATTCTTAGAGTTAAAACAAGGTGACATGACAGTGGCGCAGTACGCAGCTAAGTTTAATGAACTAGCGCGATTTGCGAAACACCAAGTTGGAGATGAGAAAAGGAAGGCGAGAAGATTCGAACAAAGGTTGAAGCCGTGGTTGTTCAATAAGGTATCAGTTCTTCAAAATGATTCCTTTGCAACATTACTGGAGAAGGCAATCATTGCGAAAGGTGGCAGTGACAAGGAGAAGAAAGGAAAGAATACTGGAGGAGAGAACCGTACTGGAGGAAGCAGTAGCGGAGGAAGCAACTTGGGAAAGAGAAAATGGGAGAATAACAACAACAACAAAAATAACAATAATCAATCAGGGAATTTTAGTAGAGGTTTCAAGAAGAAGGCTGAAGGATGCCCGAAGTGTGGGAAGAATCACCAGGGCGAGTGCTGGAAGGGACGTGACACTTGCTACAACTGCGGACAGGAAGGGAACATCTCTCCCAACTGCCCGAAACCAAAGAAGATACAAGGATGCTTTGCATGTGGCTCGACGGAGCACCGAATTAAGGACTGCCCAAAGAAGCGAAGTGGCGGGGGTTCTGCCCAACCGCCAGAACCTTTAACATGACCGTCCAGGACGCAGTGGCTGCGAAGGACGTGGTGGTAGGTATAATTCCGATCAATGATATAAATGCTTATGTATTATTTGATTCGGGTGCCACCTGTTCTTTTGTATCTAAAGAATTTGCTAGTAAACTTAACACACCCCGAGAACGATTAGAAAATCCCTTGAACATAGAAATTGCGAATAAGGAAGTAATCCCTGTAGAATACGTTTATCAAAATTATTGCGCAAACATTAGAGAACATGAACTGAGCGTAGACTCGATTCCTATTAGATTGGGAGAATTTGACGTAATACTGGGAATAGATTGGTTATATAACCATGCTGCGACAATTGACTGTCAGAATAAATGTGTAAACCTTCAGACTCCGAGTAAGTCTAAGGTAGTGTTTTATGGTAGCTCATCGCTTAAGCAATCGTGTTGCGTTATAATGATGCAGGCCAAGAAATTGTTAAGGAAAGGATGTGTAGGTTATTTAGCTTACATCGTGGATACTCAAAAAAAGGAGTAGAAATTAAAGATATATCCATAGTGAATGAATTCCAAGATGTATTTTCGGACGATCTGCCTGGTCTTCCGACAGACAGAGAAATCGAATTCGTAATAGACTTAGCACCGGGAATGACACCGATTTCGAAAGCTCCATATCGTATGGCGCCAGTAGAAATGAAGGAATTGATGATACAATTGCAAGAGTTGTTGGATAAGGGTTACATTCGGCCGAGTGTTTCTCTTTGGGGAGCACCAGTGCTATTCGTTAAGAAGAAGGACGGATCGATGAGGCTCTGTATCGATTGAACAGAGTAACGATCAAGAACCTATATTAGCTACCGAGGATAGACGACCTGTTTGATCAACTGAAGGGAGCAAAGTGTTTCACAAAAATCGACCTACGAACAGGATATAATCAACTGAAAGTGAGGGATGAGGACATACCAAAGACTGCTTTTCGAACCCGTTATAGACACTACGAGTTTTTGGTAATGTTATTTGGATTGACTAATGCTCCGGCAGCATTTATGGACTTGATGAACCGAGTTTTCAAGCTATACTTGGATAAATTTGTAGTGGTTTTTATCGACGACATTTTTTTCTACTCGAAGACAGAGGAAGAACACGCCGAACATCTGAAGATTATTTTGGAGGCACAAAGGAAGGAGAAGATGTATGCAAAATTTTCAAAGTGCAAATTTTAGATGGAGACGGTTCAATTCTTAGGCCACGTGGTGGATAAGAATGGAATCTCTGTAGACCCTGCAAAGGTAGAAGTAGTAAGTAATTGGGAACAACCGAGAACACCGACGGAGGTGAGAAGCTTTTTAGGGTTAGCTGGGTACTATCGAAGATTCATCCAAGATTTTTCTGAGATAGCAACCCCGTTGACCAATTTGACTAGGAAGACGGTGAAATTTGTATGGACCGACAAATGCAAAGAAAGTTTTCAAGAACGGAAAAGGAGATTGAGCGAAGCACTTGTGTTATCATTACCAGATGATGCGGGAAATTTTGTGGTGTATAGTGATGCATCGCACAAGGGACTTGGCTATGTGCTTATGCAGCATGGCAAAGTCATTGCGTATGCATCACGACAATTGAAGGATTACGAAAAACGATACCCTACTCACGACTTAGAGTTAGCGGCAGTAGTTTTTGAGTTAAAAATATGGAGGAATTATTTATACGGAGAGAAATGTGAGATATACACGGGCCACAAAAGTCTGAAATATATCTTCACACAGAAGGAGTTGAATATGCGATAGAGAAGGTGGTTAAAATTAATCAAAGACTATGACTGCGATATTCTTTATCACCCGGGAAAGGCAAACGTGGTTGCCGACGCTCTAAGTAGAAAAGGAAGGGAAAAGTTGTTTAATTTGACGACTCAGGAAGAGTTGATAAGAGAGATGGAGAAATTGGAGATAGAAGTGAAAGAACTAGAGAAGCCTGGAGAGAAGTTGTTTGTAATGGAAGCTCATCCGACATTATTGGATAGAGTAAAGGAAGCACAAGAAAAAGATGAAGAATGTGAGAAAATCAGAAAAAGGATTACAAAGAATGAAGAATGGAAATTTCGAATGGATAAAGACGGTATTTTGAGAATTCAAGGAAGAGTGTGGGTACCAGCAGTAATCGAGTTAAGGGAAGAGATTTTGCATGAGGCACACAATACAACATATTCCGTTCATCCGGGAGGCACGAAGATGTACCGAGATTTAAGGCAACATTTTTGGTGGCCCAATTTGAAATGGGAAGTCGCAGAGTGCGTTAGTAATTGTTTGACTTACCAACTCGTTAAAGTAGAACATCAGCGACCGAGTGGTTTACTACAACCGTTGGAAATACCATAATGAAAATGGGAGCATATTACGATGGACTTCGTGGTAGGACTTCCAGTTACGCAGAAAGGTTATGATGTCATTTGGGTTATTATGGATCGACTTATAAAAACCGCACATTTTCTACCAATCAAGATCCGCTACAGTTTGAATCAGTTAGCGAGTTTGTACGTAAAGGAGATTGTTTCACGATATGGAGTACCAGTGTCAATTGTCTCTGATCGAGATCCGCGCTTCACGTCTAATTTTTGGAAGAGTTTGCAAGAGAGAATGGGAACACAGTTGAGGTTGAGTACCGCTTATCATCCTCAGATAGACGGACAGAGTGAGTGAACAATACAAACGCTGGAGGACATGCTTAGGACTTGCGTGATGGATTTCAAGGGAAATTGGGACGACCACCTACCCTTAGTAGAATTTGCGTATAATAATAATTATCATGCGAGTATCGGCATGCCACCGTACGAAGCTCTTTACGGAAGAAAGTGCAGAACGCCATTATGTTGGGATGAAGTCGGAGAGCGACAAAAACTCGGACCAGAGTTAGTACAACAAACCGCAGACGTGGTGACAGTAATAAGAGCCAGACTTGTAGCAGCTCAAGATCGCCAGAAGAAATAAGCAGATTTGCATCGACAAGACCGGGACTTTAAAGTCGGCAGTTTCGTATTCTTGAAGGTATCTCCATGGAAAGGAAAGATCCGTTTCGGCAAGAAAGGAAAGCTGAGTCCAAGATTCATAGGACCGTTCGAGATACTGAAGTGAGTGGGCGAAGTGGCATACAAAGTTGCATTACCACCCGAACTGGAGCACATCCACAACGTGTTCCACATTTCTGTGTTGTGACCATACAAGGCCGACTACAAGCACGTGATTTCTTATGAGCCCATTCAAGTGGAGAAGAACTTGGCGTATGAAGAAATTCCTGTCCAAATACTAGATAGGAAAGAGCAAACTTTGAGAAATAAAATTATATCTTCTGTAAAAATATTTTGGCGTAACCACGATGTCGAGGAGGCAGCGTGGGAGTTAGAAGATAGGATAATGAGGGACTATCCGCATCTAATTGTGTAATCTTGTATCAATTCCGAGATAAAATTTTTATAAGAAGGGGAGGATGTAATACCCGAGAATTTCCTAATATTATTAAATAAATATATTAATGGAAATGAGAATTTATTTAATATAAATGATTTTGTGTTATGAGAAGGATTAATTCAATTCTATTAAATTGAATAATTATAATAATTGAGGAAAATGTGGAGTTTATAATAAACTCGTGAAAGCCTTGTATGGCATATTGATGAGGAATATTAGTGATGATATTAATTGACGAATGACTTATTAAGTGAACAATTAATTAATTGTTAATTGTTATCGTAGAATATTAATTAATTGCTATAGAATATTAACGATAATTAATTGATGATGTGTGGATTATTATTATTGCAAATAATATAATAATAATAAGCAACGTGTTCATAAATATAATAAGATCTATATTCATATGATAATTAATCCTATGATTATTAATTAAGTGTTATTAATAATTACGAGAAATGAATTAATTAATATTATTGTTAATTAATTGATAAAATGAATAAATTATTTATTTGACATTATAAATAATAAAACAAATAAGTAAGGTTGTATTGATTGTTGATTGTTATGTGCAAGTATGCAATAATTGATAATATAAGGTATATGGAATACAACTATATTATATAGTGTAGAGAAACACTTAAGTGTGACCATGCAAGTATATTTAAACTATATTATATGATTGTACACATTGAAGCTATGTGTTACGAATACATCATGTGTAGATATATATTGTAAACAATTATTGAATTAATAGAATTTAATAATGAATGAGATAGTGTAATATTGTAATATTTGATTTGAATTATATCCGGTAAAACAAATGTACATGGATTATATGTGTGTAAATTACATTTAATACATTGTATGAATTACATGGTAGTATTATTGGGATTACATTGTAATTTTAATTATAATCTAAATATATAGTAGGTATATATATGTGTTAAACTAAGTGTATAATATAACATCGTGTTTGTTAGAATGCTGAGATGTATATTGCTTATAAGAGACCCATTTCTTTTTCACGTGCATAGCCATAAGCCTAAGCCTACTCTTTACTCCTCAAACTCAGTAAAATCACAGCAATGATGAACAAGGATATGTGCTTCATGATTACCTTTAACAACTAATTACCTACCATTCCATAACCTTCATACAATCCTTGCATACATTGGTTTAATTTGAAGAACATTAACATTGTCTGTGTATAGGAAATTCTATAAATTGAGACCTCCCTTCACAAATTCATTTGTTGAGAATTTTGTTTAACAGTTGGGTGAGAGCATATATATCAGTGTTAAGTATTCGAAGAGTTGAGAACTCAGTTAACAACAATTGCATTACAGAGGTATAACTACATTCCTTGTTCTTCATTTTCGTTTTCTATTTCTGAAGTTTCTGAAAATATCTCATTTCTTGGTTTTGCCAAATTGAGTTGTGTTTGGGTTATAAAACCCTTATATGGTTGTTATATAGACTTAATAACATGATAATATACAATATGGCTAGCTAAAAATCAAATTCATACAACAATTTCCTTGTTCTTCATTTTGTCTCTAAGATTTCTTAGATTTTGAATGTTACATGGAATTCATAATTCTGCAAGTTGATAATGTTAATTTATTGCTATATTAGCTTGTAAACATATTGGTAATACAATGTTGCTAGTTATAAATGAATTCGTGAAGAATTTCTGTGATTTGGGATAGAGTCTGCCGAAGCAGACTGTGTCTTGAACTGAACCAGGCACAGCGCAGCTGCGCCGGAATTACACTGCGGTGCAGCGCAGCTGCGCCGGGCCTTGATCCCAGTTTCTGTAGATTTTGTTCCTGCTTGATATCTGCCAAGTAATAGTTATTGAAAGGAATTAAGACAAGCATGCTGGTATGATTAATACATGTATATGGACTTGTTAAACTAGTATGAGCATGTTATATTCAGATCGCTTACGTGAACGATGAAGTTATAGATTTCCGAAATGAACTTAGGAATTTCAAAATGGACGTTGGCTCGTTGTATCCATTTTAGAGATTCTGACTTTTGAGACATGTTTGTACCACCTAGAAACACATGGAATGCATATTGACTTAAGTATATATGTATCGTGATATAATATGAACATGCAAACCTCATAAGTAATGAAAATGTAAGTTTTTACAAACGAACTCTTGACATGTATATTGAGATGTGAATTCTGATATTTGTAAACATGTTTGATAGTACTCGTAGACTCACTCATGCATCGTACAAGTATACATACGAAGATTAGTTGTCGTGATTCAAAATTTGCGTAAACGAAGTATGTTTTCAAACTAATGGCAATAATAGTTGTATGTATGCGATATGAATACTCATGAACATGCTTAAAATAAGTATATGAATACCTTACGTGTTTTAAAAGCAAGCATGATAGGCTTTGTGAATTTCATGACCTTGAATGACCGTAAGTTGTCGAAAGGGTTAACTTAGAAGCTATATCACATATGTTTGGAACGAGGGAAGGTTATACAAACATAAAAGTATTCTTTAACGTATATATGATATGTGATATTATATGTTATTATTTGAAATCGATTTTGACGGTTAACTTATAGAAATGCCATAACTTGCTAAAATAAAATGTATTTAGTATTGATTGTGGTTTTATGTGATATTAATAAATATGAGATTATGTTGCTAGTTGTTGCAATTTTATATGATATGAGAATGTGTTTTAACTCAAAAGGAGGAACGTTAAGGATAGAAATTATATTAATATAATACTATATAACTGTGTCGCTAGGTCAAGACTTAGCTTATGTGATTATCGTATATACGAGATGAGATATAATGTTGAACTATATGGCTAATGGATGTCATATATACGTAACTATATTACAATAGGAATCCGAAAGTGTTGATTTGATTTTCGTGGATAAACTACGTATAAGGCAAGTATCCGAATCCTATCTTTGTGTTTACGTTATTCGAGGAACGTTATAAGCAAGTTTTTTAACTTATACTCTTTTACGGTGCAAGTATTCTATCGTTGTATATTGCGAACTAGTTTCTTTACTTAATCGTTTGAATTGAATTAGCATACTTGAACTCTTATTTCATTAAAGTTATTATTCATGATGAACTTGGAATTGTTCTTGAATATTGTGAAAGTGTCTATGCCATTTGATTCAGCTAGACTTATATTATTGAAAAGCGACCCAAACCAATTGATTGGTGCGGGATCTTGTATTTGACTGAGAAGAACAACCTTCTTTGAAGGGAATATATAATTGTCGGAGAACCGACGTGCGCACTTGAGTATGATTGATTGTTATGTATAACGTAGGGTACATTAGGCTGATCACCTACTGTACTTGTTTTTGAATTGGGTTATCAGTTTAATGCTGTTAATTCTAGTAGAAGCTCATAGTCCTTAGTGACTGCTCAGTATTCAGTTATCTTAAAATCTTGAATTGATTTATTATTGAATCACATTGATATTATTCTGTCCTTAGCGACTATTATTGAGAACTGTTGATATTCTTGTTATCCTTGAACTATCAAACCTTGCTATACCCTTTCGAGAATTGAGAATTATATTACTCACCCTTATTGTATATTACTTGCTGGACAAATTATGCTCATTCTTGCTTTCCCTAAAATATTTTAGTTAAGGTAGAGCAGTGCGGACCTTCTGGCATAGATAAGGGCAAGGGAAAGGCTACTAAGTAGTTTTAATTATATAAGACTTATGATTGTAATAAAGAACTTATGATACTATGTACTAGTTAAGCTATGTAATACCCGAGAATTTTCTAATATTATTAATTAAATATATTAATGGAAATGAGAATTTATTTAATATAAATGATTTTGTGTTATGAGATGAATTAATTCAAATTATATAAAATTGAATAATTATAATAATTGAGAAATTTATGGAGTTTGCGATAAACTCGTTGATAGCCTTGTGTGGCATAGTGATGAGAAATATTAATGATTATATTAATTTGAGCGAACAATTAATCTATATTAATTGTTAATCGTAGAATATTAATTAATTATCAGCGTAGAATAATTATTATAGAATATTAATGGTGATTAATTAATAATATGTGATTATTGCAAGAAATATAATAATAATAATGAGCAACGTGCCTATAATATAATAAGATTTATATTTATATACTGTGCGTGATAAATGAGCAATGTTTGTGGAAGTTAATAATTTCATTATTAATCAATGAGGAATGGATTAATTAATATTATCGTTAATTAGTCAATGAGATGAATAATTTATTTATTTGACATTATGAATAATAAAATAAATAAGTAAGTTATTAATATAATAAGATTATATTGTACAAGCATGCAATAATTAATAATATAAAGTATATGGAATACAACCATAGTATGTAGTGTAGAGAAACACTTATATGTGACTATGCAAGTATATTTAAACCATATTGTATGATTGTACATGTTGAAACTATATGTTATGACTACATGATAATGCATTTGTGACAAACTGAGTGTGTATACATTAAAATGATATATCATGAATATATTGTAATCACTTGTTGATTAATACAATTTAATAATAAAGGAGACAGTATAGTGTGATAATATCTGAAAAGATTATATCCGGTATTAATAAATGTACATGGATTATATGATGTGAGTACATAGGTAATCCCTAATTTTTCCTAATATAGTAATAATTGTACATTAAAACCCATTTTTGAAAAGTATAGTAACTAAATTGAACTAATTAATCACATTGCTGAAAATTTAAACGCATCAGTTGCTCCAACAGTGGCCAAACAGTGGCCTATAATCCCATTGCGTAAACTTGAGCAGCTATACTCCATGGTGATGATGGCTAAGCATATAGCTGAGGAAGAGTAGTTGAGCAACTCCTTATTACCCATTGTTCTCTTCTTCTACCTCATGAATTCTAACCTTTGAGCAAAGCCATTAACTAGATAACAATTCCTCTATAAATTGGCAGCTGTGCTACTAAGTTTACGTTGCTGTGTTTTGTCTGATAAAATTCTGAGAATTGAAGTTTGAGTGTTTGTTGTTCAAAGAAGAATCTAGCAATCACAGAAAGTTAGAAGCTAAGCAAACTAAGTTTCAAGAGGTATAATTCTAAATTCCATATTCTTCATTCTTGTTCACTGTCAAAGTTTTAAATCTTGATCATGTTGAATTGGGTTGTAATTGGGGTATAGAACAATTGTTTAGTTGTTATAATAAACTTATAAGCATGTTGGAATACAATGTGATTGCTTTCGTGAATAAATTTTATGAATTGGGTTGCTGTCTGCCGAAGCAGGAGCTTCCAGCTCTGTACAGGTAACGGCGCAGCTGCGCCCTGGTTATACTAGGGTGCTGCGCAGCTGCGCCAGTGCTGGACTTATGTTTTGCTGGCTAAGGCCCTGCGCAACTGCGCCAGTTTTGAACTGGGACGCTGCGCAGCTGCGCCGGCTACTGGATCTAGTTCCTGCTTTCTGCTAGAAATCTGTTATGGTATAAATAACTAATGTGACTTGAACAAGTGTACTAATGAGCTTGGCATGCCTATATGGATATATTGAGACAATGTAAGCATGTTTTACTAAGAGTTACACACATACTTATAGTTTGCGATAAACTTAGAGTTTTATAAACAAACTTCGAATTTGAAAATGAACTTGATATGTATACTTGCCATGTTAACATTCTGACCTTGCAAGCATATTTGTATCATTTAAGGATGTATGAAAAGCATGCTAACTCGCGTATATAGGTTCCATAATAAAATGTGGACATGTGAACCTTACTAATGACAACATAAGCTTTAAATGTGGACTTTGACATGTTATATTAGGACTCTACATTCTGATATTTTCAACATGATTGAATATGCTTTGAAGGTATCATACATGTACGTACTTGTTAGATGTAATGCAAGTTAATCAAGCATGAGTTTGATTAAGTCACGAACTAGTAATAGTGCTAGAATCACACATCCATGACCTAGAAACATATGAACATGCGTATCAATAAAATATATGACTACTTTATATCTCTAAATGATAAGCATGACAACTTATGTAAATTCATGGCATTGCATAACCCTAAGTTGTTAGGGATTGTGAATTAAAACTAAATCATATATGATTGGAATTTGAAAGATTGAACAAGCATGAAAGTATCCTTTAAATATGTGTACATACTTTGTGATATCATATGTTATGTGTTACTTGAACCCGACGGTTGACTTATGAGAATGTCATAACTTGCTAAAATGAAATATATTTTAGTATTGCTTGTAGTCTTATGTGATATTAATAATATGCGAGTATTTTTGCTAATTGTGGTAGTCTCACATGATAGTAATGATGTATGAATATGATCAACTTGAGAAAAGAGGAAGTTAAGGATAGAAATTATATTCTATATAACTGTGTAGCTAGGTTAAAACTTAGCTTATGTGTTGATCGTATATTCAAAGATAAAATATGAAGTTAAATTATATGACTAATAAATATCATATATATATATATGTAATTGTATTACGATAGGAATTCGAAAGTGTTGGTTAGCTTTACGTGAGTAAACTACGCATAAGACAAGTATCCTAAACCCTTGCATTATTTTATTCAACGGATATCGTAAGCGAGTATCTAAACCTTATCTCTTTGGATACAAGTATTCTATCTTTGTATATTGCGAACTAGTTTCCTACTTAATCGTTTGAATTGAATTAGCATACTTGAACTCTTATTTCATTAAAGCTATTATTCATGTTGAACTTAGTATGGTTCTTGAATATTGTGAAAGTGTCTATGCCATTTGATTCGGCTAGACTTATATTATTGAAAAGCGACCCAAACTAATTGACTAGTGCGGGATCTTGTATTTGACTGAGAAGAACAACCTTCTTTGAAGGGAATATATAATTGTCGGAGAACCTACGTGCACACTTGAGTATGATTGATTGTTATGCATAACGATGGGGCTTTAGGGTGATCACCTGTTGTACCTGTTTTTGTTGGATTTTCAGTTTATTACTGTTAATTCTAGTAGAAGTTCATAGTCCTTAGCGACTGCTCAGTATTCAGTTATCTTGAAACCTTGAATTGATTTGTTATTGAATTACATTGATATTATTCTTTCCTTAGCAACTATTATTGAAAACTATTGATATTCTTGTTATCCTTGAACTATCAAACTTTGTTATACCCTTTCGAGAATTAAGAATTATATCACTTACCCTTATTGTATATTACTTGCTGGGCAATTTGTGCTCATTCTTGCTTTCCCTAAAACATTTCAGTTAAGGCAGAGCATGGCGAACCTTCGGGCGTTGATAAGGGCAAGGGCAAGGCTACCAACTAGCTTGTCTCTTTTATGTTTTTAAATATTTTAATGTTGTATTAAGATGATGTAGTAAGACTGGTTTTGATTATGTTTAAGCTTAAGTTAGGTTATATAATAAGTCGTTAATTGATATTATTATGTAATCTATTAAGTACTGTAGGTTGCGAGACTTGGGGAAATAATTATAATAAATCATTGTAAATTATTCTAGAATAGATTTTCCACTGTGATTGTGTGATATTTAGTTATTATTATTGTGAAGTATTACCATGAGCATGTGATGAACCGAATTCGAGCGACCCCGTGACGGTCCTGGAATTTGGGGGCGTCACATGAGATCCTTAGTCAGTCGAGTAGTAGTTTAGCAGTATTTATCTTTATGTGTTGTACATACTATGTTGTAATCCCGATCTTTGTGTAAGATGTGGGATAGTGATGTAAACCCCGTGTAAGCTTTTGTTAGAGGGGTAGTATGGCAGTAGGTTGGTATATTCCCCGTCTTTTGTGATATTAGGGGATATATGTGATGACATTTATAGCAGTATGCTAGGATAATCATGTAATGAAATGAAATGGCATATGAATATAAATGGAGTTTATTTCAGAAACGTGTTATAAATTTATTCTTTTAGTATTAAAAGAAATACTTAAGTGATATAACTGAATAATAATAAAATGAAAATTTGTGATGTAGATCATGGCACCAAGACGTAGATTGACTGCACCCGAAGAATTAGTTAACAACGAGAGGGAACAAGTAGATCCCATTTAGAAGCTAGTTGATCTGTTAGGAGAAGCTCTTAGGGGGAGGAACAATGAACCTGTTTGCCCAAACCCTCAGGTTGTTCCAGTGACAAGCTTTAAAGACTTTAGAAGCGTAGGACCCCCAGAATTCGAAGGAACTACTGACCTGATAATTGCGCAAACCTGGATCAAGGAAATCGAGAAGGCCTTCACTATAGCAAGCGTGGGTGAAGACCAGAAGATAGTATTTGCTACATACATGATGAGAGGCAAAGCGAACTATTGGTGGGAGGCGAATCAGCAGAGAGCGGGAGAAGGGACAATAACCTGGGATAGATTTATGACGCTATTCTTCGAGAACTATTTCCCGAAGTGTATGAAGAACCGAATGGAGGAGAAATTCTTAGAGTTAAAACAAGGTGACATGACAGTGGCGCAGCACGCAGCTAAGTTTAATGAACTAGTGCGATTTACGAAACACCAAGTTGGAGATGAGGAAAGGAAGGCGAGACGATTCGAACAAGGGTTGAAGCCGTGGCTGTTCAATAAGGTAGCAGTTCTTCAAATTGATTCCTTTGCAACATTACTAGAAAAGGCAATCATTGCGGAAGGTGGCAGTGAGGCCTTAAGTCTGTATAACAGGAGAAGAAAGGAAAGAATACTGGTGGAGAGAACCATACTGGAGGAAGCAGTAGAGGAGGAAGCAACTTGGGAAAGAGAAAATGGGAGAATAACAACAATAAAAACAACAATAATCAATCTGGGAATTTTTGTTGAGGTTTCAAAAAGAAGGCTGAAGGATGCCTAAAGTGTGAGAAGAATCACCAGGATGAGTGCTAGAAGGGACGTGGCACTTGCTACAACTGCGGACAGGAAGGGCACATCTCGCTCAACTACCCGAAACCAAAGAAGATACAAGGATGCTTTGCGTGTGGCTCGACAGAGCACCGAATTAAGAACTGCCCAAAGAGGGGAAGTGGTGGGGGTAGCAATCAGTAAGGAGGCAACAAGCTGATGATCGGCGGATCGGCACAATCCAACCGCCCAACCGCCAAAAACTTTAAATGACCGTCCAGGACGCAGTGGTTGCGAAGGACGTGGTGTCAGGTATAATCCCGATCAATGATATAAATGCTTATGTATTATTTGATTCGGGTGCCACCTGTTCTTTTGTAACTGAAGAATTTGCTAGTAAACTTAACACACCCCGAGAACGATTAGAAAATCCCTTGAACATAAAATTCCGAATACGGAAGTAATCCATGTAGAATACGTTTATCGAAATTATCGCGCAAACATTAGAGAACATGAACTGAGCGTAGACTTCATTCCTATTAGATTGGGAGAATTTGACGTAATACTGGGAATGGATTGGTTATATAACCATGCTGCGACAATTGACTGTCAGAATAAATGTGTAAACCTTCAGACTCCGAGTAAGTCTAAGGTAGTGCTTTATGGTAGCTCATCGCCTAAGCAATCGTGTTGCGTTACGATGATGCAGGCCAAGAAATTGTTAAGGAAAGGATGTGTAGGTTATTTAGCTTACACTGTAGATACTCAAAAAAAAGGAGTAAAAATTAAAGATATATCCGTAGTGAATGAATTCCAAGATGTTAATTTATTGCTATATTAGCTTGTAAACATATTGGTAATACAATGTTGCTAGTTATAAATGAATTCGTGAAGAATTTATGTGATTTGGGATAGAGTCTGTCGAAGCAGACTGTGTCTTGAATTGAACCAGGCACGGTGCAGCTGCGCCGGAATTACACTGCGGTGCAGCGCAGCTGCGCCGGGCCCTGATCCCAGTTTCTGCAGATTTTGTTCGTGCTTGATGTCTGGTAAGTAATAGTTATTGAAAGGAATTAAGACAAGCATGCTAGTATGATTAATACATGTATATGGACTTGTTAAACTAGTATGAGCATGTTATATTCGAACCGCTTACGTGAACGATGAAGTTATAGATTTCCGAAATGAACTTAGGAATTTCAAAATGGACGTTGGCTCGTTGTATCCATTTTAGACATTCTGACTTTTGAGACATGTTTGTACCACCTAGAAACACATGGAATGCATATTGAGTTAAGTATATATGTATCGTGATATAATATGAACATTCAAACCTCATAAGTAACGAAAATGTAAGTTTTTACAAACGAACTCTTGACATGTATATTGAGATGTGAATTTTGATATTTGTAAACATGTTTGATAGTACTCGTAGACTCACTCATGCATCGTACATGTATTTATACCATGATTAGTTGTCGTGATTCAAAATTTGCATAAACGAAGCATGTTTTCAAACTAATGACAATAATAGTTGCATGTATGCGATATGAATACTCATGAACATGCTTAAAATAAGTATATGAATACCTTACGTGTTTTAAAAGCGAGCATGATAGGCTTTGTGAATTACATGACCTTAAATGAACGTAAGTTGTCAAAAGGGAGCTATATCACATATGTTTGGAACGAGGGAAGGTTATACAAACATAAAAGTATTCTTTAACGTATATATGCTATGTGATATTATATGTTGTTATTTGAAATCGATTTTGACAGTTAACTTATAGAAATGCCATAACTTGCTAAAATAAAATATATTTAATATTGATTGTGGTTTTATGTGATAGTAAAAAATATGAGAGTATGTTGCTAGTTGTTGCAATCTTATATGATATGAGAATGTGTTTTAACTCAAAAGGAGGAACGTTAAGGATAGAAATTATATTAATATAATACTATATAACTTTGTCGCTAGGTCAAGACTTAGCTTATGTGATTATCGTATATACGAGATGAGATATAATGTTGAACTATATGGCTAATGGATGTCATATATACGTAACTATATTACGATAGGAATCCGAAAGTGTTGATTTTCTTTTCGTGGATAAATTACATATAAGGCAAGTATCTGAATCCTATCTTTGTGTTTACGTTATTCGAGGAACGTTGTAAGCAAGTTTCCTAACTTATACTCTTTTACGGTGCAAGTATTCTATCCTTGTATATTGCGAACTAGTTTCTTTACTTAATCGTTTGAATTGAATTAGCATACTTAAACTCTTATTTCATTAAAGCTATTATTCATGATGAACTTAGTATTGTTCTTGAATATTATGAAAGTGTCTATGCCATTTGATTCGGCTAAATTTATATTATTGAAAAGCGACCCAAACTAATGGATTGGTGTAGGATCTTGTAGTGGAATGAGAAGAACAACCTTCTTTAAAGAAAATATATAATTATCGGAGAACCGACGTGCGCACTTGAGTATGATTGATTGTTATGCATAACGTAGGGTACTTTAGGCTGATCACCTACTGTACTTATTTTTGAATTGGGTTATCAGTTTAATGCTGTTAATTCTAGTAGAAGCTCATAGTCCTTAGTGACTGCTCAGTATTCAGTTATCTTGAAATCTTTTATTGATTTATTATTGAATCACATTGATATTATTCTGTCCTTAGCGACTATTATTGAGAACTGTTGATATTCTTGTTATCCTTGAACTATCGAACCTTGCTATACCCTTTCGAGAATTGAGAATTATATTACTCACCCTTATTGTATATTACTTGCTGGGCAAATTATGCTCATTCTTGCTTTCCCTAAAATATTTCAGTTAAGGCAGAGCAGTGCGGACCTTCGAGCACAGATAAGGGCAAGGGAAAGGCTACTGAGTAGCTTTAATTATATTGGACTTATGATTGTAATAAAGAACTTATGATACTATGTACTAGTTAAGGTTATTTATGCTTGAGATATGTCTAAGCTATGTAATCACTGTTTAAGTTACGAGACCTTGGACGTGAATAAATTATATTATTTAAATGTAATCTATTCGGTAGTAGTCGTGTATTATATTCCGCTGTGCGATGCGACATTTAGTCGTATTATTATTATGATTGTATTACCATGAGCACGTGATGAACCGAATTCGAGTGACCAAGTGGCGGTCCCGAATTTGGGGGCGTCACAGTATATATTATAACCTAAGTGTATACTACTACACTTTGCTAGCTAATATTATGCTGAGTGTTCTTGTCCCAATATGAGAGTCCTATTCTCTCATTCACGTGAAACACCCACATGCTATGCTACTCTATATCTTCCTCAAATTCTTCAACAAGCTAGCTAATCATAAGATGGGGAGTTGGTCTCATAATTTAATTCACCAACTACTCAACCACTTCTTGTTAACCACCATGTTCTTGTGCAATCCATTGGTATGAACTAGAGAAATAGCATTGTATGGATATTGATTTGCCTATATATATAGCTCATCCTCTTCACAAAATCAAATGCTGAGATTTTACTCGAGTTCTGAGTTGGGAGTAATACATATATTAATATAGTAGTATCGTGAATCCAAATACCAAGGTATAATTCCTATAGCTTCCATCCATGCTCTTCATTTTGCTGTTTCTGAGATTTCTAAATCCTTGATTCTTAATTTGTTGAGTGAAATGTTAATTGAACTATGGAACATGTTAATTTAGTTTTATATAAAATTCTAAAGGTGTTAGAATAGCAATGTGTTGTGATTGAATCAATTTTGTTGGAAAATTTTGAGATGGGATGTGAGTCTGCAGAGCAGGAAGCAGCTCCTAGTCTGGCTGCCAGCCTGCGCAGCTGCGCCAGTATTGCACTGGCCAGCGGCGCAGTTGCGCCAGTACCAGTTGCTGGTTTTCTTCTTCTGATGCAAGCCTGCTGTATACTATCATGCATTATCCCTTAGAGCAGGCATGTGAACTGACTTAATACACTTATATGAGTATATTAACATTGGGTAAACGTGTTTTTCTATGGTTGCATACAAGGTCTATAAAACAACATATAGTTATGAAATAAACTTAGGATTTCGTGAACGAACGTTAACATATATGAAGCATATTAGTGTTCTGACTTTGCAAGCATATTAGTATGATTTAAAGATGTATGAGGAGCATGCTAACTCGCGTATATAGGTTCCATAATGAAATGTGATCATATGAACCGCACTATGCACGTTCTTAACAAAAATGTAAGTTTTAAAACACAAACCTTGACATGCTATGCCATGTTACTATTCTGATTTTTGCGAGCGTAGTAGTATGGTTAAGAAGTGCATGAACAACCTAGTAACCTGTGTTTATATGATTCGTAATGAATCACTATCATGTTGAACTCATTAGTGAACGTTACTAACAACAATATAAGCTTTAAATGCGAACTTTGACGTATACATAGCATGTATGAATTCTGATCATGATCGTGTGTTCTATATAAACATGAGAACTAGGTCTAATGTGATAGAACACACTAGCATACTTGATCAGAAGTTAAGACATTTTCAAAAGAGAAACTTAGAACTTTCAAAGTAAACTTGACCAATAATTTTGTCTTGTGATATGAGAGCATTCATATGGCTTTGGTATGTGTTTCTAATGCAAGTAAGTCATAGTTACAAAACACTTCGATTATACTAAACGACCTTTGTGGACTTAGTATACTTTTGAAAGAGAACTTAAGATTTGAAAGTTAAATACCATATGAGACATGTTGTAAGCATACAAGCATAAGTACTAAGATTTCATTATGCCTATAGACGGGTCGACATGAACCTCATTTGTTTATATACAGATTTCACATATGCATGCTTAATCATAGAAAATGAACTTGAAGTATGAACTATGTGATTAAAATATATGTGTAGTGTACTCGAGCATATATTTAGTATTGTTTAGTCTCATTATGAGATAGTATGACCGGAGTAGCAAACCTTTGATGTATGAATATGAACTTGTTAACTTAAGGTTTACCAGCATGAAAACATATGACTTTGAAATTGGATTAGGATGAGCATGCTAGTTTCGAATGAGAGATTATAACTTGATAAGTATGTGTATTGGTTTAATGTCAGTAGTTGCATGCTAGGTTTGTACCGGAACACTTTCAGGTCCGGACAATTTGCTTAAAGTTTGATTTTAATAGTTATCATATTATGATGCTATAAATGGTATCTTTGATACTGAACATGATCTTATGTGATAGATTTATATAACGACTAGATTCTAGTATGTGTGAACTTATATTAGTTTATATATACTAATTGAAGAGACCAACTTGTTAATATTAGTTCATTCCAACGCCGTTTAAATTAAAGCTATAACTTATTGTAGCTGAGCAAACAGGCAAATTTTTTTTTTCTTGACTTACACTTATTTATTGTGCAAGTATCCTAGACCCTTGTATTACTTTATTCAACGGATATTGTAAGCAAGTATCCGAACCCTACTTTTATTGTGCAAGTATTCTAAATTCTTGCACTATTTTATTCAATGAATCATGTAAGCTAGTTTCTAAACTTCACTTGTTTTTTGTGAAAGTTTCTTATCCATCTCATATTTGTATTGAGCAGGTAAATATTGTATTGCAAGTTTTCTAACCTATGCATTTACTTTATGCAAGGAATTTATTATCGTGCAAGTTCTCCAAACTTCACACTTTGAGTATCGTGCTAGTTCCCCGAACTTCACACTTTGAGTATCGTGCTAGTTCCCCGAACTTCATGCTTTGATTATTGTGCAAGTTCTCCGAACTTCACTCTTTGGTTATGCAGGTTCTCTAAACTTATACAAACTCGTATATTGTGCAAATATCATATCCTTGTATTTACTTTATGCAAGTAATCTATTATGGTGAAATTTCCCGAATTTCACTCTTTGAAGTTGCAAGTTTCCTAACTTCATTTGATTGTTATATTGAATGCAAGTGTCCTAACCTATGCATTTACTTGATGCAGGGAATCTATTATTGTGAAGTTCCCCGATCTTACACAAATCCATATATTGTGCAAATTCTAAACTTCACCTTTATTGTGCAAGTTCCTATCATTCTCATATTGTATTGAGTAGGTTATTGTTGAATCGAAAGTTGTTTATTTAATGCTTGAACCTTGTCTCCAAGTATGTTATTTAGTGTTTTAACTATTCTACAATTATTCCACATCGATATTATTGATATCCGCACTTAGAGCATTTGAGCTCGTACTGTCTTGGACTTGTACATTATTCAAGTTCTAAATTTCTTGAACTGTGTCAGATAGAGTCTGAACCTTTGCTCGGTCAGACAAGTGTATGAAGTTTTCTTTAAAGCTGTCCAAACCAATTGATGGTAAGGATTCTTAGACAGAACAGAACACCCCTCATATGTAGGAGTGTGCCCAGGTATCTAATATATGATATGAGTAAGCAGATGTAAGTGTTATGCATATTCATGTTGTACCCGAGGCTGATCTCCTCGAGGTACTAAGTTTCTGTAGTCATTAACCAAATGGTCAATTAGCTATTGAACCCATTGGAAGTTTTATAGTTCAAAGTCTACTTGACTATCAGTCATTTTAAAAGCAATTATTATCTTTGCTTCTAATATTCATATTGTTGAATCTTTCTAATATTCATATTGTTAAATCCTTTTAATATTCATGTTGTTGAATCTTTCTAATATTCATGTTGTTGAATCTTTCTAATATTCATATTGTTGAATATTTCTAATATTCATATTGTTGAATCTTTCTAATATTCATATTGTTGAATCCTTTAGATATTCATATTGTTGAATTCAGTGTCAAATATTTTTCCATTCATCATGATATATCCTTTATTGTTGTATTTAAACTTGCTGAGCAAACTTGTTGCTCATTCTTGCTATATCATGACTTATATTGCAGTTAAGCCCGAGACTTCAGGGAAGGACAAGGGTAAAGGGAAGATGTAGGATTAGTTTGCAAGAAGCATACTTTATCTTTATGCTTAGTTTAATTACTGTTATGTAATATGAACCCTAATGATTATTCGAGAGTATGTTTGAAAGATTTTATTTAAGGTTATCGAATCTTGGGACTAGTAACACCTTTTGAATAAACGACGTACGTTTATTATTTTCCGCACTTTTAGTTATTGTATGTTGTTTAGAGGTGGATGTTATTATTGTTTCGTGACGACCGGACCAGGGTCAAAGAACCCGAATTTGAGGGTGTCACAGGTTGGTATCAGAGCTTTAGGTTATAAACGTTAGGAATGCGAAACCTAAGTTATAACCTTAGTAGAAAACTCAAGTAGAGTTTGTAGGTGATGGATTTAGGAGACCCATCGAGTCTTATTGTGATACTGAAGTTGTTTATTTAAATCAGCTATGATTGATAGACGTCCTAAACTTCTTAATGCTAACTTGAATAGCATATCATGTAACGACTAAAGTTTTCTTCCATTCCTCAGGATCATGTCACCCAGGAGATTTTCGCAAAACCAAAGGGAGGAAGGATCTGTTAGCAATGGTGGAGGGGGAAATGTCGACCCAATGCAGAGCTTTGTTAACCTGTTAACAAAAGCAATGTGGAACAGACCCCAGTCAACAGCAGGGCAGCCAGAACATCACTTGGCTAGCTTTAAGGACTTTAAATTGGTAGGACTACCGGAATTCCGTGAAACCGTAGACCCAATCGAAGCCCAGACATGGATAGAAGAAATGGAGAAGGTGTTTGAGGTCGCACGGGTGGCCGAAGCACAGAAGACGAGTTTTGCCACTTTCATGATGAAGGGCGAAGCTAACTATTAGTGGGAAGCCAACGAAGGACTAACAGGCGAAGGAGTTATTATGTGGGACAAATTTAAGAATTTCTTCTCAGAGAATACGCAGAAGGATATGGAAGTTAAGTTTTTGGAGCTGAGACAAGGAGGTATGTCAGTCGCAGAGTACGCGACAAGATTTAACGAGTTGGCCCGATTCGCCTCACATCAGGTGGATACGGAGGCCAGGAAAGCAAAAAGATTTGAATTAGGATTGAAACCATAGGTGCAGAAAGCAGTAGATGTATTGAAGATAAAGACTTTCTTTGATCTTTTGGAAAGGGCTATCAATGCCGAAGGAGGCAATGAAGTCATAGCACGATTTAAACAAGATAAGAAGACCGGTCAGGAGGGACAGAAAGGGGGAAACAGCAGAGGCAGCAACCCCAATAAGCGTAACTGGATGGAGAGCCAATCATCGGGAGGCAGCAAGACCGGGGGGGAGGCAAAGAAGAGTTTAAAGTGCAGTAACTGTGGAAGGAACCACTCGGGGAAATGCTTAAAGAGAAAGAACACTTGTTATCGTTGTGGACAACCGGGGCACATGGCTCCTCAGTGTTGGAACAAACCGATAGGAGGATGTTTCTCGTCTAGAGCCACAGACCATCAAGTTAAGGACTGTCCGAAAAGAAAGGGCAATGCAGCTAGCGAAAATCGCAACAACAACAACAACAATGGACTGAGTATCGGAGGGCCAGCCAGTTAAGCCAATATGACCGTACAGGACGCGGTGGAATCCAAGGACGTAGTGTCAGGTATTATCCCGATCAATGATATAGATGCATATGTGTTATTCGATTCGGGTGCTACCTGCTCTTTAGTTTCTGAAGAATTTGCTAACAGTTAGACTTACCACGTGAGAAATTATAACACCTTATGAGCATAGAAGTAGCAAACAAGGAAGTTATCTACGTAGAATACATTAATAGGAACTGTTATACCGATTTGAAGGGAATTAGTGGGTGTCTTCCTAAACGAGATTTAGCAGCAGTAGTTTTTGCCTTAGAGTTTTGGAAGCATTATTTGTATGGCGAGAAGTGTGAGATATACACAGATCATAAGAGTCTGAAGTGTATCTTCACGCAGTAGGAGTTAAACATGAGGCAGCGCCGATGGCTATAATTGATCAAAGATTATGATTGTGAGATTCTGTACCATCCCGACAAGGCAAATGTAGTGACAGATGCCTTGAGCAGGAAAGGCAGAGAGAAGTTATTGAAGTTGACCATTCAAGAGGAATTAGTGAAAGATTTCAAACGACTAGACTTAGAGGTTAAGTATCCGATGGAGACCGACGAGAAATTATTTACAGTGTCAGCAAGCCCGACTTTGTTAGATAAGGTGAAGGGGGCACAAGAGAAGGACGAAGTTTGTGATAACATCAAGAAGCGATTAGCTAAAGGTGATGAGTTGAAATTTAAGATTGATAGCACTGGATTGCTAAGATTTGAAGGACGAATTTGGGTACCGTTAGTACCAGAACTAAGAGAATAGATTTTTACAAGAAGCATTTAAGGGAGATAGTGTCAAACACTGTTGTGTTAGGACAAAGTAGGTGAACGTCGACTGTTGGAACCAGAAGTGGTACAGCAGACAGTAGAGATTATCTAAGTGATAAGAGCGAATTATCCGTTTTTATTGGAGTAATCTTATTTTTACAATTCCAAGGACGAAATTTTTATAAGGGGGGAGGGATGTAACGACTAGGAATTTTAAGCTCCTTATTAATTTTATATGTGATTTAAAATTTTTAAGAGTTAATTTTTCAAACTTATTTAAACCTTATGTGGTTATGTGCTTATGTGAATTAACCTATGCGAATAAATGCTAGGATTTTATTAAAGGGAATCACTAATGGTTATTTAGATTAGTAGATTAACCCTAAGACTTTTATATCAGAGTATTGATTAAAAGTGTTAGTAATTACATATTCAAATTTCTTGAATATAATGTAGATATTTAATCGTGTTTGATTAATTTCAATTGGGAGTAATTAATTGATAATGTGTTGATTAATTATTATTATGAATAAATAATAATTAATGAGTAAGAGATTAATAAATATAATAATATTATATTTACTTGGTTAATTGATTAATTGTTTTATGCAAGTATATGTTATATTAAACTTTTAGTATATGGTAGTCAACTTCTATTGTATAAGGTGCAAGGTGACACATTAATATGTCTTTATATTATATCTATAGACTATATAGTATGATTAATGACATTATATGAGTTACATGTTATGTATGAAAAGACATTAATATGTATACCCTATTACACTATATTAATATTAATTAACTATTGTTATTTGATAATGATTTTTAATAAGTTATTATAATAATAACCATTGTGATAGTAATAATACCCAAGTGCTTGATATTCGATGTTTATATAATGTACATGGATTTCATGTGTATCCTTAATGGATACATTGTATTATTGATTTCTAATTGGAATAACATGGTAACAACCATTTCATTGTATGCCCTTTTTATTCATTATAACCTAAGTTATATAAAATGAAATGTGTAACATATGTATGTATACTATGGGTAGATATTATAACCTAAGTGTTTACTACTACACTTGCTAATACTATGCTGAGTATTCTTGTCCCAATATGAGAGTCCTATTCTCTCATTCACGTGAAACACCCACATGCTATGCTACTCTATATCTTCATCAAATTCTTCAACAAGCTAGCTACTCATAAGATGGGGAGTGGGTCTCATAATTTGATTCACCAACTACTCAACCACTTCTTGTTAACCACCATGTTCTTGTGCAATCCACTGGTATGAACTAGTGGGAAATAGCATTGTATGGATATTGATTTGCCTATATATATAGCTCATCCTCTTCACAAAATCAAATGCTGAGATTTTACTTGAGTTCTGAGTTGGGAGTAATACATATATTAATATAGTAGTATCGTGAGTGGAGAGATTTAGTAGCAAAGCAACTACCAAGGTATAATTCCTATAGCTTCCATCCATGCTCTTCATTTTGCTGTTTCTAAGATTTCTAAATCCTTGATTCTTAATTTGTTGAGTGAAATGTTAATTGAACTATGGAACATGTTAATTTAGTTTTATATAAACTTCTAAAGGTGTTAGAATAGCAATGTGTTGTGATTGTATCAATTTCGTTGAAAAATTTTGAGATGGGATGTGAGTCTGCAGAGCAGGAAGCAGCTCCTGGTCTGGCCGCCAGCCTGGCCAGCTGCGCCAGTATTGCACTGGCCAGCGGCGCAGCTGCGCCAGTACCAGTTGTTGGTTTTCTTCTTCTGATGCAAGCCTGTTGTATACTATCATGAATTATCCCTTAGAGCAGGCATGTGAACTGACTTAATACACTTATATGAGTATATTAACATTGGGTAAACGTGTTTTTCTATGGTTGCATACAAGGTCTATAAAACAACATATAGTTATGCAATAAACTTAGGATTTCGTGAACGAACGTTAACATTTATGAAGCATGTTAGTGTTCTGACTTTGCAAGCATATTAATAAGATTTAAAGATGTATGAGGAGCATGCTAACTCGCGTATATAGGTTCCATAATGAAATGTGATCATATGAACCGCACTAATGCACGTTCTTATCAAAAATGTAAGTTTTGAAACACAAACCTTGACATGCTATGCCATGTTACTATTCTGATTTTTGCGAGCGTAGTAGTATGGTTAAGAAGTGCATGAACAACCTATTAACCTGTGTTTATATGATTCGTAATGAAGCGCTAGCATGTTGAACTCATTAGTGAACGTTACTAACAACATAAGCTTTAAATGCAAACTTTGACGTATACATAGCATGTATGAATTCTGATCATGATCGTGTGTTCTATATAAACATAAGAACTAGGTCTAATGTGATAGAACACACTAGCATACTTGATCAGAAGTTAAGATATTTTCAGAAGAGAAACTTAGATATTTCAAAGTAAACTTGACCAATAATTTTGTCTTGTGATATGAGAGCATTCATATGGCTTTGGTATGTGTTTCTAATGCAAGTAAGTCATAGTTACAAAACACTTCGATTATACTAAACGACCTTTGTGGGCTTAGTATACTTTTGAAAGAGAACTTAAGATTTGAAAGTTAAATACCATGTGAGACATGTTGTGAGCATACAAGCATAAGTATTAAAATTTCATTATGCTTATAGACGGGTCGACATGAACCTCATTTGTTTATATACAGATTTCACATATGCATGCTTAATCATAGAAAATGAACTTGAAGTATGAACTATGTGATTAAAATATATGTGTGTAGTGTACTCGAGCATATATTTAGTATTGTTTAGTCTCATTATGAGATAGTATGACCGGAGTAGCAAACCTTTGATGTATGAACTTGTTAACTTAAGGTTTATCGGCATGAAAACATATGACTTTGAAATTGGATTAGGATGAGCATGCTAGTTTCGAATGAGAGATTATAACTTGATAAATATGTGTATTGGTTTAATGTCAGTAGTTGCATGCTAGGTTTCTACCGGAACACTTTCAGGTCCGGACGATTTGCTTAAAGTCTGATTTTAATAGTTATCATATTATGATGCTATAAATGGTATCTTTGATACTGAACGTGATCTGATGTGATAGATTTATATAACGACTAGATTCTAGTATGTGTGAAATTATATTAGTTTATATATACTAATTGGAGAGACCATCTTGTTAATATTAGGTCATTCCAACGCCGTTTAAATTAAAGCTATAACTTATTGTAGCTGAGCAAACAGGCTAATTTTTTTTCTTGACTTACACTTATTTATTGTGCAAGTATCCTAGACCCTTGTATTACTTTATTCAACGGATATTGTAAGCAAGTATCCGAACCCTACTTTTATTATGCAAGTATTCTAAATTCTTGCACTATTTTATTCAATGAATCATGTAAGCTAGTTTCTAAACTTCACTTGTTTTTTGTGAAAGTTTCTTATCCATCTCATATTTGTATTGAGCAGGTAAATATTGTATTGCAAGTTTTCTAACCTATGCATTTACTTTATGCAAGGAATTTATTATCGTGCAAGTTCCCCAAACTTCACACTTTGAGTATCGTGCTAGTTCCCCGAACTTCACACTTTGAGTATCGTGCTAGTTCCCCGAACTTCATGCTTTGATTATTTTGCAAGTTCTCCGAACTTCACTCTTTGGTTATGCAGGTTCTCTAAACTTATACAAACTCGTATATTGTGCAAATATCATATCCTTGTATTTACTTTATGCAAGTAATCTATTATGGTGAAATTTCCCGAATTTCACTCTTTGAAGTTGCAAGTTTCCTAACTTCATTTAATTGTTATATTGAATGCAAGCGTCCTAACCTATGCATTTACTTGATGCAAGGAATCTATTATTGTGAAGTTCCCCGATCTTACACAAATCCATATATTGTGCAAATTCTAAACTTCACCTTTATTGTGCAAGTTCCTATCATTCTCATATTGTATTGAGTAGGTTATTGTTGAATCGAAAGTTGTTTATTTAATGCTTGAACCTTGTCTCCAAGTATGTTATTTAGTGGTTTAACTATTCTACAATTATTCCACATCGATATTATTGATATCCGCACTTAGTGCATTTGAGCTCGTACTGTCTTGGACTTGTACATTATTCAAGTTCTAAATTTCTTGAACTGTGTCAGATAGAGTCTGAACCTTTGCTCGGTCAGACAAGTGTATGAAGTTTTCTTTAAAGCTGTCCAAACCAATTGATGGTAAGGATTCTTAGACAGAACAGAACACCCCTCATATGTACGAGTGTGCCCAGGAATCTAATATATGATATGAGTAAGTAGATGTAAGTGTTATGCATATTCATGTTGTACCCGAGGCTGATCTCCTCGAGGTACTAAGTTTCTGTAGCCATTAACCAAAGGGTCAATTAGCTATTGAACCCATTGGAAGTTTTATAGTTCAAAGTCTACTCGACTATCAGTCATTCCAAAAGCAATTATTATCTTTGCTTCTAATATTCATATTTTTGAATCTTTCTAACATTCATATTGTTGAATCCTTTTAATATTCATGTTGTTGAATCTTTCTAATATTCATATTGTTAAATCTTTCTAATATTCATATTATTGAATCCTTCTAATATTCATATTGTTGAATCTTTCTAATATTCATATTGTTGAATCCTTTAGATATTCATATTGTTGAATTCAATGTCAGATATTTTTCCATTCATCATGATATATCCTTTATTGTTGTATTTAAACTTGCTGAGCAAACTTGCTGCTCATTCTTGATATATCATGACTTATGTTGCAGTTAAGCCCGAGACTTCAAGGAAGGACAACGGTAAAGGGAAGATGTAAGATTAGTTTGCAAGAAGCAGACTTTATCTTTATGCTTAGTTTAATTACTGTTATGTAATATGAACCCTAATGATTATTCGAGGGTATGTTTGTAAGATTTTATTTAAGGTTATCGAATCTTGGGACTAGTAACACCTTTTGAATGAACGACATACGTTTATTATTTTTTGCACTTTTAGTTATTATATGTTGTTTAGAGGTGGATGTTATTATTTTTTCGTGACAACCAGACCAGGGTCAGAGGACCCGTATTCGGGGGTGTCACAATATCAATCCGGAAAGCTATTTTCGATAGCTTCATAATGGTATATAATTCACCCTATTATGAGGTCAGGAAGATAGTAAAAAGGGGAAAAAACCACCCCTAGGTATATTCTAGATAGCTATTCGCCTTTCTGTGCACTAGGAAGCTTGCTCCTTTCAATCCGGGAATCGTATGGAAATGTGTCATACCATTTTGGAACGCTCTTTCAGATGGCTATGCAATGACATGGAGATTGACCTTTTTTGAATCCAGAAAGATGGGTCCATGACCAGAATAGCATCTTTAGGTCTCCGCAGGTAGTTCGTTGAGCTGTCTGGCGCAGTTTGCACTCGAGATTCCTGTGATGGCTTTGTACGACCTTATTCACATTGGTTTGATCATTATTTATGTAGAGTTAGAAAAATTACCCTTTTTCCTTTTCGGGGTTATCTCCGGGTTTAAAGTGGTGGTTGTTGTCCCTCGGGGTTATTTTCGGAGCTTTGACTTTGATGTTGTTTTCTATCTTTCCTCAGGTTTGCTTCTGAGGGTTGATTTGATGTCCCACGGGGCTGTCTTCGGGGTTTGATTTGATGTTGTAATCCTCCAGGGCTATCTCTGGAGTGTGAAAAGACGTTTTTGCCCTCCTGCAAGGTTCGTACAAGGGAAGCAAAATTTTGAGTGTCTACAGATGGCCCTCTTTATCATGTTTATCCAATGCAATGGAATGAACATGATAAAGACTACTAGACACTTGAAATATAACAAGGTATATTTAATGATGAAAATCGCACTTCGTAATGAATGGTATGATGAATGTAAAAATGCTTTCGTAAATCACATTTTGTAAATCGAACTTCGCAAATCGCACTTTGTATTCGCTAATCGCACATCGCACATCGCACATTGCATATCGTATTTTTTCACATCACAATTCGCAGCTCGCCCTTCATACTTCACAAATCGCACATCACAAATCGAACATCGCACTTCGCAAATCTCTTTACCTAGACCGGTTATTGCTGATGCCTATATTGAGGCTGATTCCAATGGCTGTCTTTCATCAGTGCTGTTGATGTCCGTGCAGGTGTTGATTCCAACAGTTTGATTTTCGTCGGTGTTGCCGATGCTTGTTTGATGGAGATAAACTGAGATGTTTTCTACATCTCTGCTGTGGATGATGTTCTAAAATCACCGGATCTTCCCGATGTCTACGCTGGTAGTTTACAACGGTGCATACCCTGCTCGTAGTTGACAACGACGCCTACCCTGCTGGTAGTTGACAACGGTGCCTACCCTGTTGGTAGTTGACAACGGTGCCTACCTAATGGTAGTTGACAACGGTGCCTACTCTGCTGGTAGTTAACAATAGTGCTTACCCTGCTGGTAGTTGACAACGGTGCCTACCCTGCTGGTAGTTGACAACGGTGCATACCCTGCTGGTAGTTGACAACGACAAAATTTTCTCGAGTCTGGATATTTAATGCGCATGCATGTTTAACTCTATTGGGGATGCATGCTAAAATTACTTTTTTAGGGAGATGTGCACTGATATAGTGCAGTTATACATGTGCAGACCATGCTTGATGTGATGATCTAAATTCATCCTTAGGAGTCTATTGTCCTAGGTTAATGCACATGCTTAATTAAATTAACTAGATCTAGAAATATACCTCACCCTTTCTGAGGCAATTTAGAGTTTCTTTTAGCTATTGGGCACTTGTGCCCCATTTTCTTGTGCCTTTTATTCGTGACCTGACTAGACTGATGACCTGGGTAACGCTGACGTCCCTGGAGAATGTGGCCCGTTCTTTTACTGCCCAGATTTGGACTTCAGTGTAGTGGCCTTAAGTTATAAATATTTGACGCAGGTTGACATATTTAATGATGTAGACTTCATTTGCTAGACCTTTTGTCGTCGGGCGTCTATTTTTGAGTTAAGGACTCTCTTGAGAATTTTTCCCTTCTTTTGTCAGGGCAAGCTTATGTCGCTGTGATTTCTTTCAAGAGTTCTCCCTTTTCTTTTGATAAGAAGCTTGGTCCCGCCTTAGACTCCTTCCATTTCATTGAATGGCAAAATGCCCCATCCCTTTCGCATGTTGTTACCGGGGTCCACATAAGAAACTTGCTTTGTTGACCACATCTAAAGTGAGTAATTTTACTGCACATTAGATAAATAACAAAATGTGCCAAAATCCTGATGGCTCAGGCCGTCGAGATTAGTATGATCTTGTGAATGAGGCATTTGAAGTTAAAGTTTATGAAATTGAATGCTTGTATTTGCTGAGCTTTTATCTTATCGCTAAAGATCTTAAAATTGAGTATGAAAATGAATTTTGTCTAAGAAAGTTAAAATTTTCATTTAACAAGTTATGAAATCACAAGAAAACTTTTAAACATCCATGGTCATTGTGCACGGGTAAGATATTTCATCTTCGCTCAAGGCACTGCTTTTTGCAGAATTGACTTCATATGACACGCACACTATGATTGACGCAACCTTTAGTAGGGGTTTGTTTTCTATGACTTCTAGATTATTTCATTTCCATCTTACAATTTTTTCTTTTTTCCTGCTTTTCTCGCTTAACTTGTCTCGCTTTCTTAGGCTATTCAGGGTTACCCATTTAGCGAGTTTTGGACCAATGACTCCTAAACCAAACGACTTTAGGGCACTAGGTGTTAAGACACCCATTCGAGTTTACTGGCTCGAGTAACAAAGGCCACACTTCGAGACAAGTTAGGTGGTCTACTATATTTTTCCTCACCTGAGCTTGTGCAAGATTAGTTTTCTTAGGCTCTAAGTTATCCATGTAGCGAGTGTTAGGCCGGTGACTCCCAAACCAGACAACTTTAGGGCACCGGGTGTAAAGACACCCCTTGGGCTTAATTACTCGAGTAACCTAGGCCACGATTCGGATCTTCTCAGGTTTTGCCTTCTTCTTCTTGCAATGCTCATTTTCTTAGGCGCTAAGTTACCCATGTAGCTAGCTTTGGGCCGGTGGCTCCTAAACCAAATGGCTTTAGGGCACCAGGTGTAATGACACTCCTCAGGCTTAATAACTCGAATAACCCAGCCACGATTCGAGACATTAGGCTGGCTACTTATCTTTTATCTTTTCATTAATTGCCATTTTCGTCGCTGTAGTTTCATACTCGACAACTAAGAGTCAGGTAACTGCAAAGTGCAGACACGCATATGAGGTCAATTCTACTCTAAACAACAATTTAAACTAGAATTTTAAAAAGTTTTAAATTTTTGATCGTTTCCGTGATTCTTGCTCCACATACGCTCATCGAATTAATCCAATTCATAACAAGTTAAATGAAATCTCTTTTTTAAAAACCTTTTTCTAAGAATCTAATGCAAGACTTATGTATACTTATCATGTATATTATCGCTATTGCATGTAAATGGAAATTGAAAGCACATAAAGAGATAAAAGAGTCGTACCTCATCCGTGGATCGTTGTATTTTAAGAAAAATTATGATTGGAAAAGACCGATTGATTATACCGGATCGCCAGTGAAATGATGGACCATGCGGATGGTGCCGACTAGTGCATTTTCATTGAATGGTTGATAAATGCCCCAGTGTTGAGTTGTCGCTGTCTCCGAAATTTCCCCAGTCTTGTTTGTTATAAGGGTTCCAATATCGGTTGCTGTTGATTTTGAAATTGCCCCAGTCTTGCTTGTCATCTGGGGTAATTGCTTTGTTGTATGTTTGTTAGATGGGCTGATAAGATGCCGAGATCGCAAGAGTCTTTTACCTCATGACCCACATGGTGAACAGGTAGTGGAGCTTTGACATTTGGTTTGCCCCAATCCTCATTTTGACTTGTATGCGCAATTGGCTTTGATGATTTTCTTCTTTTAATTTAATGAATGTTTCAGATTGAGGGTGTCAGCTCTTTGAAGGTCCTTGTTGATGATCATGTTTGATATATCACGGTGTTGTTAATTTAACTTTAATGATTAATGTTGAGAGGCCTTCGGACTCCGCTGAATTGGATCTAAGAGCTTGGCTTGGTTGGTGATGTGATGGCTTTAACCGGATTTTGTTTGATCTATGAGGTTTAATCTGTAGCCTTTTCCTCAGAGAACATGTCGTCGGGTATGAGATAGACTTTGCCACGATGGTAGCCCATGTGCTTCTGTAAGTCAAAGGTGATCAAGTCTTCTCGCATTTCAGGAGTGATGAGTTGATGAAGGGTTGCATCTTATGATGATTGTTATTTCATCCCTGTGACTGGTCGTCTTGATGTATCGCTGTCTCTTCCTTTTCGGGACTTGTGCCAAATTTGATGGAATGACATTGAGGTGCCGTTGGGTCTTCTCAACATGGCTCGCTAATTTTAAGGGTTTTTCTTGGGTGTAGTCTTTAAGGTTTGATTTTGGTGTCTTGAGACTGGTCTTTGGGTTTATATTTGGGTTGGATCTTGGGTTTAGATGTTTCTTTTAAGGGTTAGACCGCACCATAGATGGTTGCCTACGTACTCCCGCGACTGGAGGGAGATCAGGTCTTTTGTAGTTCAAGCTTGGCCTGAACGGTTGAAAAGTGTTTATTTGGGTTTTAGCTTGGTTTTTGGATTTTTTATTTGGTTTTACCGCACCATAGATGGCTGCCTACGTATTCCTATGCGAGGAGATTAGGTCTTTCGTAGTTCAGGCTTAGACAATACCTGATTGGTTTGATTTTTTGATTGATCTTTTTAATATTTACATGCATGGAAAATGAATGGCATAACGCTAAGAAAGTGATAACGTCCTAACATCTCTTAGAACTCATAACTTTATCCTCTGGATCTACGTATTCCTGGCTAGCTGAGGCCTGATAGTCCAGTCATTAGTGGTTATGTTACCTTCGAGGCTCGCGATAGAGGTTACGTCCCGATCATGAATATCTTCAATCATGGCCATAACTTGATCGTCTTCTGATTCAGCATATCCCTTAAGGAGTCTCAAACTGGACCCGTCACAAAGAGGGATGAACTCTAGATTCCTCGATGGGTTGGCTTCCCCGACAATCTCACCACCTTTTTCTTCATTTGTTCATTCACCTTTCTCATAGGCTTGAGAGGATTTAACTATGAAATCTCTCTCGAACTGTTGTTGTATTTCTTACAAGGAACTTTTCTTTTTGGCTTTTTCTGCACTGGGAAGGATTAGTATTTCCTCCTCATCATCTAGAAGGGTAAAATCAGAAATGTGGTTGCTAACTTTTGGTAACAAGATGTTTGATGGTGGTGGATGAATTTCCTTGGGGGACTCTCTTGTCTCCTCTATCACTCCCAGCATTAGGATCAGTCCATCTTGTTTTCTGCCAGGATTGGTGCTCATAGCCATCACCTCCTTTGAACCGCTTGTCTCGAGTGGACATCTTAAGCTCTTTATTTCGCTTTTGCCTTTTCTGGTCATGGGGACTTCTATCTTCAGTTCTCCATTTTCAACGAGATCCTAGATTTTATACTTTAGAGACCAACATTCCTTAGTTACATGCCCAGGTGAGTTAGAATGGTAGAGATATCTTTGTGGAATCATAACTTTTCATCTTGGGATTTACAGGAGGCAGCAACTTAGTAATCTTTCCTTTGCTTATCAGAAAGTGTAACATCTCATCATTTGATTTGTTCAGAGGGATGAATTTTCGTTCTCTTTTGAAGGTTGTTTGATCTTTCTTCTTTGAGAATTCGCATTCCCCCGAGCGATTTTTCTACTGGCAAGATTTTTTAGTAATTTTATCATTCCAATTTTCCAGTATTTTCAGCCTGCTTTGATCTTCTTCATTTAGCTGGTTGATCTTAGAGAGATATAGGCTTGCATTATGGTTAACCTCTTTATTCTCTTGGTTTCTTGATAATTGAGTGAAAAGCTGCCTTGTATCCTGATGTTGGCGCACTATCAGCTTAGCCAGCAGAGTTACTTGATTCTGGATTGTTTCAAATTTTTGCATTATTGTCATATACTCCTCTGGATTTTCCCACTCTAGGACATTTGTTCTGATCCTTTGAGGGTATTCCTCTATCCTTCGGATGTACTTACGATTTGGATGCATTTAAGCGCTTCTTGACCCGATTATATTCACTCCCTCTATATCATGCTGAAGCATAAGGTTGGTGTTGACATTTGGAGGGTCAGGTTGTTAGACCATAACATCGCCACTTTCGATCATATTTTGGATTCTATGCTTTAAGGACCAACAATCTTATGTATCGTGTCCTGGAGACCCTGAATAGTAAGCACATCTCCGGCTTGGATTGTATCTTTTGCTTTTTGGATCCATAGGTGGAGCCAGTTCGATAATTTTCTTGTGATCCATTAACATCACCAATATGTTCTCAAGAGAATCGCCTAGTGGAGTGAACACCCGATTTTTCGTTCTTTTAAATTTTCTTTTTCTGTCCTGGCATTGGCTAAATGCGGCCTGTTGTTATAATGACATATTGCCTTCTTTCTTCCAAATGGGGGGATTATGGTTTAGTCTTCTAGCTTGCCCCTGTAAAACGAGGGATACTTCGTCATCGCCTTTCTTGGGTACCCTCATGGGATCGCTCGCATAGTTGCCAGACTGTAGATGCTCAGCGACTACTTTAAAGGCCGTGAGATCTTTAATCTTGCCTGCTTTCAGACCCATCTCTGTCATTTTGCCGTGTTTGATCATCTCTGAAAATGTCTTTCCTATTTCGGCTAGGATCCTCTCATAGTAAGGTGGCTCTTGGATGTTTATGAAAGTCATCACCATTTCAGTTTCTGTCATAGGTGGTGTGACGAACGAGATTTTTGTAATTTAATTTGAATATTTATTAAATTAAATAAATATTTTTCAATGATTTAATTCTTGAGTTAAATAATTAATTAATGAATTTGTGGTAGATTAATTTAATTATATGTGTTACATTGATTAAATTAATGTGAAATTTTTTATATTCAATGATGCATTTAACTGAGCTTATTTGATTTAATATATTAATTAATAAGCATAATGTGTTCTAATTAATTTAATAATTAATTAGAGATTTATGATTTGACATAATTAATAAATAAGAATTTTAATTATGTGACTATGTGATTTAATGTGGATTTATGCTATTTTATTTAATTAATTTAAATAATATTATTTGATTAAATTGGGTGTGACATTAATTAACTATATAATAAGAGTTTTATTAAATTAAATGGAAAGGAGGAATAAGGGACAAACAAACAAAGCCTTATTGGGGGTTGGGATCAGTTAACCCATTATAGGATTAACTGACGACCCATGACTCCACTACTATTATATACGTATATGCATATTAGACCTTATAGCATATATCTTATATCATATACGTATTACTATTATTTTCATCAGAGAAAGGCTAGAGAGAATCTGAGAGAGAAATTGTGAGAAAAATAGTGAATTGAAGAAGAATTAGTGAGGGATCTTTATCCTTGAATCATCTTAACAAGTAGCAAGGGTAAATTCTTCAAACTAAACTCTTAAGTTCATGCTCATATACCTTCTCCATGAAAGTTATTTTAGTTCTCTGTAAAGTGAGTTTGATGGCCAATTTGTTAAGAAATTGATTATATATGTTTATTGGCATGTATAATCCAATTCTATATGATTTGTATGTGAATTAGAGTAATTAAAATCATAAATATATGCTTTAATTAAAGATTTGAAAAGTTACAGAGTTTTCCATTTACGTGTTTTAAAATTCTCTGAGAATGGAAAAATTTACATTTGTTCATGATATGACTATATATATTAATTGATGTTCATAACATGTTGTATATCATATATACATAAATTACAGTGGTTAATTTCATGTAATTATGTGGTAATTGAGATTTTCAAAGTTTCAGAACATAAAAATGGCCCATATGGCCCTTATGTATCAAATTTACATACCTTACACGTTTATTTAACTTAAATTGATGATGTAATATAATTATACACGTTTAAACGAACAAAACAGAAGTTAAACGAACGAATTCGGTGTTATAACGAATCCATAACGTTGAATTTCTTGTTTTTCTTTCAAAACTTTATAAAGTATGAAAAACAGTGAATTTGATTGCTATAACTTGGTAATTACGTGATTTAGAATACTAAGATCATGCTAGAAATATTGTATAGTATTTCTGTGAAGTCCATACTTCATGGGTAGCAATTAAATTGTTGTGGTAGCATTAAATGGTGAATTCTGGGCCTGGTTCTCTATTATTCGTGAACTATAGATTCTGAAACTGGCGTGTGGAGCTGCAGCGCCAACTTTAAGCCTAAGAGTGGGGCTGCAGCGCCAGTGGAGTTGCAGCGCCAGCTTTAAGCCTACGATTGGGGCTACAGCGCCAGTGGAGCTGCAGCGCCATTTTTAGTTCAAATGGTGAAGCTACAGCGCCACTTGACAGATTTTGCCCAGAAATGAGATTTTAATTGTTCAAGTCCAGGAAATGTAATTGAAACATAATGTAATAAACATGAAGACATGATTAAACATATAATAAGAGGTTAATAACTTATATTACGTGAGTAATTAATAAGTTAATTACATGACTTGAATCGTTAATTGTATAGTCCAATAACGTGCTCAAGACCGATGTGTGTGATTCGATACGTATATCGAGTTATTGATTAATGTGTATTGTGAACGTATTGATATGTAGGATTTAATAAAGAACGTGAATTATAAATTGTAGCTTATGCAAGAGGCAAGTTTCCTATCCTTAAACTTGTTTAATATTTTGCAAGTTCTCTAACCCTAAACTTTCTTTGAGCAAGTATTCTATCCCTAACTCATTATCATTAAGCAAGTTCCTTATCTAAACTCTTTAAATTGAATAAGCGTTCTATTCCTTATTCTTATGTCAAGCAAGTTACTAAATTCAAAGTTATTATTCAATTTGAATATCGTTTATTGTTGAACCTTGTAAGACTAGCTAATCCTTATTGATTCGACTAGTCCATAGTTGATGAGCGTTCTAAATTCTAGAACTATTATTGAACCTATCCAAACCAAACTTCCTTTGGTGCGGACTCTGATGTTAAACTGAGATGAACAACCCTGTATAGGAGATTATTTACGCTTTAGCGTTGAGATATTGTGCACAGTATGGTACTAAGGGGTAATCCCCCTAAGTACGAGAAGTAGAGTCCATAGTCTTCTGACTGTTAAAGGTTTGAAGTTTAACACTTTACAACCTAGGACATAGTTCGAGGTCTTATGACCCTCAGATGTTCTTTTGATTCCTGTTATTCATTCTTGAGTCAAAAGTTGAGTTTCTTTATTCAGATATATTTGATTCACTCGCATGTTATTATATTGTTGTTGTATTATTATACTTGTGGGCAATCGTGCTCACTCTTGCGTAATAATAACATTGCAGTTAAGAACGAAAGGTCCGACGAGCCTTCTTCTAGCAAAGGCAAGGGCAAGGTTAACAAGTGATGAAGACTTGTTGTTTATTTTTATATGTTTATGTTTCAGACTTATGTTAAAGTTGTGTAAGACTTATTTATTTGTTTATGTTCTGCACAGATGTTTAAGGTTAGTATGACCTGGGATTGTATTTATTACTCAGATGTTGTAACCTCATAAGGGGAGGATTTATTTCTATCTATTGCATGGTTTGCATTTATTATGGGTAGATAAATATATGATATTTGTACAGTGAACACCAAATCCCGTGGAATTGAAGTACCCGAATTTGGGGGTGTCACAGGTGGGCTGACCTGTGCTGCCATACGCCTCCATCTTTGGGCATATTCACGCAAAGACTCAGTACTCTGCTTTTTGACTTTAGTCACTTGGTATCGATCCGGTGTCATTTGTGACTGAAAACTGTATTGATTTAGGAAGGTGTGGGCTAACTCTTCCCAGTTGTGGATTTTGGCATTGTCAAGTCGGGCATACCAGGCTCTAGCCTCTCAAGTTAAAGTCTTCTAGAATAACTGCATTTTGAGCTTCTCGTCCTCTGCAAAGGATCTGAGTTCTCCTATGTACACTTTCAGATGGGTATAAGGATCGCCTGACCCATTTTATTTTTCAAAGTCTGGTATTTGAAACTTGTATGGATAATGAACTCCTATAAAAATACAGAGATCTGAGTAATTGACACTTTCATATGTGCCAGCCCCTTTTATTGAACGGATGGTTTCTTCCATTTATTGGACTTTCTTTCTAATGTCCCTAGTTTCTCGGTCATTCTTGAGATTGGTTATTTCAGGGGTTTTGTTGGTTCTTTTATTGGATCGAGATTCAGGTATCTGTATTTCCCCCTTTTTGTCAGCACTTTGATTGCCACCCTCTGAGGAGGACTCGGTTTGATTGGGCATTGTCTGGCCTTGAGTGCTTTTACTTTGTTCTTTTTGGAGGATAGCCAATTTTGCTATTTGATTATTAAGTCCCTCAAACTCCTTTTGAGATACAGAACCTGATTCTTGTTGGGCACTTTCAGCTATGTCGGTGGATAGGCTTTGTGCCTTTTTAGATTTTGATTTGGCAATGGGACCAATCTTACCTACAATACAAGTATGTAGTTTAGACTTGATAGACACTTACAATATACATGTTGTGCAATGTGTTAGTTTTTAGGGGGTTTTAATATTTTTCTGCAAAACAGTGGTAAGTTGTTTTGATGACAGGATTTGATATTTGACAATAGACATAAAATATTTTACAATTTACAATATTTGATATTATTTGATATTTACAACATTTGATATTTTGACATGGAATTGAAAGGGAAAGGTATGAAGAGCCTTCCCTTCGCGTTTGGTTTATCAGAGGCTGACCTATCTTAGGTTACTCTCACGGGTTTTTCGGCATGGAGGTTCCCAGATCATAGCAATTTACTAAATGGGAAGCTAATCTGATCTTTTAATTGGAGCGGATCTGAGTGGTACCTTTCTTGAGCCTCACTTGGACTTGATCGCCATCGGAGTCCAGTAATTAGTGACCAACGGGTTCGCCTACTTGTGGAGGAACACACAACATACATTCATCGCGTCTCACCGCATGCAAAATGTTGACATTGTGCGAAGCACTAATATAAAGCGTGGTAAAGAGACATTCACATCCATTCAATGTAAAGATGTCATTTCACACACATGCATAAAGAAGGGAATTAAAAAGTTTGAAAAAGCGGCTTAAGCCCTCTACTGTCCCCAGCAGAGTCGCCACTTGTCGACGCCCTCTACTGTCGGGGCTTATTTTCTAACGATCGACATCCCTTATGAAAATGATCATAACTTGGTCATACGAACTCCGATTTTGATTATTCAAGATGATTCGAAAAAAGGATGAGTAAACCTATAACATCAAGTTATTAGGTTTAGAAATTAATGTTAAGATTAAAATCATAAAAGTGATCAAAGTGAACGCTGTGAACACAAAGTGTTTTCAAAGGATGATTAGTCTTAGCATATAACAAATTGTATGACTTAGACATTAAGAGACGATGATGAACGTAATGTTCATGTAATAAATCACTATTGAAAGTGATTAAAACTTTAAGTAAAGGTTTAATGGAGGTTTAAGAGACGAACAACGTGAACACAGAATACGTAAACGATCTTCGTGAATTGTATTCGCGTCGGACGAACGTCTCAGGTTACATAGGTTGTAATACTTAGATGTTGTACGAAGATGGTAACTTATAACATGAAAGGGTTATAAGGCCATAACGGAGGTTAAAATATAAATGCAATGTGAACGAAAGTACGTAATCGGATACGGGACCTTGTATTTTGATATACTGGAAACCATATTCGTGTCGAACGAACGTTCTAAGAATACATTGGTTGTATGACTTAGACGTTGATGAATGTAGTAAGTAAGATATGTAATTATAAAGAAAACCGTAACGCACGGTAATGAAGTTAATGGAGGTCCGAGTGTTAATCGGATAACGAACGTAGAAAGGAATGTATGTGTTAGAACACTTAAACCGACGTAATGGTGTTGAGTGTACGCATAAGTTAAACGTGCATTACCTACACACCGTGTATGGTTTGAACGTAAAAATAATGAAGAATAATGAATAACGTATAACGTTAAGAAGCCGAGTTAATGACAATAACTTGAATAACGTTCTGAGTCAAATTAACCGGACGTTGTAAAAAATGAGGTAAGATAATGTAAAATGCTTAAAAGCTATGTACTCATAGTCTTAACATTGAATGTTCGTTCTCGGCATACAAATGACTGTATGACCTAGATGTTAATGAATAAATCCTGAGGTATGACATTTAGTTGCCGAAAAGCCATAAGGAAGAATATTTGACTTAACGAACATTACAGTTGTAATGATTCAGACAAGTTAAGCTAGAAGAAGGAAAAGGTAATATAAAACATCGTAGATAATGACTGAATGTAATAAGGCATCTTTGAATGTCATAACGCCAAAAAATGTTGATATAATGAATGTAGAAAATTGGTTGCGTAAACTTAGTTTATAAAACGCGAACCATAAGAACTAAAGTTAAGTTAAACCAATATATGCGTCGAATATACGACTAATTGGTATGTACTATTCCTTATGTGATATATAAATGAATGCTAGTCTTAAACTTTCTCAGATGTTGAACTTGAGGAAGTTTTTCCTATGTGCAAATGTGTGATATTTGTGCAAGGTGTTTATGTATGAGGCCTTGCGCCGAACTTTCAACACTTATGTGTTTGTGTGGAATAAACTGTTCTACGAATGAACGATTTAATGTGGTGTGGTTCTATTTATGAACTGTTAGGGTTAAGCCTGTGCTAATGATTCTAGCCAGACTGAATGTAAGGTATGTGAAAATGAATGTGATTAATATTTTAAAATGATAGGAATCAGAGTTTTTCCTATTGTTCGAGCTGCTTCATAACCTTTGTTCGGTTTTAAAGTTTTAAAAGAATATGTGATTCTTGCTTAGTTGTTATTCAACTGCTTTAACTTGCTGAGCAATTGAATGCTCACACTTGCTTTAAATAAAAATATTTTCAGCGAACGACGATAGAATGAACTTAAGGATCTCGTAAAGATCAAGCTAACCGGTATCCTGATGAAGTGTTGTTCATTATATGAATGAGCGTGATGATCAAGCCAAGACTTGTAATATAGAATAATTAATTTAGCTATAGAGTAGTTTAATAAACTGTTATGTATCTTTTTTGGAGGATGAAAGTCACATTTGTAAGATGTAAAGAATAATGCAATTACTATTATTTGTAATGAACGAGATTTTAAGGTAATAGAATCTGGGATTTCATGAGATATGTTGTTATATTTAATGATATAATGATGTATGTATGGAATGAGAAGTACTCGTGACGTACGAAATTTGGGTGTGAAGATAGACCGAATTTCGTGGTGTTATAGATTAGTATCAGAGTTGATAGGTTATAAACCTTAGGTATGAGTGCCTTAGGCTATAATCTGAGAGATAAGAATAAGAAAAATCGTTGAGTTAAACGATTAAGGAAGAAGATCACTACGTGATCACATTAAATCGTGAATAACAGATATTCTATTAAACGATGAATGATTTATAGCTAAACGTTATAAATGAATGGTACAATAAAGTAGTACGAGAAGAAGAACTTAGTAGAGTTGTAGAGGATGAAATACGAATTAAAGAAAATTCGTATTAGGTAAAGAGAAAGTTAGAAGTTGTAAAATTTTAATTGAGGACTCATGTGATAGTTGAGTTGTATGAACTTTTGTTATGGGCAAAGGTTTGTGCTTGGTTTAATGACTACTCAGTCTATTATAGTGATAATCATTTGAATAGTAATGTCGCACTATCAATATGTATATGGTGAGAAGATGAATCTTTTCTCATGTGTATATTGGGTAGTAGAATATATTAAGGTAGGTGCGAGTTCTTGAAATTCATGCGTATGAAAAGTTTTTGACTCATAGTTATATGCTATGTTTTTGAGCCTCTAAGCGTATGGATAGTCCTTGATTTGTTCTTGGATTACATATTACGAAGATAAGTTCTTAAACACATGGTTGTGGAAAGTTCCTAAACACATAAAGTGTGGTAAGTTGATGAACTATACCAACGTATAAGAAGTTATAAACTGAAAACAAGTTATTTTCAGTATAAGTAGAATTGAAGATGCTAGAGGAAGTTATAATTGTCGCAAGAAAGACAATGAAGGAAGAAGGAGAAAATGGAAAATTCCAAGTCTTCTAACTATGCTAGATTTCAAAATTATTGACATCGTGCTAATGTGTACATGTTTAAGAAAATAATATTGGTTCAAATTTTTGGAATCAATGGATTTTAAAAGAGATATTCTTTGTATGTCTACGCTAATCGTTTTAGCTAGACATAAATTGATTTGAAATATCAAAATAATTTTTTATATCATCAGTGCATTTGATGCATAGATGGTAAAAAGATGGAGTTATTAATGCATTTGGACCTAGTGTTGGATGTGATCTTTGGATTATCAATATGCTATGGTATCATGTAGAATGACGAAGTCATAAACTAACGAAGTTCTCAACGTATTGTGAAGCAGTGCGGTATCATGACGTCATAAAACATTTTGAAGTATTGTGAAAGAATTTAAAGAAGTAGTCGATGTCAATTGATTTGACTAGACGAATGTTTCAGTTGATGTCCAATTTAGTGGTATGGTCTAAGCTATTTGATTTGGCTAGACAAATGTTATGTCATGTTTAAAAAGAAATCAAGCTTTCTTTGAGAAGTTGTGCCAAACAAATTGTTTTGGTGCGGAATCTGATGAATAAGTTTGAGGAAGAACAAACCCCAAGGGATGGGGATATGTTGATCACCTAATGTACCCTGAAAAATAGTTTACTTTCTTTGTGATTGTAAACGTACTGGGTAAGGGAGAGTGGTTTGCGATGAAATATCGTTAAATCAAGTTTAGAATTCATGGTCTATAAGACCCCTCAACAAGATATGAAATGTTTTTAAAGGAAGCCTTATATTCCTCGTTATTCATTCTACTTCATAATTCTTGATAAATTGTGAAGACTGTAGAATGTTTGAAGGATGAGAAATTCCTTGAAGAGGAGTTGAGAGAGTAGTATGCTAAAATTTTGAACTACCGTTCAAGTAGGCATCGAGAAAGTTCAATGATGGTCAATCTTTGAAAAATACCATTCGAGTAGGCATCGAGAGGATTCTATGATAGTGAATCTTGAAAGCTCTATCCCTGACAAAAATATCGGTATCAACCAGATAAAAATACAAACCGTTAATGACAGCCCCAGCTTAGCATCGGATATGATCCGGTGATGCAAACTGGTGCGAAATATCATCAGGATAAGCATCGAAAATATCCAATGAGGAGGATTCTATGATAGTGAATCTTGAAAGCTCTATCCCTGACAAAAATATCGGTATCAACCAGATAAAAATCCAAACCGTTATTGACAGCCCTAGCTTAGCATCGGATATGATTCGGTGATGCAAACTAGTGCGAAATATCATCAGGATAAGCATCGAAAATATCCAATGAGGTCACTCATAAAAAGAGGAATATCCTCAGCGAAGGTAAGACCAGAGTGTGTATCTGGAAAAGAGAGTGTTGGTGACAACCCTGACATTAGATTCAGAAAGGTCCAGTGATATCAGCTATGAAAGTCATCCCCCAGCAGAAAATAGGGAATGGCCATTGATACAACCTGTGACAGCTAACCCCCCAGAGGCATATAACATTCATAACATATCATACCATGCATTGCATTACATTTTCATTTGTCATATTTCCAGTGTCTAGCTATCTTTCGCATGTTCATTCCATTGCATTGCATAAGCATGATAAAGAGGGGCATCTGTAGACACTCGAAATTTCACATTCCTGTTATTAACCATGTAGGAGGGCAGGATCATCTTTTACCTTCCAAAGATAACCCTAAAAGTCTAAATCATCAAACTAGACTCCCGGAGACAGCCCCGAGAAATCATCAAACCAGACCCCCGAAGACAGCCCCAAGAAATCATCAAATCAAACCCCTGGAGACAGCCCCGAAAAATCATCAAATCAACTTCAGAGATAACCCTGAAGACAGAGAGAAGTCAACAACAGTCAAACCTCGGAGATAACCTTGAGGAAAGATAGCTGCAGATGCGTCAAGCCCGAAAACCAACCCGGAAGGGCAAAAGTGTAATTTTGTTAACTCAACATCAAATCAGATCAAATTAATGTGAAAAAGGTCATACAAAACCATCACAACAATCCCGAGTGAAAACTGCGCAAGACAACTCAACAAGCAGACTGCGAAGACTCAAAGATTTGGTCATAGATCCATCTTCCCAGATTTAGAAAAGGTCAAGCCCTATGTCATTGCGTAGCTCTTGGAAAGGGATTTTCAGAAACGTATAGCACGCCTACATCGAATTCCCAGATATCAAGTTATGAAGGTTCAAGCAGACTGTGAGTTGGTCAGAGTGTACGTACTTTAAGACAACGGGGAAGCTTAGTTCTACAAGGGTATGAATCTAATCTCCATCTATTTCGTTTAATTAATAACTGTGCATAAAGGATGATCTGAGTATATGGTTTGTAAAATTTTAAAACTCTGATTTACCATGCTATCGCTTATTTTATGCAATTTGATTGCGTTCATAGAGCTTACAAACACAACAGTGGCATCAGAACCAAACCTTTATGCAATTTATTAATTGTTCAGATTTGATATGTATGTTGATATGTGTTTGGAACAATTTTTTTGGGCATAATTATTGGCATAGAATCAAGTTTTTGGAGAAAACTACATAATTCGTGAACTGAAAAAATTGATTCTGGACACTGGCGCCGCAGCGCTGGTCCGAGTCATGAAACGGGCAACCCAGCACTACAGCGCCTGTTTACAGAGTAAACATGGCGCCGTAGCGTCAGGTCCAGGTTTTTGAAAAAACGGGTCACCCGCCACCGCAGCGCCGGTACCCAGAATTAAATAAAAATTTGTTTTATTTATTTATCTGATTTCTAATTAAAATAAAATATTTATTTAAATTAAAAATTGGATTTAATGTTTTTCTAGTAATTCTAAATTAAAATAAAGTAGTTTATTTTGTATTTAGAATTGGATTCCAAGTTGATTAAATAAAGGAGTTTATTTTTTAAATCATAATTGGGATTAATGCTAATTAATTTGCCCATTAAGTCGATATCAATATATATATATATATATATATATATATTGAATATTTTATTTATTGATGCATATGGTGATATGTATGATAATAAATGGGGTTGATTATGGACTATTGACTAATGTGATTGGATTTTATTTTAGTTGAATACTTGAATGTATGAGTTTTATTAAATGGGGTCTGCGTACCTCGTCTTCTCTAATTTTTCTTGATGTAAAATTCTATCTCCCTCTTATGTACTTCCCCTTAATTGCTGATCAAGGTTTTTATTTAAATTAAATAGTTTATGTAATAGGATTAGTTAGAATTATCTTGAAGAATTGGAGACCAAGGAGCAAGGAGCGCTTGAAGACCTGTTTGTAATGAAGCACGAGTTTAAATATAATAGTTATATTTATATTCTGTTCTTGCACCCTAGGTTTGACCTTTTGGTTCATTTGGTGGCTCTAATGAACCAAACTAGAATAAAGTCTATAATCAATCCGAGTAGAATATAATATTCTATATGCATGCTTATACTATATATTATGCAACATGCTTCGCATGTCAATTAATATGATGCGTATTTTATATATATATGTGCATGTGCGCTAAACAAGATGAGAAAAATAATAACAAACCCCTCAAAAAATTTATATTAAGTCCTAAGTATTCAAAGATATTTGGAATATCGAACGTCGCCTTCTAGCATGATAAATTTAATAAAGTAATAAATATTTAATATAAGCTTGTTGTGTAACCACAAGGCAAGTATTAAATATTTAAGATGTTGATATATCAAATTTGATGCTTATAAAGAAATTGAACAATACTGTTTTGTTGTGTCACCACAAGGACGATATTTTTCAATTTAAATATATGAAAGTGCTAGGTTGGACTTAACTTAGATAATTTTGATTCGGATGTGTAATCACTTGATCAAAATAATCTAAGAGGCAAAAAGAGATACATGATGATGTAATTGACAAGAGTTGTCTACCTATTTATTTATATATAGTTTGTTGTGTCACCACAAGGCTATATACATTTGAAATAGGATCCTTAATCTCACTAGCAGATCTTTAAATAAATTTGTTGAACTATATATTATGAGGGTAATATAGTTTGAAGAAAAAAATGGGAGATACTAATTTAAAATAAGACCTAATTTATTTTGATAATTAATTAAATAAATGTATGCTAAAATGTTATTTTATTTCACATGCAAAATTTAAAAATATCACACTCACTATCACTGCGTAGCAAACATGATGCTAACAAACTAATCGAACCGAATTACACGGACTGGTTAAGAAATCTGAGAATTGTTCTCACTACTGAAAAGCTTTCTTATATCCTAAATTTTCCCGTCCCTACAACTATTACAGAAACAGCCTCTGAGGAAGAGATTGTTACTTTTAAGAAGTGAAAAGATGATGCATCTGTAGCTCAATGCATTATGCTCACATCCATGAGTAATGAGCTTCAGCGTCAACATGAAATCATGGATGCTCCTGCTATATTGCTGCACCTGTAAGAGTTGTATGGTGAGCAAAGTAGGACTGCTAGATATGAGATATCTAAGGAGCTCTTCCGATCTTGGATGACCGAGGTGAAAGTAGTATGCATACAAACCAATCATGTATGATGATAAAATATATACTTTGTAAACGATCTTATTTATTTATTAATAAAAGTATTCATTTATTAAAGGCATTTAATTATCTACATGATGCTATTTTTATAATATGTAAATAACTCATAGTTTTAAGCAAAGCTTTTAGAATCATGATGTTGATCATGCTAATGAGATCTAAATTCCTAGAAAGCTTAAAAACTAAAATAGTTTTCAATCGTGAGATTACTAAAAAGGGGATTAGTAAATCCAGATAGATTGGTACATATGTTGCTTGCTCATTGGATGAGGATGATTGATCTCATGATCATTTGTGTGGAGACACTAAAGAAAGTATGTAGGTGCTTATTAAAGAATAAGTTCACTGAACGTGACTCGCTATGAAATACCTAATGGAGTTTTACTCGCCTGTCAATAGGAATTCTTAATGTGATAGTAGTACAAGTGATCATTGGACTTGAGATCATCATAGTATCTTGTGTGTAATGAATTATATTTTGACTTATTCCTTAAGACCCTTAGGGTATATCAAAGGTTATGTTTGGGTATAATGAGTTATATATGGAGATAATGAATGATCAATAAAAAATCTACCACTTCTAGTAAATGAAGAGATATTTCCTATGTGATTCGTTAAATGACAACGCAGTAGTCCTTGGCCAAGGCAGAATGAAATTAAAAAGGAGTTTCTAATTTGCACTATTTAGAGTAGTGAAAGGAGAAATTGAGCATTGTTGGATATAGTTCGTTCCATTATGAGTTTTATCGATCTTTCAATTTCCTTATGAGGGGTTATGCTCTAGAATCGGCTGCATACCTACTTAACAAGGTACCTACAAAATCCATCCCAAAGACTCCATATAAAATATGGACATGGAGGAAACCAAATTTTAAGCATGTTAAAACTTGGGGTTGTTCAGCTTATGTCAAAAAATTTGAGAATGATAAGTTGCAAACTAGATCCGACAAATGTAAATTTGTGGGATACCCTAAAGACACATCACGGTATTATTTATATCATCCAACTGATCAAAAGGTGTTTGTTGCGAAACATGCTGCCTTCTTGAAAAAAAAGTTTATCCTTGAAGGGGTCAGTGGGAATAAGATATATCTTGAAGAATTTCAAGAACCACAAATTACTACGGAAAATCAGGTACTTGACCAAGTGGAAGAACCTACTGTAACACACCCTATTCGTAAATCTGGGAGAGTACCAAAGACACCTAACATGTATGGATTCATCATAGAGGATGATGATGAGGTACGCATTATAGATGATGATGATCCTTTGATTTACGAACATGCTATGAGTAATAAAGACTCAGAGAAATGACTAGAAGCCATGAAATCCGAGATGCACTCTATGTATGAGAACAAAGTATGGACTTTGGTTTGATCACCTAAGGGAATTAAGCCTATTGGGTGCAAATGGGTCTGTCGACGCCGGGAAAAATTCTTCGGTTCTTTTCGAACGCGAAATGTCTGTCTTTCCTAAGTTTGTGTTTGTTTTTACCCTTTTTCATTCGCTATGTCTTTGGATTTAAAGGTGAGGTTTTAGAAAAGCGGTACCGACATAAGTGTCGACGACTTTGAAAAAGATTGAATTTATTATTTTATGATTGGACCGAATGAGACAGAGTCACCAGTTGGTATGGTTTAAATGAATGTACCAACTCATCCGAGTTTTAATAATTTTCGCAATATGGTCCAATGCGTGACTTCAAAAGATTGATCTGAAACCCGAGATTCGTGGAATTCGGGGGCTAGATTAAGCGAGGGGAAGGTGTTAGGCACCACCCGACTCCCGTGAAAACACGGTACCGCATCTTATTGATTTTCTATGCATAAAGTGTGTGTGTGTGTGTGTGTCTGTGTGTGTGTGTGTGTGTTAGTGTGTGTGTGTGTGTGTTTTATTTAAAAAGGTTTATTCTTAGCTTCATTGTGAGTTATTTGAAAGTAGTGTCGTTCCTCTTTTGCACCTATGTACGAAGGGTTTGATTTAGCAAAAGTTCATTTTTTAGACAAAATATACATTTTATATAATATTTTGGGAAAACACAAGGTTTTCAAATCCTTCGCCCGAATAGTAATCAAAGATCTTTGATACTTCCATTATTGATTTTTTAGTATATGTAATTATTACGAAAGTAGTGATGTATCTCTTTAACCCTATACACAAATGATTCGATTTATATAAAAGTTCATTTTTAGAACACAATATATATCAATGATGTTTTGAAAACAAAGTTTTCAAATCCTTCGTCAAATAAGAATCGAGATCCTTTGATACTTCCATTTATGATCTAATGTCTATTCCCGACCCGCTTTATTATTTTTGAAAGCTCTTTGTGGTTCTATCGAAAATCATTTTGATGATATGCATGTAAAAAGCGTTCAAAGGGTTGGATCATCATCGGGCATATAAGCCATCTCGATGAATCCGAGCACCCACAATTAAAGTTTTCACTATCACGGGATCTTGAATCCGACTTCTCGGGACTAACTCCCCGAGCTCGTCTTCAAAAACCAAATATTACATATACAATGATATGTGCGTTATTTAAACATTACATCATAAAAATCGGTCCATCGTGGGAATCAAGTTGGGATCCAATCGGGGATCTCAACACTAGGATTCCTAGGCTCACATTATTTATGCGAGAATATATATATACAATGTCCTAGGCTTTGATATTAGATGATTTCATCGGTTGAAATCACCGTTTTAAGCCATTTCGGACCCCCTTCGCCTCTAGATACAAATCTAGGGATATACGGGGTAACCGGGACCGTTTAAAAGCAATAAATGCATAGATCTACTATGAATATAAATCGATCTAGCATACGGTTTAAAGCTTTATGCTTAATAACCACTCAAAAGGCTAGATTCAGCTTAGATCTAGGTAGATCTAGTCTCCGGACTTGATTTACAACACAATAGGCACAATATAACCGATAGAAAGGCAAAATCTATCAACTATTACACAATATGCTTAAATTTAACTAGATTTAAATAATATATATCATCAATATAGTATATTGAACAAAATTTACAAAGAATATAGCTAGAAAGAGCATTTTTTCACCTTGGGGGACGCGTGAACAAGCGTTTTAACATCCAGGATCAACGTAGAACACTCTCGGGACTCCAAGTAGATGCTAAACGAGAGAAAATAGCTCAAAGTTGGTATATATATGTTCAACCCGAGGGGTTCTCTTTCTAGAAATATTTTTCTCCCTAAAACTATCTCTCTCTTTTTTTCTAAATGAGTTGAATATTGCTCTTTTAATCTGCCCGAGCCAGCCACATACATACATGCGGCTACCCACATGTATGGATGCGGCTGGGCCCCGTGGGTCTCGCCGTCTCGAAGTACGTTCCTTTGGTCTCGATTAGGAGGAAGTTAACCTTCGCAGACCGAACTTTCGGAAAGTCTTTGCGGAATGCGGCGGAATAAGATCGAGTCTGATTGAGTCGGGGTCCGGGAAGATAATGCTGGTAGCTGAGAGGTATCTTCCGGTTCCCGAAGGCAGTAAACTGGTTTATCTTTGATTGCACACAGTTCGAGGTTTGCTGAGGTGGTTTTCGACAGACCTTGTCTCAACTTGGCGATCCTCATTCGGTTTGCAACATGTTCGAACGTCATTGGTCCTTTGAATCATTCACGGGGTTGTCTCCGGGATGACCTGATTCTTTTGCCCTACCTAGGGGTTGTCTCCGAAGTAAAATTATGCTTTTGCTCTTCAGCAAGGTTAGTATAAAGGAAGCAAAATTTTGAGTATCTACAGATGCCCCTCTTTGTCATGATCATGCAATGTAATGAAATGAACACGACAAAGATTGCTAGACATGGAGAATGCATGACAAGGTATATCTAATGATGCAATGTCAGGTATAAAACATGTAATGATATGTGAGATTATGATAAAGTCCTAAGGATTACATCATTGAGGTTAAGCCGACGCCCTCACTGGGTTGTAGCCAACGAATTACTTTATCGGGGTTAAGCTAGTCTGCGTTGGGTTGTAGTTAACGAATTTCACCATCGGGGTTGTGTCGATGCCTTCATTAGGTTGTAGCCAACGGATTACATCATCGGGGTTATGCCGATGCCTTTACCGGTTCGTTGCCAACAAATTACATCACCAGGGTTATGCTGATGCCTTCACTGGTGCTGATGCCTTCACTGGTTTGTGGCCAACGGATTACATCATCGGGGGTCGAGCCGATGCCTTCACTTATTCGTTGTCGGTGGATTATATCATCGGGGTTATGCCGATGCCTTCACTGGTTCATTGCCAACGGATTACATCATCGGGTCTATGCTGATGCCTTCACTGGTTCGTTGCCGGTGGATTACATCATCGGGGTTATGCCGATGCCTTCACTAGTTCATTGCCAATGGATTACACCATCGGGGTTATGCCGATGCCTTCACTTGTTTGTTGCCAACAGATTACACCATCGGGGTTATGTCGATGCCTTCACTGGTTCATTGCCACCGGATTACACCATCGGCGTTATGCCGATGCCTTCACTAGTTCATTGCCAACGGATTACACCATCGGGGTTATGCCGATGCCTTCACTGGTTCATTGCCAACGAATTACACCATTGGGGTTATGCCGATGCCTTCATTGGTTTGGTGCCAACGGATTACACCATCGTGGTTATGTCGATGCCTTCACTGGTTTGTTGCCAACGAATTACATCATCGGGGTTAAGCCGATGCCTTCGCTGGTTCATTGCCAACGGATTACACCATTGGGGTTATGTCGATGCCTTCACTTGTTTGTTGCCAACGGATTACATCATCGGGGTTATGCCGATGCCTTCACTGGTTTGTAGCCAATAGATTACATCATCGGGGGTCGAGCCGACGCTTTCACTGGTTCATTGCCTGTGGATTACATCAACAGGGGTCGAGCCGACGCCTTCACTGGTTCGTTGCCTATGGATTACATCGGGGGTCGAGCCAACACGTTCACTAGTTTGTTGCCTGTGGATTACATCATCGGGGTCGAGCCGATGCATTCACTGGTTCATTGCCTGTGGATTACATCATCGGGGGTCGAGCCGGCGCCTTCACTGGTTCGTTGCCTGTGAATTACATCATCGGGGGTCGTGCCGACGCCTTCACTAGTTCGTTACCGGTGGATTACATCATCGGGGGTCGAGCCGATGTCTTCATTGGTTGGTTGCTTGCGGATTACATCATCGGGGGTTAAGCCGACGCCTTCACTGGTTCGTTGCCAGTGAATTACATCGGGGGTCAAGCCGACGCTTTCACTAGTTCGTTGCCGGTGGATTTCATCATCGTGGGTTGAGCCGATGCCTTCACTGGTTCGTTGCCGGTGGATTCTAAGATGTAGTATTAATTTTAACTGACTTTCTGGCCTTCCGGCATTCAACGTCAGGATTTCTAATCTTTACCGAATTTTTGCTTTTTTGGAGGGTTTTTAAGGTTTTCGGGGTCTCTTATGATGAAGGACTAGATATTATGCTTCCAGGAACCCTCTCATCAGACTCAGATAGCTGAATTGAGACGTCAGTTGGAGTGGCTGTCGACGTACTGTCGTCATATGGGTGTGGACCCTTCCTTATCTAGTACTTTTGCTGCTTAGGATCACGAGGCTGGACCATCAGGCACTGGTGGTTCTCATGGGGCTGGATCCTCAGGCACTGGTGGTTCTCAAGATGGAGGTGAATCATTTACTTATCACCCAGATGTGCAAGAGACACCTTATCGCCTAGATCAGCAGGATATGCCCACCCCATGCGACTTGCCCCGGGTTGATCAGTTTGATGATTCTAGCACCTTTCTGGAGGATTTCGACATTGTGATGATCCCATAGATCTGAAAGTAGTATGCATACAAGCCAATCATGTATGATGGTAAAGCATATACTTTGGAGACGATCTTATTTAATTATTAATAAAAGTATTTATTTATTAAAGGCATTTAATTATCTACATGATGCTGTTTTTATAATATGTAAATAACACATAGTTTTAAGTAATGCTTTTAGAATCATGATGTTAATCATGCTAATGAGATCTAAATTATTAGAAAGCTTAAAACTAAAATAGTTCCCAATCATTGGATTACTAAAAATGGGATTAGTAAATCAGAATAGATTGATACATATGTTGCTTGCTCATTGGATGAGGATAATTAATCTAATGATCATTTGTGTGAAGACACTAAAGCAAGTATGTAGGAGCTTATTAGAGAATAAGTTCACTAAACGAGACTCGCTATGAAAAAACTAATGGAGTTTTACTTGCCTGCCAATAGGAATTCCTAATGTGATAGTAGTACAAGTGTTCCTTGGACTTGAGATCATCATAGTATCTTGTATGTAATAAATTATACTTTGACTTATTCCTTAAAAACCTTTAGGGTATATAAAAGGGTATGCTTGTGTATAATGAGTTACATATGGAGATAATGAATGATCAATAAAGAATCTACCACTTCTAGTAAAAGAAGATATATGTCCTATGTGATTCGTTAAATGACAACCTAGTAGTTCTTGACCAAGGCAGAAAGAAATTAGAAAGGAATTTTTAATTTGCATTATTTGAAGTTGTACATTTTTTAATCAAAATAAATATAATTAAATAAAATAAGACTTGATAGTAATTCCATTTCTTATATTTAATTGGGACATTGTATGGTGGAAGGTTTGAATTGTACAGTAACTATTTACTCACATGTTCTTTTATGATTAATGTTGAAATCTATATTATTTGAAAAGTCGTTGATCGCTAGGGAGGCTTATCCCTATTGTAGAATAAATATTATTTATTTAAATAAATTATTAGTTTAAGTTATTTATTTAAATAAGATTAGAATTGTTATAATTGATTTATTCACAACCAGTTTAATATGGAGAACCTAAAGGGTCACACCATAAAAGGAAGAATAATTATTTAAGGTAATGACATAATCGTAATAATGCATTAAGTGTAATTAATTTAATCTATGGTGATAGAATAACTTAAATAGCTTAATGCTTATTATTTAATATTTTAGAAATATTAAATATAAACTAATAAGAGGAGTCTTATTAATATTATTACAATTATTATTATTTTAATTTCTAAAGGAGTTTAAGAATTAATTTAATATTAGTACTATCATATATTCCTAATAAAGTTAGGAGGCAAATTAAGTAAAGGAGTTTAATTGATTAATCTCAATATGATTGGGAAGCCTAATTAATTAAAGGAGTTTAATTAATTAAATGAAAACCTATTTTTAGTAGGATCGGAAGGGTTGACCAATATCTATATAAGAGGAGTCTTATGTTAGATATCAGTTGATGCAATTCCAATTATTGAAGAGTACTCCTTTTCTATAGAGTATAGTAAACTAGGGTTTAGCCAACCACCCTCCTTGAATAATTCATATTCCTTGGTGGATCACCTCTAGAGGCCAAACACTTGGGTGGCTAACGTTGATCAAAGGAAGGAATCTAACCCGAAAATTCAAGGAGATCACGAAGAACAAGAAGTTGAACTTGTACTAGTGGAAGCTTCGTTCTACAAGAGTATGATTCCATAACTTCTTATTTATCATTTTAAATTAATAATTTGCATAAAGGATGATCCGGGTAATGGTTTTGTAGAAACGTCTAGCATACAGTTTGCATTTTCTGTAAATATTTGTGTTGTGCAGGTTTTCTTGGCCATTTTCTATGAGCCTAGGAATCGTGGGATTGATGATCAAACTAATATAAATTTGATTCCCACGATGGACAACTCCACATTGTAAGCATGTCCTGCCAATTTTTCTATAAATATGTACATCCGAAGGACCTTAAAACGGTTATCTGAATTTAAGGTCCCAACATAGTGAAAAAATGATTTGTAGTGCTAGAGTCACTTTGATGGCTGTCATGCTCATAAGAAGACCAGCACTTGTATATACATTCTGTGGTCGAGGATGCTTCGCATCCCGACAACCAACATCCAAGTCAGGCCAAAGGCTTAATAACATAAAAAATAGAAGTATCAACAGGCTTCACTTCTTATTCGAGCGCGAAAGGGTTTTAAAACTACATTTCAAAACATCATTTTCATATCTTGTCTAAAAAGAACTTTTTCAAACAAGAAAAACTATTCATATATAGGTCCAACGAAGCACGACACTACTTTCAAATCAAACAAACGTAGGCTCAATTACTTTCAGCATACACACACATATTGCGAATAAAAAAGGGAGATATTGAAAAGATGCAATAACCGTATTTCACAGAAGTCAGAGGGTGCCTAACACCTTCTCCCGCTTAACCAAGCCCCTGAACTATAAGAATCTCGATTTCAAGGCTAAGTTTTGACAGCGTCCAGTAATTGAGCCTACTTGCAAAAATAAAACAAAACTCGGTTGAGTTGGTAAAAGCATTTCAAATATACCAACTGACGACTCTGTAAACCTTTCAAATCGTCAACATAATACATGTTGGACTTTTCCTAAAAAACTCCACCCTTCATAAAACAGACAAGACAAGTAAGGGTAGAAAACAACAAATTTAGGAAGAGGAAGATCTGTCCATAGATTTTTTACGACGTCGACAAGTGGCGACTCTACTGGGGATTAGTAGAGGGCTTAAGTCGCACTCAAAATCTTTTCATTTTTATATCTACGTGTGCGTAGATGCTGCGTTTTACATTGAATGGATGTGAATGAATGCTTTACAGCTTTATATTAGTGCTTCGCACAAATGTCATCATTTCATACGGTGAGACACGATATATGTGAAAGTATGCTGTGTGATTCCTCCACCAGGAGGTAAACCCGTCGGTGTTTGATTACTGAACTCAAAGGATACTAATTCTACGAGGCTCAGGAAAGGCACCACTCAAATTCGCTACAATTGAAAGATCGGATTAATTTTCCCTCTAGTAGATTGTGATGATCTGGGGACCTTCATGCTGAAAAACCGCGAGAGTAACCTAAGATAGATCAACCTCTGATTAACCAAATTCGAAGGGAAGCCTCTCCATGTCTTCCTCTTTCAATTCAATGTCAAAGTTAAATAAGTGTATATACATTTTATTATGAATCCTGTCATACTATCCTGTCATCAAAACAACTGACCTCTGTTTTACATGATAAAATTAAAAAACCTCAAAAATAAACACATTGCATAGCATGCATCCAACTGGTACATACTGTTGGGTTTGTACGTAACGCAATCATGCAATCAAATCACATAAATAGAGCGGAAGCGCGAAACATAGGTTTTCAAAAATTTATACAAACACATAATCATGATCATGCTTTGTGTTAGTTATCAATAACAGAAAACTTATGTGATCAGTGGTTTACTTCTGTTTCAGGGTATGCATACAAGCCAATCATGTGTGATGATAAAGCATATACTTTGAAGACAATCTTATTTATTTATTAATAAAAATATTTATTTATTAAATGCATTTAATTATCTACATGGTGCTGTTTTTATATTATGTAAATAACCCATAATTTTAAGCAATGCTTTTAGAATCATGATGATGATCATGCTAATGATATCTAAATTCTTAGAAAGCTTTAAAACTAAAATAGTTCCCAATCGTGGGATTACTAAAAAGGTGATTAGTAAATCCGGATAGATTGGTACATATGTTGCTTGCTCATTGGATGAGGATGATTGATCTCATGATCATTTGTGTGGAGACACTAAAGTAAGTATGTAGGTGCTTATTGGAGAATAAGTTCACTGAACGTGACTCGCTATGGAATACTTAATGGAGTTTTACTCGCCTGTCAATAAGAATTTCTAATGTAATAGTAGTACAAGTGATCCTTGGACTTGAGATCATCATAATATATTGTATGTAATGAATTATACTTTGACTTACTCCTTAAAGCCCTTTAGGGTATATAAAAGGGTATGCTTGAAAATAATGAGTTACATATGGAGATAATGAATTATCAATAAAGAATCTACCACCTCTAGTAAAAAAAGAAATATGTCCTATGTAATTCGTTAAATGAAAACCCAGAAATCCTTGGCCAAGGTGAAATGAAATTAGAAAGGAGTTTCTAATTTGTATTATTTGGAGTTGTGCATTTTCTAATCGAAATACATATGATTAAATAAAATAAGACTTGACAGTAAATCCATATCTTATATTTAATTGGGACATTGTATGGTGGAAGGATTGAATTGTACGGTAACTATTTACTCATAGGTTCTTTTATGATTAATGTTGAAATCTATATTATCTGGAAAGTCGTTGATCGGTAGGGAGGCTTATCCCTATTGTAGAATAAATATTATTTATTTAAATAGATTATTAGTTTAATTTATTTATTTAAATAAGATTAGAATTGTTCTAATTGATTTATTCACAACCGATTTAATATGGAGAACCTAAAGGATCACACCATAAAAAGAAGAATAATTATTTAAGAAGTTAATGGCATAATCGTAATAATGCATTAAGTGTAATTAATTTAATATATGTTGATAGAATAAATTAAATAACTTAATGTTTGTTATTTAATATTTTGAAATTATTAAATATAAATTAATAAGAGGAGTCATATTAATATTATTACAATTATTATTATTTTAATTTCTGAAGGAGTTTAGTAATTAATTTAATATTAGTACTTTCATTTATTCCTAATAAGATTAGGAGACAAATTAATTAAATGAATTTAATTAATTATTCCCCATGTGGTGGGAAGCCTAAATTAATTAAAGGAGTTTAATTAATTAAAAGAAATCCCATGTCTAATAGGATTAGAAGGGTTAACCAATATCTATATAAGAGGAGTCTTATAATAGATATTAGTTGATGCAATTCTAATTGTTGGAGAGTACTCCTTTTCTATAGAGGATAAAAAACTAAGCCAACCACCCTCCTTCTTGATAATTCATCTTCCTTGGTGGATCACCTCTAGAGGCCAAACACTTGGGTGGCTAACGTTGATCAAAGAAAGGAATCTAATCCAAAACTTCAAGGAGATCACGAAGAACAAGGAGTTGAACTCGTACCTGTGAAAGCTTCGTTCTACAAGGGTATGATTCCATAACTTCTTATTTATCATTTTAAATTAATAATTTGCATAAAGGATGATCCGGGTGATGGTTTTGTAAAAAAATTTAAACTCTGATATACCATGCTTCCGCTAATTTTTTGCAATTTGATTGCGTCACGATTTCGTACAAACCCAACACAGTCAAACAGACTCCTCCACATCCAGTGCCAGTTAGGACACCGACAAGAAAGATCCTCAGACCCATGAGTCTCAGAACAAGGACCTTATCAGCAAAACCCCTGAAATCATCAACTTTGAAAAAAGCAGGAATCTGATGATATTAAGAAGGTCCAATAAATGGAAGAAACAATCCGGTCCATCAGAGGAACCGGGACATTTGGAAGTGTGAACTACTCCGATTTATGTATATTTCTAGGGGCTCGTTATCCTGATAAATTTCAAGTCCCTGATTTTGAGAAATATAATGGATTAGGAGATCCTTACACCCATTTGAAGGTATTCATCGGAGAACTAGGATCTTATGCAGAGGACGAGAAGCTCAGAATGCAATTATTCCAGAAGATTATGATCGGAGAGGCTAGAGCCTGGTATGCCCGACTGGACAATTCAAAAATTCACAGCTAGGAAGAGTTAGCACATGCCTTCCTCAATCAAAACAGTTTTCAGTCTCAGATGGCTCTAGATAGATATCAAATCACCAAAGTGAAGAAACAAAACACTGAGTTATTCCGGGAGTATACCCAACGGTGGAGACGGATGGCAGCACAAGTCACTTCGCCTATGACAGAGACTGAGATAGTCCTGACCTTCATCGACATTCAAGAAGCTCCATATTACGAGAGGGTCCCAGCAGGCATAGGAAAACCATTTTCGGAGATGATCAAACACGGCGAAATGGCAGAAATGGATTTAAAGTATGGAAAGATAAAGGATCTTACCGCCTTGGAAGCCGTGGCCAAACACATTCAATCTGGAAGCTGTGGGAGTAATCCCCGGAGAGTACACAAGAAAAAAATAGAAGAAGAGGTGTCCTTAATACTGCAGGGACAAACTTTGAGAGACAGTACAAACAACCTGCCTATTCAACGGAGAAACTATCCCCCTTTTCAGACGCCTACACAACCTTCTAACCCTTCATTTCAAAGAGCGGGAGAGGTCAGACGTCGAAGAACGTTCACCTCCTTAGGAGATTCATTAGAAAATGTGCTGAAACTGCTGACAACACAAAAGAAGATTGCCCAGCTCCTTCCACCAGCCATATTCGGCGGAAGGAATTTCGACCCAAGTAAAAAGTGTGCATACCATTCCGGATCTCCGGGCTATGATACATAAGACTGTTGGTCTCTCAAGCACAAAATCCAAGGCTTGATAGATATTGGAGAGATTGTGGTGACAAATCAAGAGCAACCACATGTGCAAGACAATCCTCTCCCTCAATACAATGAGGATAGTGTCAATATGATTAGCACAAAGAATGGAGAATGATCCAAATACCTCCGTTATGTTGGAGAGTCAACTCAATCAAATACCAAGAGCCCTGACAGTTGGGAGTTCTCAGAAAAGCAGTTCCTGATAAAACAGGAAATCAAGTCTATTAAGAAACATATTGGACAGTTGGCAGAGTTGGTCGTGTATCAACATCAGATAACCCAACAGCTTATAAATTAGACCAACCAGCATGAATCAAGTCCTCCTACAATAGAAATTAGCCCCATTTCTATAAGGGATCACTACCTGTTTCATGAGCGTGAACCCTAGGCCGACAAGGTGGCCAAGGAAGAGAAGTTCCAAGCTGATAGGGAATTCGCCTTCCAGAGGAATTTCACTAATCTGAATCAGCCTATGATAGAAATCCTTCAAATGCTGATCAATGAGGGGATGATTACAGATTTGTTACCCCTGGTGAACCCTTGATCTAGAAAATTCAAGCCTGACCAGATTTGTCAGTATCATTCCAACGCGCCCGGTCATGACACCGAAGATTGTTGGGGGCTTCGTCACCTGATTCAGAATTTGATTGAAAGTGGTGAACTGATGAAAACAAATCATGATTATGGTTGTCCCAATGAGGAATCACTCTTTATTCCCATAGCATGGAATTAAGAAGTAGATGTAATCTCCTGTGAGAAGGATATAGCCACCACACCCCTAATACTACAAGGGAGAGGGGTCCAAGAAGTATAGAATCCTATGAAAGTGGTGGTGCCTGAGCCTTTGATATTGCCCTTCAGACCACAATACCCTGTCATCAGCCTGAAAAAAGTCCCATGGAACTATGGGAAAGATAAAGGGTCAACCTCAAACAACATTGCCAGTATATCAAAGGAAAACCCGCTGTACCTGCCGCAGCGGGTGATCAATTCAGTCATTAAAGCTAAGGGAAGAGTTGCTGAATATAAAATTAAAGAATTTCTCATCAAAATGGGGCATAATGATATCAAAGTGGTTCAAAGCTTGAAAGAGGCACCCAAACAGATATCCATCCTGGATCTGGTCCTATCCTTAGAGGATCATCGCAAAACTTTGGTGAAGGTATTGGAGGAAGCACATCTGCCAAAGATGGTAGATATTGAGAAAATCTGTCATATGATAGGACACATTTGTAACAATAATGTGATATCTTTCACTGACGATGATATACCTGCATAAGGAACGGGTCATTACAAGTCACTATACATAGCAGTGATGTCATCAGGGTATGTGATTGCTGATAGATGGAGGATCGTCTATTAACATCTGTCCCTACGACACCTTGGAAAGAATGAAGATCAACCCAAACCGAATCCGGACCAGTCATGTGGTTATCCAGGCTTTCGATGGATCTCGCCGAGGCTGTAGGAGAGATTGAGCTTCCACTGGAGATTGGTCCCCATACTTTCTATATATCCTTTCAGGTACTCAACATTACCACTAGATATAATTTGTTGTTGGGAAGACTATGGATCTACATGGCAGGAGCAGTTCCATCTACCCTTCATCAATAACTCAAGTACATTATTAATGGCAGTCTGATCACCGTAAATGTCGAGCCAGAATATCAGGTCTCCACACAGAGCGATATGCCAGTAATCAGTCTCAATGAGGTGGTTGAGCTTGTCAGTTTTCAAGCTTTGGAGGTGAGTAATACTCAATACTTGCCTGTTGGGGCACCAGCCTTAAAACCAAGAGTTTCCCCCGAAGTAATAATAGTCGGTCAGGAAATGGTATCCATGGGATTCTGCCCTGGAGAAGGGTTAGGGAGAAATCAACAAGGAATCAAGAGTCCAGTGCAAATCCCTAGCCAGTCAGGGAAATCTGGATTAGGTTATTCATCCAAAGTGAACCATCGGAACCCACATAAGCATCCAACGGTTCCTGCTTCCACTATCCTGCTACCAAACCTCACTGATGCTGGGTTTGTGAAACCAATGAATAAGATTATTGCCGCTGTATCAGCCATGCTGTTTCCTCCAGTCATACCAATTAGTGAGAGAAAAGCCCCAAAGCTTGAGGGGGAGAGCAAAAAAGGAAAAGAAAAGTTCCTGCATGAAGGACAAGACCCATTTGCCAACATGTATGTTCTGAGGCACTACGAGGGTATGAACGATGATATCCCAGACAGTGATTAAGAAGATCAGATCCGAATCCCTTGCATCAAGAGGGATAGGGATAGTAGTTCAAAGAAGAACCCAGTTCCTGATCTGAAAGATGTCTCGGTCGTCATCAAAGAGGATACAGACAACCATAACTCCTTTATCCTCCCTATTCATGAGAGCCTAACATTGGACAATTGAAGTAGCGCCCCTTGCCTCATTCAAAAAGGGTAAAAGGGCAGAAAGTCCGCCCTAAAGCATGGTTTCATTTACTTCTTATTTTGTTGCACAGCTATAACAGTTACTTTTGTCATGCTTTGCTAAATGCTTTTTATGTTTAAATAGTCTCGTATATTAAAGTGAAAGCATTTTGTTTTCAGGACTCCAGAATTGGATTTGTTTGTCCTTGCTGATGAGATACCAAATTTTCACAGTGACTACAACTTTGATGTAGAACTGGACTTCGACTTGATGGAGATTGATCAAGAGGAGATATATGACTATGAGGTGCCCGAGAAAATCAAAGAATGGGTCGAAGACAAACCCAAACCGAACCTCGATCAAACCACCACCGTCAATATCAGAACCTCAGAAAACCTCAAAGAAATCCTTATTGGCAGAGACCTCACCCAAAACCAAAAAACTGACATAATTGAACTCTTAACGCAGTTCCATGATGTGTTTGCATGGTCCCATGAAGACATGATTGGTTTGTCTACTGACATTGCCATCCATCGATTTCCCATCAAAGATGGATTCAAGCTAGTCAAGCAAAAGCTCAGGCGATTGAAACCCGAATGGAGCCTAAAAGTCAAAGAAGAGGTTGTTAAACAATTCAAAGCTGATATCATCATGGTATCAACATACCCGGAGTGGCTGTCCAACATAGTCCCCGTGCCTAAGCCCAGAGGGAAGGTACGAGTATACGTAGATTATCGGGATTTGAATAAAGCTTTTCTCAAAGACAACTTCGCAGTACCTTTCATCCACATCTTGATAGACAATACGACGCAGCATGTCATGTATTTTTTTTAGATTGCTTTGCTGGATACCATCAAATCATGGTCCCTAAAGAGGACAAGGAGAAGACAGCCTTTATCACTCCCTGGGGAACCTTCTGTTATAGACGTTTTTCTTTTGGCCTTATCAATGTCGGTGCCACATATTAGCGAGCCATGATGGCTCTTTTTTTATGACATGATGCACAAAGAGATAGAGGTCTATGTGGATGACATCATCGTCAAATCCCGAAAGGAGGATGAACACATCAGCCATCTTAAGAAGCTTTTCAACAGGTTGCGTAAGTACAACCTAAAGTTGAACCCCGCCAAATATGCTTTTGGTGTCAAATCAGGTAAGTTATTGGGATTTTTAGTGAGCAACAAAAGCATTGAGTTGGATCCCGTCAAGATTAAAGCCATCACCGAGATGCCCATGCCCCGAACAGAAAAGGAAATATGGGGATTCCTAGGGAGAATCAATTTCATAAGCAGGTTCATCTCCTAGCTCACGACAATGTGTGAACCCATCTTCAAGCTGCTAAGGAAGAATTCCTCCACAAAATGGAATGAAGATTTCCAAAAAGCTTTCCTTTCCATCAAGAAGTAGTTGATCGAAGCACCTGTCTTGGAACCCCCAAGGGACGAGGTTCTCCTGTTTATGTACCTGTCCATCAATGCCAACGCAATGGGCCGTATGCTGAGGCAGAAGGACGAAAGAAGCAAGGAATGAGCTATTTATTACCTCAGCAAGAGATTCAACGGCGGCGAGTAGAAGTACACTCTGATTGAAAAGTCCTGTTGTGCATTAACATGGGCCGCCATAAGATTACAATATTATCTATATGGGCACACGACCTATCTCATATCCCGCATGGATCCACTGAAGTACGTATTCAATAAACCCATGTTGAATTGCCGATTGTCCAAATGACAGTTGATTCTACAACAGTTCGACATTGTCTATGTGACTCAGAAGTCTATCAAAGGTCAGGGGATTGCGGATTAATTGGCCGAAGCGCCGTCAGGAGATTTTGAACCCTTGAAAACTTATTTCCAGGACGACAAGATCATGACAATTCAACATCTCTCAAGAGAATACAGTCCAACCTTGGAAAATGTATTTCGATGGAGCCGCAAACATGGAAGGTGCCAGAGCTGGGGCAGTCCTTGTATCTTGTACAGGAGAACAGTATTTTGCGGATATCAAATTGCAGTTTGCCAACACCAACAACACAGCTGAGTATGAAAGCTGCATAATGGGGTTGAAACTAGCCCAATCCATGGGTATCAAGTGTTTACTAGTCTTTAGAGATTCTGAGTTGGTTATCAGAAAAATCAACGGGGCATATCACACCAAAGTATTGCATTTGCTGCCGTCTCATCGACAAATTATCAAGATGTCCATGGAATTTGAAGATATAACTTTCCTCCACATCCCTCGAGGTAGGAATGACTTTGCTGATGCATTGGCAACGTTGGCTTCCTTGATCCACATATCTAATAGAAGGGAAATTCCTGACATCAAATTCACAAGCCAAAAGGCCCCATCATATGGGAATTACATTGGAGAAGTATCAGATGAAATACCTCCTATCAAACAGCCTTGGTATCGAGATATAAAAGAATATCTTTGAGATGGATCTACACTCGCTAGAGCAAACCAAGCGGGAAGAAAGCGGATTCATAAAATAGCTATGAAGTTCTATCTGAGCGGGGATGCACTCTATAAAAGGGATGCTGGAATAGGCCTTCTAAGATGCCTCGATAAGGATCAAGCCCAGAGACTGATGGATGAAGTACACGGCAAAGTTCGTGGTCCACACATGAGCGGTCATTTACTGGCCAAGAAGATATTAAGAACTAAGCATTACTGGATCTCTCTTAAAGCTGACTATGATGATAACGTCAGAAGACGCTGTCGATGCCAAGTCCATGGAAATGTCATACACGCTCCTCCAAACGAACTACACAATATGAGTTTGCCATGGTCTTTTTCCATGTGGGGAATGGATGTGATTGGGCCAATAAAACCCAAAGCCAATAATGGTCATCAATTCATCTTCACCATGATCGATTACTTCACCAAATGGGTTGAAGCTGCCTCTTTTCCCAAAGTCACCAAAGAGGTAATCATTGGTTTTATTAGAAATAATGTCATCTGTCGATATAAACAACCGGAGGTGATCGTATCAGACAACGCCAAAAATCTAAACAATAAGATGATGAGAGAGTTATGCAGCAAGTTCCATATCAAGCATCTCAATTCCGTCATCTATCGGCCCAAGATGAATGGTTCTGTTGAAGCGGCCAACAGAAATATCAAGAAGATTATTCATAAAATGTCCGCCAATCACAAAGGATGGCCTGACCTATTGCCTCTGACTCTGTTAGCATACAAAACGTCAATACGTACTTCTACTGGGGCTACCCCCTACTCATTGGTCTTTAGAATGGATGCGGTACTTCCCATAGAAGTTGAAATGGAGTCCCTGAGAGTGTTAATAGACACTCAGATGGAAGAAGATTAGTGGTTACAAGAGCGATACCACTAGTTGTCCCTGATAGATGAAAAAAGGGCCACAACCATTTTCCACGGGTGGTTATATCAACAAAGGATTGCTCGGTCATATAACAAAAAGGTTCAACTCCGATAATTCAAAGAAAATGACTTAGTGTTGAAGAAAGTTCTGGCCAATTAAGATGAAGCCAAAGGAAAGTTTACCCCGAATTGGGAAGGCCCTTTCATTGTCAAAGAAGTGTTGACAAAAGAAGCAATCAGACTGCAAGAAATGGATGGAAAAGAATTTTCCCAGCTTATCAATTCACACGCTGTGAAAAGGTACTATGTCTGAAACACCTGCAAGCCATCATCCTGGTCCTACAAATCAATCAAATCATTTTGAGTTTTCACAAAAGCTCGTACTATGAATGACCTGATCTCTCTCAACCCGGGAGTACGTAGGCAGCCAATTATGGTACGGTCAAACCAAACAAAAAATTCAAAAACCCATCAAACCAAGTTCAAATGCAACATAAACACTTTTCAAACCTTTCAGGCTAAGCCTGAACTACGAATAACCTGATCTCCCTCAACCCAGGAGTACGTAGACAGCCATTCGTGGTGCGGTCTGACCTTCAAGAAAAATAAAAAACCCAATAAAAACCAATCCCAAGACACCGAAACCATATAAAACCCAAATACCATCAAGCCTCCCTGGTCAATAGTCCCTGCTGAGGTATTCTTCAACATCTCAATATCAATCCATCAAGGAAAAGCTCATGATACATCAAGACAACAAGAAGTGGTAATCACTCAACAAAGACAATACATATCCAACAGGGAAGTGAATCAAAATATATTTCTCTACTATATAATACTGTTTGATATATACACTGTATCCTGTACATGACAAAAATGACTAATTTAGTATGTGCAGGAAAATCAAAGCTAGTCTATAAACCAGTGGATAAACGGGATAGCAGTGCCAACATGTCATCCCTCTCAGAAGATGGAGGAGCAGCTGTAAGCTCATGACCCATGGATTCCATACGAGCAAGAAGATCCACAACCATCTGCATAGTATTACTGTGACCATCTATGAAAGCACTCATATGTATTACTGTGGGCAGGTAATCCACACTCTTTGCATGAGTAATGAAGCTGTAATGGGAGCTAAATCCTGAGCAGGGCAAGATCAAAAATGGATAATCAATCGCCATCAAAAAGGCCAACCAGGATGTCGCGTCTCTACACTCTGCCAGCCGAAAAAGAGTAGGATATAACTATCTCATGAGTAAAGCAGTACCCATGATGTCTGAAGGTGCCGATAGGACTCAAATGTGTTACGAACCACACGTACAGCAAAACTGTGCTGCCCCTGAAAAACCCCTCTGGATGGGAATGGCAGAATGTAGCCGACCTCAAGGTCTCGACCAATATCATCGGCAGGATAGTACAACCCTGTCTGAGAGCGCGAACCACTACCATCAAGCCAGTGTCCAAGTGGTCCATAAATAATGGCATGTACAAATAAGTTGTGACGCACATCAACAGAACGTCCACACGTGCAAACTGCCACTCATCTGCAGGAATGATGAAATCTCCTGAATATCGCTTGTAGCTGTCCATCTGGCCAAAGCGATCAATTAAAAAGTCCATGGACACCACATGTCCTGCAGTTATCTCCTCAGTGACGACCCTGCGTCTCAGACCAGTCATGGTCATGAATGGATGTCTCATATCACTAATGGTTGTCCTGGCACAAGGCAGATCTAATGTCAAACCTATGAGGCACTTATACTCCTCCAGCGTAGGAGTCAACTCATGCAGGCCAAATCTGAAAACCTAGCGCTCGGGTATCCAACAGGATATCATGCTGTCCACGAAGCCCAGTGGAACCTGAAAAGATAAAATGGCCAAAGAATGCCCCAGCATCTGATCAACTGTCCCCCTATCCGCAGGAGGCAAACTGTCATACCAAGATCTCAACAAAGATGTTGTCAAAGAATGTCGCAGATGCTCGATACGGCTGACGGTAGATGAAGACATCTATAGAACCGTATCATGAGACCATCCAGGGGTCAAATCTAAACTCACATGTCTAAATGCATATCCATGACATAATATATGCATAATGACAATGATAAATGATAATATGATGCAATAGATAGAAAAACATCATGCATTTCTAAAGTACACTATCTACTGAAAGCATCATCCATGTCTGCTCGTAAAATGAAAAATTAAAAGTATAGGGAACTGGGGTACAACCACCCAACAACTAACAGAGGCCTATCAAAAGATATAACGAGAAATAGGGCACATCCGCCCAATATCTAACAGAGGCCTATTAAAAGATATAGCGACAAAGCTATCAGAAGAAATCTATAATATCTGTATCCAGGTGATCAACCTGCTGCAGCTCCTCCTGAGTCACAAAATCTCTGCCAGTGGGAATGTCCAGTCGATACAGAGGAGGATCAACACTTGTATAGCTGCCAGAAAATGGATATGCTGAGGGGCCGAAGGATCAAATGAATCTACCTCTGATGGATCCCTGCCAAGGTGCCTGATGAAGAAATGAGCCCTCTCCAACCGCTGGGTCAGTCCTAAAATCTGATCCAAATGAGCCGGCTCTCTGAGATAAGCTATTCAGTCTGTCATCATCACAGACCCCGACACCATGTCGGCCATAAACTGGGTAGCACGAGTCTGAGCTCCAATTGTGCTAGGGCTCCACTAACGATAAAATGCCTCCTGAGTATGAGGACCCTCTGACAAGGTAAAGCCATCTATGCCTATCAGGGAATATTTATGATAGTCTGAGCCAAGGGCCAATGATGCCAAGCAAGAGGAACAAAGGGAATGCAGATGTCTCCTGTGATGCTCCGAATAGCGCGCTCTCCCAAGTAGAGCTCCCAACCTTCCTCGATCAATAGAGGAATCCGACGAGTGGCCAATGTGAACTCCATCCAGTTAAAAAACCATCCATGAACTCGACTAACAGATAGTCAAGGGTGTAAGGAACCCACGTGATAGAATCAGCAGTCAACAGCTCTAGCTGCAAACGGGAGTGGGTCATTCCCTTTGCTATGGGGACCTCCGTCAAAGTGGAGTGCCAACGCCATCCCTCGGATAAGTCTCCAAACCCAAAGTAGTGGCAGGACGCAGACAAGGAAGCCTCTCATATGCCCAGAAATGGTAATACAAAAATCAAATGACCTCAGTGGAAAGATTGTTAAGCACAAGTGGGGAAAATTGAAAGGTGAAAGAGAAATTACTCACCAGCAGGAAGGGATAAAAGCCTAGCCAAGTCTTCGTCACGCCCTCAGAGCGTAGGCGCATCCCACAAAGGAAATAGGCAAAGGTGTAGGTACCCCAATAAAAATCACTAAGGCGCTCCACGTAACGAGTAGCGCTGACCAGAGCAAAAAAGACCGTCGAGGAGTTTTCTGCAATGAAACAACCCCTGATGATCACCAAGAAAAGTCGCCGAAGAATGCGTTCTCTAACCCCCTGATCATCAGGCAGAGGCTCAATCAAAGCCTCGCTCCGGGCATCAACACTCAAGGGACCAGAACGGACAATCCGACCCTTGATGGCCGTAGCGGGAACTCCCAAAAGGGACCTAACGGTAGTAGGTGAAATATTAGCCACCAACGGCACTGGCTCCCCTGCAAACTCTATACTTATGATGAATCGCTAGTCCATCAGTGTCATCATAACCTCACAGTCCAATAAATGAAGAGACTGGGTCTGGTGAAACTAGCGCTCTGATAATGCCCTTAGATAACCCAGGGGCAACGATGAGGAGGGATAGAAAAGAAGGCCTCGAACCCTAAGTGTTGATGATGGCCTGATACTCCAGATGTAGAGTATGATATAAAGAGTGGACGCTAAACTAGTTCCCCCTAGGCAGCATAAAGTCGGGACCCTTCATCAAATAGTAAGTCTAGATGAAACATGTGCCCTGAAATGGCAAAAGAAAGAAAATCTAGAATGAAAACTTCAGTCACCTCGTTGGCGTGAAGGTATATTGATGGATGGCAGCTCAAGTCGCCCAACAGCTCCGGAATCGGTATAGTGATAGCTGGTGTAACGCCCGAGAAAATCGAGCGTTTATGTAAATGAATTTTTATTTGATTTATTGAATAAAATTTAGATTATTTGTTTATTAAACTGAGTAAGCTAATTGTAGGTCATTTTATGACCTAGAGAATGTAGAAATAAGTAAGATTCTGGCTACGTGCTAGAAATAATTGATATGAATTTATAAGACGAAAATAAAATATTTTTGAGAATAAAAATATTTTGAAAAAAGACGAAATAGACACTATTTAACCCTAAGGGTTAGGATTTAACCCTAAAGGTTAGGGTTGAAGACCTTGGGCCATTTTGAGAGTTCGGAATGTCAAAATGACATTCTGTCGGAATATTTAACGATAATATACCTTGAAAAGTTAAGTTAGCTGAGAAAAGATTTCTCAGGAGAAAAAGTGTGAGAATCACTATTCATCCATTTCTGCTCTAGAATTTATTTTGAAATTCCGAGAAACGCATAATGATAACATTTCGATACGAGATGGAATATGTTATAATATTTTATTTATGACTCACGAAATTTTCGCGTAGGGACTTGAAAAGCCTAAGCGTTAGGGAAAGTGTGATTAATGATTAATTGTTTACGTATAATAATATATGATTATTATACGAAAATAATACACGTATAATACGAGGTATTGTACGAGAATTATGCGGAGAGGATACGAGAATTAATAAGACGTATAATACGAATTTTATATGGAGTAAATACGTTAAAATAAATTGAATTGGGATTAATTTGAATTAAAGTTAATAAGTTTAACCCATGGGTCGAACCGTTGGGTAAACAGGTGGGTTTAACCCATGGTTCAACCCACTACCCATGTTGACACATAGGGGACATAGGAGAACACAAATGGAGACATGGTTGGCCATGTGCTAGCACATAGGCCTTAACTTGGTGGGAAAGAAAGGAGAAGAGGTGGGAATAGTAGAGGAGGTTGGACCTAAATTACCATTCTACCCTAAGCCTTGCCAATTCTATAAATAGAGAGCCTTGCTCTTCATTTGTTGTTTACACAAAATTTCCACCAACACAATAGAGAGAGAGATAAGAAGAGAGGTTAGTTTGCGTTTTTAAAGAGTTCCATCATCTAAGAAGAAGAAAGACTTTAAGTTTAATACTCAATCAAACCAAGAACAAGAAAGGTATAACCTAAGAAATATATAAACATCACTTTTCTTTCTATAATAGATTTGATAGAGAAGTGATGGAAGCAGATATGATTATAAGGAAGTTATAAGGATGTTATGATGGTGAGGTATGAACCCTAATAAACCATGCATGTTAAGCTAATCAGAACTCATTAAGTACTAAGGAAGAACTTAATGAATTCATATTAAATGGACTAATGAACTTATCAAACCATTAAAACTTAAATGTTTTGAATGATTAGAATTAGTAATAATCAACCATAGGATTGATTCCAAGTGGTTTGGAGTAATAATAATGAAGAACGAAGATTCGGCGAAAATTACGCGATTAGACGATAATCGTCGAAAACGTAAATTTCTATAATTAGAAGTTAAAAGTCGTCGTGTGCATCGAAAATGATGGTTTTCGATTGCAACACATGTAATTAGGTAAATAAGACTTGCGGGAACAAGAACGGATTGATTCCGACTTAGAACGAAGATTTGAGCGTCGAATGTTCACGAACGTTTAATGAAAACGTAAAAAATGGACTAATCGACGAATTTCTCGCCGACGAATTAGGAAATGAATTTCGACTTCATATGATGATAGAGCATATCATTTGTGAACTATGGGCTTTGGAACGAGCCAATTCCGAGTTATAACGATCACGTTACGAGCTCGAAAATTTTAGAATTTTCAAGACTTAGGAAATTTTTCTACAGCACAGGTGCAGCGCGGGCCGCACCTTAAACAGCGCTGGCCGCACCGTTTCGGATCAGGTCTACTGCATAGGTTGCGCTAACCGTGCCATTTGCAAGGGAAATGGAGCGCGGACCGCGCCGTCCAAGAAAAATGGTTGACCAAATGAAATGTTTACTCAACTCTTTTCATAAGTAGTAAAGTGTTAGTAAGTGATGAATGAACATGAACGTATACCCTTTAAACGACATGTTTAACCAAGGATTATGAGAATTAAACGTTAACTAAACGTAATTAAACTTAAGATTGGAAACTATAAACCAAGATTAAGTTAAGGAACAAGTGAAGTCTCATTATCATCATGATTAGTGATGATCAATGAGAGTTCGGTATATAACATAAGAATGTTAATAAGCCGTAATAACGTTAAATAACTTGAAAGAATGTTATTAGTTTAACAATTCAATTTAGTTATACAAGAAGGAGAAGTTAGGCAAATACAGTGTATACCAACTATGATTACTAATTGGTATACTATGTGTTATGCTTTGTAGACATGCTAAATACGGAGTAGACTACGTAAAGGTATAAAAGACGCAAAGGCAAGTTTTCTAACTCTTGCATTAACATTGTGTTATGCAAGTTTCCTAACTTCGTTCATACTTGATTATGAATGCGAGTTTTGCTAAACCCTTGTCTATACATTATGGTTGTACAACTGGTTATTGTGCATAACTGCTTATGCATGAATTATTATTGCATAGTCGATGCCATTTTATTTGTCTAGACTGAGATTTAGCATATTTTGATGGGTTTTTCCATAAATCTTTCTAATATATATATACAATGTGGTGATCCAATGTCAATTGCTAGGTACGGATTCTCAGGTAAACCTGAGCATGAATAAAATGATGGTTTTAAACGTCGTTAATTCGACAGGCACGTTAGGTTGCCACCAATTAAACATAAACACGTTTAATGTATGAGTGTTGATCAACATAGAGCACTACAGGCTGATCACCTGGATGTGCTCGTAAGCTATATCGAACTTACGGCCTTCGTGCCGGGTTGTTCCTTTCATGAATGAGAACTAAGATATGGTTCGTGGTCGTTGACCAAGATGGATTCCGAAGAGGCTATAAAGTCCTTGGAAATGGTTTTTTTAAAGGAATCAAAATGATATTTTGATTATTCTTAAGTACTTCATAACTATTGTACAGTTATTGAAGACTAAGAGATATGATTCTTGATTTTGTGGTTTCAAGATATACTGTTTAACTTGCTGAGCTATTTATGCTCATTCTTGCTTAAAACTAAATGATTTCAGCTAAGAGCGAACGGACCGAAGGATCCGGTAAAGACAAAGGAAAGTCCAAGCTGGACAAGTAGTGACCTTGGTAATAGTATAGTATTAGTATTGTATTTACTGATATTATGACACAGAATAATATATTGGTTACGAATACTTGGGAAGGGATTAATATAATGTAATAATTAGTAAACTTAGGCATTGATATTGATGTCCTCAGTTGAATGTATGAGTAGATTGTAGCACCGTGTAGCACCATGTCTTGGGTTTGAAGGTACTCGAATTTGGGGACGTCACAGGTTGGTATCAAAGCTGTAGGTTATAAAACTTAAGGGGTAAAAACCTTAGGCTATAACCTGGAGAAGTGAAGTAGAAGTTAGAAGTTAACAAACTCGGGTAAAGTTTTGAAAGAAGAAAGTAACCTTAAACATATTAAATGTGATATAAACTGTTCATATTTGATTGTATACTAATCCAGTTATTTATGTTTTATGTAGATAACATGAATAATGAACATGTATAATGAAATACATAAGGTTAGCGAGTATTCAGTCAATTTTGTAGAGGTGGTACCTATGCCAGTAGCAGAGATACCTGTGGTAATCTTAAGAGGGGACTGATATAGAAGAAGAAGATAAGTCCGAATACTCCGATAACTTTGACTACGCGTCATTGTTTGAAGGTATGTTAGAGGAGGAGGTTGAGTCAGTGCCGATTAATACAGTACTGTCTACTGAGGAGGTGGAGACAACGCTGATTAATACGGTATTGCCTAATGAGGAAGCAGAGGAGTCTGTACAAGGGGAGTCCATGAAACTACTGTTCATGGCAATACTGGACAGAAATGTCCAACTGAGCAAGGAGGTCCGTGACCTCAAGAATGTGGTGATGATGTGGTAGAAGATAGAGAGGATATGGAGATCTTCTGGGAGGCTGAGCACGATGAGAAAGCTAAGGATAAAGTCCGGGACTTGAAACTAGAAGTCCAAGAACTGAAGGCTGAGCTTCTGAACAAAAAGCAAAAAATAGGACGAATGTGCTATATTCATAGGTGTTCGCATGAGGATTACCAGCAACAGATGGCTAAGTATCCCGTGGAGGAAGGACAGACTCGACATACTATTAGCCGGGAAATTGTGGCCAGTATGGCCGATGCGGATTACATGAATGCCGTGTTGCAGATGTAGTTCCGTAGTATGTATAGAAGAGATAGCGATGTAAATAGCTATGTAAATGTGTGTATAGTTAGTGATGACGTAAAACCCTCTTTTGTATAGATAAGGGTGGTCTTTTTTTAAATCCCAACTTTTGAAAAGTAATTGCGAGATAGTATTGTAAATGGCTGAAGCCATGTAATGTAAAGTGTAGTGTTATACTACAAAGAAGCATTTTAATATAAAGGTTTTACTAAAATGATTGGCAATATGATTGAGTTATTATTTGATTGTTAATAATAACTGAAGGAAGAAAGAAAGAATAACAAAATGTTTTCGTATTAACAGAAAATGCCGCCAAGAAGAAGTGCAAGAAATCAAGAAGAAGAACCTCGTAATGAGGAGGGGCAAGGGAATAATAACCCGATGCATGAATTTGTGAATCTACTGGCTACGGCTCTCAATCGAACGAAAGATACCGTACGCCCTAATCTTGGGGTAGGTCGGGGGACTACCTTCAAGGAGTTTAAGTTAATTGGTCCGCCTGAGTTTTATGGAACTACGGACCCAATAGCTGCCCAGGTTTGGGTAAAAGAAATAGAGAAGGCATTTGTTATTACAAATGTTGGCGAGGCGCAAAAGACTTCTGTTGCGACTTACATGATGAAGGGGGAGGCCAACTACTGGTGGGAAGCCAACCAGGGTAGGGCCGAAACAGAAGTGGTTACATAGGAACGGTTCAAGGAATTATTTTTTGAGAACTACTTCCCCACGAGTATGTAGGGGAGGATGGAGATTCAGTTCCTAGAACTGAAGCAGGGGGACATGACAGTACCCCAATACGCAGCCAGGTTCAATGAACTGGCGAGGTTTGCTCCACACCAAGTGGACACGGAGTTGCGGAAGGCACGACGGTTCGAGCAGGGATTGAAACCCTGGCTCTACAACCGTATCTCAGTTTTCCAAAGTGTTACCTTTGGAGCGGTGTTGGAGAAGGCGGTTATCGCCGAGGGTGGTAGTGAGGCGTTGACCTTATACCACAAGGAGAAGAAGAATAAGACTAAGGCTAAGGTATAAGTAAAAATTAAGGGAGCCAGCGGGAGTGGCTTGAAGAGGAAGGGTTTTAGCTCCGATAATACCAGAGTAAAACAGGAGTTTCCCAAGAGGAAGATTGAGGCATGCAAGAATTACGGTAAGACTAATCTGGGAGTCTGCCTCAAGGGTAAGGCGGTCTACTACAACTGTGGACAGGAGTGGCATATTTTGTCTAGCTGTCCCAGTCCCAAGAAGAGTCGCGATTGTTTTGTATGTGGATCTACGGACCACATGGCGCGTAACTGTCCGAAGAAGGGTTCAGATGGTGGGAAGGGAGCTAGCGGTAATAAGCTGGCGATTGGTGGCGCAGTACCACATAGTAGACTGACTGCCCGTATTTTTAATATGACGGTCCAAGATGCGGTAGCATCGAGCGACGTCGTAGCAGGTATCGTTCTGGTCAACGACATTAATACATATGTACTGTTTGATTCGGGTGCAACGTGTTCGTTCATAGCATGTGAGTTTGCTAAACAATTAAGATTACTCCCCGAAAAACTTGTAATACCTTTAAACATTAAGGTAGCTAACGATGAAGTAATTCTTGTGGATTCGGTTCATAGGAGTTGTTGTGTGGATATTAGAGATAACAAATTATCGGTAGATCTTATACCGATAAAATTGGGAGAATTCGATGTAATTCTCGAGATAGACTGGTTAATTAACCATGGGGCAATGATAGATTGCCAAAATAAGAGTGTGAACCTTCGAATTTCTAAGAAACTCAAGGTAGTGTTCTACGATAGTAAATCACCGAGACGCTCTTATTGTCTAACCATGACACAAGCTAGAAAATTATTAAAAAAGAGATGCAAAGGTTACCTGTGCCATATTGTTGATACCCAAAGATTGGGAGCAACGTTGGAGCATATATCTATTGTCAATGAGTATGCGGATGTATTTAACGAGTGACTTACCGGGTCTTCCACCCGATATGGAGACCGAATTTGTTATAGACCTTGCGCCAGGGACGACACCAGTTTCAAAGACACCATATCGTATGGCGCCAGTGGAATTGAAGGAATTGATGATTCAGTTGCAAGAACTGTTGGACAAGAAGTATATTCAACCGAGTGTTTCTCCATGGGGAGCACCGATATTGTTTGTAAAGAAGAAGGATGGATCGTTGAGGCTTTGTATCAATTACCGAGAGTTGAACAAACTAACAATAAAGAATAAGTACCCATTATCCAGGATCGATGATCTTTTTGATCAGTTGAGAGGGGCAAAATAGTTTTTGAAGATAGATTTACGTACGGGGTATCATCAGTTGAAGGTTAGGGCGGAGGATGTACCTAAGACAACATTTAGGACTCGTTACGGCCTTTACGAGTTCTTAGTGATGTCTTTTGGGTTGACGAATACGCCCGCCGCATTCATGGACATGATGAACCGAGTGTTCAAACAATATTTGGACAAGTTCGTCGTGGTGTTCATTGATGATATCCTAGTCTATTCCAAGACGAAGGAGGATCATGCTGAACATTTGAGATTAGTGTTGGAGGCACTAAGAAACGAGAGGTTGTATGCGAAATTCACAAAATATGAATTTTGATTAGAGAGAGTGCAGTTTTTGGGGCACGTCATTAACAAGGAAGGAGTTCCGGTGGATCCAGCGAAGGTGGAATCAGTGATGAAATGGGAACAATCGAAAACGCCGACTGAGATACGGAGTTTCCTAGGGTTAGCGGGTTACTATCGGAGGTTCATACAAGACTTCTCGAAGATAGCTACTCCGTTAACCAACTTAACCAGGAAGACGGTGAAATACGTATGGACAGAGAAGTGTGAAGACAGCTTTCAAGAGCTGAAGAAGAGGTTAAGTCAAGCTCTTGTATTATCTTTACCAGATGAGACGGGGAATTTCGTAGTGTATAGAGATGCTTCGCATAAAGGACTGGGTTGCGTGCTCATGCAGCATGGCAAGGTCATTGCGTATGCATCTAGGCAGTTAAAGGAGTATGAGGGGAATTATCCTACTCATGACCTTGAACTTGCCGCGGTGGTTTTTGCCTTAAAAATTTGGAGGCATTACCTATACGGGGAGAAGTGTGAGATCTACACAGACCATAAAAGTCTGAAGTATATCTTCACTCAGAAGGAGTTAAATATGAGACAGCGGAGATGGCTGGAGTTGATAAAGGATTTTAATTGTGAAATCCTGTATCACCCAAGGAAGGCGAATGTGGTGGCCGACGCCTTAAGTAGAAAGGGTCGAGAGAAGTTGTCGATGTTAACATCTCAAGATGATTTGGTGACAGAAATGGCAAGAATGGAGTTAGAAGTATGATGTCCAATCAAAGAAGGGGAGAAACTATTTACGATAGAAGTTCAACCCACAATAGTGGAGAGGGTTAAGGAAGTGCAACTCAGAACTGAGGAGTGCGAGCGAATAAGGAAGAAGATTACAGACGGTACTGAGGAAGTATACAGTCTTGATAACGAAGGGTTGTTAAGATTTGAAGGGAGAATTTGGGTTCCGTGCGAGCCAGAGTTAAAAGAGGAGATAATGGATGAAGCTCATCACTCGAGGTACTCAATTCATCCTGGTAGTACCAAGATGTATCAAGACCTTCGAACCAATTTTTGGTGGCCAATCATGAAGAGGGAGATAGTAGAGTATGTTAGTAGATGCTTAACTTGTCAAAAAATTAAGGCCGAACATCAACAACCCAGTGGTTTGTTACAATCATTGGAGATTCCGGAGTGGAAATGAGAGCATATCACGATGGACTTTGTGGTAGGACTTCCAACGACGCAGAAAGGATACGACGCTATTTGGGTAATAATGGATCGTTTGACGAAGTCGGCTCATTTCTTTGCAATAAGAGTCAGATACAATTTAGATAAGTTAGCTAAGCTTTATGTCAAAGAGATTGTCTCGAGACATGGAGTGCCAGTTTCGATCATGTCAGATCGTGACCCGCGATTCACTTCGAATTTCTGGAAGAGTTTGTAAGAGCAGATGGGAACACAACTGAGGTTGAGCACGGCGTACCATCCACAGACAGATGGACAAAGCGAAAGAACAATTTAGATGCTAGAAGACATGCTAAGGTCTTGCGTTATGGATTTCAAGGGGAGTTGGGACGATCATCTACCATTAGTAGAGTTCGCCTACAACAACAGTTATCACGCTAGTATAGGCATGCCACCTTACAAAGCGTTATATGGAAGAAAGTGTCGAACGCCACTTTGATAGGATAAAGTAGGGGAACGTCGAATGTTAGGACCTGAGATGGTGCAACAAACGACGAAAGTAGTTAAATTGATACGAACGCGATTAGTAACAACTCAAGACAGATAGAAGAAGTATGCCGATCCTCATCGGAAGAACAAAGAGTTTGAAGTCGGTTCGTATGCATTCCTGAAGGTGTCACTTTGGAAGGGGAAGATGCGTTTTGGGAAAATAGGGAAGTTAAGCCCTAGGTTCATGGGACCATTTGAAATTTTGAGAAGGGTAGGAGAGGTAGCATATGAGATAGCATTACCTCCAGAGTTGGGGCATATCCATAACGTGTTTCACGTTTCGGTATTACGTCCTTATAAGCCGGATTACAAGCACGTAATCGAGTATGAACCAATTTAAGTCGAGAAAGACTTAACTTATGAGGAGATTCCTATTCAAATTGTTGATAGGAAGGAACAAGCGTTAAGAAGCAAAATAATACCTTCGGTGAAGGTGATATGGAGGAACCACAATACCGAAGAAGCAACGTGGGAACTCAAGGACAAAATGAGGAAGGCTTATCCTCATTTGTTTGATTAACTTGTATTGTAATTCTGGGGACAGAATTCTAATAAGAAGGGGAGAATTTAACGCCCGAGAAAATCGAGCGTTTATGTAAATAAATTTTTATTTGATTTATTGAATAAAATTTGGATTATTTGTTTATTAAACTGAGTAAGCTAATTGTAGGTCATTTTATGACCTAGAGAATACAGAAATGAGTAGGATTCTGGCTACGTGCTAGAAATAATTGTTATGAATTTATAAGACGAAAATAAAATATTTTCGAGAATAAAAATATTTTGAAAAAAGATGAAATAGACACTATTTAACCCTAAGGGTTAGAGTTGGAGACCCTAGGCCATTTTGAAAGTTCAGAATGTCAGAATGACATTCTGTAGGAAGATTTGACGGTAATATACCGTGAAAAGTTAAGTTAGCCGAGAAAAGATTTCTCGGGAGGAAAAGTGCGGGAATCACTATTCAACCATTTCTGCTCGGAAATTTATTTTGAAATTTCTAGAAACGCGTAATGATAGAATTTCGATACGAGATGGAATATGTAATAATATTTCATTTTTGACTCACGAAGTTTTCGCGTAGGGACTTAAAAAGCCTAAGCGTTAGAGAAAGTGAGATTAATGATTAATTGTTTACGTATAATAATATATGATTATTATACGAAAATAATACGCGTATAATACGAGATATTGTACGAGAATTATGCGGAGAGGATACGAGAATTAATACGACGTATAATACGAATTTTATACGGAGTAAATACGTTAAAATGAATTGAATTGGGATTAATTTGAATTAAAGTTAATAATTTTAACCCATGGGTCGAACCGTTGGGTAAACGGGTGAGTTTAACCCATGGTTCAACCCACTACCCAGGTTGACACATGGGGGGACACGAGAGAACACAAGGGGAGACATGGTTGGCCATGTGCTAGCACATGGGCCTTAAATTGGTGGGAAAGAAAGGAGAGGAGGTGGGAATAGTAGAGGAGGTTGGGCCTAAATTACCATCCTACCCTAAGCATTGCCAATTCTATAAATAGAGAGCCTTGCTCTTCATTAGTTGTTTACACAAAATTCCCACCAACATAATAGAGAGAGAGATAAGAAGAGAGGCTAGCTTGTGTTTTTGAAGAGTTCCATCATCCAAGAAGAAGAAAGACTTTTGAGTTTAATACTTAATCAAACCAAGAACAAGAAAGGTATAACCTAAGAAATATATAAACATCTTTTTTCTTTCTATAATAGATTTGATAGAGAAGTGATGGAAAGAGATATGATTATGAGGAAGTTATAAGGATGTTATGATGGTGAGGTATGAACCCTAATAAATCATGCATGTTAAACTAATAAGAACTCATTAAGTATTAAGGAAGAACTTAATGAATTCATATTAAATGGACTAATGAACTTATCAAACCATTAAAACTTAAATGTTTTGAATGATTAGAATTAGTAATAATCAACCATGGGATTGATTACAAGTGATTTGGAGTAATAATAATGAAGAACGAAGATTCGGCGAAAATTACGCGATTAGACGATAATCGTCGAAAACGTAAATTTCTATAATTAGAAGTCAAAAGTCGTCGTGTGCGTCGAAAATGATGGTTTTCGATTGCAACACGTGTAATTAGGTAAATAAGACTTGCGGGAACAAGAACGGATTGATTCCGACTTAGAACGAAGATTTGAGCGTCGAATGTTCACGAACGTTTAATGAAAACGTAAAAAATGGACTAATCGACGAATTTCTCGCCGACGAATTAGGAAATGAATTTCAACTTCATATGATGATAGAGCATATCATTTGTGAACTATGAGCTTTAAAACGAGCCAATTCTGAGTTATAACGATCACGTTACGAGCTCCGAAATTTAAGAATTTTCAAGACTTGGGAAATTTTTCTGCAGCACAGGTGCAGCGCGGGCCACACCTTAAACAGCGCTGGCCGCACCGTTCCGGATCAGGTCTACTACATAGGTAGCGCTGACCGCGCCGTTTGCAAGTGAAATGGAGCGCGGACCGCGCCGTCCAAGAAAAATTGTTGACCAAATGAAATGTTTACTCAACTCTTTCCATAAGTAGTAAAGTGTTAGTAAGTGATGAATGAACATGAACGTATACCCTTTAAACGACATGTTTAACCAAGGGTTGTGAGAATTAAACGTTACCTAAATGTAATTAAACTTAAGATTGAAAACCATAAACCAAGATTAAGTTAAGGAACAAGTGAAGTCTCATTATCATCATGATTAGTGATGATCAATGAGAGTTCGGTATATAATATAGGAATGTTAATAAGCCGTAATAACGTTAAATAACTTTAACGAATGTTATTAGTTTAACAATTCAATTTAGTTTTACAAGAAGGATGAGTTAGGCAAATACAGTGTATACTAACTATGATTACTAATTGGTATACTATGTGTTATGTTTTGTAGACATGCTAAATACGGAGTAGACTACGTAAAGATATAGAAGACGCAAAGGCAAGTTTTCTAATTCTTGCATTAACATTGTGTTATGCAAGTTTCCTATCTTCGTTCATACTTGATTATGAATGCGAATTTTGCTAAACCCTTGTCTATACGTTATGGTTGGACAAGTGGTCATTGTGCATAACTGCTTATGCATGAATTGTTATTGCATAGTCGATGCCATTTGATTCGGCTAGACTGAGACTTAGCATATTTTGGTGGGTTTTTCCACATCTTTCCAAAATATATATATACAATGTGGTGATCCTATGCCAATTGCTTGGTACGGATTCTCAGGTAAACCTGAGCATGAATAAAACGAAGGTTTTAAACGTCGTCGTTAATTCGACTGGCACGTGAGGTTGCCACCAATTAAACGTAAACACGTTTAACGTATGAGTGTTGATCAACATAGCGTACTACAGGCTGATCACCTGGATGTGCTCGTAAGCTATATCGAACTTACGGTCTTCGTGCTGGGTTGTTCCTTTCATAAATGAGAACTAAGATATGGTTCGTGGTCGTTGACCAAGATGGATTCCGAAGAGGATATAAAGTCCTTGGAAATGGTTTTTTTTAAGGAATCAAAATGATATTTTGATTATTCTTAAGTACTTCATAACCATTGTACAGTTATTGAAGACCAACAGATATGATTCTTAATTTTGTGATTTCAAGATATACTGTTTAACTTGCTGAGCTATTTATGCTCATTCTTGCTTAAAACTAAATGATTTCAGCTAAGAGCGAACGGATCAAATGATCTGGTAAAGACAAAGGCAAGTCCAAGCTGGACAAGTAGTGACCTTGGTAATAGTATAGTATTAGTATTGTATTTGCTGATATTATGACACAGAATAATGTATTGGTTACAAATACTTGGGAAGGGATTAATATAATGTAATAATTAGTAAATTTATGCCTTGATATTGATGTCCTTAGTTGAATGTATGAGTAGATTGTAGCACCGTGTAGTACCATGTCTTGGGTGTGAAGGTACCCGAATTTGGGGGCGTCACAGCTGGGAGCTCCCTACATGGAGCATGAGCTGGTGTAGGATCCACAAATGGGGCATCCTTGTCGTCCACATCATCCGACATCTCTGTCCGGATCAGACGAATCACAAACTCAGCCAAACGGCGAGGCGACCGGGCTAGACGAGGTTGTGGAACGTCAAAAGCTCTCCTCCGCCTCACGCCTGAAGTGACCCTGCTAGCACTACCTGGTCTATCTGGCTCCATAACTTGGACAAAGTCTCCAAACCACCTCAGAAAGGTCGAGGCAATCCTTAAATTTGTGGCTTGTTAAGATTAAATCATTGCTTCATGCCTATTTTAAGTCCTAAAGCATGCATTAGTTAACAAAAATCCCAGTAGAGTTAAAATTGCATGTTTATTAAATGCTCAGGCTTTTGAAAAAATTTCGCCAGAATCTCCTTTCCAAAATGGACTGTCTGCATGCACATAGGCATAACAAGGTGGCCATTCAGTAGCACACCTACCCAAAAACATGAACAGTTCATATTTATGAGAAAAAAAATCAAACTCTCCGTGACAGCTAAATTACCATATGTTTTTTTAGTTGAAAATCCAGGCTCATTTGCCCTCAAATAGGATGAGTAAACTGACCAAACAGGGCGTCAAATGACTAGCTCAGAAATTGAATTTTTTTTACATCAAAACGTTCAGCGCAGTAAAACATGCATATTTACTAAGTTTGAAAATTTTTATCAAGCCATATAGGCATGCCTATTCGCTATATTGTGTTTAAAAGCATACTATATGAAATCTAAAATTCTAACAGTCAAAACTTGAAAAGAAAGGAAGTAAACGTTACCAGAGTCGTGAAAAACTTTTGTATGGTGAGGAAATTTGAAAAAAATTAGCCTGAACTCCGTAGATTTGAAGAAGAAATTTTGAATTTTCTTTGTAGTTCAATGTTGAAAATGAATTATGAAAGCCTTGGGTGCCTAAGTTATACTCATAGGGAGTAGCAACTCCACCTGCGGTAGTCGTAGGTGGACCTGCGGCTCCCTAAGGTGGGTCCCACCCCCTCTGATTTGGTTCGATCGAAGACAAAGCCGAGTTATAGGGGCTGAAAAGTCAAATAAGGGAAAAAACTGCTACGCGATTGGGCGGAATGGCCTGAAACCCTGGTTACAGGCGGTCAGGGCCTGACGAAGGTGTAAGCCATTGGTAGAAGCCTTGATGTGGTATTATAAGTGCCGGTGATGAAAACTGCTGAAAACTACCTCTGTCAAAGCATCGGGAAGGTCCGACGTTGTGAACAGCGAGTTTTGAATGCGTCAAAGTCTCCAGATTGGTCCTAGGGTGTGACTTATCAGAAAGATACCCCCACGTCGAGATCGATTAGGTCTGACATTACAAACCACTGGCAACAACTCCAGCGAGGCATCGGGAACGAGCCGATGATGAAAACTGTTAGAAACTACTTCAACGAAGGCCAAAGTACCTGACAATCCGAACCGTTGGTGACAACTCCAGCGTAGCATCGGGAATGAGTCGGTGATGGGAACAATGAAGAAAATTCTCCCCACGGTTGACAGATGATGGACTCTGTTACACAAATCCCCAGTGGGATCATCAAGAAGGATCGGTGGGTCAACTGACCGTTGCAAACTACCGTTTGAGTAGGCACCTAGGAGGTTCGGTGAAGGTCAATTCTGCAAACTACCGTTCGAGTAGGAATCAAGTCAGTTGAACCGACCGTTGTAAACTACCATTCAAGTAGGCACCGAGGAGGTTCGGTGAAGGTCAATTATGCAAACTACCATTCAAGTAGGAATAAAATCAACTCAATTAACCGTTGTAAACTGCCATTCAAGTAAAGCATCGAGGAGGTTCGATGATGGTCAAATCATTATCAACTATTGTTCAAGTAGATCATGAGACTTCTACCCTCGACACAGATGTCGGCGTCAACCGAACAGTAATCCAAACCATTGGCGATAACTCCAACGTAGCATCGAGAAATATCCGATGACGTACGCTGTCATCAGGATAGGTATCAGGAATCCCCCATGAGGTCAACTGTTAAAAAAAGAATATCCCAACACCCATGACAAGTGTCATCTTCTTAGCATGCCCAACACATATGTTTAGTGACTAAGCTTGCAAGTAATGATTAAGTTGAAAGTGAGTGGGATGCATGCTTACAATTTCAATTATACACATTCTCACTAACTGCACTTCATTTGCACACTTACACTTCAAAGCCCCTTTAGCTAGAGAAAGAAAGGAAACATAGAGAGAAAAAAAAAGGAGAGATTTTCGGCCAAGAGGAAGAAGAAGAGAGGATCTTGTGCTTCATGCATACCAAGTTTGTAACCTACTTTGGCAAGATAAGGAAGATAGCAAGAAAAACTAGGTATTGATTCTCTTTATTTTTAAAGTTTGATTTCTTATTTGGTGGATTTTTGATGAAACAAAAGTCTTAAGCTTGATCTTTGATAAACTCTTCATTTATTGGTGTATAAATGCTTTATTTGATGATCAAAACATTTTTGAAGTTGAATCTAAGATCAAAAAAGGAGATTTGTACCATAAGAGTAAAGAAAGGCACATGCATTCATGCACTAAGTGATTTTATGATAGATTTTTGTGATGCATGTTGAATATGGTTAATATCATGATTAGAGTGTTAGATCATTGGTTTAACAAATGATGCTTGTGGATTTATATGAGTTCATATGGTGAGTTTTGAAAAAAGATAGTTAAATGGATTGTTGAAAGAATTTTTGTTTAACTAGTACGCTTTATCATGTGATTGTTAAAATCTACAAGTTATATTTGATATTTTCTTTCTTGGTTTGCTAGATGCATGAGTTAAGGGTTAACCCCCTTTGGAATCACTCAAATATGTTTTACAATGAACAAGTTATGAATTTAATCACAAACTACTCAACTGTTGAGAATGTGTTATTGATCAGTCACTTGTGGACTGTTTTCGATAACCAAAATAAACTCAAATTTGGTGTTTGATATATGAAAAACGTATTTTGAAAAAATACGAATCCAACGATACCAAATGGACCCAAATCTGAGATATAAATCTCGAGATATAAGCATTTCCGTAAGGGACCTCAAATTTGAAAAACGACTAAACTGTTGCGAATTTCCTGCTGATCAGTCACTTTGGCACTGATTTCCGGGACCTAAACAAAACAGAATCTGATGTTTGATGAATGAAAATTGGATTTCAGGAAGATGCGAATCCAACGCCTCCAACGGAACCAAAATTCGAGTCGTAGACTTCGTTCTACGGGCGTTTCCGTGAAGGACCCCAAATATGAAAATTTTGGACTAAAATTTGAGTATCATTATGAAACGAAATGAAAGCAAGATATTATAATAAACAACTTTAAGGCCACTAATGGGCTATTAAGTTAATTACATATAAAATAATATATAATTAATTATTTAATTATTATTTAAATGATGTGAAATAATAATTAAAATGGGTTAGTGTTAGTAAGATAACTACTTATTATTTAACTAAGCTTAAATAATAAATTGAGTTAATCAATTAATTAATTAATTAATTAATTAATATTAAATAATGATTAAAATATAATTAAGTAAGATTAAGTAATTACTTACTTACTTTGACATGAAAGTTTATAGAATTAATTATGTATTATTTGAATAATAAATAAAGATGAATGTTAATTAATTATCCTTTTAAAATAATAAAGAATAATTAAAGAAGAATGAAGTGAATAAATCAAATATTATTTATTCAAAGAGGAGGGAGTTATTAATTATTATTTAAATACAAATAATAATTTAATTGTCCATTATTTAATTAACATTAAATAATGAGGAGTTTTAATTGGTTATTTGTAGTTAATAACTAAAGGTAAATAGTTAATTACTATTTAACTAATATTAAATGATAATCGAAGAAAGAGGGAGTTAACAATTGAACGGAATTAAATAACTCCTTAATTAAACAATTAAAATAAATTATTTAAAAATCTAATAAGTGTTTATCCCTTAAAAACCTTATTAATTATTAAATCATTAACCTAAGATTAATTAAATATCTTATAGGATTAATGATAGTACATTAGATGCATATACCCGGTGAATGTATTATTGGTGAGATAATAATACGAGTTAGCGTAGTGATGAAATATACGCAGTATTAATTGACAGATCTACCTTATCAATGATAGGTCATTCAAAGATTGTTAATTAAAGCTAGAAAGTTGTAGCTCGCTGAACAGGCAAGTTTCTTAATTCAAAGATTTGTTTATGAGATGAATCTATGCTAGTTGTGTCAGCTAGATTAAGTATGTTTAACATTGCTATGAGATGGATCTATGCTAGTTGTGTCAGCTAAATCAAGCATGTTTAAAATTTATTTTAAAGAGTTGTGCCTATTCAATTGATTTGATAAGGACTCTTGACTGAAAAAAGAATGTTATTGATGCATCATATTGGAAACAAGGATACAATAGTTGCTGTCAAGTGTTTATGCATATTACACCGGTACGAAAGGCTGATCTCCTTGACTACCAAACCGTAAAGGAATCGTTTGAATACTGACACCCTTTGCAGATGCTCATGGTCAGGAGGACCACTCAGTATCTATGGTTCATGGTAACGAGTGACCACTCCGAACCTATTTTTATCTATGGTTCATGGTCAAGAGTGACTACCCCGAACCTATTTTTCAATTGTTCGAATAAGAAGAAAGTAAATTCTTGTTCTTCTACCATCATATTCTATTGTTGAACATTGAGCGATAAATTCATTTCTATCATGATATATCTTCTTGTGTTTATACTTGCTAAGCAAATTTGTTGCTTACTCTTGCTATATCATGACATTTATTTTAGCTAAGTCAGGATCGTCTAAGAAAGACAAAGAAAAAGGCAAGGCTCAGGAGTAGTTTGATTGTGAACTAAGAAAGTATTTATCTTTAATATTGATGTAAACCTTTTGTAATATTAAGGGTATATTTTATGTTAAGGTTGAGACCTTGGGATTTATGATGAAGACTTTATATTAATGAACAATGTATGTTTATTATTCCGCAATAGTCTTAGAATGCTTATGATGATGATGGAACGTGAGCACCGAATCCGAGGTAAGAGGACCCGGGTTTGGGGGCATCAAATGTTGGTATCAGAGCTGTAGGTTATAAACTTTAGGAATGCGAAACCTAGGTTATAACCTTAGAAGAAAACTCGTATAGAGTATGTTAAGTGGTGAATTATGGAAATTCATCAATTAAGATAAGAAGATGATAAATCAGATTCAAAGAAGAATCTTGAAGAATTATAATATAAGAATCTGGAGTTACCTGACTCTAATAGTAAAGATGAAAGCTAAAGTGGGGTTATTAGAGTTTCAGCTGGGTGAGAGAACCCTAGTGAATCAGGTGTTGAAGTTTGAATTCGATCTGGAGATTTCAGATAAGATCAGAATCGACAAAGCATGGATTAGAGCAGCCAATAAGGTGGACATCTGGAGTTACTTCTAGAAGAGAAGGACGTCAGACTAGGGTCTTTGGTACGAGCATTTGATGCAGCATATGTAGGTCCTAGGGTTGGTCAGGTGAGATCGCAGTATGAGACTGGAGAGTCTAGTTGATCAGTGCGACGCCGTGTGATGGGAGATGCACTGCTGGAGCAGGAGCATGCCCGTGGGACACCTGGTAGCCAGTGAGGCGATGGTTGGTGGTATTGATGCAGTAGTACCCTTTTGTTAGTACAGTTAAATTAAGCATGATGTAAACCTCTAGCTATACGAGGATGTATGTAAGTATAATGTACCCCCATCTTAGTTGTGTAGGGGAGTATACCTTTTGATGGATCCCATGTCTGGATGTTCAGAATAGGATAGTTGGCATTTAAAGGAATATGTCAGGCATGTGTATGACGGATAGGTAGAGAATAACAGTAAAAAACGCAAGTGGAACAGTGGTAATGACTCAGGAGCTCAACAAGGAAGTACACCACAGAAGAGGTCATCATGTAGTAAGTGTGAAAGAAATCACTCTGGGGAGTGTAGGAAGGAAAAGGCGGTATGTTTTAACTGTGGTCAGCCAGGACATATCGCACCACAATGTCCTAAACCAAAAAAGGAGGGCTGCTATTCTTGTGGAGGATCGGGACATCGTTTTAGAGATTGTCCATCTAAGAAGAGTACTGACGGGGGGAGTGGAAACAAGAACGATACACCAAAGTTAGCAATCGGAGGGCCAACTCAGCAAAACAAGCCAACGCCCCGAACTTTCAACATGACTATGCAGGACGCAGTTGTATCCAAGGAGGTGGTGTCAGATATAATTCCAATCAATAATATAAATGTATATGTATTTTTTGATTCGGGAGCTACCTGTTCTTCTGTGTCTGATGAATTTGCTAGAAGATTAAACTTACCCTGTGAAAAGCTAAAGAACCCTATGAACATAGAAGTTGAAAACAAAGAAGTGATCCTTGTAGAGTTTATCCATAACAATTGTGGTTTGGAAATAAGACATAAGTTAAGCGTGAATTTGATTCCGATACGCTTAGGGGAGTTTGATGTTATCCTAGGGATGGATTGGTTGATTAACCATAGGGCAGTTATAGATTGCCAGAAAAAGAGCATACACCTTAAGACTCCAAATGAGTCAAAAGTTGTATTTTATGGTAGCAAGTCGTCAAGACAAACGGGTTGTCTAACGATGATGCAGGCCAAGAGAATGTTACGAAAAGGAGGTGAAGGTTATTTGGCTCATGTAGTGGATACACGGGTGGTGAATTCGGACATGAGGCAGATACCTATAGTGAATGAGTTTGGGGATGTCTTTCCAGAAGAACTTCCGGGACTTCCGCCAGAAAAAGATATAGAGTTTGTGATTGATTTAGTACCAGGGACCGGGCCGATATCGAAGGCACCGTATCGAATGGCTCCGGTAGAAATGAAAGAATTGTTACTCCAGCTACAAAAGCTGTTGGACAAGAAGTACATCCAACCCAGTGTGTCTCCATGGGGAGCACCTATGCTGTTTGTAAAGAAGAAAGATGGCTCAATGAGACTATGTATAGACTACAGAGAGTTGAATAAGGTGACAATCAAGAACAAGTATCCGTTACCAAGAATAGACGATCTATTTGACCAACTTAAAGGAGCGAGGTGTTTTTCTAAGATTGACTTAAGGACTAGTTATCATCAATTGAAAAGTAAAGATGGAGGATGTACAAAAGATAGCATTTAGGACTCGTTACGGTCATTATGAGTTCCTAGTGATGTCGTTTGGATTGACGAACGCACCAGCTGCTTTTATGGATTTGATGAACAGAGTATTTAAATCGTACTTGGATAAATTTGTGGTTGTGTCCATTGACGATATTCTGGTATATTCGAAGAATGAGGAGGAACATCCAGAACATTTAAGGATAGTACTAGAGACGTTAAGAAAGGAGAAGCTTTATTCAAAATTTTCAAAATGTGAGCTCTGGTTGAAGAAGGTTCAATTTTTGGGGCATGTCATCGACGACAAGGAAATTTCTGTTGATCCGGCAAAAGTAGAAGCGGTGAGAAATTGGGTACAACCGAAGACACCAACAGAGGTCAGAAGTTTCTTGGGATTAGCAGGATATTACATGAGATTTATTCAGGATTTCTCCAAGATAGCAACACCATTGACTAATCTGACAAGGAAGACTGTTAAGTATGTGTGGACCGAGAAATGTGAACAGAGTTTTCAAGAATTGAAGAAAAGATTGAGTGAAGCACCCGTGTTGTCTCTACCAGATAGCACGGGGGGTTTTACAGTGTATAGTGATGCGTCACACAAGAGACTAGGTTGCGTGTTAATGCAGAATGGTAAAGTCATTGTGTACGCATCGCGACAATTGAAAGACTATGAGAATGGATACCTTACCCATGACCTGGAATTAGCAACGGTAGCGTTTGCCCTTAAGATTTGGAGACATTATCTCTACGGAGAAAAGTACGAGATATACACAAACCACAAAAGCCTGAAATATATCTTCACACAGAAAGAGTTAAACATGAGGCAGAGGAGATGGTTAGAATTGATCAAGGACTATAATTGTGAGATCCTATATCATCCAGGAAAGGCCAATATAGTGGCAGATACTTTAAGCAGAAAGAGTCAAGAAAGATTGTTCGTATTGACATAACAAAAAGAATTAGTAAGAGAAATGGAGAAAATGGAGTTGGAGCTGAAAAATCCAAGGAATTCAGATGAAATAACAGGAACGGAAGCAAGTCCGACTTTACTTGACAAGGTGAAGGATGCACAAGGAAATGATGAGGAATGTATTGACCTAGCGAAACGATTAGCTGAAGGTGAACAGTTAAAGTACAAAATTGACAGCATTGGATTGCTGAGATTTGAAGGGAGGATTTGGGTACCCGCAATACCCGAATTAAGAGAAGGGATTCTGTAAGAGGCCCATACTACGAGGTATTCAATACATCCAGGAAGCACTAAGATGTATCAAGATTTGCCCCAACATTATTAGTGGCCTAACATGAAGAGAGAGATTGCTGAATTCGTCAGCAGATGTTTAACCTGTTAGAGAGTTAAGGCAGAGCATCAATGACCAAGTGGACTTTTATAACCGTTGAAAATTTCGAAATGAAAATGGGAGCACGTCACAATGGATTTTGTGGTAGGACGTACAGCGACCCAGAAAGGTTATGACGCCATATGGGTGATTGTTGATCGTCTCACAAAGTCAGCACACTATTTGCCGATCAGGATCAGGTATACTTTGGATCAGTTGGCCAAGTTGTATATCAAGGAAATAATTTCGAGACATGGAGTGCCAGTATCAATTGTGTCTGATAGGGATACGCGCTTCACGTCCAACTTTTGGAGGAGTCTTCAAGAAAGAATGGGGACACAAGTACTGCATATCATCCACAAACTAATGGGCAAAGCGAGAGAACGATTCAAACGCTAGAAGATATGCTCAGGGCCTGTGTGATAGATTTTAAAGGAAGCTGGGAAGATCATCTTCCATTGGTGGAGTTTGCATATAATAATAGTTATCATGCAAGCATTGGAATGCTGTCATACGAAGCACTGTATGAAAGAAAGTGCAGAACACCCTTGTGCTGGGACGAGGTAGGTGAACGACGACTGTTAGGACCAGAGTTGGTATAGCAGACCGTGTATGCATTTCTGAAAGTATCTCCTTGGAGGGAGAAGATAAGATTTGGGAAGAAGGGCAAATTGAGTCCGAGATTTATTGGACCGTCACTAGTAGAAAAAAGTAAATAGACAACGTTTAAAAAGCGTTTTAATAGGTAGCCTAAAAATGTCATGGTTAGCAGTTTGATATAATTCTCCTGTCATTTATTGGAAACGATGTTAAAATCTATAATAAAATGAAACGAAATAACTAGGTAAAAATATTGTCTTGGCATAACTACAAGTATCCAACACGAACACCTGACCTTTTGACAGTAAAAGCGGGGGAGAGAAAAAAAGTTATGTACAAACCAGCATTGTTAGAAGTTACAACTGACTACTTCAGATCTCAAAAAAAGTAGAATCTATTGGTGTGCAAATATTTGAAGTATTTGGGACCAAGCAGCACTGTTAGCATTAAACTGTCATAGTAAATCCTGCATTATCTTAGAACTTCAAAGTTTACCAGAGTTTGGATAGATGAGAGATTTAGTATATCACCAGTCTAACATTTACACAAAGTACCTGAATAAGAAGAGGGACCAGATCAGGATCACTCATACTTAGGTCAACTCTTTCATCCATTCGCAACTTCCCAGCGTTAAACCCAAACAGCCTGCATGAGAAAAAGGAAGCTCACAATCAATTATGGAGATTTATCCAGGACAAAAGTTGTACAAAGATAGCATTAAAGCCAAACAGCCAGCCTGAACAAAAGGAGCCCTTCTACCCCGCCCTAGACCCAAATAAGAAAAAAAAAACACCTAATTCAAAATTCAAACTCTTTAAGAAAATTCCTGTGCTTCTAAATTAGCCCTTATGTAAGAATGTGAAAAAATGGTCACTTTGGAACATCATACTAAATTACAGCTTAATTTTACACCAATATCACAGCCTATGTTTCAGATTATCTTACTCATGCTCTCCAGCTATTGCAGTAGATGTTAGTAACTTACCCTAGGCCCACATCATAAATCAGTTCCTATGATCTTGTACAATATCTTGTATATAATCTTTGAGTCCAATACCCATGACAATTGTCATCATCTTAGCATGCCCAACACATATGTTTAGTGACTAAGCTTGCAAGTAATGATTAAGTTGAAAGTGAGTGGGATGCATTCTTACAATTTCAATTATACACAATCCCACTAACTACACTTCATTTGCACACTTACACTTCAAAGCCCCTTTAGCTAGAGAAAGAAAGGAAACATAGAGAGAAAAAAAAGGAGAGATTTTCGGGCAAGAGAAAGAAGAAGAGAGGATCTTGTGCTTCATGCATACCAAGTTTGTAAGCTACTTTGGCAAGATAAGGAAGATAGCAAGAAAAACTAGGTATTGATTATCTTTATTTTTAAAGTTTGATTTCTTACTTGGTGGGTTTTTGATGAAACAAAAGTCTTAAGCTTGATCTTTGATAAACTCTTTATTTATTGGTGTATAAATGTTTTATTTGATGATCAAAACATTTTTAAAGTTGAATCTAAGATCAAAAAGGGAGATTTGTACCATAAGAGTAAAGAAAGGCATATGCATTCATGTACTAGGTGATTTTATGATAGATTCTTGTGATGCATGTTGAATATGGTTAATATCATGATTAGAGTGTTAGATCATGGGTTTAACAAATGATGCTTGTGAATTTATATGAGTTCATATGGTGAGTTTTGAAAAAAGATAGTTAAATGGATTGTTGAAGGAATTTTTGTTTAACTAGTATGCTTTATCATGTGCATGTTGAAATCTACAAGTTATATTTGAGGTTTTCTTTCTTGGTTTGCTAGATGCATGAGTTAAGGGTTAAAATCCTTTGGAATCACTCAAATATGTTTTAAAATGAACAAGTTATGAATTTAATCCCAAACTACCCAACTGTTGAGAATGTGTTACTGATCAGTCACTTGTGGACTGTTTTCGGTAACAAAAATAAACTCAAATTTGGTGTTTGATGTATGCAAAAACATAGCTCGAGAAAATACGAATTCAACGATATCAAATGAACCCAAATCTGAGATGTAGATCTCGAGATATGAACGTTTCCGTAAAGGACCTCAAATCTGGAAAACGACTAAACTGTTACGAATTTTCCTGCTGATCAGTCACTTTGGCACTGATTTCTGGGACCTAAATAAAACAGAATCTAATGCTTGATGAATGGAAATTAGAATTCGAGAAGATACGAATCCAACGCCTCCGACGGAACCAAAATCCGAGTTGTAGACTTCGTTCTACGGACGTTTCCGTGAAGGACCCCAAATCTGGAAATTTTGGACGAAAATTTGAGTATTTTTATGGAACGAAATGAAAGCAAGATATTGTAATAAATAACTTTAAGGCCACTAATGGGCTATTAAGTTAATTACATATAAAATAAAATATAATTAATTATTTAATTATTATTTAAATGATGTGAAGTAATAATTAAAATGGGTTAGTGTTAGTAAGATAACTACTTATTATTTAACTAAGCTTAAATAATAAATTGAGTTAATCAATTAATTAATTATTATTTAATTAATATTATATAATGATTAAAGTATAATTAAGTAAGAGTAAGTAATTACTTACTTACTTTGACATGAAAGTTTATAGAATTAATTATTTATTATTTGAATAATAAATAAAGATGAATGTTAATTAATTATCCTTTTAAAATAATAAGGAATAATTAAAGAAGAATGAAGTGAATAAATCAAATATTATTTATTCAAAGAGGAGGGAGTTATTAATTATTATTTAAAGATAAATAATAATTTAATTGTCCATTATTTAATTAACATTAAATAATGAGGAGTTATAATTGGTTATTTGTAAGTAATAACTAAAGGTATATAGTTAATTACTATTTAACTAATATTAAGTGGTAATCGAAGGAAGAGGGAGTTAACAATTGAACGGAATTAAATAACTCCTTAATTAAACAATTAAAATAAATTGTTTAAATATCTAATAAGTGTTTATCCCTTAAGGAAAGCCTTATTAATTATTAAATCATTAACATAAGATCAATTAAATATCTTATAGGATTAATGATAGTACATTAGATGCATGTACTCGGTGAATGTATTATTGGTGAGATAATAATACGAGTTAGCGTAGTGATGAAATATACGCGGTATTAATTGACAGATCTACCTTATCAGTGATAGGTCATTCAAATATTGTTAATTAAAGCTAGAAAGTTGTAGCTCGCTGAACAGGCAAGTTTCTTAACTCAAACTCTAGTTATTATTGTGAAATCGCACTTGGTGCAAATTGAATTCATGTTCTATTATATGTTGAACTGTTTATGATATGGATCTATGCTAGTTGTGTCGGCTAGATCAATTATGTTTAATATTTCTTATGAGATGGATCTATACTAGTTATGTCAGCTAGGTCAAGCATGTTTAAAATTTGTTTATGAGATGGATCTAAGCTAGTTGTGTCAGCTAGATTAAGTATGTTTAACATTGCTATTAGATGGATCTATGCTAGTTGTGTCAGCTAGATCAAGCATGCTTAAAATTTATTTTAAAGAGCTGTGCCTATTCAATTGATTTGATAAGGACTATTGACTGAGAAAAGAATGTGATTGATGCATCATATTGGAAACAAGGATACAATAGTTGCTGTCAAGTGTTTATGCATATTACACCAGTACGAAAGGCTGATCCCCTTGACTACCAAACCGTAAAGGACCAGTTTGAATATTAACACCCTTTGCAGATGTTCATGGTCAGGAGGACCACTCAGTATCTATGGTTCATGGTAAAGAGTTACCACTCCGAACCTATTTGTATCTATGGTTCATGGTCAAGAGTGACTACCTCAAACCTATTTTTCAATTGTTCGAATAAGAAGAAAGTAAATTCTTGTTCTTCTACCATCATATTCTATTGTTGAACATTGAGCGATAAATTCATTTCTATCATGATATATCTTCTTATGTTTATACTCGCTAAGCAAATTTGTTGCTTACTCTTGCTATATCAAGACATTTATTTCAGCTAAACCAGGATCGTCTAAGAAAGATAAAGGAAAAGGCAAGGCTCAGGAGTAGTTTGATTGTGAACTAAGAAAGTATTTATCTTTAATATTGATGTAAACCTTTTGTAATATTAAGGGTATGTTTTATGTTAAGGTTGAGACCTTGGGATTTATGATGAAGACTTTATATTAATGAACAATGTATGTTTATTGTTCCGCAATAGTCTTAGAATGCTTATGATGATGATGGAACATGAGCACCGAATCCGAGGTAAGAGGACCCGGGTTTGGGGGCGTTACAGTATTAGGTCGTTGTTATATATTCTGGATTGTTTATTTTATGGTTTAGATATGATTTATGGGTTGTTGTTAGTATCAAATTGATTTTTATCCAAACTTGGGGGACAGTTTTGAATCCAACACTCCACTATACAGGTTTTAAACATGATGGTTGTTTTGGTGGTTTGGATATGTGCTGATGATTGTAAGTTTTGTTGACAGGTTTAGATTTTTCTAGATATCTATTTTTAAAGGAAACTCAGTCGATTTTTTTTGAAATTAGTAGCGACTAGCTTGATGTTTTGGTGCTCGGATATGTGTTGATGATTGAGTATGTATTATTATTGTGATTGTGATTTATTTTAGCTTGCAAAGTGTCTTTAGGTAATATAGTATTTTTTGAATTTTAATTTAATTTTTCGTTACGCCGTGCCTTCAAGCACGGGCAATTACTAGTATATATATATATATATATATATAAGCGATAAAAAGCCACAGATCGACGATTCAGGCTATATAAACGTAAGAAAGCACAGAAATGTACTAAAATATACTAAAAAGTACGCAAAAACGGCCACGGAACTGAGTTCCAGGCAAAATCAGAAGACGAAACTTTACGTACACGTGTATAAATGTGTAATGAAGTAGGAAACAAGTTATGATCGTAAAAATACTTACAATGGACTGCTACACGGGCTTTTTCCCACTTGGTAGGCTTCAAATGGACGTTTCTACCGTTTAATTTTTGGTATGTGGTAGTATATGAGTATACCTATGTGTTAGAGTAATAAAATCTAGATTTGGAGTACTAGAAGTCGGGCTAGGAAACGAAGTGGACGAAGTTTCAGAGCGTTTTCTATTTTTTTATTTTGGCTTGGGGGTGCACTTGTATTTAAAGACCCGATGGAAGCGGGTCTACCCGCGGCGCCATATGGCAGGCCCCATATGGTGGGTCCTGTTGCCTCAACGTACGTGCACTCCGAGCAACGCGAGGTCAGATTTGAAACTTTCTAACTTTTGATCAGAGCATCCGTTTGAGGCGTGCTATACCTTTTCGAAAATCCCTCGCCGAGAGCATCACAATGACATGTGACTAAACCTTTTCTGAGTCCAAGAAGAAGGGTTCATAATCGGGTCTTTATTTTTTCGCAGTTTGTCCGTCGAGATGTCTTGTGCTATTTTCACTCGGGATCAGTGTTATGGTTTTTTCTAACCTTGATGGCATCAATTCAGCTTGATTTTGACTGGATTGGCTTCAAGTTGGTAAAATGACCATTTTGTCCCTCTAGGAGTTATTTCCTGTACTGGCACGGTCTTCGACTGTTTTCCTGGGGTTATCTCCAAGGCTTTGATCCCAGTCGATTCTGTTTGTCCTCAGGGTTGTCTCCGAGGTTGACTTGGTTTTTCCAGGGTTATCTTTGGGGATGATGTGATGCTTCGGGGTTGTCTCTGAAGTTGATTTGGCCTCCCGGGATATAACCGGGGCTTGACCTGACCTCCCGAATTGTGACCAAGCCTGAACTAGATCTTTCGGTGTTGTCGCTGGGGTTATTGTACCTCCTGGGTTGTGATCGGAGTTTGACCTGACATCCCGGAGTTGTCATCGGGGTTGAGTTGACATCCCGATATTGTGACTAGGGTTAAGTTGACATCCCAATATTAAGACCGGGGCTGAGTTGAGATCTCGGTATTGAGACCAGGGCTGAGTTGGCATCCCGATATTGAGACCGAGGCTGAGTTGACATCCCGGTATTGTGACCGGGGCTGAGTTGACATCCCGATATTAAGATCGGGGTTGAGTTGGTATCTCGGTATTAAGATCGGGGCTAAGTTGGCATCCCGGTATTGTGACCGGGGCTGAGTTAACATCCCGATATTGAGACCGGGGCTGAGTTGGCATCACGGTATTATGACCGGGGCTGAGTTGACATCCCGGTATTGAAATCGAGGCTGAGTTGGTATCTCGGTATTGAGACCGGGGCTAAGTTGGCATCCCGGTATTAAGACCGAGGCTGAGTTGACATCCCGCTATTGAGACCGAGGCTGAGTTGGCATCCCAGTATTGAGACCGGGGCTGAGTTGACATCCCAATATTGTGACCAGGGCTGAGTTGACATCCCGGTATTGAGACCGGGGCTGAGTTAGCATCACTGTATTAAGATCGGGGCTAAGTTGGCATCCTGGAATTGAGACTGGGGTTTAGTTGACATCCCGGTATTGAGACCGGGGCTGAGTTGACATCCCGTTATTAAGACCAAGGCTGAGTTGACATCCCGATATTGAGACGGGGGCTGAGTTGACATCCCGATATTGTAACCAGGGCTTAGTTGAGATCCCAGTATGAAGACCGGGACTGAGTTGACATCCCGGTATTGAGACCGGGACTAGGTTGAGATCCTGGTATTGAGACCGGGGTTGAAAAGACGGTTTTGCCCCCCTGCAGGGTTAGTAATAGGAAACACAAAATTTCAAGTGTCTACAACAGGAATGAAAAATTTTGAGTGTCTACAGATGCCCCTCTTTATCATGTTTATGGAATGCAGTAAAATGATCAGGATAAAGATTGCTAGACACTGGAAATATGATAAATGCAAATGTAATGTAATGCATAACATGATATGTTATGAATGTTATACACCTTCGAGGGGATGGGGCTATCACTAACTGTTTATGTCATTTTCTGTTGGGGATAACGTTATCTATGATAGCCCTTGATATCGCATTAGTCGGAGGCCAATGGTTTACCATGTCCCTGTGGTGTTAGGCTATTACTGGTAGGGTATCGCTGGTAGGCTATCATAGACTGTTCTCTTCATTTTCTGCTGGGGATGACGTCCTTCATGATAGCCTTTGGTGAATTCCTTTGACGTCTACTCGAACGACATATTGCAAAGTCTCGATCACCACCGAATCTTTCTCGATGCTCCCTTTAGGGATTTGTATAACAGATTCCATCATCTGTCCTCTGTGGGGATAAATTGATATACTGTTTTCGCCACCGGCACATTCCCGATGCTTCGCCGGAGTTGTCGCCAATGGCTGAACTGTCAGAACCTTTGACCTTTGTTGAAGTAGTCTTCAACGACTAATATCACCAGATTGTTCCCGATGCTTCGTTGGGGGTTGTCACCAACGGCTGAAATGTCAGGCAATCTACCCTTTGCTGAAGTAGCCTTCAACGGCTGATATCACCGAACCGTTCCAAATACTTCACTGGGGTTGTCGCCAGTGGCTGAAATGTCAGGCAATTTGACCTTCGCTGAAGTAGCCTTTAATGACTGATATCACCGGACCGTTCCTGATGCTTCACTGGGGTTGTCGCCAGCGGCTGAAATGTCGGGCAATCTGACCTTCGCTGAAAAAGCCTTCAACGGCTGATATCACCGAACCGTTCCCGATGTTTCGCTAGGGTTGTCGCCAACGGCTAAAATGTCAGGAAATCTGACCAATCTCGATATGGGGGTACTCTTTTTGACAAATCCTACCCTCAGGTCAATCTGGATGCCTTAATACAATCAGAACCTGCCGTTCATACCGTCGGACCTTCCCGATGCTCTGACAGTGGTAGTTTTCAGCAGTTTTTCATAGTTTTTCAGCAGTTTTCATCATTGTTCCCCGGATATTGCTTCAGGATGATAACCAATGGCTTCCATGAAGTTCTTCTTTCCATCAGAAATCCGCAGCTCATACGCAGGATTTTAGAACAATCCGTTCAATCGCGTAGCAGTTTTTTTTGGATTTAACTTTTTAGCTCCTGTAAACTCTGTTTCCACTAGAACTGGACCGAGCCGGAGGGGGTGGGGCCCACCTTAGGGAGCCACAGGTAGAGCTGCGGCTGCCGCAGGTGGGACCGCTCCCTCCTGCGAGTTTAATATGGGCAGTAGAGGCTTCTTAGATTCATTTTTAGTTTTGAATTCTAAAGGAAATCCGATTTTCTTCCTAAAATCTACGGAGTTCGGACATTTTTTTTCAGATTTCGTCAGCGTACAAATGCTCTGCACATCTCAGGTAATGTTTACATCCTTTCTTTTCCTGTTTTGACCGTTAGAATATTGTAAACCACGTAGTGTGCTTTTAAACGCAATGTATCAAATATGTATGCTTATATGACTTGATAAACAATTTTAGACTTCATAAGTATGCATATTTTACTGTGATGCATGTTTTGATGTAAGAAAATTTGAATTCTGAGACAGTCTATTGACGCCTTTTTTGGTCAGATTACTCATCCTTTTTGAGGCCTACTGAGCCTGGATTTTCAACTAAAAATGTCTGTGGTAATTTGGCTGCCATATGGAGTTTACTTTTGATTTTTTTTTCATAAATATGAACTGTTTCTATTTTTGGGTAGGTGTGCTTCTGAATGGCCACCAAGTCATGCCTGTGTGCATGCGGACAGTCCATTTTACAAAGGAGACTCTGGCGAAATTTTTTCAAAAGCTGGAGCATTTAATAAACATGCAATTTTGAAGCTACTGGGGATTTGTACTGACTCATGCATATTTTAGGACTTAGAAATGCATAAAATACTGTTTTAAATTAATAAGCCACAGGTTTAAGGCTACATCACCTCACCCTTTTTGAGGTGATTTGGAGACTTTGTCCAGGTTATGGAGCCTGATAGACCTGGCAGTGCCAGTAAAGTCATTCTAGGAGTTAAACGGAGGAGATTCTCCGATGTTCCTCAACCACAGTCAGCTCGACTGCCTCGCAGATTGGCTGAGTTAGTTATTCGTCCTATCTAGGTTGATCTGCGGGTTGATGTGGACGATGAGGATGTACCTTTTGTAAATCTTATCCCAGGTCAGGCTCCACGTGCGGAGCTTCCAGGCATTGTGGTGCCACTTCAGGAGCTGTTGGGAGATTTGAAGCGCCACCCCTCGAGATACCTTTATGCCAACGAGGTGACTGAAGTTTTTCTTCTAGATTTTCTTTCTTTCTTTCTTTTGCCATTTCAAGGCACAGGCTTGATATTGGTTAGGTTTTTGATGTAGGTTCCTGATTTTACACAGCCCAGGGGGAACTGGTTTAATATGCATTTTTTGTACCATACTCTGCATCCGGAGTACAGGGCCATTGTTGATACCTGGGGGTTTCAGGCATTTTTTTCTATCCCTCCCCGCCGTTGCCCCTGGGCTTATCTTAGGGCTTTGTCTGAGCGCTGGTTCCACCAGACCCAGTCTCTCCATTTGTTAGATTGCAAGAGGATGATGACGCCTATGGACTGGAGGTTCATCATTGGGATAGAGTTCGCAGGTGAGCCAGTGCCGGTTGTGGCAGACATTTCACCTACTGCCGTTCGGTCCCTCTTGGGAGTCCCTGTGATGGCTATCAAAGGGTTGGACGGTCCGTTCTGGTCCCTTGAGCATAGATGCCCAAAGTGGGGTTTTGACAGAGCCCCTGCCTGATGATCAGAGGGTTAGAGATCGCATCCTGAGGCTACTATTTTTGGTGATCATCAGGGTTATTTCCTTGCGGACGACTCTTCGACGATGTCCTTTGCTCTTGTCAGCGCTACTCTGTACGTGGAGCGCCTCAGTGATTTTGATTGGGGTACCTACACCTTTGCCTATTTCCTCCGAGGGATATGCATGCTCTCAGAGGGTGTAACGGAGGCTTGGTTAGGCTTTTACCCATTCCTGATGGTGAAAACATCTCTCTTGTACCTTTTTTGATTTCCTCATTTATATATGTCAGTCTTGATCACTGAGGACTTTTGATATTTGCATGGCCAGTTTTGGGCATATGAAAGGCTTCCTTGCCTACGTCCTGCCACTACTATGGACTTGGAGACTTATCCTCGGGGACGGCGCTGACATCACTCCACATTAATGGAGGTCCCTATAGTCGAGGGAATTACCCACTCCCGTCTGCAGCTCGAGCAATTGACGGTCGTGTCGATCTCGTGGGTCCCATATACTTCAGACTTTTTGACAATCGGGTTTGAGGGTGGCTTCCCCACTGGCCGGGAGTTTACATTATCCACCTGCTGGGTTCCATTTTTGACAGAGGGAGATTGTGAGCTCTATTTAGGAGAGCGTGCTATTAGGAGCACCACGGGAGAGATCCGAATTCCCTTTGTTCCTCCTGCTTAGCATCATTGGCCACTAGCTCAGCCATTTATAGACATTCCACTGGTGGGCGTAGATGGCTTCACCCTGTCAGAGGGTCCTTACAGTCAGGAGGCATTTCACAACTTGTTGAGTCCTCGTACCATTGGGGCTCAGACTCGTGCTACCCAGTTCATGGCAGATATGGTGCCGGGGTTTGTGATGATGATAGACTGGATAACTTGCCTCCAAGATCCGACTCATCTAGATCAGATCACAGGATTGACCCAGTAGTTAGAGAGGGCACATTTGTTCATCAGGCACCTTGGCCGGGAGCCATTCGAGGCAGATTCTTTTGCTCCTTTCGGCTCTGGAGCGAGCCCCTCATCAGGTCCATTTTGTAGCAGCTTTGCAGGTGCTGAACCTCCCTTATATCGACCGAACATTCCCACTGGCAGAGACTTTGTGACTCAGGAATAGCTAGAGCTGGTTAATAGTCTGGATGCAGATATTCTTAATCTCTTCAGATAGTTTTTCTCGCTATATCTTTTGATAGGCCTCTGTTTAGCTATTGGGCCGCTGTGCCCCATTTCTTGCTATATCTTTTGATAGGCCTCTATTAGTAGTTGGGCGGCTGTGCCCCATCTCCCTGTACATTTTATTTTGGATTGTATGAGTAAACAGAGATGATGCTTGCAGTAGATAGTTTATTTTAGATATGCATGATATTTTTTTTCTATTGCATCATGTTTATCATTGTTATTGTGTATATATTATGTCATGGATATGCACTTAGACAGGTGAGTTCAGATTTGACACCAGGATGGTCTTATGATACGGTGATACAGATGTCGTCATCTACGATCAGCCGCATTGAGCACTCACCACCATCTTTGGTAACATCCTCATTGAGGGCTTGGTACTATAGTCTGCCCCACACAGCCAGAGGGACAGTAGACCAGATGCTGGGGCATTCTTTAGCCCTTCTAGATTTCCAGGTTTCGTACGGATTGTAGACGGCATTCTATCTTGCTGGATACCTGAGCTGTAACGACCAGGAATTTTAAGCTCCTTATTAATTTTATATGTGATTTAAAATTTTAAAATTTTTAGGAGTTAATTTTTCAAACTTATTTAAACCTGATGTGGTTATGTGCTTATGTGAATTTAACCTATGCGAATAAATGCTAGGATTTTTATTTATTTATTTAAAGGGAATCACTAATGGTTATTTTAAATTAGTAGATTAACCCTGAGACTTTTATATCAGAATATTGATAAAAGTGTTAGTAAATTATATATTCAAATTTCTTGAATATAGTGTAGAGAGTTAATCGTGATTAATTATTTATATTTGAGTAATTAATTGATAACGTATGAAATTATTATTGTTGTTGATTTATAATTATTATGAATAAATAATAATTAAGAAGTAAGATATTAATAAATATAATAATATTATATTTAATTTGATTTATTGTTTTATACAAGCATGTGATATGTAAACCTATAATATATGGTGGATTACCCTTATATTATATAATGCAAGGTGGCACGTCAATATGACTATACGTTATATATATTGACTATATGGTAAGAGTAATTTCATTATGTGAGTGACATAATAGTATGACTTATGTAACATAATATGTGTGGGTAGAATTTTAATGAACACCCTATTACTTTATATTATATCAATAACATTATTAATTGATAAATGATTTCAATAAGTTATTATAATTATTATAATAACAGTTATTATTATAATAATACCCAATTACCTTATATTTGGTGTTAATAGATAATGTACATGGATTATATGCATATACCTTACTTGATGCATCATATTATTAATTGCTCATTGAAATTGTGACTTTAATTTAATTATAGCCTAAGTATTTACATGAAATAAAATGTATATACATGATATAGCCTAAGTAAGCATGGTATATATAGAATAATAATGTAGTATATTGCATCCAAGTTGCTTCCATTTGTTGAGAATTGGTTGTCCCATATTATGTGCCCAATTGCTCTCTTATTTCTCATACACGTGAACCCACATGCTATGCTACTCTATCTTCTTCTTCTCAAATTCATCCAAGCTAGCCATAATCATTATAAGGGGAGTGGGATTTATGATGAGTTCCACCCACTCTCACCAACTTCTTCTTATCCATTATGTAATCTAGTAATCCTTTGTTTTGATTTGGTGAACAAAGCTTGGAACCGGGTAAGAAATTGGCTATATAAGAACTCATCCCTTCTCCTTCATTCATTTGCTGAGATTTTCATATTATTGGGAGAGTATGATAGCAGCATTGTAAGGATCATTATAGAAGTGAACTCAATTTAAGCAATTACAGAGGTATACTCCCATTCTTTGTTCAAAGTATGTAAAATTCTAAATTCTTTGATTCTTGAATTGAGCAAGCTTTGATTGATTTGAGTATGCTTATTAGATGCTATGATAGTTTACTACCATGTTAGAAATGTATTGCATGGTGGCTGGGATAAATTTCGTTGGAAAATTTTGAGATGGGATGTGAGTCTGCCAAGCAGGAAGCAGCTCCTGGTCTGGCCGACAGCCTGCGCAGCTGCGCCAGTATTGCACTGGCAAGCGGCGCAGCTGCGCCAGTACCAGTTGTTGGTTTTCTCCTTCTGATGCAAGCCTGTTGTATACTATAATGCATTATCCCTTAGAGCAGGCATGTGAACAGACTTAATACACTTATAGGAGTATATACAAGTAATTGAATAGGCATAACAATGATGATACACATGGTTGACATATCACTTATGGTTTTAAAATAAAACTTAAGATTTCATGAACGAATGTTAACATATATGAAGCATGTTAGTGTTCTGACTTTGCAAGCATATTAGTATGATCTAAAAATGTATGAGAAGCATGCTAACTAGCGTATATAGGTTCCATAATGAAATATGATCATATGAACCTTACTAATGCACGTTCTTAATAAAAAATGAAACACAAACCTTGATATGCTATGCCATGTTACTATTCTGATTTTTGCGAGCATAATAGCATGGTTTATATTAACTTGAAATGTATGTTTAAAATGTTAAACACGTTAGCATACTTGATTGAAATCTTCAAGAGGTTTTTCAAGCGAAACTTAAAAACTTTCAAAGTAAACTTAACCAAGACTTGTGTCTTTTAGATTGTGACCACTTAAATACATGTATGTAACTTATTGTATGCATTCTAATACATGTGAATCACGGTTACAAGATACTTTACATGTACCGTGTTGTCTTTTTGACTTGGTGTACCTTGTAATAGAAACTTAGAATGTGGAAGCTAACTAGCAATGATTACCATGTGAATGATATTATGACCATGCGAGCATGTGTATTAAAGTTCATTATACCTATAGACATAGTAACATGACCATCATTTGTTTATATACGAATTTTACATATGCATGCCTAATCATAGAAAATGAACTATGTGACTAAAGTATATGTGTGTAGTATACTCGAGCATACATATTATATATTGTTTAGCCTTGTTATATGAAAACATGACTTTAGTAATCAACTTTGAAGCATGAGCATATATTAGTTAAAGTATGTGAATTACCGGCATGAAAATATATGACTTCGAAATTGGATTAGGACGAGTATGCTAGTTTCGAATGGGAGATTATAAACTTGATAAGCATGTGTATTGGTTTAGTGGCAATAGTTGCTTGATAGAGTTACGTCGGGACACTTTCAGACCCGAATAATTTGCTTAAGTCGGATTTTAACAGTTAACATATTATGATGCTATAAATGGTACATTTGATATTGAACGTGATCTTATGTGATAGAATTATATAATGACTAGAGTCTTGTATGTGTGAACTTATATTAGTTTATATATACTAATTGTAGAGGCCGACTTGTTAATGCTAGGTCGTTCCAACGTAGTTTTATTAAAGCTAGAATTTATTTGTAGCTGAGCAAACAGGCAAGTATTCTAGACCCTTGCACTATTTTATTTGATAAATCCTGTAAGCAAGTTCCTTGACTTACACTTATTATTTGTGTAAGTCTCCCTAACTTTACTCAATTTTATATTGAGTAAGGTATTTTTAGTTTTCCTGAACTACTCTTTTATTTGAGCAAGTTTCTTGACTTATACTTATTTATTGTACAAGTATCTGGACCCTATTGTGCAAGTATTCTAAATTCTTGCACTACTTTATTCAATGAGTCGTGTAATCGAGTTTCTTAACTTCACTTGTTTTTTTGTGAAAGTTTCCTACCCTTCTCATATTATTTTGAGCAGGTTATTATTGTATTGTGAAAGTTCCCCGAACTTCACATTTTGAGTATTGTGAAAGTTCCCCGAACTTTTAATTTTGAGTATTGTGAAAGTTCCCCGAACTTCACACTTTGGTTATTGTCAAAGTTCCCCGAACTTCACACTTTGGTTATTTTGCAAATTCCCGAACTTCATTTCTTTATTATGAAAGTTCTCTAAACTTATACAAACTCGTATATTGTGCAAGTATCTTATCTTTGTGTTTACTTTACTCAAAGAGCGTTGTCAGCAAATGTCCTAACCTATGCATTTACTTTATGCAAGAGATCTATTATGGTGAAATTTCCCGAATTTCACTCTTTGATATTGTAAATGTCTAAGCCTATGCATTTATTTTATGCAAGGAATCTATTATCGTGCAAGTTCCCCGAACTTCACACGTTGAGTATTGTGCAAGTTCCCCGAACTTCACACGTTGAGTATTGTGCAAGTTCCCCGAACTTACACAAATTCATATTGTGCAAATTCTAAACTTCACTTTGTGCAAGTTCTCTATCCTTCTCATATTGTATTGAGTAGGTTATTGTTGAATCGAAAGTTGTTTACTTAATTGCTTGAACTTTATTTTCAAGCATGTTATTTAGTGGTTTAATTACTTATCAATTATTCCACATTGATATTATTGATGTCCGCACCTAGTGCATTTGAGCTCGTACAGTCTTGGACTTGTACATTATTCAAGGTCCTAAATTTCTTGAAACATGTCAATAAGAGTTTGAGCCTTTGCTCGGTCAGACTAGTGGATGAAGTTTTCTTTGAAGCTATCCAAACCAATTGATGGTAAGGATTCTTAGACGGAACAGAACACCCCTCATATGTAGGAGTGTGCCCAGGTATCTAACATATATGATACGAGTAAGCAGATTTAAGTGTTATGCATATTCACGTTGTGCCCGAGGCTGATCTCCTTGAGGTACTAAGTTTCTGTAGCCAGAAGCCAGTAATTCTAAAAAGGGTCAATTAGCTATTGAACCCATTGGAAAGTTATAGTTCAGAGTCTACTCGACTATCAGTCATTCTAAAGGCAATTATTATCTTTGCTTTTAATATTCATATTGTTGAATTGTTCAGATGTTCATATCATTGAATCTATCAGATATTCATATTATTGAATCGTCCTAATATTCATATTATTGAATCGTTGAATAGTTCTAATATTCATATTATTGATTCGTTCAGATATTCATATTGTTGAATCGTTCAGATATTCATATTATTGAATCGTTCTAATATTCATATTGTTGGATCTTTAAGATATTCATTTTGTTGAAATCATTGTCAGATATTTTTCCATTCATCATGATATATCCTTTATTATTGTATTTAAACTTGTTGAGCAAACTTGTTGCTCATTCTTGCTATATCATGACTTATATTGTAGTTGAGCCCGAGCCCTCAGGGAAGGACAAGGGTAAAGGAAAGATATAGGATGGTTTGCAAGGAGCAGACTTTGTTTTTATGATTTGTTTAATTACTATTAATGTAATATGAACCCTAATGTTTATTCTAGGGTATATTTGTATTGCTGTATTAAGTTTATCAAATCTTGGGATTAGTAACACCTTTTGAATGAACGACGTACGTTTATTATATTCCGCATTTTAGTTATCGTACATTACTTAAAGGTGGATGTTAGTATTATTTCGTGGCGACCGGACCGGGGTAAGAGGACCCGGATTCGGGGGTGTCACATGAGCGGCAATTTTTTTGCTTTGGACTGCATGAGTTGACTCTGACCTTGGAGGAGTATGAGCGTCTTACAGGTTTAACACTGGACCAGCCTTGCGCTCGCACAGCTGTCAGTGACATGAGGAGACCCTTTATGACTACGTCGGGTCTGAGACATAGAGTAGTCACTGAGGAGATCATCTCAGGACATGTGATATCCATCGACTTTCTGATCTATCGCTTTGGCCAGCCAGACAGCTACGATCAACAGTCTGAGGGTTTTATCATTTCGGCCGATGAGTGGCAGTTGGCCCGGGTAGACATTTTGTTGATGTGTGTCACAACCTACGTATACATGCCATTATATTTGCACCATTTAGATATTGGCTTGATGGTCGTGGTCTATGCCCTTAGACAGGGTAGTACTATTCTGCCAATGATACTGGTCGAGGCCTTGAGGTCGGCTACCATTTGCAGTACCCATCCGAAGGGGTTTTTTAGAGGTAGCTCTGTCCTGCTGTATGTATGGCTCATAACATATTTGCGTCCGATTAGCACCTTTAGACACCATGGGCACTTCTTTATCCATGAGATAGCCATGTCCTACTCCTTCTAGCCAGCAGAGTGTTCAGATGCAGCGATATGGTCGGCCTTTCTATCAGATATTGAGCATCCTTTTTCGATCTTACCATGCTCAGGGCTTGTCTCCCCTTATAGCTTCATCACTCATGCAGTCGACATGGATTATTTGCTCTTAGCTGGATTGAGAGGGGTGACCACTTACCATTCGTTGGTAGTCATAGGTCAGTTCGATCAGTTCCAGAGCCTTCACCAGTTTAAGAGGGCTGTTGATCAGTGGATATCAGCTTCATCTCTATCGTCAGCTGACCTGATCAGGATTTATGAGTGTTGGACTCCTAGGGAGAGGGATAATTTCTCTACTAGCCATCCGGATCGTTCTCCAAAGTATTTAGCATGGTTGGAGTCCGATATTGCATTGGTCGCGGCTGTCCAGTCAGCTCTAATTATAGGTTCAGATGAGGAGGAGCCTATAGAGGATCCTGATTCTCCCACGGAGGATGAGTTATTTACCGGCTTGACAATGACTTTAGTTAGTAACCCTCCGAGCATTCCCGTCGGTACAGATCCGGCTATTGTTGATTCACTAGCTCGGATGAATTTCGAGAGAGATCAGGCAAGGGCGTTGATGTTGACAGCCCTTTCTAGCAGGGATACAGCTTTTGCCGCTAGAGACGAGGCTAGATTTACTTGGGATGCAACATTGGTTGAGAGAGACGAGGCTCGATCCACTCGAGATGCAGCTCTTGAGGAGAGAGATGAGGTCCGATTAGTTAGAGAAGCAGCTTTGAGGAGATTGAGGAGGTCTTAGTTGCCCGGGATGCCGCTTATACCGAGAGAGATGAGGCCATAGCTACCCGGGATGTTTATATTATAGACAGCACGACACTCATATCATATACCGACAGTCTGGTTGGAGAGATGAGTGCTTTTATAGATGGTCACAGCAGCACTATGCAGATAGTAGTGGATGTTCTTGCTCTTATGGAGACTGAGGGTATTGCGCTTGCAGCTGCTCCTCCATCTTTAGAGAGAGAGGCCATGTTGGCATTGCTATCCCACTTGGCCTTGGGGCCATAGACTAGCTTTATTTTTCCTACACATACTAGCTCAGCCATTTTTTGTCATGTACAGTACACATTGTATATATCAAACAATATTGTGTATCAAAGAAATATATTTTGATTCACTTCCCTGTTGGATATGTATTGTCATTGCTGAGTGATTACCACTTCTTTCATAACTTGATGTTTTTGATGTATCACGAGCTTCTCCTTGATGGACGGACATTGACATGTCAGAGAGTATCTCAGACGGGCTTGTTGACCAGAGAGACTTGATAAAATTTGGGTTTTATCGGAATTCGGTATCTTGGGATTGGTTTTTATTGATTTTTTGAAGGTCATACCGCACCGTGAATGGTTGCCTATGTACTCCCGGGTGGAGGGAGATCAGGTCACTCATAGTTCAAGTTTTGTGTGAGAGGCTTGAGAAGTGTTTCTTTTGAGTTTGGTGATAGGGTTTTTGAGTTTTTTATTTGGTTTGGCCGCACCGGGAATGGCTGCCTACATACTCCCGGTCTGAGTGAGATCAGGTCATTCATAGTTCAATTTTCTAATGAAAACCAAAACTGATTTGATCGATTCGCAGGACCAGGATGATGGCTGGCACGTGTTTTAGACATAGTACCTTTTCACGGTGTCTAAGTTGATGAGTTGGGGAAATTCGCTCCCATCCATCTCTTGTAATCTGATAGCTCCTCCCGTCAACACTTTTTTGATAATGAAAGGACCTTCCCAATTCGGGGCGAACTTTCCTTTGGCTTCATCTTGATTGGCCAGAACTTTCTTCAGTACCAGATCGTTCTCTTTGAATTGCCAGATTTAAACCTTCTTGTTGTATGATCTAGTGATTCTTTGCTGATATAACTACCCATGGAAAATAGTTGTAGCCCTCTTTTCATCTATCAGGGATAACTGGTGGTATTGTTCTTGCAACCACTGATCTTCTTCCATCTGAGCGTCTATTAACACTCGCAAGGACTCCATCTCTACTTCTATGGGAAGTACTGCTTCCATACCATAGACCAATGAATAGGGGGTAGCCCCAGTAAAGGTACGCATTGACGTCCTGTATGCTAACTGAGTCAGAGGCAACAGGTCAGGCCATCCTTTGTGATTGGCGGATATTTTCTGCATGATCTTCTTGATGTACTTATTGGCCACTTCGACAACACCATTCATCTTGGGCTGATAGATGACGGAATTAAGATGCTTGATATGAAACTTGCTGCATAAATCTGTCATCATTTGATTATTTATGTTCTTGGCATTTTCTGATACGATCACCTCCGGTTGTCCATATATACAGATGACATTGTTTCGGATGAAACTAATGATTAACTCCTTGGTGACTTTGGGAAATGAGGCAGCTTCAACTAATTTAGTGAAATAATCGATCATGGTGAAGATGAATTGATGTCCGTTAATGGCTTTGGGTTCTACTGGACCAATCACATCCATTCTCCACATGGAGAAAGGCCATGGCGAACTCATATTGTGCAGCTTATTTGGAGGAGCATGAATAGCATTTCCATGGACTTGGCATTGGTAGCATCTTCTGACGTGATCATCGTAGTCAGCTTTGAAAGAGATCCAGTAATACCCGGTTCTTAATATCTTCTTGGCCAGTAGATGACCGCTCATGTGTGGACCACAAACTCCACCGTGGACTTCATCCATCAGTCTCTGGGCTTACTTTTTATCGAGGCATCATAACAGGCCTATTCCAGCATCCCTTTTGTAGAGTGCGTCTTCGCTTAGATAGAACTTTATAGCCATCTTGTGAATCCACTTTTGTTCAGCTTGACTTGCCCCAGCGGGTGTGGATCCATCTTGGAGATATTCCTTAATGTCTTGATACCAAAGCTGCTTGATAGGAGGTATTTCATTTGATATTTCTCCAATGTAATTCCCGTATGTCAGGGCCTTTTGGTTTGTGAATTTGATGTCGGGAATTCCTCTCCTACCCGATATGTGGAACAGGGAAGCCAAAGTTGCCAATGCGTTCGCAAAGTCGTTCCTACTTCGAGGGATGTGGATGAAGGTTATCTCTTTAAAATCCATGGATATGTTGACGACCTGTCGATGATAGGGCAGAAAATGCAATTCTTTGGTTTCGTATGCTTTAGTAGTTTGTCTGATAACCAACTTAGAATCTCCAAAGACTAGTAGACACTTGATACCAATGGACTGGGCTAGTTTCAACCCCATTATGCAACCTTCATACTCAGCCGTGTTATTGGTGTTGACAAACTGCAACTTGGTAGCCATATGATACTGTTCTCCTATACCAGAGATAAGGACTGCCCCAGCTCCAGCACTTTCCATGTTTACCGCTCCATCAAAATACATCTTCCAGGGTTGGACTGTATCGTCTTGTCGGATTTGCTGAATTGTTATGATCCCATCATCCGAGAAATAAGTCTCCAAGGGTTCAAACCCTCCGGACGGTGCTTCGGCTGGTTGATCTGCAATGCCTTGATTTTTGATGGACTTTTGAGTCACATAGACAATGTCGAACTGTTATAAAATCAACTGCCATTTTGACAATCGACAGTTCAACATTGGCTTGTTGAATACGTACTTCAGTGGATCCATGCGGGATATGAGGTAGGTCGTGTGCCCATGCAGATAATGTTGCAACCTCATGGCAGCCCATGCTAACGCACAACATGTCTTCTCAATCAGAGTGTACTTTTGTTTGCCGCTGCTGAATCTTTTGTAGATGTAGTAGATAGCTCTCTCCTTGCTATTATCATCTTTCTATCCCAACATACAGCCCATTGCGTTGGCATTGACTGATAGGTACATAAACAGGGGAACTTCATCCCTTGGGGGTACCAAGACAAGAGCTTCTATCAGCTGCTTTTTAATGCCAAGGAAAGCTTTTTGGCAATCCTTATTCGATTTCATGGAGGAATTCTTCCTTAGTAGTTTGAAGATGAGTTCACAAGTTGTTGTGAGCTGGGAAATGAACCGGTTTATAAAATTGATCTTTCCCAAGAACCCGCGTATCTCCTTCTCTGTTCGGGGTACGGGCATCTCCGTGATGGCTTTAATCTTAGCAGGATCCAGCTCAATGCCTCTATTGCTTACCAAAAATCCCAACAACTTGCCCGATTTGACGCCAAAAGCACACTTGGCTGGATTCAGCTTGAGGTTGTACTTACGCAACCTGTTGAACAGCTTCCTGAGATGGTAGATGTGATCGTCCTCTTTCTAGGATTTGACGATGATGTCATCCACATAAACCTCTATCTCCTTATGCATCATGTCATGAAATAAGGCCATCATGACTCGCTGATACGTGGCACCGGTATTGATGAGGTCGAAGGATAATCGCCTGTAACAAAAGGTTCCCCAGGGAGTGATGAAATCTGTCTTCTCCCTGTCCTCTTTAGCGACCATGATTTGATGGTAACCAGCAAAGAAATCCATAAAAGAATGCATGCCATACTGTGCTATATTATCTATCAGGATGTGGATGAAAGGTACCGGGAAATTATCCTTGAGGCAAGCTTTGTCCAAGTCTCCGGGCTTAGGCACCGAAACTATGTTCGACAGCCACTCCGGGTATGTTGATACCATGATAATACCGACTTTTAATTGTTTGACAACCTCTTCTTTGACATTTAGACTCCATTCGGGTTTCAATCGTCTGAGCTTTTGCTTGACTGGCTTGAATCCATCTTTGATGGGGAGTCGATGGATGACAATGTCAGTGGACAAGCCAATCATGTCTTCATGTGACCATGCAAACACATCCTAGAACTGAGTTAGGATTTCAATCAGGTCGGTTCTTTGGTCTGGGGTGAGGTCTAGGCCTATCTGGATTTCTTTAAGGTTTTCTGAGGTTTCGATATTGACAGTGGTAGTTTGATCGAGGTTTGGCCTGGGTTTTTCTTTGACCCATTCTTTGATCTCCTCGGGCACCTCATAGTAATCTATCTCTTCTTGATCAATCTCCATCAAGTCAAAGTTTAGTTCTACATCAAAGTTGTAGTCACTGTGACAGGTTGGCATCTCATCAGCAGAGATAAACAAATCCAATTCTGGAGTCCTGAAAATAAAATGCTTTCACTTTAATATATGAAACTGCTTAAACATATAAAGCATTTAGCAAAGCATGACAAAAGTTACTACTATAGCAGTGCAACCAAAATAAGCAGTAAATGAAACCATGTTACAGGGCAGACGGACTCTTGCCATTTTACCCTTTTTGAATGAGGCAAGGGGTGTTGCTCCAGTTGTCCAGAGTCAAATACTCATGAATAGGGAGGGTACAAGATCTGTGGTCATCTGTCTCTTCCTTGATGACGACTAAGATATCCTTCAGATTAGAGCCGGGATTTTTCTTTGAACTGCCCCCCTTTCCTTTCTTGATGCGAGGAATTTGGATCTGATCCTCTTCATCACTATCTGGGATATCATCATTCATACCCTCGTAGTGTATGAGAACATACATGTTAGCAAATGGGTCTCGTCCTTCGTACATAAACTTTTCTTTTCCCGTTTTGCTCTCCCCATCAGGCTTTGGGGCTTTCCTCTCACTTATTGGTATGACTAGAGGAAACATCATGGCTGACACAACAACATGAATCTTCCTCATTGGCTTCATAAACCCTACATCAGTGAGGTTTGGTAGTAGTATAGTGGAAGTATGACCTTTCGGATGTTTGTATAGGTTCCGGTGGTTTGACTCGGATGAATAGCCTAATCCGTCTTTCCCTGACTGGCTCGGGATCTGCACCGCACTCTTGATATTTTGCTGATTCTTTCCTAACCCTTCTCCAGGGTGGAAACCCAAAGATACCATCTCCTGACCCACCGTCATTACTTCGGGGGAGACTTTTTGTTTCAAGGCAGGTGCCCTAATAGGTAGGTGCTGAGTATTGCTCACCTCCAATGCTTGAAAACTTGCAGGTTCAACCCCTTCATCCAGACTGATCACCGGCATGTATCCCTGCATGCAAATAGGGTACTCTAGTTCAGCATTCATCGTGATTAGGTTGCCATCAATAATGTACTTGAGCTGCTGATGGAGGGTGGATGGAACTGCTCTTGTCATGTGGATCCACGGCCTTCCCAGCAACAAGTTATATTCGGTGGTGATGTTGAGTACCTGGAAAGATAGATAGAAGGTGTGGGGATCAATCTCCAATGGCAGCTCAATCTCTCCCACAGCTTCTCGGCGAGACCCATCGAAAGCCCGAATAACCACATGACTAGTTCTGATCCGGTCTAGGTTGATCTTCATTCTTTCCAAGGTGTCGCAAGGACAGATGTTTAGGGATGATCCTCCATCTATCAGCACACCTCCGGTCACATACCCTGATGATATTACTGCTATGTGCAGTGACTTGCGATGGCTTGTTCTTTCCGCGGGTATATCATCATCAATGAAAGATATCACATTACTGTTGAAGAGGTGTTCTATCATGTGACGGAATTTCTCAGTATCGATCGTTTTTGGCAGATGGGCTTCTTTCAGTACTTTCACTAGAATATTGCGATGATCTATTGATGATAAGACCAGGTCCAGGATGGACATTTGCTTGGGTGCATCCTTCAAACTTTGCACCACCTTGATCTCATTATGCCCCATTTTGCTGAGGAATTCTTTGATTTTCTCTTCATCCACTTTCTCTTTGGCTTTGATAACTGAATTAATCACTTGTTGAGATAGGTACAATGAATTCTCCTTGGATATACTGGCAATACTGTTTGAGGTGGACCCCTCATCATTCCCATAGTTCCATGGGACTCTTTTCAGACTGATCACTGAATATTGGGGTCTGAAAGGCAATATTAAAAGCTCGGGTGCGTCTACCTTCACAAGATTTTATGCTTCCTTTCCCTGGCAGTATTAAGGGTGTCACAGCTAGCTCCTTCTCACAGGAAATAATAGCCACTGTTCCTTGATTCGAAGCCATGGGAATAAAGAGTGTTTCCTCATCGGGAAGGCCATAATCTTTATTCCCCTTTATTAGCTTACCGCTTTCAATAAGATTCTGAATCAGGTGACGAAGTCCCCAGCAATCCTCGGTGTCATGAATGGGTGCATTGGAATGATACTGGCAGATTCGGTCAGGCTTGAATTTTCTGGTTTGAGGGTTTATGGGGGGTAGTAGATCCGTAACCATCCCCTCATTGATCAACATTTGGAGGATTCCCTTCATTGGCATGTTCAGATTAGTGAAATGCCTTTGGAAGGCGAATTCCCTATCATCTTGGAACTTTTCTTCTTTGGCTACCTTGTTTGCCCAGGGTTCATACTCATGAAACCGGTAGTGATCCCTCATAGCAATGGGGCTAATTTCTGGTGTAGGAGGAGTCGTTTCACATTGGTTGGACTGGTTTATCAGCTGCCTGGTTACCTGATTTTGGTATATGACCAGATCCGCTAGCTGTCCAATCTGTTCCTTGATAGACTTGATCTCATGTTCTTATCAGGAACAGCCTCTCTGAGAACTCCCAACTGTCTGAGCTACTAGTACTGGATTGAGTTGCCTCTCCGACATACTGGAGGTATTTGGATCCTTCTCCATTCTTCGTGCTAATCATGTTGACACTCTCCTCTTTGTGCTGAGGGAGGGGATTATCTTGCACATGTGATTGTTCCAGTTTGGTCACCACAATCTCTCCGTTGTCTATCAAGTCTTGGATTTTATGCTTGAAAGCCCAACAGTCTTGAGTATCATGGCCTGTAGATCCGAACTGGTATGCGCACTTTTTACTTGGGTCGAAATTCCTTCCCCTGGTACTGGTTGGTGGAAGGAGTTGAACAATCTTCTTCTGTTCTGTCAACAGTTTTAGCACATTCTCGAGTGAATCCCCTAAAGAGGTGAGCGTTCTTTGACATCTGGCCTCCAAATCTTTTTGAAATGGAGGGTTAGAAGGTTGGGCTAGAGCTTGGAAAGGGGAATAGTTCCTCTTTTGAATGGGCATACTGATCGACTCGCTTCTTTGATTCTGTCCTTGCAGTACTAAGGACACTTCTTCATCTTTCTTCTTGTGTACTCTTCGGGGATTACTCTCGTAACTCCCGGACTGAATATGTTCGGCAACGGCTTCCAAGGCGGTAAGATCTTTTATCTTCCCAGATTTTAGCCCCATTTCAGCCATTTCTTCATGCTTGATCATCTCCAAGAATGATTTTCCTATACCTGCTAGGACCCTTTTATAATACGAAGCTTCTTGGATGTCGATGAAGGTCATGACTATCTCAGATTCAGTCATAGGTGGGGTGACTTGTGCTGCCACCTGCTTCCATCGTTGGGCATATTGTCTGAATGACTCGGTATTTTGCTTTTTGATTTTGGTGATTTGATATCTGTCTGGAGCCATTTGGGACTGAAAGCTGTACTGATTGAGGAAGGCATGTGCCAACTCTTTCCAGCTGTAAATCTTGGAATTATCCAGACGGGCATACCAGGCTCTAGCCTATCTAGTCAAACTCTTCTAGAATAATTGCATTTTGAATCTCTCGTCCTCTGCATAGGATCCGAGCTCTCTAATGAATACCTTCAAATGGGTGTATGGGTCTCCCAATCCATTGTATTTCTCAAAATCAGGGACTTGAAATTTGTCAGGTTAATGAGCCCCTGGGAATATATATAAGTCTGAATAATTGACACTCTCGAATGCCCTAGTCCCTTTGATGGACCGAATGGTTTCTTCCATCTTTTGGACCTTCTTCAGAATATCCCCAATTTCTTACTCTTTGTTAAGGATGGTGATTTTAGGGTTTTGTTGGTCATATCTTGGTTCTGTGGTTCAGGAGTCTGAGTGTCTTTCTTTCCAATCTCTTGACTACCATCGGGTGTAACTGGTTCTATATGACCGGGTATTTGTTTCCCTTGAAGGCCTTTGCTTTGTTCCCTTAAGAAAATAGCCAATTCGGCTATCTGGTTCTTCAATCCTTCAAACTCCTCCCTAGAAATAGGGGTGGATTCAGGCTGAGCACTTGAAGTCATGTCTAGAGATGGACTTAGTGCTTTCTTAGATTTTTGACCTGGTGACGGGACCAATTTTTACCTACAACAAACATAGGTGTGTTAATTTCCAGATGTAGGTATCAGTCGGATGCATGCTATATCATGTGTTTATTTTTGAGGTTTTTTAATCTTATCCTGTACAACAAAGGTCAGTTATTTTAATGACAAGATAGCATGACAGGATTCACATGACGTGGAATGTATATTTACATTATGAAATTTACATTGGAATTGGAAAATTGACATTGAATTAAAAGAGGAAGGCATGAAGAAACTTCCTTTCGGATTTGGTTAATCAGAGGCTGACCTATCTTAGGCTACTCTCGCGGCTTTTCAGCATGAAGGTCCCCAGATCATCGCAATCTACTAGAGGGGAAATTAATCCTATCTTTTAATTGGAGCGGATCTGAGTGGTGCCTTTTCTGAGACTCACAGAATTAGTCTTCTTTGAGCCCAGTAATCAAACACCGACGGGTTCGCCTTCTGGTGGAGGAATCACACAACATACATTCACATACATCGCGTCTCACCGTATGAAATGATGACATTGTGCAAAGCACTAATATAAAGCAGTAAAACATTCATTTACATCAATTCAATGTAAAACGCAACATCCACATATACACAGATATAAAAAGAAATTTTTAAAAGATTTGAATGTGGCCTAAGCCCTCTACTGTCCCTAGCAGAGTCACCACCTGTCGACGTCGGGAAAAAATACCATCGAGTTGGATGGAATCTTTCTATCTTCCTAAGTATTGTGGTCTTCTACCCTTATTATCTTGCCTGTTTTATGAAGGGTGAAGTTTTTTAGGAAAAGGCCAACATGTATCATATCAACAATTTGAACAGTTTATAGAGTCGCCAGTTGGTAGATTTGAAATGGTTGTACCAACTCAACCGAGTTTTGTTTGAAAGTATGCCCAATTACTGGACACTGTCGAAACTTGATCTTTGAAATCGAAGTTCAAAGTTCGGGGGCATGGTTAAGTGAGTGGAAGGTGTTAGGCACCCCTCAACTCCTGTGAAACACGGTACTGCATCTTTTCAATATTTTCCTTTTTATTTGAAATGTGTATGTGGATGCTGGTAGAAATTGGACCTACGTTTATTTGTTTTGAAAGTATAGATGTGCTTCGTTGAACCTATATACGAAGGGTTTGATTTGATTTGCAAAAATCCTTTTTTAGACAAGATATGGAAATGATGTTTTGAAAAGGTTGGTTTTCAAACCCTTATGCTCACGTAGGAATTGAAGCATTTAGATACTTCCATTTTATCCTTTCAGCCTTTTGGGCTCAATTCGGATGGTGATTGTCGGGCTGCAAAGCATCCTCGACCACAAAATATATACAAGTGCCGGTCTTCTCATGGGCATGACAACCATCGGAGTGACTCTAGCACAACAAACCATTATTTCATTATGTTTGAGACCTTAAACCCAGATAACCGTTTTAAGGTCTTTTGGATATACATTTTACAGAAAAACTGGCAGGATACATTTGTAAAGTGGAGTTTGTTCATCGTGGGAATCAAATTCTGATCAGTTTGATCATGAATCCCATGATTCCTAGGCTCACAGAGAGAAGCCAAGAAAACCTGCACAGCTCAGATATTCACAGAAAATGTATATTTACATCTAGACGTCGCAATACAAAGGATTCATCAGTCAAATCCTTGCATGTGCGTAGCCAAAGCTTCTCGTTCCCAATAGATAGCGATCTAAGGATTGTGAGATTGCTTTTAAAATGAATAAAACTATAAAGAAAGCTAGATTTAAATATATCTTAGCCATTCTAGCTTCCCGATTCCGGTTAGACCTATTTTGAACCGTTTGAAAGATAGAAAGGGCTAGATTTAAAGAAATCTAGTTCGTCAAATGGATATCCATGCCAATTCATCTCAAATGAATATTTAAAGCATAAATTTAATCACCATGAATAAAGAATATATATATCTAATTATATATATACGAAAATTGTAAAGGGCGATGGGTTTTCACTCCTATACCCGAACTGGAATGTAAATATATATATATAAAAGCTGTAAAAAGCCACGAAGTAATCCAGGCTTGACAGAATTGAAATATATATTTATATATATATAAAAGCTATAAAGGGCGATGGATTTCAAATCCTATGTCCGGACTAGAATGGAAATATATATATATATATATATATATATATATATATATATATATATATATTTATAAAAGCTGTAAAAAGCCACGGAGTAATCCAGGCTTGACAGAATTGAAACATATTTATATAAAAGCTATAAAAGCCACAGAATGATCCAGGCTTGACTGAATGTAAATATATATATAAAAGCAGTAAAAGCTATAAAATATTCTAGGCTCAACAGAATGAATATATATATATATATGTATGTATAAAAGCAGTAAAAAGGCCACGAATTTACAATCCAGGCCAGACGAAAATATAAATGTTAATATATACAGTTAGTATATATATATATTAAAGCAATAAAGGCCACGAATTTAGCAATCCAGACCAAATGAAGTCAGAAAAATTTATATATATATATATATATATATAGTTATATATATAAAAGTAGTACCTACCACGGATTTGTCATCCGGGCTTGACATAATTGAAAAGCTAGTATATATATAGTTAAATATATACATAAAAAAACCAAAAAGAACATGAGTCAACGACCCATACTGGAAAAGTTAATATGTATATATATATATATATATATATATATGTAGACACTCGAAATTTTCTTCAGTTCTGTTGTAGACAATCGAGATTTTGTGTTCCTGTTACTAACCTTGCAGGAGGGCAGAACGATCAACTCCACCCCGGTCTCAACCCGGGAGGTATAGGTCAGCCCTGGTTTCAACCCGGGAGGTACAAGTCAGCCCCAGTCTCAACCGGGAGGTACAGGTCAACCCCGGTCTTAACCCGGGAGGTACAGGTCAACCCCGGTCTCAACCCGGGAAGTACAGATCAGCCCCGGTCTCAACCCAGGAGGCCAACTCAACTTCGGAGACAACCCCGAAGCCTCACATCATCTCTAGAGAAAAACCTGGAAAGACCAAGTCAGCCTCAGAGACAACCTTGAGGAAAAACAGAATCAACTGGGATCCATACCTTGGAAATAACCCCGGGAAGTCAGCTGAAGGCCCCAGCATTGAAGGCAACCCCGAGAGGGGCAAAATGGTTATTTTACCAACTTAAAGCCGATTCGATCAAACTCAAACCGAATTGATGCCACTAAGGTCAGAACGAACCATAACAATGATCCCGAGTGAAAACAACGCAAGACAGCTTAACGGATAAATTGCGAGGAATCGAAGACGTGGTTATGAACCCGTCTTTTTGGACTTGGAAAAGGTTTACTCCCACGTTATTGGGACACTCTCGGCGAGGGCTTTCCGAAAAGCTATTGCACACCTCAAACGGACGCTCAGATCAAAAGTTAAAAAGTTTCAAATCTGACCTCGCGTTGCTCGGAGTGCACATACTTCGATGCAATGGGACCCGCCACGTGGAGTTGCACCTCTACCTGCGGTTATCGCAGGTAGAACTGCTTCTCCCTGGTCTATATATATGAGGTGACCCCCAACTCATTTCATAATCAAAAAACGCTCTGAACCTTTGCCCGTTTGGTTTCTCAGCCCCATTCTTGTACTCCAAACCCAAATTTTATTACTCTAACACGCAGATATACTCATATACTACCACATATCAAAAATTAAACAATAGAAATGGATGTTTAAAGCCTACGATTTGGAAAAAAGCTCATGTAGCGGTCCATTATGAGTATTTTTACGATCAGAAAGTTCATATTACTTTATTGCACTTTTATACACTTGCACGTTAAGTTTCATTTTCTGATTATGCCTGGAACTCAGTTTCGTGGCCATTTTTGCTTACTTTTTGTACATTTTCATACATAAACTCATTTTTTGGCATTTCTACAACTCGGATCATCGATCCGTCGCTTCTAACACCTTTCATATACATATATCTTTGTTTCTAGCAACTTCGTTGGACTGGGTTATCTTTTCAGTCCGGGTTTGGCTTTTTAATGTATATATTTAACTGTACATATACTAACTTTTCAATTCTGTCAAGCCTGGATGTCAAATCCGAGGTAGTTTACTGCTTTTATATATATAACTATATATATATAATCTTTTCTGACTTATTTGGGCCTGGATTTATACTTCATGGCCTTTTTATTGCTTTAATATATATATATATATATTAACTATATATATTATTTTTTACATTCCAGTTTGGCCTGGATCATTCTGCGGCCTTTTTACTACTTTTATAAATATATATATACTTACATTTTCTGTCTGGGCAAATGATATAATGTCCGTCGCTCTTTACAGCTTTTATATATATATATTTACATTTCGTCAAGCCTAGATTACTTCGTGACATTTACAGCTTATATATATATATATATTAAAATATATATATATATATATATATATATATATATATATTTACATTCTAGTCTGGGCATCGGAGTGAAAATCCACTGCCTTTTACCACTTATATATATATATTTTCATTCTTTCAAGCCTAGATCATTATGTGGCTTTTTACAGCTTATATATATATATATATATATATATATATATATATATATATATATTTACATTTCAGTAAGGGCATCGGAGTGCAAACCCATCGCCCTTTAAAACTTTCGTATATATATAATTATATATATATTCTTTACTCATTGTGATTAAATTGTTGCTTTAAATATTTATTTGATATGAATCGGCACTGACATTTCTGCGGGCGAACTAGATTTCTTTAAATCTCGCCAACTCTAGCTTTTAAATGGTTCAAAATAGGTCCAGACAGAACCAAAAAGCTAGAATGGCTAAGATTTATTTAAATCTAGCATTTTTCTAGTTTTAATTATAAAAGCTACCTCGCGGCCCTTAGATCGCTATCTAGTGGGAACGAGACGCTTCGGCCATGTGCGAGCTAGGATTTACTGATGAAACCTTGGTTTTGGCAACATCTGGGTGTAAATGTATATATTTGTACATGTTTGAACTGTGCAGGTTCTTATTGGCTTCCCTCTGTGAGCCTAGGAATCGTGGGATTCATGATCAAACTGATCAGAATCTGATTCCCACGATGGACAAACTCCAAAGCCTTTTTCACAAATAAAAAGAATAAGGGTAGACAAAACTTAGGAAGAGAGAAAGATCCGGGTTTGACCCGACCCTCATTTTCCCACCGACGTCAACAGGTGGCGACTCTGCTGGGGACAGTAGAGAGCTTAGGCCGCGTTCAAATCTTTTAAACATATCTCCTTTATATATGTGTATGCGTAAATGCTGCGTCTTTACATTGATTGAATGCGTGAAATGCTGCGTCTTTTTATTGAATGAATGTGAATGAATGCTTTCCTGCTTTATTAGTGCTTCGCACCAATATTAGTGCTTCACACCAATGTCATCATATGCATGCGGTGAGACGCGATGTATGTGAATGTATGTTGTGTGATTCCTCTACCAGGAGGCAAACTTGTCAGACATAGTAATGTCTTCGAGGGCGACTAAGTCTTCGGGGCTCATGAAAAAGCACCACTCAGATTCGCTCCAATTGAAAGATCTGATTAATTTCCCCTCTAGTAGATTGCGATGATGTGGGGACCTTCATGTCGAAAAAGCCGCAAGAGTAGCCTAAGATAGGTCAGCCTCTGATTAACCAAATCCGAAGGGAAGCCTCTTCATGCCTTCCTCTTTCAATTCAATGTCAAGTTTTCAATTCCAATGTAGATATCATAATGTAAATGTACATCCCTATTTTATACATCATGGCATATTATCCTGTCATCAAAACAACTGACCTCTATTTTGCAGGATAAGATTAAAAAACCTCAAAAACACATCATGGCATGCATCCTATCCACACCTATCTCAGGAAATTGACACGCCTACGTTTGGTAGTAGGTGAAAAATTGGTCTTGTCACTAGATCTAAGTCTAAGAAAGCACTAAGTTCATCTCCGGACATGGCTTCCAGTGCTCAGCCAGAATCCACCTCTGTTTCTAGGGAAGAGTTTGAAGGACTGAAGAACCAGATAGGTGAATTGGCCGCTTTCTTGAGAGAGCAGAGTAAAGCTCTTAAAGGAAAACAAGCACAGGGTCACACAGAACCCGGAACACCCGGTGGCAGTCAAGAGACAGAGAAGAAGGACACTCAGATTCCTGAATCATAGAATTAGGATACAACCAACAAAACCCCTGAAATCACAATCCTTAACAAAGAGCAAGAAGCTGGTGATATTCTGAAGAAGGTCTAACAGATGGAAGAGACCATCCGATCCATCAAAGGAATTGGGGCATTTGGCAGTGTCAATTATTCAGACTTATGTATTTTCCTTGGGGCTCGTTATCCCAAAGAATTTCGAGCTCTTGATTTTGAGAAATACGATGGATTGGGAAACCCCTACACTCACTTGAAGGTGTTCATTGGAGAGCACGGATCCTATGCAGAGGACGAGAAACTTCGAATGCAGTTATTCCAGAAAAGTCTGACCGGAGAGGCTAGATCCTGGTATGCCCGTCTGGACAGCTCTAAAATTCACAGCTGGGAAGAGCTTGCACATGCCTTCCTCAATCAATACAGTTTCCAGTCTCAATTGGCTCTAGACAGATATCAAATAACTTAAAATCAAGAAATAGAACACTGAGTCATTCAGAGAATATGCTCAACGCTGGAGACGAATGGCGGCACAAGTCACTCCACCTATGACTGAGTTTGAGATAGTCATGACCTTCATCGACATTCAAGAAGCTCCGTATTATGAAAGGGTCCTAGCAGGTATAGGAAAACCATTTTTGGAGATGATTAAGCACGGTGAAATGGCAGAAATGGGGCTGAAATCTGGGAAGATAAAGGATTTGACCGCCTTAGAAGCTGTTGCTAAGCATATTCAATCTGGGAGTTATGGGAATAATCCCCGAAGGACACACAAGAAGAAAGACGAAGAAGTTTCCTTAGTATTGCAAGGACAAAATCAGAGGGGTGATTCAAGCAGTATGCCCATTCAACGAAGAAACTATTCCCCTTTTCAAGCTCTAGCCTAACCTTTAAACCCCCCATTCCAGAAAAATGTGGAGGCCAAGTGTCGAAGAACATTCACCCCGTTAGGGGATTCACTCGAGAATGTGCTAAAACTGTTGACGGCACAGAAAAAGATTGTGCAACTCCTTCCACCAACCAATACCGGTGGACAAAATTTTGACACAAGTAAGAAGTGTGCCTACCATTCTGGATCCTCGGGCTATGATACACAAAATTACCGGTCTCTCAAGCACAAATCCAAGACTTGATAGACAATGGAGAGATCGTGGTGACCAAAACGGAGCAACCGCACGTACAAGATAATCCCTTCCCTCAGCACAAAGAGGAAGGTGTCAACATAATTAGCACGCAAAATGGAGACGGATCCAAATACCTCCGATACATCTGAGAGTCAACTCCACCTAGCAACAACAGCCCAGAAAGTTGGGAAGTCTCAGAAAGGTGATTCTTGATAGAACAGAAGATCAAGTTTATCAAGGAACAAATTGGACAATTAGCAGAGTTAGTCGTATACCAACATCAGGTCACCCGACAGCTGATAAAACAGACCAACCAGTCTGATGCAAATCCTTCCACACCAAAAATCAGTCCCATTCTTATGAGGGACCATTATCGTTTTCATCAGCATGAACCCTGGGCCAACAAGATGGCCAAGGAAGAGAAGTTCCAGGATGATAGGGAATTCGCTTTCCAGAGGAATTTCACCAACCTAAACCAGCCGATGAAAGAAATCCTCCAGATGTTAATCAACGAGGGGATGGTCACAGATCTGTTACCCTCAGTGAATCCTCGATCTAGAAAACTTAAACCTGACAAAATCTGCCAGTACCACTCCAATGCACCCGGCTATGATACTGAGGACTGCAGGGCACTTTGTTATTTAATTTAGAACATGATTGAAAGCGGTGAACTGATAAGAGGGAATCAAGATTATGGCCTTCCTGATGAAGAAACTCTCTTTATTCCCACTGCATGGAATCAGGATACAGTGGCTGTTATTTCCTGTGATAAGGAGCCAGCCCTCACACCCCTAATGCTAGCAGGGAAAGGGGTCCTAGAAACACAAAATCCTGTGATGTTAGTGGCGCTCGAGCCTTTGATATTACCATTCAGACCCCAGTGTCCAGTGATTAGTCTGAAGAGAGTCCCATGGAACTACGGGGATGATGAAGGTTCCACCTCCAATAACATTCCCATTGTACCAAAGGAGAATCCATTGTAATTGCCTCAGCGGGTGATCAAGTCAGTCATCAACTCCAAAGAAATAGTGGCTGAAGAGAAAATCGAGGAGTTCCTCGATAAAATGGGACACAATGAAATCAAAGTGGTGCAAAGCATAAAGGATGCACCCGAGAAGATGTCCATTTTATATCTGGTGTTATCATCGGTGGATTATCCCAACATTCTGGTGAAAGTACTGGAAGATGCCCATTTGCCACATACTGTGGATGCCAAGAAATTCCGTCACGTGGTAGAACACATTTTCAACAGCAATGTGATATCTTTCATTGACGATGATATACCTGCAGAGGGGACGGGTCATCGCAAGTCACTGCACATAGCGGTGATGTCATCAGGATATGTGATCGGAGGTGTGCTGATAAATGGAGGATCATCCCTTAACATCTGCCCCTATGACACCTTGGAGAGAATGAAGATTAACTTGAACCGGATCAAAACCAGTCATGTGGTCATCCGGGCTTTCGATGGATCTCGCCGACAAGCTATAGGAGAAATAGAGCTTCCGCTGGAGATTGGTCCGCACACTTTTTATGTGTCTTTTCAGGTGCTCAACATCGCCACCGGATACAACTTGTTACTGGGAAGGCCATAGATCTATATGGCAGGGGCAGTGCCATCCACCCTCCATCAGCAACTCAAATACATTATCAACGACAACCTAATCACGGTGAATGCCGAACCGGAATACCCTGTCTGCATACAGGGAGACATGCAGGTGATCAGCCTGGATGCAGGGATTGAACCTGCTAGTTTTCAAGCATTGGAGGTAAGCGATACTCATTACTTACTAGTAGAGGCACCAACTTTGAAGCCTAAAGTCTCCCCCGAAGTGATGAAAGTGGGCCAGGAGATGGTATCTTTAGGTTTCCAACCTGAAGAAGGGTTAGGAAAGAATCAACAAGGTATTAAAAGTCTAGTATAAATCCCTAGCCAGTCAGGGAGAACTGGATTGGGTTATTCATCCTGGTCAAGCCGTCGAAACCCATATAAGCATCCTAAGGCTCATGCTTCCACCATACTATTGCCAAACCTCATTGATGCTGGATTTATGAAGCCAATGAGGAAGATCCTTGCTGTTGTATCAGCCATGCTTTTTCCTCCAATCATACCGGTATGCCTGAAGGGGAGAGAAAAAAGGGAAAGGAAAAGTTCCTGTACGAAGGACGAGACCCATTTGCTAACATGCGTGTTCTCATACACTACGAGGGGATGAATAATGATATCCCAGACAGTGACGATGAGGATCAGATTCAAATTCCTCGCATTAAGAAAGAGAAGGGAGGCAGTTCAAAGAAAAACCCCGGCTTTGTTTTGAAGGATGTCTCAGTCATTATCCGAGACGAGGTAGACGGGCACAATTCCTTAATCCTCCCTGTTCATGAGGATCAAACCTTGAATAACTGGAGCAGTGTCCCTTGCCTCATTCAAAAAGGGTAAAGGGGCAGAGAATCCATCTGCCCTGTAACATGCTTTCATATACTTCTTATTTTGATTGCACTGCTATAGTAGTAACTTTTATCATGCTTTGCCAAAATGCTTTGTATATTTAAGCAGTTATATATATTAAAGTGAAAGCATTTTGTTTTTAGGACTCCAGAATTGGATTTGTTTGTCCATGCTGATGAGATGCCAACCTGTCACATTGACTATAACTTTGATGTAAAACTGAATTTTGACTTGATGGAGGTTGATCAAGAGAAGGAAGATGACTATGAGGTGCCCGAGGAGATCAAAGAATGGGTCGAAGACAAACCCAAACCAAACCTCGACCAAACCGCCACTATCAACGTAGGAACCATTGAAAACCTTAAAGAAATCCAGATAGGCCTAGACCTCACACAAGACCAAAAAAGCCGATCTGATTGAACTCCTAACACAGTTCCAGGATGTGTTTGTATGTCGCATGAAGAAATGATTGGCCTATCTACTAACATTGTCATCCATCGAATGCCCATCAAAGATGGATTCAAGCCCATCAAGCAGAAGCTCAGGCGATTGAAACCTGAATGGAGTCTGAAAGTCAAAAAAGAGGTTGTTAAACAATTCAAAGCCGGCATCATCATGGTATCAACATACCTAGAGTGGCTCTCAAACATCGTTCTCGTACCTAAGCCTAGAGGGAAAGTACGAGTATGCGTGGATTACAGGGATTTGAACAAATCCTGTCTCAAGGACAATTTCCCGGTACCTTTCATCCACATCTTGATAGACAACACGGCGCAGTACGACATGTATTATTTTGTGGATTGCTTTGCTGGTTACCATCAAATCATGGTCGCTGAAGAAGATAGGGAGAAAATAGCTTTCATCACTCCCTGGGGAACCTTCTGTTACAGACGATTATCCTTCGGCCTCATCAATGTCGGGGCCACATATCAGCGAGCCATGATGGCCCTATTTCATGATATGATGCATAAGGAGATAGAGGTCTGTGTGGATGACATTATCGTCAAATCCCGGAAGGAGGACGATCACATTGACTATCTTAGGAAGCTATTTAACAGGTTGCGTAAGTACAACCTCAAGCTAAATCCAGTTAAATGTGCTTTTGGCGTCAAATTAGGCAAGCTGTTAGGATTCCTAGTGAGCAATAGAGGCATTGAGCTAGATCCTGCCAAGATAAAAGCCATCATTGAGATGCCAATACCTTGAATAGAGAAGGAGATACGCGGGTTCCTGGGAAGGATCAATTTCATAAGCAGGTTCATTTCCCAGCTCACAGCAACTTGTGAACCCATCTTTAAGCTACTAAGGAAGAATTCCTCCGCTAAATTGAATGAGGATTGTCAGAAAGCCTTCCCTGGCATCAAGAAGTAGCTGATCGAAGAACCAATCTTGGTACCCCCAAGGGACGGAGTTCCCCTGTTTATGTACTTTTCTGTCAATGCTAACGCCATGGGCTGTATGCTGGGACAGAACGATGATAGTAGCAAGGAGAGAGCCATCTACTACATCAGCAAAAGGTTCAGCAGCGGTGAGCAGAAGTACACCCTGATCTAGAAAACCTGTCGCGTGTTAGCGTGAGCCGCAATGAGGTTACAACATTATCTGCATGGGCACACGACCTACCTCATATCCCGCATGGATCTGCTGAAATACATATTCGAAAAGCCAATGTTGAATTGTCAATTGTCCAAATGGCAGTTGATCCTATAGCAGTTCGACATTGTCTACCTGACTCAGAAGTCCATCAAAGGTCAAGGCATTGCAGATCAACTAGTCGAAGCACCATCAGGGGGGTTCAAACCTCTATAGACTTATTTTCCAGATGATGGGATCATGACAATTTAACAAAGTCTTCAAGGAAATGCAGTCCAACCATGGAAAATGTATTTCGATGGAGCAGTAAATATGGAATGTGTCGGATCTGGGGCAGTCCTTATCTCTGGTATAGGAGAACAATATCTTGTGGCCACCAAGCTGCAGTTTGTCAACACCAACAACACAGCTGAGTATGAAGGCTGTATAATGGGGTTGAAGTTAGCCCAATCCATGGGTATACAACATATATTGGTCTTTGGGGACTCTGAATTGGTTATCAGACAAACCACGGGGGTATATCACACCAAAGAACTACATTTGCTTCCCTATCATCGGCAGGTCATCAAAATATCCATGGAGTTTAAAGACATAACCTTCATCCATATTCCTCGGGGTAGGAATGACTTCGCTGATGCATTGGCAACGTTGGCTTCTTTGATTCACATATCCGATAGGAGGAGGATCCCCGACATCCAAATCATAAGCTAAAAGACCTCGACATACGTGAATTACATTGAAGAAGTATCAGATGACATACCTCCTATCAAACAGCCTTGGTATCAAGACATTAAGGAGTATCTCCGAGATAGATCTACACCCGCTGGGGCAAGCCACTCCGAACGAAAGCGGATTCACAAGATGGCTATGAAGTTTATCTGAGCAGAAATGCACTTTACAAAAGGGATGCTGGAATAGGCTTGTTACGATGCCTTGATAAAGAGCAATCCCAAAGATTGATGGATGAAGTCCACGGTGGAATCTGTGGTCCACACATGAGCGGTCATCTGCTGGCCAAGAAAATACTGAGAACAGGGCATTATTGGATTTCTCTCAAAGCTGACTGTGATGACCACGTCAAGAGGTGCTACCAATGTTAAATCCATGGAAATGCCATACACGGTCCTCCAAATGAGCTTCACAACATGAGTTCGTCATGGCCTTTCTCCATGTGGGGAATGGATGTGATAGGTCCAGTAAAACCTAAAGCCAGCAATGGACATTAATTCATCTTCACCATGATCAATTACTTTACCAAGTGGGTTGAAGCTGCCTCTTTTCCCAAAGTCACCAAAGAGGTAATCATTGGTTTTATCAGAAATAATGTCGTCTGTCGATACGAACAATCGGAGGTGATCGTATCAGACAATGCCAAGAACTTAAATAATCAAATGATGAGAGAACTGTGCAGCAAGTTCCACATCAAGCATCTCAATTCCGTCATCTATCGGCCCAAGATGAATTGTGCCGTTGAAGCGGCCAATAAGAACATCAAAAAGTTAATGCAGAAAATGTCCGCCAATCACAAAGAATGGCCTGACCTGTTGCCTCTAACCCTGTTAGCATACAGGGCGTCAATGTGCACTTCTACTGGGACTACCCCCTATTTATTGGTCTATGGCATGGAAGTAGAAGTGGAGTCCCTGAGAGTGTTAATAGACGCTCAAATGGAAGAAGACCAGTGGTTGTTTGATCGGTACCACCAGCTGTCTTTGATAGATGAAAAGAGGGCTACAGCCATTTTCCAAGGGAAGTGATATCAGCAAAGGATTGCTCAATCATACAACAAGAAAGTTCGAATACAGCAATTCAAAGAAAATGACTTGGTGCTGAAGAAAGTTTTGGCCAATCAAGACGAAGCCAAAGGAAAGTTCGCCCCAAATTGGGAAGGCCCTTTCATTGTCAAGGAGGTGTTGATAGGAGGAGCTATCAGATTGCAAGAGATGGATGGCAGCGAATTTCCCCAACTCAACAACTCAGACACCATAAAAAGGTACAATGTCTGAAATACATGCATACCAGCATCCTAGTCCTGCGAATCAAATCAGTTCGTCTTTCATTAAAACACGGAACTACGAATGACCTAATCTCCCTTAACCCGGGAGTACATAGGCAGCCATTCCTGGTGCGGTCAAACCAAACAAAACTCAAAAACTCATCAAACCCAAACTCAAAAGAGACACTTCTCAAGCCTCTCCCATACAAGACGTAACTACGAATGACCTGATCTCCCTCAGCCTGGGAGTACGTAGGCAGCCAGTCACGATGCGGTTTGACTTTCAAGAAAATATAAAAAACCAATAAAAACCAGTCTCAAGACACCAAAACCATATAAAACCTAAATCCTATCAAGCCTCCCTGGTCAACGAGCCCGAGATATCCTCTAACATCTCACTGTCAATCCATCAAAGAGAAGCTCGTGATACATCAACAACAGCAAGTCATGAAAGAAGTGGTAATCACTCAGCAATGACAATACATATCCAATAGGGAAGTGAATCAAAATATATTTCTCTGATATATAATATTGTTTAACATATATAATGTGTCTTGTACATGACAAAAATGGCTGATCTAGTATATGTAGGAAAAATAAAGCTAGTCTATAGACCTATGGACAAGCGGGACAACAATGCCAACATGACATCTCGCTCTGAAGATGGAGGAGCCGCTGCAAGCACAATACCTTCAGCCTCCATACGAACTAGAACATCCACAGCCATCTGCATAGTGGCACTGTGATCATCAATGTAAACACTCATATCGGCAACCAGGCCATGAGTATATGATCGAAGAGCAGTACTATCGACAATGTGGAAATCTCGAGAATCTATGGCCTCATCCCTCTCTGCAAAAGTAGCATTTTGGGCAATTAAAGTCTCCTCAATCTAGATAAAAGCAGCATCTCGAGAAGATCGAGCCTCATCTCTCTCAACCAATGCTGTATCCCGAGTGGCTCGAGCCTCATCTCTATTAACGAAAGTTATATCTCTGCCAAAAAGGGCAGTCAACATCAGCGCCCTAGCCTGATCTCTCTCGAAGGTCATCCTAGCTAGTGAATCTGCCAAAGCTAGATTTATCCCAGTAGGAATGATCGGCGGGTCACTAACTAAGGCTGCTATCAGATCCATGAACAAATCATCCTCCGTAGGAAAATTAGGATCCTCCATAAGCTCCTCCTCATCTGAATCCACAATAGGAGCTGACTGGATGAATGCAGCTGATGCTATATCGGTCTCCAACCATGCTGAATACTCTGGAGAACGATCCGGATGGCTAGTAGAGAAATTAACCCTCTCTCTATGAGTCCAACACTCATAAATCCTGATCAGGTCGGCTGATGACATAGAAGAAGCTGACATCCGCTGATCAATAGCCCCCTCAAACTGGTGCAGGCTCTAGAACTGATTAAACTGACCCATAACTTCCAACGGATGATAAGTGGTCACCCTTCTCAATCCCGCTAGGGGAAAGTAGTCCATGCCAGATGCATGGGTGATGAAGCTATAAGGGGAGACTAGCCCTTAGCACGGAAGAATCAAAAAAGGATGCTCAATATCTGACAGAAAAGCTGACCAGGTCTTTACATCTAAACACTCCGCTGGCTGAAAGGAGTATGACATGGCTATCTCATGGGTGAAACAATAGCCCTGGTGTCTGAAGAATCCAATTGGACGTAAGTGGGACATGAGCCACATGTACAACAAGACAGAGCTACCTCTGAAAAACCCCTCTAGATCGGTATGAAAATAGGTAGCTGACCTCAGTATCTCAGCCAATATCATCAGCAGGATGGTGTAACCCTGTCTAAGGGCCCGAACCACGACCATCAATCTGACGTCCAAGTGGTCTAAGAGTAGTGGAATATAAATATAGGCTGTAATGCACATCAACAAGACGTCTACACGGGCGAGCTGCCATTCATCTATCGAATTGATAGAATTCCCAGAATATCGCTAGTAGCTGTCTGGTCGGCCGAAGCGAACAATCAGAAAGTCTATGGATATCACATGTTTTGCAATAATCTCCTTAGTGATAACTCGACGTTTCAGACCCAACATAGTCATAAATGGTCTTCGCATGTCACTGATGGTTGTACGAGCGCAAGGCAGATCCAGTGCCAAGCCTGTAAGACGCTCATACTCCTCTAAGGTAGGAGTTAACTTGTGGAGCCCGAAAAGGAAAACCTATCGATCAGGTATCCAGCATTATAAGATGCCATCCATAAACCCATACGGAACCTGAAAAGCTAAAAGGGCTAGAGAATGCCCTAGCATCTGGTCTACTATCCCTCTGGCTGTGAGGGGCAGACTGTCATACCATGACTGCAATAAAGATGCCACCGAGGACGGTGGCGAGTGCTCAATACGGCTGGCTGTATCACCGTATCACAAGACCATCCAGGGGTCAAATCTGAACTCATCTGTCTAAATGCATACCCATGACATAATACATGCATAATGATAATGATAAACATGATGCAATAGATAGGAAATATCATGCATATCTATAATAAACTATCTACTGCAAGCATCATCTCTGTTTGCTAATAAAGTACAAAATAAAAAGTATAGGGATATGGGGCACAACCCCCCAACTACTAACAATGACCTATCAAAATGGGGCACAGCCGCCCAACAGCCAAAACCGTGGCCTATCAAAAGATGTAGCTATAATAGCTATCCAAAAAGGTCAAGAATATCTACACTCAAGTGGTTAACCTGCTCCATCTCTTCCGTGGACACAAAGTCTCGGCCATCAGGAATGTCAAGGTGGTACAAGGGAAGATCAGCCCCTGTATAACTACTAGAAAATGGACCTGTAGAAGGGCCCGCTCCAGAGCTGGATGGATCAAAAGAAGATGCCTCTGATGGATCTCGGCCAAGATGCCTGAATAACAAATGAGCTCTCTTAAACTGTTGGGTCAGTCCTGTAATCTGGTCCAAGTGAGTAGGCTCCCTGAGGCAAGCTATCCAGTCTGTTATCATCATAGACCCCGGCACCATGTCTGCAATAAACTGGGTGGCACGAGTCTGAGCCCCAATAGTGCGAGGACTCCACTAGCTGTTGAATGCCTCCTGGCTATATTGACCCTCTGACAGGGTAAAACCATCTACGCCCTCCATTGGAATGTTTGTGAGTGGCTGAACTAGTGGCCAATGATGCCAAGCAGGAGGAACAATGGGAATGTGGATCTGCCACGTGATGCTTCTGATAGCATGCTCTCCTAAATAGAGCTCCCAACCTCCCTCTGTCAAAAATGGGACTCTGCGGGTCGACAATGCAAACTCCCAGCCAGTGGGGAAACCTCCCTCAAACCCGACTGTCAAAAAGTTTGAGGTATACGGTACCCATGAGATCGATCCTGCTGTCAAAAGCTCAAGCTGCAGGCGAAAATGGGTGAAACCCTCAGCTACGGGGACCTCCGTAAGAGTGGAGTGATGCCAACGCCGTTCACGGGGATAAGTATCTAGGCCTAGAGTGGTAGCGGGACGAAGGCAAGGAAGCCTCTTATATGCCCAAAATTGGCCATGTAAATATCAAAAGTCCTCAGTGACCAAGACTGATCAATGTAAATGCAAAAATTAAAAAGGTACAAGAACGATGTACTCACTAGTAGAAATGGGTAGAACCCTAACCAAGCCTCCGTCACACCCTTCGAGCGCATGCGCATACCTCGGAGAAAATAGGCAAAGGTGTAGGTACCCCAATCAAAGTCACTGAGACGCTCCACATATCAAGTGGCACTAACCATGGCAAAGGACACCATCACAGAGTTGTCCGCCAGGAAACAACCCCTGATGATCACCAGAAATAATTGCCGCAGGATGCGATCCCTAATCCTCTGATCATCAAGCAGAGGTTAAAGCAAAGCCCCACTCTTGGCATCTACACTCAAGGGACCAGATCAGACCGTCTGACCCTTGATCGCCATCGCAGAGACTCCCAGCAAGGACCGAACGACAGTGGGTGTAATGTCAGCCATGATAGGCACCGGCTCACCCTCAAACTCTATACCGGTGATGAACCTCCAGTCCATTGGGGTCATCATCACCTCACAGTCCAATAAGTGGAGAGACTGAGTCTGGTGGAACTAGCGCTCAGATAGAGCCCTCATAAAACCACAGGGGAAACGACAGGGAAGAATAAAAAAGAATGCCTGGAACCCCCAGGTGTCAATAATGTCCCTGTAGTCCTGGTGCAGAGTGTGATAGAGAGAATGCACATTAATCTAGTTCCCTCGAGGCTGCGTAAAGCCAAAAACCTTCACAAAAAACTAACCTATGTAAAAAACCTGTGCCCCGAGAATGGCAAAAGGAAGAAAGAAAATACAAGAACAGAAAAAGCTTCAGTCACCTCATTAGCGTGAAGGAACTGCGAGGGATGACGACTCAAATCTCCTAGCAGATCCTGGGTTAGCACAACAATACCTGGAAGCTCCACACGTGGGACCTAGCTTGGAATGAGAGCAATAAATGGAGTATCTTCATCGTCTATATCGACCAACGGCTCATCTTAGGCAGGACGAATCACCGACTCTACTAACCTACGAGGCGACTGGGCTGGACGTAGCTGAGGAACATCAGAAGCTCTCCTCTACCTAACTCCTGAAATGACCCTGCTAGCACTACCAGGTCTATCTCGATCCATAGCCGGACAAAGTCTCCAAATCACCTCAGAAAAGGTGTGGTAAGCCTAAAACCTGTGGCTTATTAATTTAAATCTGTACTTTATGCATTTCTAAGTCCTAAAACATGCATGGGTTAATTAAAAATCCCCAGTAGAGTCAACACTGCATGATTTTCAAAAGCTAAGTCCTAAAAACATGTGTGGGTCAGTCAAAAATCCCCCGTAGAGTCAAAACTGCATGATTTTCAAAAGTTAAGTCCTAAAAACATGTGTGGGTCAGTCAAAAATCCCCCGTAGAGTCAAAACTGCATGATTTTCAAAAGCTAAGTCCTAAAAATATGCGTGGGTCAGTCAAAAATTCCTCGTAGAGTTAAAACTGCATGTTTATTAAATGCTCGAGCTTTTGAATTTTTTTTTCAGAGTCTCCTTTGTAAAATGGACTGTCTACATGCACACAAGCATGTCTAGGTGGCCATTCAGTAGCACACCTTCCCAAAAATAGAAATAGATCATATTTATGAAGAAAAATCAAGAAATAAACTTCACATGGTAGCCAAATTACCATGGACATTTTTAGTTGAAAATCTAGGTTTACTAGGCCTAAAAAAAGATGAGTAAACTAATCAAAAAGAACAAAAATTGACTCTCAGAATCCAAATTTTCTTACATCAAAACATTCATTGCAGTAAAATATGCATAGTTATGAACTCAGAAAATTTTTAGCAAGTCATATAAGCATACATTTTTGATACATTACGTTCAAAAGCACCCTACGTCGTTTACATACTTTTAACGGTCAAAACTTGAAAAGAAAGGATGTAAATATTACCTGTGATGTGCAGAACGCGTGGCAGCTGATGGAATCTGAAAAAAGCTGCTAGAACTCCGTAGATCTGAAAAAGAAAATCGAATTTCTATAGAAAATCAAAACTGAAAATGACTTGTGAGAGCTCCCGCTGCCCATTTTAAAACTGCAGGAGGCTGGCGTACCCCTACCTGCGGCTCCTCAGGGTGGGTCCCGCCCCCTTCGGCTCGGTTCAGTTTGAGTTAAAACGGAGTTTATATGAGCTGAAAAGTCAAATCTAAGAAAAAATCACTACGCAATTCAGCGATTTGTCCTGAAATCCTGCGTTTAAGCTTTGGATTACTGACAGAGGTGGGAACTTAATGAAAGCCATTGGTATTCATCCCGAAGCAATATCCGGGGATCAATGATGAAAACTACTAAAAAATTGCTAAAACATTGCGCAAAACTGCCGAAAACTGCCACTTTCGAAGCGTCGGGTACTGACCGATGACAGTTCAACCATTGGCACAACCCCATCGAAGCGTCGGGTATAGACCGATGACAGTTCAGCCATTGGCACAACCCCAGCTAAGCGTCGGGTACTGACTGATGACAGTTAAGCCGTTGGCACAACCCCAGCGAAGCGTCGGGTATTGACCGAAGATAGCTAAACCGTTGGCACAACACCAACGAAGCGTCGGGTACTGACTGATGATAGTTCAGCAGTTGGCACAACCCCAGCGAAGCGTCGGGTACTGAACGATGATAATTCAGCCTTTGGCACAACCACCAGCGAAGCGTCGGGTCCTAATCGATGACAGTTCAGCCGTTGACACAACCAAAGCAAAGCGTTGGGTACTGACCGATGATAGTTTAGTCGTTGGCACAACCCCAGCGAAGCATCGGGTACAGACCAATGACAGTTCAGCCGTTGGCATAAGCCTAGTGAAGAGTCGAGTACTGACCGATGACAGCTCAGCCGTTAGCACAACCCCAGTGAAGCGTCGTGTATTGATCGATGACAGCTCAGCTATTGGCACAACCCCAGCGAAGCATCGGGTACTGACCGAGGACAGTTTAGCCGTTGGCACAACCGCAGCGAAGCGTCGGGTACTGACCGATGATAGTTCAGCCGTTGGCACAACCACCAGCGAAGTGTCGGGTACTGATCGATGATAATTAAGCTATTGGCACAACCCCAGCGAAGCGTCGGGTACTGATCGATGACAGTTTAGCTGTTGGCACAACACCAGAAAAGTGTCGGATACTGATCGATGACAGATCAGCTATTGGCACAATCCTAGCGAAGTGTTGGGTGCTGACCGATGACAGTTTAGCCGTTGGCCCAACTCCAGCGAAGCCTCGAGAATGATCCAGTGGTGAAAATAGTATATCAATCTATCTCCACATAGGACAGATGATGGAATCTGTTATACAAAGGGAGCACCAAGAAGGATTGCAAACTACCGGTGTAAATTATCGTCAGGATAGACATCGGAAGCACCCACTAAGGTAACTCAACAACAGAGATATGTCCCAAGAAGAGGAGCCTTTAGAAGTGTACAACGGCATCAGTCGAAGGAAAATATGCCCTACAGAGAGTATTGACAGACGGGGGAAACCATTTGTCTTAAACCAAGGTAGCATCAATAATATTATCCCCATCAGAGTCAACAGGTCCATCACGGATAACGTCATCCCTAGCAGAAAGAGACGAGAATAATTTGTGATAACCTAACTCTGATAACCTATCAGTGATATCCTACCAGTAACCGCCTGACAGTGCTTCCCCAAGGGTTATCATGAATGACGTCATCCCAGTAGATAATGACATGAGCAGTCATTGATAGCCCCATTCCCCTCGAAGGTATCTAACCTTCATCACATAACATGCCATGCATTGCATTACATTTGCATTTATCATATTCCTAGTGTCTAGCAATCTTTATCCTGTTCATTTCATTACATTACATAAACATGATAAAGAGGGGCATCTGTAGACACTCGAAATTTTCTTTTATTCTGTTGTAGACAATCGAGATTTTGTGTTCCTGTTACTAACCCTGCAGGAAAGCAAAATGATCAACTCAGCCTCGGTCTCAACTCGGGAGGTACAGGTCAGCCCCAGTCTCAACCCGGGAGGTACATGTCAGCCCCGGTCTTAACCCGGGAGGTACAGGTCAACCCCTGTCTTAACCCTGGAGGTACAGATCAACCCCGGCCTCAACCCGAAAAGTACAAATCAGCTTCGGTCTCAACCCGGGAGGCCAACTCAACTTTGGAGACAACCCCGAAGCCTCACACTTTCTCTAGAGAAAAACCTGGAAGGACCAAGTCAGCCGCAGAGATAACCCTGAGGACAAACAGAATCAACTGGGATCCAAACCTTGGAAACAACCCCGGGAAGTCAGCCGAAGGCCATGCCAGCATTGAAGGCAACCCCGGGAAGGGAAAATTGTCATTTTACCAACTTGAAGCTGATTCAGTCAAACTCAAGCCGAATTGATGTCACTAAGGTCGGAACAAACCATAACAATGATCCCGAGTGGAAATAGTGTAACACAGCTAAACAGATAAATTATAAGGAATCGAAGACCTAGTTATGAATCTGTCTTTTTGGACTCGAAAAAGGTTTACTCCCTTGTCATTGCGACATTCTTGGCGAGGGCTTTCCGGAAAGGTATCGCACGCCTCAAATGGACGCTCCGATCAAAAGTTAGAAAGTTTCGAATCTGACCTCGCGTTGCTCTAAGTACACATACTTCGATGCAACGGTTCCCGTCACGCGGGCCCTGCCACATGGAGCCGCACCTCTACCTATGGCTGTCGCAGGTAGAGCTGCTTCTCCCGGGTCTATATATATGAGGTGACCCCCAGCTCATTTTATAATCGAAAAATGCTCTAAACCTCTGCCTGTTTGGTTTTTCAGCCCCATTCTTGTACTCTAAACCCAAATTTTATTACTCTAACACGTAGATATACTCATATACTACCACATATCAAAAATTAACCGGTAGAAACGGACGTTTAAAGCCTACGATTATGCAAAAAGCCCGTATAGCAGTCCATTGTGAGTATTTTTACGATCAGAAAGTTCATATTACTTCATTGCACTTTTATACACTTGCACGTTAAGTCTCACTTTTTGATTATGCCCGAAACTCAGTTCTGTGGCCGTTTTTGCTTACGTTTTGTACATTTTCGTACATAAACTCATTTTCTGGCATTTCTACAACTCGGATCGTCGATCCGTTGCTTCTAGCAGCTTTCATATACATATATCTTTGTTTCTAACAACTTCGCCGGACTGGGTTATCTAATGTATATATTTAACTGTATATATACTAACTTTTCAATTCTGTCAAGTCCGGATGTCAAATTCGAGGTAGTTTACTACTTATATATATATATATATATATATATAATCTTTTCTTACTTATTTGGGTCTGGATTTATACTTCGTGGCCTTTTTATTGATTTAATATATATATATATATATATATATATATATATATATATATATATATTACCTATATATATTATTATTTACATTCCAGTTTGGCCTGGATCATTTTATGTCCTTTTTACTGCTTTTATAAATATATATATACTTACATTTTCTGTCCGGGCAAAGGATAGAATTTTCGTCGCCCTTTACAGCTTTTATATATATATATATATATATATATATATATATATATATATATATATATATTTATTTCGTCAAGCGTGGATTACTCCGTGGTATTTTACAGCTTATATATATATTTCAATTATGTCCAGCCTGAATTATTCCGTGGCTTTTATACAGCTTATATATATATATTTACATTCCATTTCGGGCATCGGAGTGAAAACCCACAGCCCTTTACCGCTTATATATATATATATATATATATATATATATATATATATATATATATATATATATATATATTTCCATTCTGTCAAGCTTGGATCATTCTGTGGCTTTTTACAGCTTTTATATATATATATATATATATTTACATTTAATTACGGGCATCAGAGTGCAAACCCATCGCCCTTTACAGCTTTCGTATATATATAATTATATATATATATATATATATTCTTTACTCATTTTGATTAATTTATTGCTTTAAATATTCATTTGATATGAATCAGCATTGACATTTCTGCGGGCGAACTAGATTTCTTTAAATCTCGCCAACTCTAGCTTTCAAACGGTTCAAAATAGGTCCAGACAGAACCGGGAAGCTAGAATGGCTAAGATTTATTTAAATCTAGCATTTTTATAGTTTCAGTTATAAAAGCTGCCTCGCAGCCCTTAGATCGCTATCTAGTGGGAACGAGACGCTTTGGCCATGTGCGAGCTAGGATTTACTGATGAATCCTTGGTTCTGGTGACATCTGGGTGTAAATGTATATATTTGTACATGTTTGAATTGTGCAGTTTCTTATTGACTTCCCTCTATGAGCCTAGAAATCATGGGACTCATGATCAAACTGATCAGAATCTGATTCCCAAGATGGACAAACTCCACTTTACAAATGTACTCTGCCAGTTTTTTTGTAAAATGTACATCCAAAAGACCTTAAAACGGTTATTCGGGTTTTAGGTCTCAACATAATGAGAATATGGTTTGTCGTATCAGAGTCACTCCGATGGTTGTCATGCCCATGAGAAGACCGACACTTGTATATATTTTGTGGTCGAGGATGCTTCGCAGCTCGACAATCACCATTCAAATTGAGCCAAAAGGCTGAAAAGATAAAACTGAAGTATTGATATGTTTCAATTCCTATGTTAGCGTAAGGGTTTGAAAACCTGCTTTCAAAACATCATTTTAATAATCTTGTATAAAAAAGAGACTTTTGCAAATCAAATCAAACCCTTCGTATATAGGTTCAATGAAGCTTGTCCATGCTTTCAATTAATCAAACATAGGCCTAATTCCTTTCAGCATTCACACACACATTGTAAATTTAAAAGGAATATATTGAAAAGATGAGGTACCATGTTTACACGGGAGTTGTGGGGTGCCTAACACCTTCCCAACATTTAACCAAGCCCCCGAATTCAAAAGTTCGATTTTAAAGATCAAGTTTCGACAGTGTCCAGCAATTGGGCCTCTTTTCAAACAAAACTCGGTTGAATTGGTACAACCATTTCAAAATCTATCAACTGACGACTCTGTAAAACGTTCAAATCGTCGTCATGATACATGTTGGCCTTTTCCTAAAAAACCTCTTCAAAACCTTTTTCACAAATAAAAAGAATAAGGGTAGACAAAACTTAGGAAGAGAGAAAGATCCGGGTTTGACTCGACCCACATTTTTCCACCGATGTCGACAATATATATATATATATATATATATATATATATATATATATATAAATGATTAAAAGCCACGAATCGACGATCCAGGCTATACAAACGCAAGAAAACATAGAAATGTACTAAAAAGTACACAAAAACGGCCACGGAACTGAGTTCCTGGAAAAATTAGAAGATGAAACTTTACGTGCACGTGTATAAATGCGCAATGAAGTATAAAACAAGTTCTGATCGTAAAAATACTTACAATCGACTGCTACACGAGCTTTTTGCCATTTGGTAGGCTTCAAATGGACGTTTTCACCGTTTAATTTTTGGTATGTGGTAGTATATGAGTATACCTATGTGTTAGAGTAATAAAATCTGAGTTTGGAGTACTAGAAGTCGGGCTAAGAAACGAAATGGGTGGAGTTTCAGAGTGTTTTCTATTTTATTTTTTTTGGCTTGGGGGTGCACTTGTGACACCCACAATTCTGGGTATTTTATTTTCACATGATTTGGTATTCACTATATAACTATAACATACAACTACTGCCTAATAATAAGGAATGCAAATAAAATTACAACCTTATCATTAAATAGAAATCTTCCTTATAAAAGGATTACAACTTAATTGAATAAATCCCAAGATTTGCTAACCTTAACATAAACAATAAGTGTATAAAGTAAAAAATAATATAAACGAAGTCTTATTACAATCATAATCAAAACACAACAAGTCTTTACTTGTTCATTTTGCCTTTCCCTTTACTCGTTGACGGTGTGACAAACGAGAGTTTTGCAAAGTTGTTTGAATATTTATTGAAATAAATAAATATTTTGGTTATGAGAATGTAATGGGACAAAATTATTAATCGAACCGTGATTCTGAGGACAAAATCCTTTTAAGGGGGAAAGATGTGACGAACGAGAATTTTGTAAAGATATTTGAATATTTATTGAAATAAATAAATATTTTTAATGATTTAATTATTGAGTTAAATAATTAATTCATGAATTTGTAGTAGATTAATTTAATTATATGTGTTACATTAATTAAATTAATGTGTAGTAATTTAATAATTCAAAGAATATATTTAATTGAGTTTATTTGATTAAATAAATTAATTAAATAAGCATATGTTACTTTAATTAATTTAATAATTAATTAAAGAATTAATGAATTGACATAATTAATAAATAAAAATATTAATTATGTGATAATATGATTTAATGTAAAATTTATTATATTTTATTTAATTTATTTAAATAAAATTGATTGTTTAATTAAAGTGTTATAATTAACTATATACTAAACTAGTTAATTAAAATAAATAAAAAAGGAATTAAAGGTGTAGCTAAAGGGGAGTTAGTCCGTTTGTTATACAACGGATATATTATATATACGTATATTATTCTGTTAAACGGAATTGTTTTCATTTTGTTCAAAGTCAGAGAAAGAAAAAAAAAACTTATAAATTTTCAGAGAGAAGAAGAAGAAGAGAGAAAGAGATTTGAGGAATCCTGAGTGTTGTATTAGATTTATCTTCATACTAACAAAGGGTAATCTTCTTTCAAAGTTTTTAAAATTTAAGTTTTCCAAAGTTTTTCATATACGTATTCTAAAGTCTGTGAAAATTGGGTTTCCCAAATGGGTTATGATATGGCTTTATCTGTATGGGTATGTGATTATAACATGTTTTCTAACGTATAAACATGTTTTAAAGTAATTAATTTTATATAATTTGGCCTTAATTGATTTTTTGAAAAGTTACAGAGTTTTCTACGATATTGTTAAATTTCTCTGTCGGTACTTGTTTTTGGGAAATTAAAGTGCGAAGTTATTATATATGTGACCGTATATATTAGTATTATGTGTTGGATCATGTATCCATGATTTACACTGATCACACCAAGTAATTTTGTTAATAATTGGGTTTATGAAATTACAGAGTATTGAATATGGGTGAATAACCCATATGGGAAAATCCATGATTGATTCATATAATTGTATTAAAATTGACGTATGAATATGATTGTATATGTTTAAACAAAGAGAATGGAATTAAAAGGAACGGATTCGGTGTAGTAACGAATCCGTCATGATAGATTATATATTTTTCATAAAAACTTTACGAGTTTTGAAGAGCAGTGAAATTGATGGTGTTAAATTATGTAATTATATGACTTAGAATGTTAAGAACATGTTATAAGTGATATATAATGTTCTTGTGAAGTTTATACTTCATGGGTAACATTATAAATCAGTGTATTGGTGTAAAATTGGAAAAAATGGCCGAATTTCTGTGTTCTTCGCGAACTGAAAATTCTGGAAAAACGCAGCCGCGCGGCCGCACCGGGTGCAAGGCTAAACAGCGCGTGGCCGCGCCAGGCCTGAATTTTTGAAAAAAATTGCTAAGTGTTGGAAATTTGTGAAATGTGTTTTGAGTCTAATGAACATGAACACATGTTGTATAAATATGATAAAATGTTGATATGAGTTTAATAATTTATGTTATGTGATTAATTAATAAATTAATTACGTGACTTAAACTATTATTTGTAAAGGTTAAATAATGTGTTATAAACATTAAGACATTATTTTAAATCTAATTAACATGAAGACATGTTATGTATGTAATGAGTTATTAATACAAGTTAATAACTTAAGTTATGTGATTAATTAACAAGTTAATTAATCAACGTAAACCATTATTTGAAAACCTAATAATGAGTTTGAAGAATACTATTGTAAATCAATAATCATATCGAACCTGTGATTAATTGATATTGTAAATGTGTGATAGGTAAGAGTAATTAAAGAAGTGAGTAATAATTGTAGCTTACGAACGAGGCAAGTTTTCTATTCCTAACTTACTATTATTGTTGGGCAAGTTTCCTAAACTAAACTCTTTAAATTAAGCAATTGATATGCTTAATTACTATTGTTGAGCAAATTCTTACTCTTGAATATCCAAGTTTAGAATTTCACATGAGATGCCATGATTCTTTTAAAAGTATCATTTAAGTGTACAATACTCATTCGATTGTATACATTGAGAAGTTAATATTTAATTTGAATATCATTTATTGAGTTATCCAAACCAACTTTATTTGGTGCGGATTCTGATGTCAAACTGAGATGAACAACCCTAATATAGGGAATTAATGAAGATGCTTTAAGCGTTAAGATAGTGTGCACAGTATCAGTACAAAGGGTTGATCTCCCTAAGTACGAGAAGTAAAGTCTATAGTCTTATGACTGTTAAAGGTTTGAAAGTTTAATATACTTGACAACCTAAGACTCGGTTCAAGGTCTTAATGACCCTCAGAAGTAATTTGATTCACGATTAATATTCTTGATTCAAAAGTTGAGAAGTAATTTGATTCTCGATTAATATTCTTGATTCAAAAGTTGAGCTTTCTGTTATTCAGAATTCTTTTATTCGCATGTTATTATTCTGTAATATTTTTATACTTGCGGGCATCCGTGCTCACTCTTGCATAATAACATTACAGCTAATAATGAACGAAGTGATGTACCTTCTAGTAGCAAGGGCAAAGGAAAAGCTAACAAGTGTTGAAGACTTGTGTTGATGTTAAGAATGTTAAAGTTCAAGATTTATGTGTGATGACTTAAGACTTATTTATTTACGTTTCCGCAACAGAGATTTAAGGTTAAGTTTAACCTGAGATTTATGATGTATTATTATTTCAGATGATGTAAGATGATGATTTATTTATCTAATAAATAAATTTCATTATTTATGGGTAGATAGTTGTATGATATTGGAACAGTGAACACCAAATCCTGTGGAAATTAAGATACCGAATTTGGGCGTGTCACAGACGGTACATCAACGTTCTCGACTTTAGCTGCAATGGTTATTTAATTGCAAGAGTGAGCAAACAAAAGCTCACTTGAAATAGTACAATAATAATGACATAAACTGAAAAGCTTCAAGAGATTTGAATAACTTTCCTTTCATCAATAATAAAGAATTTAGAATATTGAAATCATCTGAGGGTCATAAGACCTTGAACTATGTCCTTGGTTATAAATATTTCTATTTAAAACCTTTAACAATCATCTAGACTATGGACTCTTAACTCGTACTTAGGGGGATCAGCCCTTCGTACCAAGTATTGTGCACAAACATCTTAACGCTTTGGCATGGTAATCCCCTATTACTAGGGTTGTTCATCTCAGTATTAATTTACTAGTCCGCACCAAAGAAAGTTTGGTTTGGATAAGCTTAAAAGAAAATTTGGAGTTCAACTATTATCAACTAAGGAGTAGTTGAATCGACTCACAATAATTAAGAGTTCAATAATACAAGAATTATGAACCAAGTATAAGTCATAACAACAACTTCATATTAAATAGGCATGCTTTAGAAATAACTTAAAGCATTTGAAAGATAGGTAAACCTTGCTGGAACAATTAAGTCAAGGTCACGTCAATTCAATAATAAACTTTGATAAGATAATTACTCAATATGGAATTTATAAAGAATACAACTAACTCGCATCATTATAATCAATAAAGATAGCTCAAGTAAGGTTTGAGTTTAGAACACTTTCTCAATGAAAGAATACAATGAAAAGACTTGCATAAACGTAAAAGAAAGGTTTAGGAAACTTACATAATTAATAAGTTTCTGGATAGAAAACTTGCCTCAACCGCAACCTACACTTTACATTTTTGTACTCCCAGGGTGAATCGAATATCTCGAATTGTGAGCTTCATTCAAAATCTCCTCTTTGATGTCTGGTACTGGCGGTACCCAGATTCTCCCTTCAAATCGTAGCAGTCCTTCACTATCGATATTAAACTCGATTTCTTCACCATCAGTTATCCTCTTTCGGATCTTTTCGCACTCCTCATCATGAAGTTGTGCCTCTTTCACCTTGTCTACCAGAGTAGAACCAATATTTACTTGAAACAGCTTCTCATCCGATTCCTTCGGATATTTTACTTCCAGTTCTAATCTAGCCATCTCTTCTATCAACTGGTCCTGATCAGTTAACATATTTAACTTCTCCCGACCCTTTCTGCTTAAAGCGTCGACAACTACATTAGCCTTACCCGGATGGTAAAGAATTTCGCAGTCGTAGTCCTTGATCAGTTCCAACCATCTCCTTTGGCACATGTTTAAATCCTTCTGTGTAAAGATATACTTCAGACTCTTGTGATCTGTGTATATCTCATACCTTTCTCTATATAAGTAGTGTCTCCATATCTTCAGAGCAAACACTACTGCCACCAATTCTAAGTCATGGGTCAGATATCCTTTCTCATAATCCTTCAGCTGATGTGATGCATAGGCAATGACTTTGCAGCTCTGCAGCAGCACACAGCCTAATCCCTTATGTGACGCATCACTGAATACTACAAAATTTCATGTACTATCTGGTAATGACAACACAGGTGCAGTACTTAACCTCTTCTTCAGTTCCTGAAAACTCTCCTCACACTTTTTCGTCCAAACAAACTTAACTGTTTTACGAGTTAAATTCGTCAACGGAGTTGTGATTTTGGAAAAGTCTTGGATAAATCTCCGGTAATAACCTGCCAATCCCAAGAAACTCCTCACTTTAGATGGTGTCTTTGGCTGATCCCAATTCATCACAGCTTTAACCTTCGACGGATCTACCGAAATTTCATCTTTATCAATCACGTGGCCAAGAAATTGCACACGTTCTAACCAGAATTCGCACTTCAAGAATTTCGCGTATAGCTTCTCTCGTCTCAGCGATTCTAAGGTCAGCCTTAAGTGTTCAGTGTGTTCCTCCTCAGTTTTGGAATAAACCAGGATGTCATCTATGAACACTACTATGAACTTGTTTAGGAATGGCTTAAATACCCTATTCATTAAGTCCATAAATGTAGCTGGTGCATTTGTTAGACCAAATGACATCACTAAGAACTCGTAATGTCCATACCGAGTTCTAAAAGTCTTCTTCGGTATATCTTCTCTCCTCACCTTCAACTGATGATTTCCACTTCTTAAATCGATTTTTGAGAAGTATCTAGCACTTTTCAGTTGGTCGAACAAGTCATCGATCCTAGGTAAAGGATACCTATTCTTGATCATGACTTTGTTTAACTCCCTATAATCAATGCATAGCCGCATCGATCCGTCCTTCTTCTTCACGAATAATACTGGCGCTCCCCACCATGAAACGCTCGGCTGAATATACTTCTTGTCCAACAATTCTTGCAGTTGAACCATCAACTCCTTCATCTCGACTGGAGCCATTCTGTACGGAGATTTCAAAATCGGAGCTGTTCCCGGCGCTAAGTCGATTACGAACTCTATCTCTCTATCTAGCGCAAGTCCTGGAAAATCGATCGAAAATACGTCCACAAACTCCCTAACCACTGATATCTCTTCTATCTTCGGGCTCTCCTTACGAGTATCTACTATGTAGGCTAGATATCCTACACAGCCTTGCGTCAAAAGTTTCTTGGCTTGCATGATCGTCAGACAACTCGCTTGTCTAGGCGATTTGCTACCATAGAATACTAACATCGACGGAGTCGTAAGGTTTACCGACTTCTTCTGAGAGTCGATTATCGCCCCATGGTTGAACAATCAATCTATACCCAGTATCACATCGAATTTCCCAAGTTTTATCGGAATCAAATCTACCATCAATTCCTAACCCTTAATGTCCAATCTACAGTTCTTGTATACAAACCTAACAGGAATAACCTCCCTATTCGCAATCTCTATGTTCAAAAGGTAAACTAATTCCTCTTTAGGTAAGTCTAGGGTCTTAGCAAATTCATCAGATATGAATGAACAAGTAGCACCCGAATCAAATAATACATATGCATTTATACTATTAACCGGAATAATACCTGACACCACATCCTTTGACTGCACAACATCCTGCACCGTTATGTTGAATGTTCGGGCAGTGGGTCGAACGACCTGCAGTGGTCCAGCGACAGCCAAAGCGTTGTCGCTGCCATTTCCCCCGCTCCCTGTTGACCCTGTCGCTGGCTTCCTAGGGCACCTTCGGGCCATGTGATCCTTGGATCCACATGTGTAGCAAGCTCCCTTCTTCAGGTTCGAGCAATTCGGCGCAATGTGGCCTTCCTGACCACAATTAAAGCACACTCGCCTCCCCCTCAGACACACTCCAGTGTGATTCTTCCCGCATGTCACACATGCTTTATTGTTCTTCTTCTACTGGTTTCCCTGTTGACTTCCAGCAGAGGTGTTATCGTTCCACTTCCTTTTCTGGTTGATAGCCCCGCTACCACCAGCCTTTATTTCTATCTCATTCTTCTTCTTCTAATTTTGATTGAACTTGGTCACCACGTTGCTTCCACCTTCAGCGAGGATGGCCTTTTCCAGTACAACTGTAAATGTATTCAGCTGGAACAAGGAGACCTTGCTGTAGAGCCAGGGCTTCAGTCCTCGCTCAAACCATCTCGTCTTCCTTGCGTCAGTACTAACCAGGTATGTAGCAAACCTGGCCAACTCGTTAAATTTCATGGCGTATTCTGACACCGTCATCCTTCCCTGTTTAAGCTCTAGAAATTGGACCTCCATCTGGTCCTGTGAGCTAGCGGGGAAGTACATTTCAAAGAACATCTCTTTGAAATGGTCCCATGCTATAACTCCTTCTCCTTTCCTCATTTTATTGGCCTGCCATCAAAAACTAGCATCCGACTTCAACATGAAAGTTGCGAAAGTCATCTTCTAGTCCTCGCTAACTTTAGCTATGTCAAAGACCTTTTCCATCTCCATTACCCACGTCTGGGCATCTATCGGGTTTATCGATCCCTAAAACTCCAGCGGTCCTACTGCCTTAAATTCCTTAAACATTGTACCCTGCACCTGCGGCTGATTCGCAAGTGCTCCCGTCAGCAGGTTCACCAATTGTTGAATCGAATTGGGATTTGTCCCATAATTATTGTTGTCGTTGTTATTGTTCGTCGAACCCTCAGGGTGTAGACGTGTAGGTCTTTTCTAGGGGCATTTTCTGTTAAGAAATGTTCTTATTAGATCCTTTGCTCATTTCTTAAATATTCAAGTTCATAATTAAACATTTAAATAATTTAATTCACATTTGAACACATATCACGTCAATAAACTTCTTTATTTATTCATTCGTAGTTTTGAAAAACATAGAATAGATAGCATTCCTGCTATTTACATCATCTTTCCTGAACTGAAAATATTACAGGACTACATCCTTTTCTTATCCCATTATTATCTCAAATTATGGGATTTGCATTTATTATATATAAAGAAACACATAATTAAAGACTCTACTATCTAGGCATGTTAAGACGTCGCACAGCCTCTCTACGTTCTTCCTTCATCACCCGGAACACGGTTCTACAATCCACCATGTATCACGGTAAACCTTGGAACTGAGCTAAGTAATAGAAGACACGATCCTGGGCCCTATCTATAGCCGTATGGAAAGCGTATTCGGTCTCCCTCAGCTTGGCCTTCTTCGCTTGAACCTCGTCTTCAGCTCGATCTGCTCGTTGAGTAGCCCTCAAGCTTGTTTCCCCCGCTCTGACATGCTTCGCTGACTCCTCCCGGATGTCGTTCTTTAGCTTTGCTAGCTCGGCCAGTGCATCATCTCTTTCATTCTCCACGTGGATTAGATCCCACTCTTCATTTCCAAGCTCACTGTCCAGCTCTTCAATGGTCTCGTCTCGCTGCTGTATGGTTACTTCAAGCTCTCCTTCCCTCATTTTATTGGCCTGCCACCAAAAACTAGCATCCGACTTCAACATGAAAGTTACGAAAGTCGTCTTCTGGTCCTCGCTAACTTTAGCTATGTCGAAGACCTTTTCCATCTCCATTACCCACGTCTGGGCATCTATCAGGTTTATCGATCCCTGAAACTCCGGCGGTCCTACAGCCTTAAATTCCTTAAACATTGTACCCTGCACCTGCGGCTGATTCGCAAGTGCTCCCGTCAGCAGGTTCACCAATTTTTGAACCGAATTGGGATTCGTCCCATCATTATTGTTGTCGTTGTTATTGTTCGTCGAACCCTTAGGGTGTAGACGTGTATGTCTTCTTCTAGGAGGCATTTTCTGTTAAGAAATATTCTTATTAGATCCTTTGCTCATTTCTTAAATATTCAAGTTCATACTTAAACATTTAAATAATTCAATTCACATTTGAACACATATCACGTCAATAAACTTCTTTATTTATTCATTCGTAGTTTTGAAAAACATAGAATAGATAACATTCCTGCTTTTACATCATCTTTCCTGAACTGAAAATATTACAGGACTACATCCTTATCTTATCCCATTATTATCTCAAATTATGGGATTTGCATTTATTATATATAAAGAAACACATAATTAAAGAGTCTACTATCTAGGCATGTTAAGACGTCGCACAACCTCTCTACATTCTTCCTCCATCACCCGAAACACAGTTCTGCTATCACGGTAAACCTTGGAACTGAGCTAAGTAATAGAAGACACGATCCTGGGCCCTATCTATAGCCGTATGGAAAGCGTATTCTGTCTCCCTCAGCTTGGCCTTCTTTGCTTGAACCTCGTCTTCAGCTCGATCTGCTCGTTGAGTAGCCCTCAAGCTTGTTTCCTCCGCTCTGGCACGCTTCGCTGACTCCTCCCGGATGTCGTTCTTTAGCTTTGCTAGCTCGGCCAGTGCATCATCTCTTTCATTCTCCACGTGGATTAGATCCCACTCTGCATTTCCAAGCTCACTGTCCAGCTCTTCAATGGTCTCGTCTCGCTGCTGTATGGTTACTTCAAGCTCTCCGACTCGACCATGTAGCTTCACGTTGCGGTCGTAGATCTCCTCGTACATCTCAGCACTAGTCGAGTGAGGTGGAAATTCCTCTTCAGGATCCTCATCCTCCTCTGACTAATCCTCGTCTTCATCGTCTCGGTCAGATATTAGCTCATGCTCCTGACCAGCTATGGTGATCAATGGAGATGGTTCTCTCTGAACCAACTGCTCCCAGACAACATGGATGTCTCGGGGCTCCTCGTCTCTAGGCATCTAGGGTAACTCCTCCCTAGCCTGACTGGACTCTCCAACGTTCTTCATTTTGACAACAAAATTTTAAAGTTTAATTATTACGTGATATCGAGTTATCGACACTCTTCGAATACTTAAACGTAAACACATAACACATGAGGTAGTTTATTATCTTTAACTATTATCTATTTTTTCGATCTTCCTATAAGGCTACTACCTAAGGTTTTTCCCCCTCCTAAGGTTCATAACCTAAAGCTTTGATACCAACCTGTGACACCCCCAAATCCGGGTACTTCATTTCCACATGATTTGGTGTTCACTATATAACTATAACATACAACTACTTCCCAATAATAAGGAATGCAAAATAAATTACAACCTTATCATTAAATAGAAATCTTCCTTATAAAAGGATTACAACTTAATTGAATAAATCCCAGGGTTTGCTAACCTTAACATAAAAAATAAGTGCGGAAAATAAAACATAACATAAACGAAGTCTTATTACAATTATAATCAAAACACAACAAGTCTTCACTTGTTCATCTTGCCTTTTCCTTTACTCGTTGACGGTACGTCAACGTTCTTGACTTTAGCTGCAATGGTTATTTAATTTCAAGAGTGAGCAAACAAAAGCTCACTTGGAATACAACAATAATAATGACATAAATTGAAAAGCTTCAAGAGATTTGAATAATTTTCCTTTCATCAATAATAAAGAATTTTGAATATTGAAATCATTTGAGGGTCATAACACCTTGAACTATGTCCTAGGTTATAAACATTTATATTTAAAACCTTTAACAGTCGTTTAGACTATGGACTCTTAACTCGTACTTAGGGGGATCAGCTCTTCATATCATGTATTGTGCACAAACATCTTAACGTTTTTGCATGGTAATCCCCTATTACTAGGGTTGTTCATCTCAGTATTTATTTACGAGTCCATACCAAAGATAGTTTGGTTTGGATAAGCTTAAAAGAAAATTTAGAGTTCAACTATCATCAACTAAGGAGTAGTTGAATCGACTCACAATAATTAAGAGTTCAATAATACAAGAATTATGAACCAAGTATAAGTCATAACAACAACAACTTCATATTAAATAGGCATGCTTTAGAAATAACTTAAAGCATTTGAAAGATAGGTAAACCTTGCTTGAACAATTAAGTCAAGGTCACGTCAATTCAATAATAAACTTTAATAAGATAATTGCTCAATATAGAATTTATAAAGAATACAACTCACTCGCATCATTATAATCAATAAAGATAGCTCAAGTAAGGTTTAAGTTTAGAACACTTGCTCAATGAAAGAATATAATGAAAATACTTGCATAAACGTAAAAGAAAGGTTTAGGAAACTTGCATAATTAACAAGTTTAGGGATAAAAAACTTGCCTCAAGCGCAAGCTACACTTTATAATTACAAATCACTTTTACAATTATCCTACATATTACATTACGTTTACAACAACAATTAGTTTCATAACCACTACGTTTAACCATTGAACTTCTTACTTAAGTTCAACTTAATAACATGGCTTGTAAACTTAACTTGCTTAACTAACCACATACATGAGTCTAAACTCACAACATGCATATCATACGCGTATAACACTTTAAACTATCATATCGTATCCTATGATAATAATATCCAAGTACACACATAACATATTAATATGAGATTTCAAATTATCTTAAACATATCAAAAATATGTTATCTTATTGTTTAATACACTTAACATGTCATTACATTAAGTTAGCTAATCATGTACTGCATAAAAACTACTCGGAACCAAACTAACATTTTTGGACAGCATGTAAACCCGCTGCGGCGGGGGTTTCTAGGCCAAAATCCCCACTGGGGTGGATCCCCCTGCTGATGGGTTCCCCCGGCTCGCGAACTGTGCAAAGAAAAAGCCAATTTGGCTTATTTCTTCGCACCAAAGTCCGATTTTAACTAACACAAAGCATATAAAACTTTATGAAAACAAAATCTTAAACTCCTAACATGTTTTTTAACATTCATAAACACCTTAACACAAAATCAAAACACTTAATTTCATGATTTTGAAGAAAACATCATTTTTAAGCGTTCTTGAAGAAAATTAACACTGTGACTTTGTTTTTAAACCAAATCAACCAATCCAAAGCATGTAAATTTTGTTTCTTGATATATTATCATAATCTATTATCAATGTACATAATATATCACAATCAAACACGAATTTTGACAATTTAAAGACTATTTTTCAAAACTAGTTCACTATAAATTGCTATAAACATGATTTCTTCATGTTCATTATATTTACATTAATTGAACTATATAAACAACCATATGAATCATATTTAAGCATGTTATAACACATATTAAACATATATGAACTATACTACACAATTTCTCATATAAATCAAGTTACAGAGAACTAAAACTTGAAGAATAACGAAATACAATTTCTAAAAACTATAAGTTAGAGGTATACCCTTTTTGCTTAGAAGAAGAAGATGATGATCCTTGGGATGATGATGAGTTTAATTTAGCAAAACCTTCCCTTCTTCTTCTTCTCTCTGTATATTTTCTAACTCTGTTTTCTTCTTTGTTCTTCCCCTTTGTTTTAACTAACGTAGTGTATTATTATAACTGATATGATATATATTATACATATAATTATATAATATATATAACTGCTAAGTATTAAACCACCCAATAAATATAATAATTACCATTAATATATAAGTTATAATATTTTGAATTTTAAAAGTCACAAGGCTTGTTTGGCAAAACAGCTTATTAAAAACAGGTTTTTAGTAGTTAAGGTCCCGTTTGACAAAACGAAATTAAAACAGATGCAAGGGCATTGTTTGGAAAAACTCTTTAAAACCCTTTTCTTTATTTTGATAAATCTTTTTAACACATAGTTTAAATGTTACACTTTATTTAATTAAATTCTAACATTATAATTTAATTAAATACATACTAACATTAATTAATTAATTAAAATTGCACATAATACTAAATTGCTACATAATTGCAATTCCCTTATTAATCATAATTCATGTAACGAATTAGTAAATCATTAGAAACACTTATCATATAATATTTCTCTAATTTAATTATTCTCAATTAAATTAGAATTATACTACACCATTACTTACACATTAATTTAATTAATTTTATTGCACTTAATTACATTACTCTATAACATAATTACATAAATTATTTATTTAACTCAATAAATCAATTGATTAAAATATTTATTTAATTCAATAAATATTTACCATTAAATATACAAAATCTCATTCGTTACAACACTTGTATTTAAAGACCCGATGGAAGCAGGTCTACCCGTGGCAGTAGCGGATCTACCTGCGGTGCCACATGGCAGGCCCCACCTGGTGATCCCGTTGTCTCGAAGTACGTGCACTCTGAGCAACGCGAGTTCAGATTCAAAACTTTCTAACTTTTGATCGGAGCATCCGTTTGAGGCGTGCTATACCTTTTCGGAAAGCCCTCGCTGAGAGCGTCACAATGACATGGGCCTAAACCCTTTTCGATTCCAAGAAGATGGGTTCATAACTGGGTCTTTGTTTATTTACAGTTTATCCGTCGAGCTGACTTGTGTTATTTTCACTCGGGATCAGTGTTATGGTTATTTCTGACCTTGATGGCATCAATTCGGCTTGATTTTGACCGAATTGGCTTTAAGTTGGTAAAATGACCATTTCCCCCCTCCAGGGGTTGTTTCCGGTCTTTAACAGTTTTCCCGAGATTGTCTCTGAGGCTTTGATCCCAGTCGATTCTGTTTGTCCTCAGGGTTGTCTCCGAGGTTGACTTGGTTTCTCATGGTTGTCTCTGGGGATGATGTGATGCTTTGGGGTTGTCTCCGAAGTTAATTTGGCCTCTCGGGTTGTGACCGGGGCTTGACCTGACCTCCCGGATTGTGACCAGGCCTGAACTGGATCTTCCGGTGTTGTCGCTGGGGTTATTATACATCTCGAATTGTGACCGGGGTTTAACTTGACATCCCGGGGTTGTTTCCGGGGTTGAGTTGACATTTCGGTATTGTGACCGGGGTTGAGTTGATATTCTGGTATTGTGATCGGGGTTGACTTGACATCCCGGTATTGAGACTGGGGCTGAGTTGAGATCTCGGTATTAAAACCTGGGCTGAGTTGGCATCTTGGTATTGAGACCGGGGCTGAGTTGGCATCCCGGTATTGTGATCGGGGCTGAGTTGACATCCCGGTATTGAGACCGGGGCTGAGTTGGCATCCCGGTATTGAGATCGGGGCTGAGTTGACATACCGGTATTGTGATCGAGCCTGAGTTAACATCCCAGAATTGAGACTGGGGCTGAGTTAGCATCCCGATATTGAGACCGGGGCTAAATTGGCATCCCGGTATTGAGATCGGAGCTGAGTTGGCATCCCGGTATTGAAATCGGGGCTGAGTTGGTATCCCGATATTGAGACTGGGGCTGAGTTGGCCTCCCGGTATTGAGACCGGGGCTAAGTTGGCATCCCGGTATTGAGATCGGGGCTGAGTTGCCATCCCGATATTGAGACTGAGGCTGAGTTGACATCCCGGTATTGAGACTGGGGCTGAGTTGACATCCCGGTATTGAGACTTGGGCTAAGTTGACATCCCGGTATTGTGACCCGGGCTAAGTTGAGATCCCAGTATTGAGACCGGGGCTGAGTTGAGATCCCGGTATTGAGACCGGGGCTGAGTTGACATCCCTGTATTGAGACCGGGGCTAAGTTAAGATCCCGGTACTAAGACCGCGATTGAAAAGACGGTTTTTCCCCCTGTAGGGTTAGTAACAGGAACACAAAATTTCGAGTGTCTATAATAGGAATGAAAAATTTTAAGTGTCTACATTCGATATTACTTACGAGCACTTCTAGGTGATCAACTTATAGTACTCTATATTGATCAACACTTCTTCGTTAAACGTATTTACATTTAATATGTAACACCCTTCCGTGTCAGTCGATATACGGTTTAAAACATTTATTTATTCTTCCTCAGACTTACCTTCGAATTCGTACCTAAGAAATTGGCTTAGGATAGCAACAATAATATTTTGAAATACTTATAATAAATCAACAAAACATTTTAGCATTCGTCTAGCTGAATCAAATGACGTTGACACTTTCTTAATCATTTCATGGCATAGCATACTTGAACACTTGTACAAATACTTAAAGATTTGTATAAGTTGGAATACACAAGTTCATGGAAGAATTTTATATACTTAAAATATCATATAGCTTCATATGAACAAAATCAAATGAAGTAATAGCTTGTCTAGCACAAAGAATAGACAAGAGTTAGAAAACTTGCCTCAAAAGTCTTCTTGCTTTTACTTTAATTCAACTATACTTTGGTATTTATATGTTCTACATGATATACTCACATAGGATACCAATTAGTGAAAGTAGTATACACACAAGCTAATTATATTTGATATGATAAAGTATATACTTTGTAACAATCTTATTAGTTTATTAATAAAAGAATTATTTAATTGAAGGCTTTTAATTTATCAACATGGTGCTGTTAAATAAAATGTGATAAACCCATAGTTCTAAGCAATGCTTTTAGAATCATGATGATACTCATGCTAATGAGATCTAAATTCTTAGAAAGCTTAAAACTAAAATATTTTCCAATCGATGGATTCCTAAAACGGGGATTAGTGAATCTGGATAGATTGGTACATACGTTGATTGCTCATTGGATGAGAATGATTGATCTCATAATCATTTGTGTGGAGACACTAAAGCAAGTATATAGGTGCTTATTGGAGAATAAGTTCACTAAACGTGGCTCGCTTAAGGAATACCTAATGGAGTTTTACTCGCCTGTCAATAGGAATTCCTATAGTGATAGTAGTACAAGTGATCTTTGAATTTGAGATTATCAGAGTATCTTGTGTATGATGAGTTATGATTTGACATATTCCTTAAGACCCTTAGGGTATATCAAAGGGTATGCTTGTGTATAATAAGTTATACATGGAGATAATAAATGATCAACAAAGAATCTACCACTTCTAGTAAAAGAAGAGAATGTCCTATGTGATTCGATAAATGACGACTCAATAGTCTTTGGCCAAAGCAGAATGAAATTAAAAAGTTGTTTCTGTAATATCCGAGATTGTTATGTAATTTACTAAGTATCAATAAACGAACTTATGTGAAACTCTGGTGTGATTTCTTCTATTAGATGTATATGTGCTATACATATGTGTTTTATTTTAAGCTATGTGATGTGATGGATTTAAATAGTTAGTTTAGAGTAATTTAACTATTTGATTTGGTTATGGAATTAATTCTATTAATTTCGTGGGATGGTGTTAAAGCATGAGTTGGAGTTCGGAGCGGAATTTAGATACGCGGACTGCGTATTTGAGTCCAAAACGTCAAAATTAGTTAGGATAGACGGTAACCACAGAAATGTGTCAAAGTTGACTTTTTGGTCAAAGTCAATCGGTTGACTTTTTTGGGTAAAAAGTCAACCACGAATTTCTGAGATGAATTTGATGAAATGGAGTCCCATGACGTCCGGAACGTCGACTTTAGTAGGAATCGATATAAGTATCGCAACGTTCGGCTACGGAGGACAAAATGGTTATTTAATTGATTAAATAATTAAAATAATAATATTTTTAGCAAATCAGCAGCTGGAGCACGTGACTAGCTTATTGGGACAAGAGGGGAGTATACGTATTATCAAGATGATTGAGGGAGAGGGAGTTACACTTGTTTTAGTAAAACCAAAACCTTTCATTTTTCTAACTCCCCACTCCATAACTAAATGATTGGATTGTTACTATTATTTGTAACTGATGAATTGTGGACATGGAAGGGCTTGGGAGATCAGTTTTATCAAACTATATATATATATACACCAAGTCCAAGTTCTTTTCTCTTTTGGTTAAAAGCTTCTAATATAGAAAAAATCAAGAGAATGAGAGTTTGAGTGTTGTGACAATTTTTGGAATTTTGGAGAGTCTAAACTAATAAGGGGGAAGGATTATCAGAGTTAAAACAAGGAAGAAATTCGTCCAAGAGGTAATTCATGACCCATATCATATGTTCTTAAGAAAAAAGTATGAAAAACCATGTATAACCATGGTAAATGATTTATTTTGATTTTGTGAGGCTATGTTGATGTTGGTTTTCTGTTATATGGAGATTAAGAATGAAATTCTGGCTTTAACATGTTCCAATTACGTAAAGAATCAAGGAATTCGAGTTTGCATGCTAAGTATTTGATAATATGTCTCTTACATGCCAAGTTGTTCAAATAATGGAAATTTGTTAGTGTTAAAGGTTGTGTTATGTGTATATATGTTAGATTAGAGGATCTGGACAGTAGGAGCCTTTCAATTGCATGCTAGAATCGAAAACATGGATTTTTGTCAAAGTTGGTGGAATGTGAAATCTGTGACTTTTTGGGTTTTTCGGAGCCTTGGAATCATGGTTTCTATGACCCGATTAGTGTATGTAATAATTTTATAAAATACTAGGTAGTATCATGTACAATCTGTCCAAATTTCAAAGGAATCTGAGTTAAATTGAGAGAGATATAAAAATCGGAAGCAAGCATGTTCATAAGAAAAATCTGCAGATTCTAAAAATTTCTAAAAAAATTCTCAGTATGAAATCAGTGTTGGCACATTTTTCAAGGCAGTTGGTTTGTGGTCTTAACATGTTAATTTCTGGGATATAATATTTTTATAAAATACTATGCTATATGAAGTATGTTGTGTCCAAGTTTTATAGTCATATCATGTATGGTTTGGTCAGAATTAAATCGCAAAGTGGGCTGCTCGAAAACGAAAATCAGAATCTGGGCCTGATGAGCAGCGCAGCTGGGCCGCTCATAAGGCTTAGACCTGCGCAGCTGCGCCGGTCCGGGTCGGGTCAGGAAAAATGTCAAAAAAATTATTTTTTTCCCCAGATTCTAATATGGTACCCCTGGACCTATAAGATGCAATATGTTGATGTAATTGAATTGCATGCTAAGTGAATACGTGTTACTTGATAACTTAGTTTAAATATTAGGAATCGTTTTCTCTCAAATTTGAGTTCAAAAACCTAACTGCTTAAACGTGACACATATGATTAGGTTACGTGAAGGTTAATTGCTAGCTTTAACAATAGCAGACATATCAGGCAAGTTTCCTAACCCTAATTTCTATTGGGCATTTATTCAATCCTTACTCATTTCTATCGCAGTGAGGGTAAATATTAGACTTGTGCTAGCTGTTTATTCGTGCAAGTTCCTTTGTTGAGAAGTTATACAACTTCAATTATCTTGCAAGCTTATCGATGATTACTCAGTTATTATTTTAATAGCTATGCTTATAAGTTTCATGTCATTATCAAACTATTCTTAAGTATGTTTCCTGGCCTTTGTTTTCGGCTAGTTATTATTAATGAAAAATGATTTAATTCAAATCTTTCGAAGCTATTTAATGTTTACCAATCCAAATTGCTTTGGTGCGGTCTCGCATGAATACTAAGATGAACAACCCGAATAAACGGGCAAACAGATGTCGAGCATATAGTCCCATTTATGCTTATGCAGTTTAAACTTTATACTTGTGCACAACGTAGGGTACGATAGGCTGATGACCTGGAGTACTTGCAGAGACCGTTGGCAATCTATTTGATTGTTAAACAGTCTGATGGTTTTTCGATGAAACAAAGTAATGTTCAGGGTATTTTACACCCTTTAGTATGATATTGAGAATTTTTTAAATCATATTGTTGATATTCCTGTTTAGCCCTTGATATTTTTTTCAATTGTTGAGATTCAGTCATTCAAATGTTTTTACTCCTGATGTACGTTTCCAAACTTCTATATATACTTGCTGGGCAATTTGTGCTCATTCTTGCTTAAACCTTTCAGTTAAGGATGAACAGGCTGGGGGCTCGGGCAAGGACAAGGGAAAATCTAAGATGAAATGATACTAGTTACCTTATGTAATAAGTAATATTTCCGCATATGATGTAATGTAGCGATAAACGCTAAGTTTAAGTTTCGGTTTATTAAAAGTTGTAAAGACTTGGGATTTTATTTTGAATAAGTATGTAATAGTTTTGTTATTATTATTATTGTTGGAGTTTACATAACTAGATGATGATGTTTGTTGTATCGTGAGCACCATGTCCTGTAATCGATGTTACACGGATTTGGGGGAGTCACAGTTTCTAATATGCATTAATTAGAGTTGTGCATTTAGGATCAAAATACATATAATTAAATAAAATAAGACTTGACAGTAATTTCATGTCTTATATTTAATTGGGACATTGTAGGGTAGAAGGATTGAATTGTACAATAACTATTTACTCAAAGGTTCTTTTATGATTAATGTTGAAATCTATATTATCTGAAAAGTCGTTGATCGCTAAGGGAGCCTACCCTTATTGTAGAATAAATATTATTTATTTAAATGAATTAAATAGTTTAATTTATTTATTTAAATACGATTAGAATTGTTTTAATGTATTTATTCACAACCGATTTAATATGAAGAACCTAAAGGGTCACATCATAAAAGAAAAATATTTATTTAAGAAATATATCACATAATTGTAATTGTCGACGTTGGAAAATTTAAGAAATCCCGCAGGTCGATTTATAACCCGGTTTTCCTCAAATCGATCTTCCTAAGTTATCTCTACCCTTATTCTTTTTATTGAAAAAAAAAAGTTTTGAAGGGTTTTTTTAGGAAAGATGCCAACATGTGTATATGTTGACGATTTGATTTGATTTGATTAACAGAGTCGCCAGTTGGTTGATTTGAAAATGGTTGTACCAACTCAACCGAATTTGATTTGAAAGAGGCCCAATTGCTGGACAATGTCGAAACTTGATCTTTGAAATCGGAGTTTTGAGTTCAGGGGCTTGGTTAAGTGTGGGGAAGGTGTTAGGCACCCCACGACTCCCGTATAAACACGGTACAGCAATCTTTTCAATATTTCCCTTAAAATTAGAATGTGTGAGTGAATGCTATTTAGAAATTGGGCCTTTTGATTGATTAAAAGCTTTGACAAACTTCGTTGAGCCTATATACGAAGGGTTTGATTTGATTTGAAAATCAGTCTTTGATTTGATTTGCAAAAGCATTTAATTTGATTTTTTGCAAAAGCTTTTGAATTGAATTGACAGTTATGTTTTGAAAGCTGGTTTTATCAAACCCTTACACTGACATAGGAATTGAAGCATATCGCTACTCTTAATTTTATCTTTATAGCCTTAAGGCTGCATGCAAATGGTGATTTGTCGGACTGCGAAGCATCCTCGACCACAGGAATATGCAAGTGTCGGTCTCCTCATGGGTATGAAAACCATCGGAGGGATACTGACACGACAATCCATATTTTCACTATGTTGAGACCTTAAATACGGATAACCGTTTTAAGGTCTGTGCATGTACATTTTACCGAGAAACTGGCAGGGTACATTTGTAAATCGAAGTTTGTCCATCATGGGAATCTGATTCTGATCAGTTTGATCATGAATCCCATGATTCCTAGGCTCACATATGAGTGGCTAGAAAACCTGCACAGTTCAAATTTGTAGAGAAATAAATGTATGTATCATCACGTCGCAATGGAACCAAGGATTCATCAATAAATTTTGGTAGCGCGTGGCCAAAGTGTCTCGTTCCCACTAGATAGCGATCTAAGGGATGCGAGGTTGCTTTTGAGCTGAAACTATAAAAATAACTAGATTTAAAGAAATCTCAGCCATTATAGCTTCTAGGTTCTGTCGGGACCTGTTTGAACCTTTGAAAGCTAGAATTGGCGAGATTTAGATAAATCTAGTTCACCCGCAGAAATGTCAGTGCAAATTCATATACAAATGAATGTTAAATGCAGCAGTTGAATAAATTGAATAAAGTAATATATATATAGTTAAATACATATAAAAGATGTAAAAAGGAGATGGGTTTTCACTCGCAAGCCCAGACTGGAATTTAAATATATATATATATATATATAGAAACTGTAAATAGCCACGAAATAATCCAGGCTGTGACAGAAATGAAATATATATATATATATATATAAACAGTAAAAAGGGTGATGGGTTTTCACGCCTGTGCCCGTATTGGAATTATAATTGACAGAAAAATAGTCACCTAATGACTTGGGAGAGCACCCAGTATGGGGAAGTATACAAAAGCAGTAAAATGGCCACGAAGTAATCCAGGCCGAACTGAAAATATATAAATATATATATATTGACAGAAATGTAGTCAACCAGGACTGATAGGAGTACCAGTGATGGTGAAAGTCGCTTATATATGCGTAAATATATATAAAAGCAGTAAACTACCTCGAATTTGACATCCGGGCTTGACAGAATTGAAATGTTAGTATATTTGCATTTAAATATGTACAAAAAAGGGCCAAACCCGGACTGGGAAGATAACCCAGTCCGGTGAAGTTGCCAAAATGTGCGTGCTAGTGCATTGAAGCTGCTGGAGCTGACGGATCGTCAATCCGAGTTGTAAAAATGTTAAAAACAGAGTTTACGTACAAAAATATATCAAATTTTGACCAAAACGGCCACAGAACTAAGTTCCGGGCATATTTAAAAGATAAAACTTGATGTGCAGGTGTAAAACAGTGCAAAATAGTAGTATTGACTTGCTGATCGTAAAAATACTTATAATGGGCTGCACTACGGGCTTTTTGTCTAATCGTAGGCTTTAAACGTCCAAATCTGCCGGTGGTTTTTTGATATATGGTAGTATATGGGTATATCTACGTGTTGGAGTGAAAATATTTGGGTTTGGAAGAGGTGTAAAAGTCAGAAAATCAAATTAACAGAGCTTCACTACGTTCCAGAATTCTTTAAAATGAACGGGGGTGCACCTCTATATATAGGCCAAGGAGCCTTAACTCTACTTGTTGCTACCACAGGTAGAGGTGCAGCTCCCTAGGGTGGGTCCCACATACCCGGCTTCATCGTCTCAGAGTGCGTGCATGCCGGGTGACGCGATGTCAGGTTCGGAACTTCATAACTTTTGATCGCCGTTTGGGGGGGTGCTATAGCTTTTCGAAAAACCCTCACTGAGAGTGTCACAATGACATTGTATTTAACCCTTTTTAAGTCCCCAAACATGGGTTCATTACCGGGTCTTTGTTTCTACACAGTTTGCCTGATGAGCCGTCTGGTGCTGTTTTCACCCTGGTTCACCGTCGTGGTTTTTTCTAACCTTGGTGGCATCAATTTGGCTTGAGTTTGACTGAATTGGATGAGAGTTGGTAAAATGACCATTTTGCCCCTACCGGGGTCGCCCTTGGTGTCGGCATGGCCTCTGGTTGACTTTCGGGAGCTGTTTCCAAGATTTGGATCCCATTCGAGTCTGTTTGTCCTCAGGGTTGGCTCTGTGGCTGACGTGGTCATTCCAAGTTTTCTTCTGGAGGTGTTGTGATGTTTAGGATTATTTTTAAAGTCGACCTGACTTCCCGGACTGATGCCGAGGATGACCTGTACTTCGCGGTTTATTGTCGGGGCTGATTTATACCTCTCTGGTTGCTACCGGGGCTGATTTGAACATCCCGAGTTGCTGCCAAGGCTTCTTTGACATCCCAATATGGTTTATCGGTGCTGTGGTTGTCCCGATATCAATAACTAGGTTTGAGCTGATGTCCCGATATTGAGATTGGGGATAATTTGACGGTCCGATTGACGATCGAAGTTGGATTGACGGTTAGATTGACGATCAAAGTTGGCTGGAGTACCGATATTGGTGATCGGATTTGACTAGAATTGACCGACATTGGGGATCAAATTTAGGCTGAAGGACCGACATTAGTGGCCGAATTTAGATTGGATGTCTGGTGTCGGGACCGGGGTTGGCTTGATTTACGGTTTTACCCTCCTACAATGTTAGTATTGGGCAAAAAAAAATTTGAGTGTCTACAGATGCCCCTCTTTATCATGTTTATGTAATGTAGTGGAATGGACAGGATAAAGAATGCTAGACACTTGAAATATAACAAGATATTGATGATGCAAATCGCAATGCAATGAATATTAACATGTTTTCGCAAATCGCATTTCGCACTTTGTATATCGCATCAGAAATCGCATCGCCATCATATTGCATCGCATCATAAATCAACTCGCATTGCATCGCATATCGCATCGCATCGCAAATCGCATCGCATCGCTTTACCTTTGCCGGTGCTGATGTTGGGGTTGATCTCCACGGTTGACTTTCATCAGTGCTGCTGATGCCTATGCTGGTGTTGACTCCAACGATCTGATTTCCATTGGTGTTGCTGATGCTTGTTTGATGATGATAAACTGACATGTTTCCCATATTTCTGCTGGGGATGTCATTCTTTATGATAGCCTTTGCTATTTTCTTAGTTTAAGCCCAATGGTTTCTCACATCTGCTGATACTCTTCGCGGGGCATACTTTCTGATGTCGTTTGCACATTTTTGAAGACTCCTCTGATGGGGATATATCTCTTTCACCGAGTTACCTCAATGGGTGCTCCCGATGCTTATCCTGATGATAACTGACACCGGTAGTTTGCAAAAGTGCCTACCCTAATAGTAGAGGTAATGGTTGATCATTGGACTGTCCCGATGCCTACTCGAACGGTAGCAGACTTTTTCATCGAGGTTGTGTGTTTAATGTTTGTGCATTTTTGACTCTATTAGGTATGCATGCCTAACGTTTTAATGGAAATATGCGCTGATGTAGCGCTTGTTGCACATGTGCAGACCAGACATGATATGATGATCTTAATTTATCCTAGGTTGATGCATATGCTTAATTGAATTGATGTAGAACCATACCTCACCCTTTTTTGAGGTGATTTGGAGTTTCTTTTCAGGCATGGATTTTGATAGGCTTAGCAGCTCTAACTCCCGTATGGCTCCTTTTGTCATTCACTGAGTAGATTTGGATGTTCCCCTTTTATATGCCGTTTTTGGTGAGGATCTCGCAGGGGCTGCTATTTTCTGGATCTGGATTTGGTGCTGGTCCCTTTGGTGGTCCAAACACTGATGGCTTTATTAGGAGGTATCCTGATATCTTCGCTGAAGTTGCGTTCCACAGTCTACATTACCGGATCATTCTTCGATGCTACGCTGGATTGATGCCAACGGTTTGATCATTGAGTGTGAAAAAAGGGTAAGCTTTTCACTTGCAACCCTGCTGGGTTAAACGCTGGCCTGGCTGATGACCCGGGTGATGCTGACGTCCTGGAGGATGTAGCCAGTTCCTTTATTGCCTAGATTTGAACTTCAGTGTAGAGGCCTCGACTTGTGAGGACTTGGCGCAGGTTGACATGTTTGACGATGCAGATTTCCTTTGCTAGATCTTTTGGTCATCGGGCATCTGTTCTTCCCGAGTTAAGGACTCTGTTGAAGACTTTTCCCTTTTTGTGGAGGGACAGCTGATGTCGCCTTGATTTCTTTCAGGAACTCTCCCTTTTCTTTTGAAAAAGAACTTGATCCCACCGTAGATCCTTTCCATTTCTTGGAATGGAAAAATGCCCCAGCCCTTTCGCAGGTTGTTACTGGGGTTCATAGAAAAACTTTCTTTGTTGACCATGTCCACGGTGAGCAATATCCTACACATTCAGACAAACAACAATATGTGCCGACAACTTTGATGGCTTGGGTCGTCGGGATTAGTATGAGGCATTTGAAATTTAAAGTTTATGAAATTGAATACTTGTATTCAATGCGTTCTCATCTTATCCCTAAAGATCTTGAAAGGGAGTATGAAAATGAATTTTTCCTAAGGAAATCGAAATTTTTGCTTCACAAGTTATGAAATCGCAAGAAAACTTTTAAGCGTCCATGGTCATTTTTCATGGGTAGGATTACATTCACAAGACTTATCTCCCTTCATCAAAGACATCTCATCTTCGCATTAGACACTGCTCTTCACAAGATTAAGATCATATGACATGTGCACCATGTGTGACGCAACCCTTAGCAGGGGTTTCTCTTCTATGATTTCTAGATGATCTCATTTTTTCTTGCAAAATTTTTTGCTTTTCTCGCTTATTTTTGTCTCATTTTCTTAGACTTTTCAGAGTTACCCATATAACGAGTTTTGGACCAATGACTCCTAAACCAGACGGTTTTAAGGCACTAGATGTTGAGACACCCCTTCGAATTTACTGGCTCGAGTAACAAAGGCCACACTTCGAGAAAAGTCATGGGGTCTATTCTTTTTGATCTTTGCTTGAGCTTGTACAAGATTCATTTTCTTAAGCTCTAAATTCCCCGTATAGCAAGTGTTGGGCTGGTGACTCCCAAACCAGACGGCTTTAGGGCACCAGGTGTAAAGACACCCCTCGGGCTTAATTACACGAGTAACCTAGGCCACGTTTCAGATCTGCTCAGGTTTTGATTTCTTGCAATGCTCATTTTCTTAGGTACTGAGTTACCTATGTAACGAGATGCTTTTAGGGCACCAGGTGTAAAGACACCCCTTAGGCTTAATAATTCGAGTAACCCAGACCACGATTCGAGACATTAGGCTGGCTACTAATTGTCATCCTTGTCGTCATAATTTCATACCCCACAGCTAAGAGTCAGGTCAATTGCAAAGTGCTGACATGCATATGAGGTCAAGTTTGCTCAAAAAAGTGCTTTGAACTAGGACGTCGTGCCTAATCAAAAGGTTGAATAGTCTTAATTCTCTAATCGCTATCATGATTCTTGCTCCACGGACGCTTATCAGAATTAATCTAATTTATAACAAGTTAATCAAAAATCTTTTTTTTTCTTTTCCTGAGACTCTAATGCAGGACTTATGTATATTATCGCTAATGCATGGAAATTAAAATCACATAAAGAGATGAAAGAGTCATACCTTATCAACTGATCGCAGTATTCTAAGAAAATTATGATTGGCAAAAGTCGATTGGTCATACCGGATCACCAATGATGGAAGTTAGGATGATGATGGACCATGCTGATGGTGCTGACTGGTGCATGTTGATTGGATGGTTTATAAATGCCCTAATGTTGAGTTGCGCAATTTCCAAAATTGGTCCAGTCTTGTTGTAACGGTCCCCATATTGGGTTGTCGTTGACTTTGAACTTGCCCCAGTCTTGCTTGTCATCTGGGAGGATTGCTTGGTTAATGGGCTGATAAGATGCCGAGATCGCAAAAGTCTTTAATTCGCATGACCCCTATGGTGAACAGGTAGTGGATTTTGGCTTTAATCCTTGGATGCCCCAGTTATTGTCTTTGATTTGTAGAAGAAATTGGCTTTGATGACATTTCTTCTGGTTTGATGAAGGTTTTAGATTGAGGCTTCAGCTCTTTGAAGGTCCTTGTAGATGTTTATGCTTGATATATCACTATGTTGTTGTTCTAACCTTGACGATTGATGTCGAGATGCCTTCGAACTCCAATGAATTGGACTCAAGGGCTTGTGATGGTTGGTGGTGATGGCTTTGACTGCGGCTTTGGTAGGTGACCTACCGAGTGTCCCTGCCAGGATAGATCTTGCTATGGCAGATTCGATAGCTCGGATGACCTTCGAGGGAGATCAGGCCAGGGCGTTGCTATTGACGGCCCATTCTAGTATAGATATGACTTCTGTTGATAGAGGCGAGACTCGAGCCACTCGAGAGGCTACCTTTGCTGAGAGGGATGAGGCCATAGTGTGCAGATGGTAGTGGATATTCTGGCTCATATGGAGACTGAGGGTTAGGAGATTGTAGCTGCTCCTCTATCTTCAGGGAGATGCCGTGTTGGCACTGGTATCCCACTTAGCCACGGGTTTAGAGACTAGCTTTGATTTTCTTCAGCAAGGCCTGTTGACCAGGTGGTTTAATAGAATTTGGCTTTTATTTGTCTTTAGTGTCTTGGAACTGGTCTTTATTTTTTTATTTTTTCTTGAAGGTCAAACCGCGCCGTAGATGGCTGCCTACGTACTCCCGGGTTGAGGTAGATCAGGTCATTCGTAGTTCTATTTTTGAGAGAGGGTTGAGAAGCGTCCCTTTTGGGTTCTAAGTTTGGTTTGATGAGCTTTTGAATTTTTGTTTGTTTTGTGTTTGGATTCAAGGGTTTTTGATTTTTTTTGTTTGGTTTGACCACACCAAGATGGTTGCCTACGTACTCCCGGGTTGAGAGAGATCAGGTCTTTCGTAGTTCACTCTATTTGTGAAAATCTCGACTTTTGATTTTTTTCCTTTTTTGATTTTTTTAATTTTTTGATTTTTTGGTCTTGTGATTTTGTATGCATGGAAAATGAAAGGCATAAGGCTTAGAAAAAGATAACGTCCCAACATCCTCTGGAACTCGCAACTTTCCTCGGGATCTACGTCCGCCTAGCTAGCTGAGGCCTGATATGCCAGTCATCCGTGATTATGTCGCCTTCGAGGCTTGTGATAGAGGTTCCATCTTGGCTCTGAATATCTTCGATCCCTGCCATAAATTGATCGCCTCCTGAATCAGCATATCCCTTAAGGAGGCTTAAACTGGACTCATTGCAGAAAGGTATGAACTCCAGATTCCTCGAGGGGTTGGCTTCCTTGAGAATTTTGCCACCTTTTTCTTCGTCTGCTCCTTCACTTTTCTCATAACCTTGAGAGGAGTTGAGCATGAAATCCCCCTCGCACTGATGTTGTATCTCTCGCAAGGAACTTTCCTTTTGGGCTTTTTCCATATGGGGAAGGATCAGTATTTCCTCTTCATCTTCCAGAAGGATAAGGTCAGGCATGTAGTTGTTGGCTTTGGGTAACAAGATATTTGATGATGGTGGATGAACTTCATTGGGAGATTCTTTTGTTTCTTCGGTCACTCCCAGTATTAGGGTTGGTCCACCTTGTGTTATGCTAGGATGGATGCTCATAGCCGTCACATCCTTTGAACTGCCCGGTTCAAGTGGACATCTTGAGCTCTTTATCTCCCTCTCGCCTTTTTTGGTCATAGGGAATTCTTTCTTCAATTCTCCATTTTTAATGAGGTCCTGGATTTTGTGCTTTAGAGACCAGCATTTCTCGGTTACATGTCCGGGTGAGTTAGAATAGTAAGCACACCTCTTGTTGAGATCATATTGCCTTACTTTGGGATCCATCGGTGGAGCAAGCTTAGTGATCTTTTCCTGAGTAATCAACAGTGCTAACATATTTTCCAATGAGTTGTCCACACGTGTGAATACACTTCTTCTCCGACTCTCCCCGACTCTCGGTGCCGTAGGATTTCAAGGGTTTGCTCGTGTTTGGAATGTTGATTGATATTTTTTATTTGGGAATTCGCATTCCTTTGGACTATTTTTCCTTTGTCGGGATCTTCGGGAAATTTTATAATTCCACCATTCTCGTTCATTCATCATGCTTTGATCCCATTCATTTAGTCGGCGGATCTTGGGGGGAGATATGCTCTTATTCTGAATAACCTCCTCTTTCTCTTGGCTTTCTGATAGTTGAGTGAAAAGCTGCCTTGTACCCTAATGTTGGTGCACTACCAGATTAGCTAGCAGAGTCACTTGACGTTGGATCGCATACAATTTTTGCATTATTATCATACCCTCCTCTGAATTTTCTGACTCGAGGACATTTGTCTTGTTCCTTCGGGGGTAATCCTCTATCTTTCGTGTGTATTTACGATTTGGATACATTTCATCGCTTCCTGACCCGATCATGTTTACTTCCTTCATGTCATGCGGCATCACAAGGTTGGCATTGACATTTGGATTGTCATGTTGTTGGACCACAATATCGCCGTTTTTGATCAGGTTTTGAATTTTATGCTTTAAGGACCAACAGTCTTGCTTACCGTGGCCCGGAGATCCGGAATGATAAGCACATTTCTAGCTAGGATCGTATATTTTGCTTTTTGGATCCAGAGGTGGAGCCAGCTCAATAATTTTCTTGTGATATATTAACATCACCAACATGTTTTCAAAGGAATCGCCTAGTGGAGTGAACACCCGATTTTTAGTTCTTTCGAATTTTCTCTTTCTCTCCTGGTAATTGTTGAATGCAGTATGTTGTGACGGCAGATTGCCTCCCCTCTTCCAAATGGGGGGACTATAGTTAGGTCTCCTAGACTGCCCCTGTATAACGAGGGATACATCTTCATCGCCTTTATTGGGTATCCTTATGGGATCACTCGCATAGTGGCCAGACTGTAATTGATCGGCGACTACTTTCAAAGTCGTGAGATCTTTAATCTTGCATGCTTTCAAGCCCATCTCTGTCATTGTGCCATGTTTGATCATCTCTGAGAATGGCTTTTCTATTCCGGCCAGGATCCTTTCGTAGTAAGGTGCCTCTTGGATGTCTATAAAAGTCATCACCATTTAGCTTCGGTCATAGGTGGGCTGACTTGTGCTGCCAGACGTCTCCATCTTTGGGCATATTCATGGAAAGACTCGTTGCTCTGCTTTTTGACTTTGGACACTTGATATCGATCCGGAACCATCTAAGACTGGAAGCTGTATTGAGTTAGGAAGGCATGAGCTAGCTCTTCCCAACTGTGGATTTTGGCATTGTCAAGTTGGGCATACCACGTCCTAGCCTCTCCAGTGAGACTCTTTTGGAAAAGCTGCATTTGGAGGTTTTCATCTTCAACATAAGACCTAGCTCGCCAATGTATACTTTTAAGTGCGTATAAGGATCGCCTGCCCCACTGTATTTTTCAAACTCTGGGACTTGGAATTTATCAGGATATTTAGCCCCTGGGAATATGCAGAGATCTGAATAGGTAACACTTCCAAGGTTTCCCGTCCCTTTGATTACCCGGATGGTTTCTTCCATTTGTTGGACTTTCCTTCGGATATCACCAGTTTCCCGATCTTCCCTAAGATTTATGATTTCAGGGGTTTTGTGATAGTAGTGTGCATACAAGCCAATCATGTATGATGATAAAGCACGTACTTTGTAAACAATCTTATTTATTTATTAATGAAATATTCATTTATTAAAGGCATTTAATTATCTACATGTTGCTGTTTTTATAATATGTAAATAACCCATAGTTTTAAGCAAAGCTTTTAGAATCATGATGATGATCATGCTAATGAGATCTAAATTCTTAGAAAGTTTTAAAACTAAAATAGTTCCCAATCGTGGGATTACTAAAAAGGGGATTAGTAAATCCGGATAGATTGGTACATATGTTGCTTGCTCATTGGATGAGGATGATTGATCTCATGATCATTTGTGTGGAGACACTAAAGCAAGTTGTAGGTGCTTATTGGAGAATAAGTTCACTGAACGTGATTCGCTATGGAATACCTAATGGAGTTTTACTCGCATGTCAATAGGAATTCCTAATGTGATAGTAGTACAAGTGATCCTTGGACTTGAGATCATCATAGTATCTTGTATGTAACAAATTATACTTTGACTTATTCCTTAAGACCTTTTAAGGCATATATAGGGTATGCTTGGGTATAATGAGTTACATATGGAGATAATGAATGATCAATAAAGAATCTACCACCTCTAGTAAAAGAGGAGATATGTCCTATGTGATTCGTTAAATGACAACCCAGGAATCCTTGGCCAAGGTGAAATGAAATTAGAAAGGAGTTTCTAATTTGCATTATTTGGAGTTGTGCATTTTCTAATCGAAATACATATAATTAAATAAAATAAGACTTGACAATAAATCCATGTCTTATATTTAATTGGGACATTGTATGGTGGAAGGATTGAATTGTATGGTAACTATTAACTCACAGGTTCTTTTATGATTAATGTTGAAATCTATATTATCTGGAAAGTCGTTGATCGCTAGGGAGGCTTATCCCTATTGTAGAATAAATATTATTTATTTAAATAGATTATTAGTTTAATTTATTTATTTAAATAAGATTAAAATTGTTTTAATTGATTTATTCACAACCGGTTTAATATGGAGAACCTAAAGGGTCACACCATAAAAGGAAGAATAATTATTTAAGAAGGTAATGGCATAATCGTAATAATGCATTAAGTATAATTAATTTAATCTATGGTGATAGAATAAATTAAATAGCTTAATGTTTATTATTTAATATTTTGGAAATATTAAATATAAATTAATAAGAGGAGTCTTATTAATATTATTACAATTATTATTATTTTAATTTCTAAAGGAGTTTAGTAATTAATTTAATATTTAGTACTCTCATTTATTCCTAATAAGATTAGGAGACAAATTAATTAAATGAATTTAATTAATTATTCCCATGTGGTGGGAAGCCTAAATTAATTAAAGGAGTTTAATTAATTAAAAGAAATCCCATGTCTAATAGGATTAGAAGGGTTGACCAATGTCTATATAAGAGAAGTCTTATAATAGATATTAGATTGATGCAATTCCAATTGTTGGAGAGTACTCCTTTTCTATAGAGGATAGAAACTAAGGTTTAGCCAAACACCCTCCTTCTTGATAATTTCTCTTTCTTGGTGGATCACCTCTAGAGGCCAAACACTTGGGTGGCTAACGTTGATCAAAGGAAGGAATCTAACCCGAAAATTTAAGGAGATCACGAAGAACAAGGAGTTGAACTAGTACCTGTGGAAGCTTCGTTCTACAAGGGTATGATTCTATAACTTCTTATTTATCGTTTTAAATTAATAATTTGCATAAAGGATGATCCGGGTAATGGTTTTGTAGAAATTTTTTTTAAACTCTGATATATCATGCTTCCGCTAATTTTTGCAATTTGATTGCGTCATGATTTCGTACAAACCCAACATTTTGTTGGTTCTTTTACTAGATCGAGGTTCAGGGATCTGCATTTCCCCCTTTTTGTTATCACTGTGATTGCCACCCTGTGAAGAGGACTCTGCTATTTTGAGCATTGACTGGACCTGAGTGCTTTTACTCTGTTCTCTTAGGAGGATAGCCAACTCTGTTATTTGATTCTTAAGTCGTTCGAACTCTTTTTGAGATACAAAACCCGACTCGCATTGGCTACTTTCAGCCATGTCGGTGGATAGGCTTTGTGCCTTTTCAGTTTATGATCTAGTAGTGAGATCACTTTTTTGTACCTACAACAAAACGTAGGCGTGTCAATTTCCTGAGGTAGGTAAGGACAGGATGCATGATGTGTTTTTTAGTGTTTATCATGCAAAACCGAGGTTAGTTGTTTTGATGGCAGGATGACACTTATTTGACAGGGAAAGTAAATCTTTTATTATTGTCATTTACATTGTGCTCCTCAGTAATTGGAGACTTGACATGGAATTGAAAGAGGAAGGCATGAAGAAGTATCCCGTCGAATTCGGTTGATCAGAAGCTGACCTATCTTAGGTTACTCTCGCGGCTTTTGTTTCGGCATGAAGGTTCCCAGATCATCGCAATCTACTAGAAGGAAAGTTAATCCGATCGTTCAACTAGAGCAAATCTGGGTTGTGCATTTTCAGAAGGCAGCCCCGGAGTCTTAGTCGTCCCCAGAGTTCTTACTTATCACCGACCGGGTTAGCCCCCTGGTGGAGGGACTCACAACATACATTCACATACATCGGCCTTACCACTTATGCATGCAATGACAGTTCATGCGAAGCACTTAATATGGGTGCGAAGCACTAAAGCATTCATTCTCATTCATTCAATGTAAAGGCATAACATTCATACATTCAATGAAAGACGCAACATTCACTCATCCATTGACTGTGGAGACGCAGGATTTCACGCATTCAATAGTTTTAAAAGGGAAATGTTTGAAAAGATTGAAAGCGGCCTAAGCCCTCTACTGTCCCCAGCAGAGTCGCCACCTGTTGACGTTGGAAAATTTAAGAAATCCTGCGGGTCAGTTTATAACCCGGTTTTCCTTAAATCGATCTTCCTAAGTAATCTCTACCCTTAATCTTTTTATTGAAAAAAAAGGTTTTGAAGGATTTTTTAGGAAAGAGTCCAATATGTGTATATGTCAACGATTTGATTTGATTAACAGAGTCGCCAGTTGGTAGATTTGAAAATGGTTGTACCAACTCAACTGAATTTGATTTGAAAGAGGCCTAATTGCTGGACACTGTCGAAACTTGATCTTTGAAATCAGAGTTTTGAGTTCGGGGGCTTGGTTAAGTGTGGGGCAGGTGTTAGGCACCCCACGACTCCCGTATAAACACGATACCGCAATCTTTTCAATATTTTCCTTAAAACTGGAATGCGTGAGTGAATGCTATTTGGAAATTGGGCCTTTTGATTGATTGAAAGCTTTGACAGGCTTCGTTGAGCCTATATACGAAGGATTTGATTTGATTTGAAAATCAGTCTTTGATTTGATTTGCAAAAGCATTTAATTTGATTTTTTGCAAAAGCTTTTGAATTGAATTGACAGTTATGTTTTGAAAGCTGGTTTTATCAAACCCTTACGCTGACATAGGAATTGAAGAATATCGCTACTCTCAATTTTATCTTTATAGCCTTAAGGCTGCATGCAAATGGTGATTTGTCGGGTTGCGAAGCATCCTCGACCACAGGAATATGCAAGTGTCGGTCTCCTCATGGGTATGAAAACCATCGGAGGGACACTGACACGACAATCTATATTTTCACTATATTGAGACCTTAAATAAGGATAACCGTTTTAAGGTCTGTGCATGTACATTTTACAGAGAAATTGGTAGGGTACATCTGTAAATCGGAGTTTGTCCATCATGGGAATCTGATTCTGATTAGTTTGATCATGAATCCCATGATTCCTAGGCTCTCATATGAGTGGCTAGAAAACCAGCACAATTTAAATTTGTCCAGAAATAAATGTATGTATCATCACGTCGCAATGGAACCAAGGATTCATCAATAAATTTTGGCTGCGCGTGGCCAAAGCGTATCGTTCCCACTAGATAGCGATCTAAGGGATGCGAGGTTGCTTTTGAAGCTGAAACTATAAAAATAACTAGATTTAAAGAAATCTCAGCCATTATAGCTTCTAGGTTCTGTCGGGACCTGTTTGAACCGTTGAAAGATAGAATTGGTTCGCCCGCAGAAATGTCAGTGCAAATTCATATACAAATGAATGTTAAATGCAGCAGTTCAATAAATTAAATAAAGTAATATATATATATATATATATAGTTAAATATATATAAAAGCTGTAAAAGGGCGATGGGTTTTCACTCGTAAGCCCGGACTTGAATTTAAATATATATATATATATATATATATATATATATATATATATATATATATATATATATATAAACTGTAAATAGTTACGAAATAATCCAGGCTATGACAGAAATATATATATATATATAGTAAAAAGGGCGATGGGTTTTCACGCCTGTGCCCGTATTGGAATTAAAATTGATAGAAAAATAGTCACCTAGTGACTAGGGAGAGCACCCAGTATAGAGAAGTGTGCAAAAGCAATAAAATGGTCACGAAGTAATCCAGGCCAGACTGAAAATATATAAATATATATATTGACAGAAATGTAGTCAACCAGGACTGATAGGAGTACTAGTGATGGTGAAAGTCGCTTATATATGAGTAAATATATATAAAAGCGATAAACTACCTTGGATTTGACATCCGGGCTTGACAGAATTGAAATGTTAGTATATTTTCAAGTAAATATGTACAAAAAAGGGCCAAACCCGGACTGGGAAGATAACCCAGTTCGACGAAGTTGCCAAAATGTGCGTGCTAGTGCATTGAAGTTGCTGGAGCTAACGGATCGTCAATCAGAGTTGTAAAAATGTTGAAAACGGAGTTTATGTACAAAAATATATCAAATTTTGATGAAAACGGCCACGGAACTAAGTTTCGGGAATATTTAGAAGATAAAACTTGATGTGCAGGTGTAAAACAGTGCAAAGTAGTAGTATTGACTTGCTGATCGTAAAAATACTTATAATGGGCTGCACTACGGGCTTTTTACCGAATTGTAGGCTTTAAATGTCCAAATCTACCGGTGGTTTTTTGATATATGGTAGTATATGGGTATATCTACGTGTTGGAGTGAAAATATTTGAGTTTGGAAGAGGTGTAAAAGTCGAAAAATCAAACTGGCAGAGCTTCGCTGCGTTCTGGAATTCTTTAAAATGAACGAGGTGCACCTCTATATATATGCCAGGGAGCCTCAGCTCTACCTACTACTATCGCAGGTAGAGGTGCGGCTCCCCAGGGTGGGGCCCACATACCCAGCTTCGTCGTCTCGAAGTGCGTGCATGCCGGGCGACGCGATGTCAGGTTCGGAACTTCATAACTTTTGATCGGAGCGTCCATTAGGGGCGTGCTATAGCTTTCCGGAAAGCCCTCACTGAGAGTGTCACAATGACATTGGATTTAACCCTTTTTAAGTCCCCAAACATGGGTTCATAACCGGGTCTTTGTTTCCCCACAGTTTGCCCGATGAGCCGTCTGGTGCTGTTTTCACCCGGGATCACCGTCGTGGTTCTTTCCGACCTTAGTGGCATCAATTCAGCTTGAGTTTGACTGAATTTGATGAGATTTGGTAAAATGACCATTTTACCCCTCCTGGGGTTGCCCTTGGTGTCGACATGGCCTCTGGTTAACTTCTGGGAGCTGTTTCCAAGACTTGGATCCCATTCGAGTCTGTTTGTCCTCAGGGTTGCCTCTGTGGCTGACGTGGTCATTCCAGATTCTCTTCTGGAGGTGTTGTGTTGCTTCATATTTATTTCTAAAGTCGACCTGACTTCCAGAACTGATGCCGAGGATGACCTGTACTTCCCAAGTTGCTGTCGGGGCAGATTTTTACCTCCCGGGTTGCTACCGGGGCTGATTTGTACATCCCGGGTTGCTACCGAGGCTGCTTTGGCATCCCAATATGGTTGATCGGTGCTGTGGTTGTCCCGATATCAATGACTGGGTTTGAGCTGATGTCCCGATATTGAGATTGGGGATGATCTGACGGTCCGATTGACGATCGGAGTTGGATTGACGGTTAGATTGACAATCAGAGTTGGCTGGAGTACCGATATTGATGATCAAATTTGACTGGAATTGAACGACATTGGGGATTGGATTTAGGCTGAAGGACCGGCATTGGTGGCCGAATTTAGATTGGATGTCTGGTGTCGGGACCGAGGTTGGCTTGATTGACGGTTTTGCCCTCCTACAATGTTAGTATTGGGCAAGGAAAATTTTGAGTTTCTACAGTAATAATGTGTTAAGTATATTTAATTTAATCTATGGTGATAAAATAAATTAAATAGCTTAATATTTATTATTTAATATTTTGGAAATATTAAATATAAATTAATAAGAGAAGTCTTATTATTATTATTATTATTATTATTATTATTTAATTCCTAAAAGAATTTGGGAATTAATTAATAAAATTACTCTTTCACATATTCCTAATAAGATTAGGAGGCTAATTAATTAAAAGATTTTAATTAATTATTCTAAATAAGATTAGCAAGCTTAATTAATTAAATGAGTTTAATTAATTATAATGAAACCCTAATCCAAAATTGTATAGGAGGGTTGACTACATCTATAAATAAGAGGAGTCTTATTTTGATTCAAGGTTAATGAAAATTCCAAGAGTTGGGAGAGTACACATATTCTATAGAGATAAAAACTAGGGTTTTGCTAAACACCCATATTCTTGAATACGTATTATTCCTTGGTGGATCACCTCTAGAGGCCAAACACTTGGGTGGCTTACATTGATCAAAGGAACGAATCACAACGGCGGAATTCAAGAAGAACACGAAGGAATTGGAGGTGAACTTGTACCCGAGGAAGCTTTGATCTACGAGGGTATGATTCTATATCTCCATCTCTTTCGTTTAATTGATAATTGTACACAAGGATGATCTTGGTTATAGTTTGTAATTTTTTTTTAAAAGTCTCTTTTATTGCGCTTCCGCACTATTTATGTGATTTGATTACGTAATCGCGCTACATACAAACCTAACAGTGGTATCAGAGCCAAACCTTGTTGTAATTATCGATTATGATGATTCCATATGTATATGGGTATGTGATTGGATTGAATTTTCTAGGCAAAATTTCTTCCTGGTCTGCCTGCGACGTGGGGCAGCTGCGCCGTCTCCAGTTCATTCTAAAGCGCAGTTGCGCCATAACCAGGAAAAAGTTTTCTTGGCTAGCAGCGCAGCTGCGCTACATCCCAGTGTATTATTGGAGCAGCTGCGCCCAACACCAGAATCTGAAAATTTTTAATTTTAATTTTATTTATTTCAATTAAGATAAAATGTTTATTTTGAATTGGAATATAATTAAAATAAAAGATTTTACTTTAACTTGGAATTAGATTCCACGTTTACTTGAATAAAGAAGTTTATTCATATATGGAATAGGATTTCATGTTTCCTTAAAAATAAAGATGTTTATTCTGATAAAGAATAGGATTCAACATATTTTATTTTTTTTCAAGTAATTTTAAGTTAAAATAAAGGAGTTTATTTTGTACTTGAAATTGGTTCCTTGTTAATTAAAATAAAGGAGTTTATTTTGATTTAGAATTGTATTAAAAATAAAGTAGTTTATTTTTATTCAATATTGGATAAAATAAAATAAAGAAGTTTATTATGATTCAAAATAAAGGAGTTTATTTTGTTTTAAAATTGAATTTCTAATAAATTTATAATTTTCCATTAAATGATATCGATGTATATATGGAATGATTTTATTATTCATGAGATGAATGTTATTTATTGATGCGTATGTAGATATGTATGATAATAAATGGGGTGGATTATGAGTTATTGACCAATGCGATTTATTTTAGTTAGATGCATGAATTCATGAGTTTTATTAAATGGGGTCTGCATAACTCGTCTTTTCTAATATTTCTTAATGTAAATTCTATCTCCCTCTTATGTACTTCCCCTTGACTACTGATTAAGGTTTCTATTTATTGTAAATAGTTTTGTAATAGGAACAGTTAGAATTATTTTGAAGAATTGGAGACAAAGGAGCAAGGAGCACTTGAAGACCCATTTGTATTGGAGCCCGGGTTTAAATATAATAGTTATATTTAAATTATGTTATTGCACTATAAGTTTGGCCTTTTGGTTCACTTGGTGGCTCTAGTGAACCAAACTAGAATAAAAGTCCATAATCAATCCGAGTAGAATATAGTATTCTATATGTGCATGCTTGTTATGTATATATATTATATATTATGCAACATGTTTTGCATGTAAATTAATATAACGTGTATTATATATATATGTGCATGCCCGCTAAACAAAATAAGATAATTAATAACAAACTACCCAATGATATTATATTAAGTTGTAACGTTCAAATATATTTGAAATATCAAACGTCGCCTTCTAGCATGGTAAAGCAATAGAGTATTAAATATTTAATATGAGATTGTTGTGCACACACAAGACAAGTATTAAATATTTAAGATGCTGCTTTATTACATTTAATGTTTATAAGGAATTGAACATTACCGCTTTGTTGTGGACACACAAGGGCTATAATTTTCTCTTCACTTATATGAAAATGTTGGGTCTGACTTAACTAAGATTGTTTTAGTTCGGATGTGCACACATTTGACCATTATGATCTAAGAGAAAAAATACAAGGAGTTACATGGTGATGTAATTGACAAGAGTTGTCTACGTATTTATTTATATATAATTTGTTGTGCACACACAAGGTTATATACATTTGAAATGGGATCCTTATTCTCACTAGCAAATCTTTAATTAGATTTGCCGAACTATATATATATTGAGGGTAATATAGTTTGATAAAAATAGTGGGAGAAATCAATTTAAATAAAGTCCTAATTTATTTTGGTAATTAATAAAATGAATGTATAATTAAATGTTGTTAAATTACAAATTTATTTACAAAATTTTATAGTGTCTAATTTACTATCACTGTGTAGCATATTAGATGTTAATTAACCGGACCGAATTAAATGGATTAATTAAGGAATTTAAGAATAGTTCTCAAGGCTGAAAAGCTATCTTATATCCTTAATACGCATATCCCTGCAATGGTTGCATGCAATGCCTCTAAAGAAGAGATTGCTAATTTTAGAAAGTGGAAAGATGATGCACAGTTGGCTCAATGCAACATGCTCGTATTCATGAGTAACGAGCTTCAGCGTCAACATGAAACTATGGATGCTCATACTAAAAATATGCACATCAAGTAGTTGATGATGAGGAAAGTAGGACTACTGGATATCAGATATCTAAGGAGTTCTTCCGATCTAGAATAATCGATGGTACTATAGTATAAACATATGTCCTAAAGATGATCAAATTAATTGAACAATTAGGACAATATGGTTTTGTCATGCATGGAGAGTTGAGTCAAGATTTGATCTTGCAATCACTCCTGGACTCCTTCTCACAATTGTTGTAAATTTCCACATGAGCAAGCTAGATATCAACTTGCCTGAGTTGCTTAACATGTTGAAAACAGTTGAGAGTTACTTTCGAACCAAGAAAGACCAAATCTTACTGATAAGGGCCAAAGGATCTTCTGAAAAGAAGAACAATTCAAAGAAGGTATAAAGAAAGGCAAAAATATAGGATAATAAGAACAAAACTGATACGGATAGCAAAGGAGTTTGTTTCCACTACAATAAGCCAGGAACACTGGAAAATAAACTGTAAGAAGTGTATTGCAGAGGCTAACCAAAAGAAGCTTAATGAAGCTTCGGTTACATGTACAGGTTTGTTCATGAACAAAATAAATCTTTCTGTAAGTTAAGGTTCTACTTGGGTATTGGATACCGTCTTTGGTTCTCATAAATATAGATTTATTAAGGGACCAAGCAGAAGTAAAAAGCTAAACAAAGGGATAAGTAATCCTATGTGTGGAAAATGAAGCAAAGGTTATTGCATTAGTCATAAAAACTTATTGTTTAGTGGCCTACGGGCAAGCCCCATTAGTTTAAATAATTTTTATTATGTTCCAACACTTATATGAAACATCATTTAAATTTCCATATAGGATATGGATGGTTTTAATATTATAATAATGAACAACAATTATTCTATTTATAATAAAATGTTTTATATGGTGTTGGCAATTTACTAAATGAAATTTACATACTTAACTTACACGAAAATAATTGTGCAAAGTGAACAAACTAGTAAAAGAAAAGGATGATTATTCAAAGAGTTGAATATGTGTATTTGTTGAAATACAAATCTGAATTATTTGAAAGGTTCAAAGAATTCAGAAGTGAAACTAACTGGCAAGGTATTAGGATTCTTCGATTGGATTAATGAAGGGAATATTTGTCCAATAAGTTTCTAGATCATCTTAAATAGTTTTCTAATAATAGATGCTTCTTGATACACAATAATTAATTGGTGTATCTGAAAGGAAAAATTGTACCATGTTTGACATGGTGCAGTCCATAATGATTTTACCGACATTCCAGTATCCTTCTAGGGTTATGCCCTAGAAACGACTACATGTCTAAAATATAAGGTAACCTCAAAATCTGACCCCACGACTCCATATGAGATATGGACAGGGAGGATTCTTAATCTTAAGTATGTTAAGATAAATGGTTGTCCAGCTTATGTGAAAAAGTTTCAAAAGGATAAGCTTGAGAAAAGATTTGACAAGTACAGATGTGATAACCCGAATAATTATAGATAGTGAATTACGAAGTATATGAATTCTATGAGTAGAATATATAGTAATGATCCTTAGAAAGAAAATGAACGAGTTAAAGAATATATATAATTAAGTTAATTGAAGGTTATGTAATAAAACCTAAAATTTGTTGAAAAAATGAATGGAATAGTATATATGTATAAAATTTTTGTTAAGATAATGTGTTGAAGTTATTCAACGATAAAAATTATGAAGAAATTTTGTGAAAACCGAGTTAGAGAGGTTTCGTTGATTTCGAGGACGGAATCCTTATAAGGAGGGAAGGATGTGACATCCCGGATTTTTCAAGAATTTATAAATGAGAATTTAATAAATAAAATTCTTATTTTAAGATGTTCAAGTACGAGTATATGTATATGTGTTATATATTATGAAATATGTGAATTGATGTGAAGAGGATTTCAGATATTAATTTTAATATTTATTGAATTAAATAAATATTTTAATTGAATTATTTATTGAGTTAAATAAATAATTATGTGATTAATATGGAGTACTGTAATTAAGTGTAATATATTAATTAAATGAATATTTAATATTTAATATAATTAATATGTAATGATTTTATGTTATAGTTCTAATTTAATTGGGACAATTAAATTAGATGAGTTATGTGATGTGATGTGTTACATGAAATTATAATTAGCAAGTAATTATAATTATGTGATAATTTTATGTGATTAATTGATGTTAAACTTTTAATTAATTAAATTAATGTTAAGATTTAATTGATTAAAGGATAACATTAAAAAGATGTGTTAAAGGATTTATTAAAAGAATTTAAAGAGTTTTTAAAACCGTTTTCCCAAACAAGGCCCTTGCATTGTTTTAAATCCGTTTTGCCAAACGGGGCCTTAACTACTAAAAACTTATTTTTAAAAATAATGTTGTTTTGCCAAATAAGTCTTAGGGCTTTTAAAATTCAAATTGTAACTTAATTATATTAATTGCAATTATGGTATTAAATTGGGTGGTTTAAATATTTGGTAGTTATATATTATATAATTATACATATAATATATATCATATTAGTTATATTATATGTATACGTTAGTAAGATTAAACAAAAGAGTTAGATGTTAGCTAGTTAGAACAAAAGGTTAGTCTGTGTAGAAAGAAAACACAGAAAAACCTAGAATTAGAGAGAGAAGAAAAGAGAAGAAGAAGGAAGAAGAAGAAGAAAGCTTGAGATAGTATCATCCCCTTCGTTCCAATAAGCAAACAAAAGGTATAATCTCTAACTTGAGAGTTTTAAGAATTGCTTTACGTGATTCAAGTTTTAGTTTTATGAAAATATGAATATTCATGAAAACTTATGAGGTTGGGGATATATATGCTATATATAAAATTCAATATGTGAATTGTGATAATAGATGCTTATAATTAAATTATATGATGGTTTAGTTGGTTAATTCATGAATATATGATGAACATGAGGAAATTCATGTTCATCAAAAGTTATAGTGAAATAGTTTGATAATTGGTCTATTTGAAATCAAAAATTATGATTTGATTGTGTAAATTGAGGTTAGATGATGATAACATATTTATAAATAAATTTAAATATGTTTTGATTGGGTATTTTGATTTAAAAAATAGATTTCAGTGTTAATTTTCTTCAAGAAAGCTTATCAATGGTTTTCTTCAAAAAATCATGAATTGGGAGTTGTGATTATGTAAATTGATGATTTTATATGTTAGAACATGTTAGAAACTTTAATATTATGTTTCTGAATAGTTTTATGTGTAATTGTGTTGGCTGGAAGTGGAATTTGGTGTGAAGAAATAAGTCAAATTAGCTTTTTCTCTACACGGTTCGCGAGCAAAAGTTGAGCCGCTGGAGGGGTCCTGCCCCGGCGGGCCTTGCTAAGCCTAACACCCCCGCCCCGGCGGGTGGTAGGCAGAAAAAAATAGTTTTATTTGTTTTGTGAAATTTTATTTGTATAATAAAAGGTTGAACTAATATGGTAAATTTGATGACATGTTAGCATACCTTAAAATGCTTAAAAATAGTAATGAGATATATTAATAATATAATGTGAAATTATAATTTAAAATAATTATAATTAAAGTGAAGGTTTAATTTAAATTATAATTTGTTAAATTATAATAATATAGTTTGATTAATTATAATCAAAGTAGATGTTTAACTTGAAGTATAATTTGTTTAGCTATAACTTAATATGTGATTACAATTTGAAATAATTATAATTGAGGTAAAAGTGTAATTTAATTTATAATTTATTTAATTATGATTTAATGAGTGCATGAATTGAAATTGATTAATTATAATCTAAGTAATTGTTTAATTTAAATTATAATATGTTGAAATTATAATTTAATGCATGACGTAGTTTGATTAATTATAAATGATAATTTGTTTAATTATAATTTGATTAATTAGAATAATGGTTTAAATTAAATTATAAATTATTTAATTATAATTTGATTAACATAAGATGTAATTATAATTTGATTAATTATAATTAAAGTAGATGTTTAAATTATAATTTGTTTGAGTATAATTTAATATGAGTATGTAATGATTAATTGACTAATTATGTAAAAATATAATATGATTATGTGATGTAATTAATTTCGTGGTAATTAATTATTAACTTATTAGTTAATGGGGAATGAGTTAACATAAATTGGTTAACTAACTATGAGGATTAACTATGTGGTAATTAACATATATTATTAATTATACATATAAATTTGACCGTGTGTGTCAAATAAACGGGAGAGTACTATGAAGTGTAAATTAGAATTTACTTAAGCGATTGCTAAGCGTTGCTAGGTAACTAATAGTTGATGTGTATGGTAATACGTTATGTAGGATTCATGAAGCAGATAATTATAAGCTATTTTCGGTAATTGGTAATCTACGAGCCAGGCAAGTCTCTCGGTTCCTATTTTCTACGTGAACTTGATGAATTATTTTAAATTGTATTGCAAAGAGCATGATATGTTATATATGTTGTAAGCATGAATGTTAAAGTCAATTTATGACTACATTGATTGATTAAAGAATGTTGATTGAGTAACATGTATGCCGTGTTACTTTAATTATTATGAGATGTATGTTGAGCATGTTATTATGTGCTATGTGATGCATGAAAACTGTTAGAACCTGCTGAGCTGTCGAGCTCACTCTTGCAAATAACCATTTTTGTAGGTCAAGGATGCAAGGTAATGATACGTGCTAGTTGAATGTTAAGATCAATGGCGATGCAAGAAATTATTTATTCTAGATGAGTAATGTAATTGTTTTAAATGTAATATGATTGTTAAATTATAAGTTGATGTAAGACTTTGTATAGTCATTTTGTTATAACGATTCATGATATAAATTTAAATCGAAAAGATGTAATGTAAAGGTTGCGATTCAAGGCAATAAAGAAAGATTTTATAAAAGTTTTAAATATTCCGCATTTTTAGTGATTTTAATATCGAATAATGATGTCAAGATAGATTAAAGTTGTATTGTTAACGATCAAGAAGGAGAATATTATTGTATAAATTTTGGGGTCGTTACAACAGAATTGTGGTACATCCTAAAGTAAATTTAGGATATATGTTCTATAATCCTATTGAGCAAAAGGTGTTTGTTACAAAACACATTGCCTTCTAAGATAAATGTGTTTATCATTGAAGGGGCTAGTGGGAGGATAATAGATCTTGAAGGAGTTCAAGAACCACAAAACAATTTAAGTCAAAAGGAGGAACCTATAGATAGACCTATTGTACCAAAACTAAATCGTAAATCTGGAATAGTACCGAAGATACCTAGGAGGTATGGATTCATTATAAATGATGATGATGAGGTACGCATCATAGAAGATGATGATCCATGTAGACACTCAAAATTTTATTTTCCTGTTGCTAACACTATAGGAGGGCAAGACTGTCTTTTCAAATTAACCCCGATCTCAATATCGGGTCATCAACTCAACCCCGGTCTCAATATCGGGTCATCAAATCAACCCCGGTCTCAAACTGGACCCTCAAATCAACCCCGGTCTCAATACTGGGTCATCCACTCTACCCCGGTCTCAATACCGGGTCATCAAATCAACACCTCGACCTCAATACCGGGCCATCAACTCAGCCCCAGTCTCAATACCGGGTCATTAAATCAACCCTGGTCTCAATACCGAGCCCTCAAACCAACCCCGATCTCAATACCGGGCCATTAACTCAACCCCGATCTCAATACCGAGTCATCCACTCAATCCCGGGCCATCAAATCAGCCCCGGTCTCAACCCGGGAGGTACAGGTCAGCCCCGGTCTCAACCCGGGAGGTACAGGTCTGCCCTGGTCTCAACCCGGGAGTTATATGTCAGCCCCAATCTCAACCCGGAAGGTACAAGTCAGCCCTGGTTTCAACCTGGGAGGTACAGGTCAGCCCCGATCTCAACCCAGGAGGTACAGGTTAGCCCCGGTCTCAACCCGAGAGGTCAGGTCAACTTTGAAAACAGTCCTGAAGCATCACACCATGTCCAGAGGAAAACCTGGAAGGACCAAGTTAGCCTCAGAAACAACACTGAGGATAAATAGACTTGAATGGGATCCAAACCTTGGAAACAACCCCAAGAAGTCAGCCGAAGGCCATGCCAGCACTAAGGGCAACCTCGGGAGGGGCAAAATGGTTATTTTATCAACTCTAAGTCGATTCAATCAAAATCAAGTCGAATTGATGCCACTAAGGTCAGAACGAACCATAATAATGGTCCTGAGTAGAAACAGCGCAAGACAATTCAATAGACAAACTGCGAGGAATCAAAGACCCATTTATGAACCCATATTTTTTGACTCGGAAAAGTATTTATCCCATGTCATTGCAACGTGCTCGGCTAGGGCTTTTCGGAAAGGTATAGCACGCCTCAAACGGACGCTCTGATCAAAAGTTAGAAAGTTTCGAATCTGACATCGCATTGCTCGGAGTGCACGTACTTTGAGATGATGGGACCCACCACGGGACCCTTGCCACGTGGAGCCACACCTCTACCTATGGCAGCAGCAGGTAGAGCTACTTCTCCTAGGTCTATATATATGAGGTGACCCTAGCTCATTTGAAGAATTTAGAAACGCTCTGAACCCCTGCCCGCTTGGTTTTCCAGCTATTTTCTTGTCTTCCAAACCCAAAATTTTTCACTCTAACAAGTAGATATACCCATATACTACCACATATCAAAAATTAACCGATAGATTTGGACGTTTAAAGCCTATGATTTAGTAAAGAGCCCGTGTAGCAGTCCATTGTGAGTATTTTTACGATTAGAACATTATTACTACTTCATTACGCTGTTATACACCTGCATATCAAGTTTCGTTTTCTAAATATGCCCGAAACTCAGTTTCGTGGCCGTTTTTGTTAACTTTTGGTACATTTTAGTACCTAAAAGCGTTTTTTGGCATTTCTACAACTCGGATTGACGATCCGTTGCTTCTAACAACTTTTATATACTTGCATCTTCGTTATTAGCAACTTCGTTGGACTGGGTTATTTTTTCAGTCTGGGTTTGGCTTTATTTTTTGTATATACTTAACTATATACATACTAATTTTTTAATTCTGTTAAGCCCGGAGGTCAAATCCACGGTAGTTTACTGCTTATATATATATATATATATATATATGCATATATATGCAACATTCACCATACCGGGTTATTTTTCTAGTCTTGGTTTGACTACTTTTCTGTCTATATTTAACTATACATATTTATTTACATTCCAATTTGGCATGGATCATTTTGTGGCCTTTTTACTGTTTTTGCACCATTCACCATACTGGATTATCTTTCCAGTCCTGGTTTGACTACTTTTCTGTCTATATTTAACTATATATATTTACATTCCAGTTCGGCCTGGATCATTGTGTGGCCTTTTTACTGCTTATATATATATATTTATATTTCCGTCCGGGCCTCGAAGTGAAAACCCACTGCCCTTTACTTTTTTTCAATATATATATTTCAATTCTGTCCAGCCTGGATCATTCCGTGGCTTTTACATCTTTTATATATATATATATATATATATATATATATATATATATATATATATTTACTTTCTAGTCCAGGCACAGGCGTGAATACCCATCGCCCTTCTTATGCTTTCATATATATATATATATATATATATATATATTTCAATTTTGTCAAAGCCTAGATCATTCCGTGGCTATTTACAACTTTTATATATATATTTCAATTCCAGTACGGGCTTGCGAGTAAAAACTCATCGCCCTTTACATCTTTCTTATATATATATTGCTTTACTCAGTTTTATTAAATTGTTGCTTTAAATATTCATTTGATATGAATCAGCATTGACATTTCTGCTGGTGAACTAGAGTTCTTTAAATCTCGCCAACTCTAGCTTTCAAACAGTTCAAAATAGGTCCAGACAGAACCGGGAAGCTAGAATGACTGAGATTTATTTAAATCTAGTATTTTTCTAGTTTCAGTTATAAAAGCTACCTCGCGGCCCTTAGATTGCTATCTAGTGAGAACGAGATGCTTCAGCCATTTGCGAGCCAAGATTTACTGATGAACCCTTGGTTCTAGCGATGTTGGATATATTTCTGTACAAATTTGGGTTGTGCAGGTTTATTGGCCTTCCTATGTGAGCCTAGGAATCGTGGGATTCATGATCAAACTTATCAGAATCTGATTCCCACGATGGACAAACTTCACTTTACAAATGTACCCTGCCATTTTTTTTTAAAATGTACATACAAAAGACCTTAAAACGGTTATCCGGATTTAAGGTCTCAACATAGTAAAAATATAGTTTGTCGTGTCAGAGTCACTCCGATGGCTGTCATGCCCTTGAGAAGACCGACACTTGTATATATTTTGTGGTCGAGGATGCTTCGCAGCCTGACAATCACCATTCAAACTGAGCCTTAAGGCTGAAAAGATAAAACTGAAGTATCGATATACTTCAATTCCTATGTTAGCGTAAGGGTTTGAAAACATTCTTTCAAAACATCATTTCAATAATCTTATCAAAAAAAAAGAAGCTTTTGAAAATCAAATCAAACACTTTTGCAAATCAAATCAAAGACTTTTTTTACAAATCAAAACAAACCCTTCATATATAGGTTCAACGATGCATAAACATACTTCCAATCAAGCATATGCCCAATTTCTTCCAGCATTCATGCACACATTGTAGATTTAAAAGAGAAATATTGAAAAGATGCGGTACCATGTTTACACGGGAGTTATGGGATACCTAACACCTTCTCCACACTTAACCAAGCCCCCGAACTCAAAACTTTGGTTTCAAAGATCAAGTTTTGACAGTGTCCAGTAATTGGGCCTCTTTTCAAACAAAACTTGGTTGAGTTGGTACAACCATTTCAAATCTACCAACTGACAACTCTGTAAAATGTTCAAATCGTAGATATGATACATGTTGGCCTTTTCCAAAAAATTCAAAACCTTTTTCACAAATAAAAAGAATAAAGGTAGAGATAACTTAGGAAGAGAGAAAGATCCGGGTTGTGACCCGACCCGTGGATTTTTTTTCGACGTCGACAATCCAGTTACTTACGATGAGGCTAAGAGTTATAGACACTCAGAGAAATGGTAGATGTCCAAGAAATCCAATATAGATCTTTGGAGCAAAACCTATAAGACCAGATTGGTTTGAAAAATGTTTTAAATAAATTTAAAGAGTTGACTGTGATAAAACCTTATTACTAGAAGTAATATTCAAATCTATTTAGATTTTACTTGCGATTGTAGTTTATTATTACTAGATATGGCAAATGGACGTGGAGACGTCCTTCCTCAAATATAAATTATTAGAGAAAAATGTATGTATGATACAGTCAGATTGATTTGTTTAAATGGTTGAAGAAAATCATATATATGAGTTATAACAATCTATTTATGGATTGAAGCAAGCTTCTCAAAGTTGGAACATTCGTTTTGATGAGACAATCAAATGAGTTTGATTTTATCAAAACAAGAATGAACCTAGTGTATACAAAAGGGTCAGTGGAAGCACTGTGACATTCCTAATATTATTTGTTGATATACTATTGATAAGGAATAATATACTAGTGTTACAATCAGTAAAGATAAAGTTATCTAAATATTCCTCAATGAATGATTTGGGAAGAGCATCCCATAGATTGGGGATAAAATCTATATATATAGATTTAAAAGGATGCTCGACTTAACCCAAGGAACGTATATTCATTCGATGCTAAAGGTGTTTCACATGGCAAACTCCAAGAAAGGTCTCGTGATGATGAGCCATTGAGTGCATCTCTCTAAATTATCCCCAATGGAAGAGAGATCGCATGAGTTACTATCATGTATATAATGAAATGTACGAGACCTGATATTGATCAGTCATATTCTGGAGAAGATCAATATAGGACAATGAAAAACATCTTAAAGTACTTAACCAGTACTAAGGATGTGATTATGATTTATGATGGGTCTGAATTAAAACTAAAGGGCTAAACAAACTCAAGTTTTTTAAACTGAACAAGATGACACATATCCACTTTAGGGTAAGTCGTTAATATGAAAGGTAGTGCAGTTGTAATACCCGAGAATTTCCTAATATTATTAATGAATAAATTAATAAAAGTCGAATATTTATGAATATGTGTTATGAGATGAGTTAACTCAATTAATTCAAAATTAAATTTATGATAATATGGAGAATTACGATAAACCCGTAGTGTGACGCCCCCAAATTGTCTACAATCCCTGTAGCAGATTTGGTGCTCACGTAAATATTTTATAAGATAATAATTCCTATCAATCCAAGATTCACAGTATTCCACAACGAACAGTAGTTCTTGTCAGAACATTTACTGTGTTGGGATACCCTCACTTAGATGAATAGGTTTATAATCTCACAGATATTTCTTTCATATCAATAATTCTCATCTATCTGACATTCGTAGTATTAATGTTAGGGTCGTTCTTGGAATCTGAGGGGTGCGACCAACCTCAGTGCATCAGAGAACCACAATATCTTTCAATACTCCCAATTCAGATGTATAGTTCATATAGATACTGTATTTCTTCCTATGTTCTAGAAAGGTAAAAACTACGCAATTGTTAAAGATGATAATACAATATTATATATTCTTAAATTGGCTTACAAATAAATTCCAACTTACTATTACATTAGAGTATAGTGCCCGAGGATATAGACAAATTTACACTGACTGAGTTCTTCCATCCATATTATTGATCTCCAGAACCTTTGACATTTCAACTAAAGTTGCAAAGGAAAAGAATAATTGCAAGGATGAGCTACAGAAAGCTCAGCAAGTTTTAATCAAGTTGTATATTATACTCACACAGTATCTGAATGAAAGGAACATATAGTTCAGAGTATTTTCCACATTTCTAAGAGTCATAAAAACTTATAGGAGTTCAGTCATTTCCAATAGTCACAAAGACTTGTAGGAGTTCTTTAATTCTTAAGAGTCACAAAGACTTGTAGGAGTTCTTTCATTCCTAAGAGTCACAAAGACTTGTAGGAGTTCTTTCATTCCTAAGAGTCACAAAGATGTATAGGAGATCTGTTCGAATATCTCATAGGGAGTCAGCCTAATCATATCCTAGGAGTATGCATATCATCCTACCAATTTAATAAGGTTAGTATTTTTTTAACTGCATGTATAATCTCGGGATAAAAAGGTATCAGTATATATATACACCAAACAATATTAGTTTTTCTACAGTTTATGCTTTGATATCAAATCAAACACATTTTACGCAAATAACAGCTCATATGGCTTAGTTATGCTTGAACAATAAGTCATAACCCTCTTCAAATCACAGATATCACGAATAATGTTTATAACAAGTTCGTATATCAATATATATGACTTGCATTTAATATAGAATTTAAATGAAGTTAGAAAAACTTGCATAAAAAAAAAAAGAAAGTTTGCACATACAGAAAAACTTGTCTGCTCCGACGATTTCCGCTAAGCAATCTAATTTAACCTTTTAGAGAAGACCTATCATTAATAAGATTGATTTTTCAATCAGCATAACATATCGTAATCTCAACTAATCTTCAAATAAGTTATCTAACATTTAGTTACATAATTAAACATTAGACAATTCCTTAACTTATTAGTAATATTATCATTCTTTGATAATATTATCATTATCTTAAGACACTAGTCTAATATTATTAATTATTTAATAATATTTTATTTACTTCTTCGTATTATTAACCATGTAATAATATGTTTAATCCTTTACAGATATTATTAATCATTTAATAACATCTTAATCATTTATAAATATTATTAATCCTTTAATAATATTAGTAATATTATTAATCATTTAATAATATCTTAATTATTTATAAATATTATTAATCCTTTAATAATATTTTATTCATTTATAAATATTATTAATCCTTTAATAATATTTTAATTACTTAGTAATATTATTAATTATTTAATAATATTTTATTCATTAATAAATAATTTAATTTAATTATTTATCTCTTACTATTTAATTTATTTAACACACATAATATGCTATTCATATATTTTTTTATTAAAAAATAATCAAAATACCCCCATAAAGTCTTATTTTACCATACAATAATTATTTAATTATTAAAATCACATTTTCAAGTTTTATAACTCAATATAACTTAATTTTTTCTTTTATTCTTAACTCATTCATAGGCATGAAAAATAGCAAACCAACTTATTATTTTTTTATATTATGGGTAATATCAATATATGATATTTTAGTTGTAAAATTATTTTCTTGCAATTTTCCAAATTCGTTTGGTATTTTTAAATAGGTTAAAATAGTCCAAAATAGCAACATTTATCATACATTATCCTTTTATCCAAAAATTCTGAAATTTATACGGTAGCTACATATTATCCAACAGCGCCTCATGTACAAATTTCACATTTGTCTGAGTTGAACTCACCAAGTTATTATAGTTTGCTTTTAAAATCACGTTTTCTTGTAAAATCCATATCTCCCTTTATATACGTCGAAACATCCCCATCTTTGGACAGGACCTAGTTAACTTGATATAGTATCATACCACAAAAGGGTCAAATTTTCAGACCAACAACACTGTCCGAAATAGCCTTCACCAAAAATGGCCAGAAAACTCATTTGATTTTTCCAGATTTTTGTTGGCAGGGAGTGTTTTACGAACAATGACACCACGGTTGATTCGTTTAACATTTTTGAGTTCTACCACTTGAGTTCAACAGATAACTCATGTATCTAACTCACCTATTTGACGGATCACAAAAATAATATACAGATTTTAAATGGTAAAGCCTCAAAGTGGACTGATTTTCAAGGTTTTTGAGCAAGAAAACTGTTTTGGTTTTCTTTTGATTTCCAAGCTTTTCAACTCTTAAAATGGTACTATCTAAACATGAAACATCATAAAACATGTATATCCACCCAAATATGGCTTAAGATATTAAGCTCAATATTTGATCTAAAACAACCATAACAAAACAAATTACACTAGCTAAGATTTTGAGTTTAAGAGATTTTTATACCTTTAGAGTGTCTCCTTTTGATTTCTCCTTCTTTTCTTCTCTCCCTCTCTTCTCCCATGGTATCACTCCCTCTCTTCTTTCTCTTCTATTCTCGGGTGGGGGTGAGAGAGATAAGAGAGAATTTATTCTCTTTTTCTTTTTCTTTCTTTCTTTCTTTTGTTTTGTTTAAGTTAGTATAAAATTAAGACCAAGGGCAAAGTAGTCTTTAACCATCACTAGGAAAGGGCAAAATGGTCTTTAAGTCATCTTAAGGAAATTTCCTGAAAATTTCCTCACAGGACATATCGGTCATAATCAAATTTCTTTAGGGACAAAATTGTCATTTTACTATGTTTAGGAAATTTCGTTCAAGGATGCCATGGTCAATATCAAATCTCTCTTGGGGCAAAATTGTCATTTCCATATTATTAGGAATCTTCCTAGCAATTTCTTTCCTAGGACATAAAAGTCATTATTAATTTTCTGTTAGGACAAAATAGTCATTTCCCAAAATATCCACCAGGTGACATCATCATGATGACATTATCTTTTGTGTTTCTTTAATGCTGATGTCATGCTTGCATCATCTCTTATTTGATTGGTTGATTTAAGTTCACCTGGATTGGAGGGTATTTTGGTCATTTCACATATAATTTTAAGGGTAATTTGGTCATTTCTACTCCAAAAGGGTATTCTAATAATTTCCCTCATAATTTTAAGGGTAGTTCAGTCATTTCACCTCCAAAAGGGTATTTTAATAATTTTCCACACAATTTTTAAGGATAGTTCGGTCATTTCCTATGTTTCCCTTAAAATTTAACCATTAGGGTTTGATAAATAATATTAGGGTTTGCTAATCACCATTAAGGTTTACCAATTAGGGTTTAGGATTCCCGAATAAGAAATTAGGGTTTTCTAACTACAGATTAGGGATTCTAATCTATCATTAGGGTTTACTAAGGTTATACCTTATTTGGCCAACATTTGATCATTAATCCCTTACTATACACACACAAACGATCATAGATACAATTATAATAACTGTATTAACTATCAAATCTCTATCCGTAATTAGGGTTAGGGTTTTCATCAACTGAATTAAGGTTTATCAATATCTATTAAGTATATCTCTACTCATATTTCTCAGTCAATACCTAGTTTGACCATCTTACTAAACTCGTATCACAGATACTCATCACAATATTGATAATTAATACAAAAAAAAACTTTATTCGTAAAATTTTAATTGTTTAAAATTTTGTGTCCTCACACGTAGAATGCCTTGCGTGGCACGAGAATGAAAGTGATGAGAAGCTTAACTTAATGCTTATATATGAATTGCCTAGTGTGGCAATGTGATAAGATAAGGATGTTATTAATCAAAACAAGAAAGTAAGTAAATTATTATAATTTTTCCCAGAGTGGCGCAACTGCGCCACTTCTGTATAGTAAACCAGCGTAGCTGCGCCGGTAGTAAGACTTAGAAAATAAACTATACTTCATGCATAAGTTACAAAGGTTAATTACCAACATTGATTAAAGAGTGAATTAATGAGTGATGGATTAATTAATATTATTGTTAATTAATATTATGAGTGATAACTATGGATGAGTAATTAATTAATATTGATTAATTGTTATTGTGAATAATAGAATATTAACAAGTAAATGATTTATAAATATAATAAGATTATATTTACTCAATTAATTATGTTGTGCAATGTTATGTGATATTATTCATATAATATATAGTGACTACATTCTATTTAAAAAGGGAAAGTGTAGTGTGACACTAACATGTGACTATACAATATACAAGAACTATATATTAAGATTAAATAAACTATATGAGTACATAATGAGCTTATTGGACAATAGGTGTGTGTGAGAACATTAAATAAGTACCTCATGAATATTTTACTAAGCAAACAATTGTTGATTTATGATCACTTCAATATATTAATATAATTGAAATAATAGAGTTGGGATAATGTAATGAGATAATACCCGATTAAATTATATTTGGTATGATGAAATGTACATTAATTATATGTTGATATATATATATATATATATATATATATATATATATATATATATATGTACCCCAACTTGATACATTGTAATATTATTTCCTTATTGAAATTTTATTGGGAATCTAAATGAATTTAACCTAAGTATACATAATATGTATATGTGTGCACTCTATAGTATATGATGTTATTACATTCCAATTTGCCAAAATACTGAGTTCTTTAAGCCTTGTCCCATAATGAGAGTCTTCCCTCCTCACGTGAATGACAAAAAGGCTAAAGCCTATTACTTGTTCTTAAAAATCAGCAAAAGTAGCAATGATCATAAGGGGAGTGGGCATCATGATGGAATTCAACAACTAACCAACTATTCTTCATTGCCCATCAAACTATTCCTCATTCCAATGGTTTGTTTTGATGGAGAATTTCATTGTCTGGACACTCAAAACTCTATAAATAAAACTCCTTCCTTCACATTACAATATGTTGAGATATTGCTAAGAGCTAGTATACTGAGATATAGAGAGAGATATCACTTGAGGGAGGTTTTATATAGCAGCATTGTAGAAAGCTTTATAGAAGCAAGTTCATATCACAAAATAGCAGAGGTATACCTCTGTTCTTCATTCTTTAAATCTCTATATTCTTGATTATGCTTGAATTAGACGATAATTGGATTGAGAAATACTTGCTATGTGTTATATAAGCTTATAAACATGTTAGAATTGCAATGTGGCTTGTTTAGAGTCGATTCGTGAAGGAATTTTTGTAGTTGGGTTTGTTAACTGCCGAAGCAGAAAGCTGCTCAATTCTGGCCGTGACACGACGCAGTTGCGCCCTTTTTATACTAGGGTGCAGCGCAGCTGCGCTAGGCATTGATTCTGGAATTTCATTCCTGCTGAAATCTGTTAAGTGCTAATGTGTGATATTACTTAAGACAAGCATGAAAACTGGTCTAACTCACACACACACACACACACACACACACACACACACACATATATATATATATATATATATATATATATATATGTTCCTTGATACAACATGCATGTTCGTGGCCGTGATAGTATACATTTTTGAAGGAAAACTTATAGTTTTAAAATGAACTTGACATGTTATATTGATGATTAAAGTTCTGACCATATGAGCATGTGTATGTGGGTAAGATATAAATGAAACACAATTTAAAATCTGTTTGCATGTGTTAAGCCATGTTAGCCTAGTTCAAGACGACTTTAAAGAGAAACTTGAAAGTTTTAAAGAACTAATGTTCATAAGCATGTTAAGGAATACATTCTGATATTCTGTTATGCATGTTAAAGAACTAATGTTCATAATCAGCTTCTTTTCCCAAAGTCACAAAAGAGGTTATCATCAGTTTCTTCAGAAACAATATCGTCTGTCGATATGGACAACCGGAGGTGATCGTATCAGACAACGCCAAAAACCTGAACAATCAAATGATGGTAGATCTGTGTAGTAAGTTCCACATCAAGCCTCTCAATTTCGTCATCTATCAGCCCAAGATGAACGGTGCTTTTGAAGCGGCCAACAAAAACATCAAGAAGATCATGCAAAAAATGTCCGCCAATCACAAGGACTGGCCTGACCTGCTGCTTTTAACTCTGTTAGCATACAGGACGTCAATGCACACCTCTACTGGGGCTACCCCCTACTCGTTGGTATATGGCATGGAAGCAGTCGTTCCCATAGAAGTAGAGATGGAATCTTTGTGAGTGTTGATCGACGCTCAAATAGATGAATATAAATGGTTGCAAGATCGGTATCATCAACTATCTCTTATAGATGAAAAGAGAGATACATCCATTTTCCACGGACAGTTATACCAGCAAACGATCGCCATATCGTACAATAAGAAGGTCCGAATTCGACAATTCAGAGAAAATGACTTGGTGCAAAAGAAAATCCTTGCCAATCAGGATGAAGCCAAAGGAAAATTTGACCCAAACTGGGAAGGCCCTTTCAATGTCAAAGAAGTGTTAACTTGGGGCGCTATCAAACTACAAGAGATGGATGGGACCGACTTCCCCAAATCATCAATTCAGACACCGTGAAAAGGAATTACGTCTGAACCACATGCATACCCGCATTCGGGTCCTACAAATCAAATCAGGTTAGGTTTTTCACTAGAAAGCCTGAACTATGAATGACCTGATCTCCCTCAACCCGGGAGTACATATGCAGCCATTTCTGGTGCGGTTAAACTAAAAAAAAATCCAAAAAATCCAAAATCAAACTATTCCGGCATACAGCCGAAACTACGAATGACTTGATCTCCCTACACCCGAGAGTACGTAGGCAGCCATTTACGGTGCGGTCTGACCTTCAAGAAAAAGAATGAAAAAAATAAAAGACCTGTTTCCAAGACACCGAAGACAAATAAAAGCTAAATCCTATCAAGCTATCCTGGTTAACAGGTCCATCTAAGATACTCCCTAACATCTCAACTGTCAGTCCATCAAGGAGAAACTTAAGATACATCAACAACTGCGAGTCATGAAAGAAATGGTAATCACTCAGCAATGATAATACATCTCCAGTCAGGAAAGTGCATCAAAAATATATTTCTCTGATATAGAAAAACTGCTTTATATACATAATGCCCTGTACATGACAAAAATGGCTGATCTAGTCTGTGCAGGAAAAATAAAGCTAGTATATGGACCCAAGGATAAGCGGGTCAGCAATGCCAGCATGGCAACTCTCTCTGAATATGGTGGAGCAGACGTAAGTGCAACCCACTCAACCTCCATACGGTTCAGAACATCCACAGTCATCTGCAAGGTGGCACTGTGGTCATCAATATAAGCACTCATCTTGGTGATCAAACCATGAGTGTAAGATCGAAGAGCAGTACTATCAGCAATGTGGAAGTCACGGGAAGCTATAGCCTCATTCCTCTCCGCAAAAGCTGCATCTCGAGTAATCAAAGTCTCCTCAATCTCAACATATGCTGCATCCCTAGCCGAGCGAATCTTGTCTCGCTCTACAACTGCAGTATCCAGAGCAGAGCGGAGCTCGTCCCGCTCAATCAATCCAGCATCCAAAGCGGCCCTGAGACCATCCCTCTCTGCAAAAGCTAAATCTCTGTCAGACAAGGCAGCCAACATCTGTGCTCTAGACGAGTCTCACTCAAAGGTCATCCTGAATAGTGAGTTTGCTAAAGCCAGATCTGTCCCCATAAGAATGGTCGAGGAATTGCTAACCAGAGCAGCTGTCAAACCCATGAATAGCTCATCCTCGGTAAGAGAATCTGGATCCTCCATGGGCTCCTCCTCATCAGAGTCCACACTAGGAGATGAATAAGCCTCTTCTACCACTCCTATCTCTGCCTCCAACCACGCAGAATACTCCAGAGAATAACTAGGATAGCTACTGAAGAAATTAGCCTTCTCCCGATGAGTCCAACACTCATATACTCTGACCAAGTCGGCGGATGACATGGAAGAAGCCGACATCCTCTGATCAGCAGACCCCTCAAAATGGTTCAAACACTGCAGCTGATAAAACTGACACATGATTGCCAAAGGATGGTAGGTAGTCACTCCTCTTAAACCGACTAGGGGCAAATAATCCAGGCCAGATGCATGAGTGATAAAGCTATATGGGCATGCTAGCCCTGAGCATGGCAATATCACAAACGAATGCTCAATATCCGACAGAAATACCGACCAAGACTCTGCATCAATGCACTCCCCAGGATGAAAAGAGAAAGCTCTGGATGTCTCGTAAGTAAAGAAAAAAACCCTAGGCCTGAATGATCCAATCGGTCATATATGAGACATCAACTATATATACAACAAGACCGAGTTGCCCCTAAAAATCCCTTCTGGATGGGTACTATAATACGTGGCGGATCTAAATATCTCAGCCAATATCATCGGGATGATGGTGCTACCCTGTCTAAGGGCTCTAACCATTACTACCAATACCACATCTAGATGATCGAATTGCAACGACATGTAGACATATGCCACAACACACATCAGCCGGATGTCTATCCTGGCAGCATGCCATACCTCTTCTGAACAAATAAAATCTCTGACGTGGCGACCATAACTGTCAAGCTCGCCAAAGTGCTCAATCAAGAAGTCCATAGAGATCACGTACCCTGAAACAATCTCATCCATGACTACACTTTGACGAAGACTGGACAGCCTGATAAACGGCTTCCTCATATCACTAATCGCCGTCCGAGCGCACGACAACTCTAAATTCAAGCTAGTAAATCTCTGGTACTCCTCCAGAATTGGTGTCAGCTCACGCCGCCTGAAGCAAAACACCTTCCTGTCAGTACTCCAGCAGGGTAGAAGGCCCTCAACAAATCCGACCAGAACCCAAAAATCCGCAAGGGCCACTGAATTTCCCAACATCTGGTGTACAGTCCCCCTAGCAGGAAAAGGAAGACTATCATACTAGGACCTCAATGATGCTGCCACCGTAGATGGTGGTAAATGCTCAATACGACTAACTGCAGACGACGTCATCTGTAGCACCATACCACAAGATCGTCCAGAGGTCAAGTCAAAACACAGCTGTCTGGATGCATACACATGACATAATACATACATGATGACAGTAATATAAACATGATATAGAAGATAAGATATGGCAGGAATATCTATAAAAAGCTATCTACTTCATACAACATACTTGTATCCTGATGCAAAATAAAAGGAAGAATACAGAGAAAATGGGGCACCACCACCCAAATACTATAGTGGTGTATCAAAATGATAGCACAAATGCCGAATAGCAAAATAGTGGCTGACCAAAAAGTATAGCTCCAATAGTTATCAGAGGAAGTCGTAGACATCAATGTCGAATCGATCAACCTGCTCCATCTCCTCTATCTGCACAAAGCTTCTAGGATCAGGCATATCTGGGTGATATAAGGGAGGATCTGCCCTTGTATAGCTGCTGCTAAATGGACCTGAAGAGGGACTTGCTCCTGAGCTGGATGGGTCAAAAGAAGATGCTTCTGATGGATCTCGACCATGGTTCCTGATAAAGAAACGAGCCTGCTCCAACTCCCTGGTCAGATCTACTATCTGGTCTGCATGAGTCAGCTCCCTGAGGCAAGCTATCCAAACTATCATCATCAAGGATCCTGGCACTATGTATGCCATAAACTGGGTAGCCCGAGTCTGAGCTCCGATAGTACGAGAGCTCCACCATCTGCCAAATGCCTCCTGGCTGTACGGACCCTCTGATAGGGTGAAGCCATCAATGCCCTCCAAAGGGATGGCTATCAAAGGCACAATCAATGGCCAATGATGCCAAGCTAGAGGAATAATGGGAATACGAATCTCCCCCGTGATGCTCCTAATAGCACGCTCTCCAAGATAACGCTTCCAGCCTCCCGCCGTCAATAATAGTACCCTGCGGGTCGATAAGTCAAACTCCCAGCAAGTAGGGACTCCTTCCTTAAATCCAACGGTTAAGTGCTCGGATGTGTACGGCGTCCAGGTGATCAAATTCGCTGTCAAAAGCTCGAACTGTAAATGGGCATGAGTGAATCCCTCAGCAACAGGGACCTCCGTCAAAGTGGAGTGATGCCATCTCCGTCCTCGAGGATAGCTCTCCAGACCTAAAGCTGTAACGGGCCGTAGGCAAGGAAGCCTCTCAAATGCCCAAAGCTAACCATGTAAATACCAAAAGTCCTCAGTGATTAAGACTGACAAAAATGCTGAAATCAAAAAGGTACAGAAAGATATACTCACCAGCAGGAATGGGTAAAATCCTAACCAAGCCTCCGTCGTACCCTCCGAAAGTATGCGCATGCCCTAGAGAAAATAGGCAAAGGTATAGGAGCCCCAACATAGTCACTGAGGTGCTCTACATATTGAGTGGCACTGATCAAAGTGAAGGACACAGTAGACGAGTTGTCCGCCACGAAACAACCCATGATGTTCGACAAAAATAATCGCCTCAAAATGCAATCTCTAGCCCTCTAGTCATCAGGCGGAGGGAACTGCAAAGTCCCATCCTGGGTATATATACTCAAGGGACCAGATCAGACTGCCCGACCGTTGAATGCCGTCGTCAGGACTCCCAGCAGGGACCGAATGATAGCGGGCAAAATGTCAGTTATGACAGGCACTGACTTGCCCTCAAACTCAATGCCGGTGATAAATCTCCAATCCATAGGAGTCATCATCACCTCGCAATCTAGCAAATGAAGGGATTGAGTCTGGTGGAACCAACGCTCAGACAAAGCCTTCATATACCCCCAGGGGCAACGGCGGGGAAGGATCAATAAAAAGGCTTGAAATCCCCAGCCATCTACAATCTCCCTGTAATCCTCATGCAAGGTGTGATACAGGGAGTGCACACTAAACCAATTCCCTCGAGGCTGCATAAAGTCAGGAACCTGCATTAAAAACCAACCCAAGTCAAAAACCTGAGCCCCGAAAATGGCAAGAAGGAAGAAAAGAATCCAGAGAGAAGAAAGACTTCAAGTCACCTCATTGGAGTGAAGATATCTCGAAGGATGGCGACTCAAGTCACCCAGTAGCTCCTGAGTAGGCACAGCAATGCCTGGGACCTCCGCACGTGGAGCCTGAGCGGGAGCAGGAACAAAAAATGGAGCCTCCTCATCATGAATATCCAATGGCTGCTCGTCTTGTGCTGGACGAATCCTGCCCTCTACCAGTCTACGAGGCGTCCTAGTCGGACGTGGCTGTGGCACAGCAGAAACCTTCCTATGTCTAATACCCGAGGAGACCCTACTGGGACTACTGGGTCTATCACGATCTATATACGGTAACAAGTCTCCATATCACCTCAGAAAGGATGCGGTAAGCCTAAAATATATGGCTTATCATTTTTAATAAGTCCAGCATATATCTCTAGGTCCTAAGATATGTATGGGTTAGTCAAAAATACCCAGTAAAGTTAAAACTGCATGTTTTCAAAACCTAGCAACTCAAAACCTTTATGGGTCAGTAAAAAATTTCCCCACAGAGTCAAAAATATATGTTTTTTCAAAACCTAAGATTTTGGAAAAAAAATTCCAGAGTCTTCTTTGTAAAATGGACTATCCACAAGCACACAAGCATGCCTAGGTGGCCATTCAGTAACACACCTACCCAAAAATAGAAACAGTTCATGTTTATAAAAGAAAATCAAAAATCAACCTCACATGGTAGCCAAATTACCATGGATATTTTTAGTTGAAAATCCAGGCTCACTAGGCCTCAAAAAGGATGACTAAACTGATCAAAAAGTACAAAAATTGACTGTCTCAGAACCTAAATTTTCTTACATCCAAACGTGCATTACAGTAAGATATGCATACATATGTAGTCAGAAAATTTTTTACAGGTCATATAGGCATACATTTTTCATACATTGCATCTAAAATCACCCTAGGCGGTTTGCATGCTTTTATCAGTCAAAAACTGCGAATAAAGCTTGTAAAACATTACATGCTCTGCGCTGAACGCGTAGGAACTAACGGATTCAGAAAATAGCTGTCCAAGCTGCGTAGATCTGAAAAAGAAGATCGGAATCCTTTCGAAACTCAAAACGGGAAACTTGCAAAATGAAAATCCCGCAGCACATTAAATAGGCCAGGTAGCCACACCTCCACCTGCCGCTGTCGCACCTCCACTTGCGGTAGCCCAGGTGGGTCCCACTTCCCCTGGGCCCGATTTAGTTCGAGTTAAAACGGAGTTTAAACGGGCTGCCAAGTCAAATTTGAAGAGAAATCGCTACGCGATTGAGCGGTTTGGCCAGAAATCTTGCGTTTAAGCAGCATAATCCTGACAGAAAGGGAAATTCCACGAAGACCCCTGTTATTCATCTCGGAGCCTTGTCCAGGGTTCAACAAGTCAAACTGTAGAAAAACTGTGCAAGAATTGGGTAAAACTGCCAAAAATTGTCATTTTTGAAGTTCGGGTACTGACCGAAATAGTTTCAGCCGTTAGCTCAGCCCCAGTAAAGTTTGGGAAGTAGTTTTAGCCATTGGTTCATCCCCAGCAAAGTTCGGGTACTGATCGAAGTAGTTTCAGTCGTTGGCTCATCCCCATTAAAGTTTGAGTACTGACCGAAGCAGTTTCAGCCGTTGGCTCATCCCCAGTGAAGTTCGGGTACTGATCGAAGAAGTTTTAGCTGTTGGCTCATCCCCAATGAAGTTCGGGTACTGACCAAAGTAGTTTTAGGTGTTGTCTTAGCCCCAACGAAGTTCGGGTACTGACCGAAGCCGTTTCAGCAGTTGGCTCAGCCCCAGCAAAGTTCGGGTACTGATCGAAATAGTTTCAGCCGTTGGCACAGCCCCAGCGAAGTTCGAGTATTGACTGATGCAGTTCTCAGTCGTTGGCTCAGCCCCAACAAAGTTTGGATACAGATCAAAATACGATCCAACCATTGGCTCAAGCCCAATGATGTTTCAACTGTCGGCTCAATCCCAGCCAAGCAATAGAAAGGATCCGGTGACGGAAGCAATTATAATAATCCATCACAAAGGATGGAATCTATTATTCACATCCTCAAAGGGATCTTTGAGGTAGTATCAATTAGATCAACCTCAGTCAGAATCTATAAAGCTATCGTGGAGAATGTCATCTCCAGCAGATCCAGACTAGGACAATCTGTGATAGCTCATCTTCGACAATCTCATCCCCATCAGAATCAAATAAGTTATCGTGAATGATGTCATCCCTAGCAGGAAATGAAAAAATTAGTTCGCGGTAACTTCCCAACAACATCAATGGCTGCACATGACAACGTTATCCCCAGCAGAGTGATAACATAGGCGGCTAACAAAAGCCCCATTCCATTCAAAGATGCCCAGCCTTCGAAGCAGCTCTGGCACTTTTTATTTCCAGTGTCTAATAATATTTATCCTGTCCATCCCATTACATTGTATGGACATCATAAAGAGGGGTATCTATAGACACTCTAAATTTTCCTTGCCCCAACACAGACACTATAGGAGGGTAAAACCGTTAATTAATTCAAATTCGGCCACCAATGCCGGTCCTTTAACTCAAAACTGGCCGCCAGTGCTGGTTCTTAAACCTAGATACGATCCCCAATATTGGTAACTTAAATCCGATCCCCAATATCGATATTCCAGCCATCTCCGATCTCCAATCGGACCATTTATCCATCTCTAATCTCTAATCGGACCATCTATCCAGCTCTGCTCTCCAATCAGACAGTCTATCCAGCTCTGATCTCCAATTGGACCGTCTATCCAGCTTTGATCTCTAGTCAGACTGTCTATCCAGCTTCGATCTCTAATCGAACCGTCAATCCAACTCTGATCTCTAATCGGACCGTCTATCTAGCTCCGATCTCCAATCGAACCGTCTATCCAGCTCCGATATCCAATCGGACCGTCTATCTAGCTACGATCTCTAATCGGATCGTCAATCCAGCTGTGATTTCTAATCGGACCGTCTATCCAGCTCCGATCTCTAATCGGACCGTCTATCCAACTCTGATCTCAAATCGAACTTTCTATCCAGCTCTGATCTCCAATCAGACAGTCAATCCAGCTCCGATCTCCAATCGGACCTTCTATCCAGTTCCGATCTCCAATTAGACCGTCTATCCAGCTCTGATCTCCAATCGGACCGTCTATCCAGCTTCGATCTCCAATAGGACCGTCTATCCAGCTCTGATCTCCAATCAAATCGTCTATCCAGCTCCGATCTCCAATCGGACCGTCTATCCATCTCCGATCTATAATCGGACCATCTATCCAGCTCTGATCTCCAATCAGACCGTCAATCCAACTTCGATCTCCAATCGGACCGTCTATCTATCTTCAATCTCCAATGGGACCGTCAATCCAGCTTCGATCTCTAATCGGACCATCTATCCAGCTTTGATCTCCAATCGGACAGTCTATCCAGCTCCGATCTCCAATCAAACCGTCTATCCAACTCCGATCTCTAATCGAACCACCTATCCAGCTCCGATCTCCAATCGGACCGTCTATCCCACTTCGATCCCCAATCGAACCGTCTATCCAGCTCCAATCTCTAATCGAACCACCTATCCAGCTCCGATATCCAATCAGACAGTCTATTTAGCTCCGATCTCCAATCAGACCGTCTATCCAGCTCTAATCTCCAATTGGACCGTCTATCCAACTCCGATCTCTAATCGGACTGTCTATCCAGCTTCGATCTCCAATTGGACCATCTATCCAGCTCTGATCTCCAATCGGACCATCTATCCAGCTTCGATCTCCAATTGGACTGTCTATCCAGCTCCGATCTCCAATCGGATCGTCTATCCAGCTCTGATCTCTAATCGGACCGTCTATCCAGCTTTGATCTCTAATCGGACCATCAATCCAGCTCCGATCTCTAATCGGATCGTCAATCCAGCTTCGATCTCTAATCAGACTGTAAATCCAGCTTCGATCTCCAATCGGACCATAAATCTAGCTCTGATCTCTAATCGGACTGTCAATCTATCTCTGATCTCCAATCGGACAGTCAATCCAGCTTCAATCTCCAATCAGACCGTCTATCCAGCTCCGATAGTCAATCAGACAGTCTATCCAGCTCTGATAGTCAATTCGACCGTCTATCCAGCTCTGATCTCCAATCGGACCGACTATCCAGCTCCGATCTCCAATCGGACCGTCTATCCAGCTCCGATCTCCAATCGGATAGTCAGTCAAACCCTGACCTCAATATCGGGCCTTCAAGTTAGCCCCGACATCAACCCGAGAGGTATAGGTCAACCTGAACATCAACCCAGGATATGTCAGGTCATCCCCGGTCTCATCCCGAAAAGTACAGATCAGCCCCGACGTCAATCCAAGAAGTGTAGTTCAGCCCTAGAGACAACCCTGGGAAGCCAGATTCATCAAAGGCCGTACCGACACCACAGGCAACCCCGGGAGGGGAAAACGGTCATTTATCGGACTCTCAACCGATTCGGTTAAACTCAAGTTGAATTGTTACCATCGAAGTCAGAATGAACCACAACAACGATCTCGAGTGCTAATAGCGTAAGACAGCTCAATGGACAAACTGCGGGGAATCGAAGACCTGGTTATGAACTCATCTTCTTGGACCCAGAAAATGTTTTATCCCATGTCATTGCGACACTCTCGACGAGGGCTTTCTGAAAAGGTATCGCACGCCTTAAACGGACGCTCCGATCAAAAGTTTGAAAGTTTCGACTTCGACTATGCGTTGTCCAGAGTGCACGTACTTCGAGACAACAGAACCCGGCACTGCGGGCCCCACCTGGGGAGCCGCACCTCTACCTGCAGCAGCTGTAGGTAGAGCTAAGGCTCCCTGACATATAAATAAATGTTCACCCCCTTCATTTTTAAGTTTTTAAAACGCAGCGAAGCTCTGCCTGTCTGATTTTTTGACTTTTACACCTCTTCCAAACCCAAATATTTTCACTCCAACACGTAGATATACCCATATACTACCAAATATAAGAAAAAAAACCCGGTAGATTTGGACGTTTAGAGCCTACGATTTGGTAAAAAGCCCGTATTGCAGTCCATTATATGTATTTTTACGATCAGAAAGTCAATACTAATACTTTGCACTGTTTTCCACTTGCACACAAAGTTTCATCTTCTAAATATGCCCGGAACTTAGTTCCGTGGCCATTTTCGTTAAAATTTGCTATATTTCCGTACATAAACGCAAATTTTTGCATTTCTACAACTTGAATTGACGATCTGTCAGCTCCAGCAGCATCAATGCACTAGCACACACATTTTTGGCAACTTTGTCGGACTGGGTTATCTTCCGAGTCTGGGTTTGGCCCTTTTTTGCTTATTTAATTGCAAATGTACAAACATTTCAATTCTGTCAAGCCCGAATTTCAAATCCGAGGTAGTTTACCGCTTTTATATATATTTACGCATATATAAGCGAATTTCACCATCGCTGTCTAGTGGGAACGAAACGCTTTATCCACTCGCAGCCAAGATTTATTGATGAATCCTTGGTTCCATTGCGATGTGATGATGTATATATATCCATTTCTGTGCAAATTTGAAATGTACAGGTTTATGGGCTACTCATATATGAACCTAGGAATCGTGGGATTCACGATCAAATCGATCGGGATCTGATTCCCATGATGGACAAACTCCAGTTTAAAAATGTACCCTGCCAGTGTTTTTGTAAAATGTACATATACAGACCTTAAAACTGTTATCCGAATTTAAGGTATCATCATAGTGAAATGTTAAATTGTCGTGTCAGCGTCCCTCCGATGGTTTTCATACTCATGAGGAGATCTACACTTATCTATTCTTGTGGTCGAGGATGCTTCATAGCCCGGCAAATCACCATTCACATGAAGCCTTAAGGCTATAAAGATAAAAAGTTGAAAGTATCGATAAGCTTCAATTCCTATGGCAGCATAAGGGTTTGATAAACCAGTTTTCGAAACATCATTTTCAATCAAAAGAAAAAAGCTTTTGTAAATCAAATTAAATGCTTTTCCAAATCAAATCAAAGATTGATTTTTAAATCAAATCAAACCCTTCGTATATAGGCTCAACGAAGTCTGTCAAAGCTTTCAATCAATCAAATCAAAAGGCCCAATTTTTAAACAGCATTCACTCACGCATTTACTGTTTTAAGGGAAATATTGAAAAGATGCGGTACCGTGTTTACATGGGAGTCGTGGGGTACCTAACACCTTACCCACACTTAACTAAGCCCCCAAACAAAAAACTCTGATTTCAAAGATCAAGTTTCGACAGTGTCCAGCAATTGGGCCTCTTTTCAAATTAAATTTGGTTGATTTGGTACAACCATTTTTCAATCTACCAACTGGTAACTCTGTTAAAACATTCAAATAGTCGACATAAATACATGTTGGCCTCTTTCCTAAAAAACCCTTCAAAACCTTTTTCCTAAATAAAAAGAGTGGGGGTAGAGAGAACTTAGGAAGATCGATTTGAGGAAACCCGGGTTATGAAACGACCCGCGGGATTCTTAAATTTTCCAACGTCGACAGTAAGTACACAACATTCACGCATTCATTCAATGTAAAGACGCAACATTCATACATACATAGTTTTTGAAAGGGAAATGTTTGAAAAGATTTGAACGCAGCCTAAGCCCTCTACTGTCCCTAGCAGAGTCGCCACCTGTCGACGTCGGGAAAAAATCCATTGGTCGGGTCACAACCCAGATCTTTCTCTCTTCCTAAGTTATATCTACCCTCACTCTTTTTATTTCAAAAAAGATTTTGAAGGGTTTTTTAGGAAAAGGCCAACATGTATCATGTCGACGATTTGAATGTTTTACAGAGTCGCCAGTTGGTAGATTTGAAATGGTTGTACGAACTCAACTGAGTTTTGTTTGAAAGAGGCCCAATTGCTGGACACTGTCGAAACTTGATCTTTGAAAATAAAGTTGAGTTCGGGGGCTTGGTTAAGTGTGGGGAAGGTGTTAGGCACCCCACAACTCTCGTGTAAATACGGTACCACATCTTTTCAATATTTCCCTTAAAAAAACTGCAATGTGTGTGTCAATGCTGTTTGAAAATTGGGCCTATGTTTTATTGAAAGTATGTCTTATGCATCATTGAACCTATATACGAAGGGTTTGATTTGATTTACAAAAGTCTTTGATTGGATTTGCAAAAAGTGTTTGATTTGATTTTGCAAAAGCTTCTCTTTTTGAAAAGATTATTGAATGATGTTTTGAAAGAAGGTTTTCAAACCCTTACTCTAACATAGGAATTGAAGCATATCGATACTTTAGTTTTATCTTTTCAGCCTTAAGGCTCAATTTGAATGGTGATTGTCGGGCTGCGAAGCATCCTCGACCACAACATATATATAAATGTCGGTCTCCTCATGGGCATGATAGCCATCGGAGGGACTCTGACACGACAACCTATATTTTTCATTATACTGAGACCTTAAATCCGGATAACCATTTTAAGGTCTTTTTGTACATTTTTACAGAAAAACTGGCAGGGTACATCTGTAATGTGGAGTTTATCCATCGTGGAAATCAGATTTTGACCAGTTTTATCACGAATCCCACGATTCCTATTCTCACATAGGGAGGCCAATAAACATGTACATCTCAAATTTGTACAGAAAAGATATCCAAATATCGCCAGAACTAAGTATTCATTAGTAAATCCTGGCTCGCACATAGCCGAAGCGTCTAGTTCCCAGTAGATAGCGATCTAAGGGCCGCGAGGTAGCTTTTATGACTGAAACTAGAAAAATGCTAGATTTAAATAAATCTCAGCCATTCTAGCTTCCTGGTTCCGTCTGTACCGATTTTGAACCGTTTGAAAGATAGAGTTGGCGAGATTTAAATAAATCTAGTTCGCCCGCAGATAAGTCAGTGCCGATTCATATAAAATGAATATTTAAAGAAACAATTTAATTAAAGCGAGTAAAGAAATATATATATATATATATATTTATAAAAGCAGTATAAGAGCCACGGAATGATCCAGGCTGAACGGAATTGAAATATATATAAAACAGTAAATATGGCGATGAGTTTTCAAGTCTGTGTCCGGACTGAAATATAAATATTTACAGAAAGGTAGTCAACCAAGACTAGGAAGATAACCCAGTGTGGTGAATGTTGCAGATATATATAAAGACAGTAAAAAGGCCACAGAAGGATCCAGGCCGAACTGAAATATATAAATATATATATATAGACAGAAAAGTAGTCATCCAAGACTGGAAAGATAACCTAGTGTGGTGAAGGCTGCTTATATATGCATATTTATATATAAAAGTAGTAAAAATGCCACAGAATGATCCAGGCCAAACTGAAATATAAATACATATATATAGAGATAGAAAAGTAGTCAACCAAGACTGGGAAGATAACCCAGTGTGGTGAAGGCTGCTTATATATGCATATTTATATATAAAAGCAGTAAACTACTGCGGATTTGACATTCGGGCTTGACAGAATTGAAAAGTTAGTATATATACAGTTAAATATATACAAAAAAGCTAAATCTAGACTGGGAAGATAACCCAGTCCGGCCAAGTTGCTAATAATGAAGATGTAAGTATATAAAAGCTGTCGGAAGCGACGGATCATAAATCTGAGTTGTAGAAATGCCAAAACAATGTGTTTAGGTACTAAAATGTACCAAAAGTTAGCAAAAACGGCCAGGGAACTGAATTTCGGGCATATTTAGAAAATGAAATTTGATGTGCAAGTGCAAAATAGTGTAAAGTAGTAGTATTGACTTGCTGATCGTAAAAATACTCACAATAGACTGCTACACGGGTTTTTTGCCAAATTGTAAGCTTTAAACGTCCGAATCTACCGGTTATTTTCTGATATGTGATAGTATGTGGGTATATCTCTATGTGTTAAAGTGAAACATTTTGGGTTTGGAAGACAAGAAAATAACTGAAAAACCAAACGGGCAGAGGTTCAGAGCGTTTCTGAATTCTTGAAATAAGAGGGGGTGCACCTCTTTATATAGGCCAGGGAGCCTACACTCTACCTGCTACCATAGGTAGAGGTGCGTCTCCATGTGGTGGGGCCCACATGGCGGGTCCCGTCATCTCAAGGTACGTGCACTTCGAGCAATGCGAGGTCTGATTCGAAACTTTCAAATATTTGATCGGAGCGTTCGTTTGAGGCGTGCTATAGCTTTCCGGAAAACCCTCGCCGAGAGTGTCAAAATGGCATGGGATAAAAAAAATTTGGGTCAAAGAAGACGGGTTCATAACTAGGTCTTTAATTCCCCGCAATTTGTTCGTTGAGCTGTCTTGCGCTGTTTGCACTCAGGATCATTGTTATGGTTTGTTTTAACCTTGGTGGCATCAATTCGACTTGAGTTTGACCAAATCGGCTTAGATTTGGTAAAAAGATTATTTTGCCCCTCCCGGGGTTTCCCTTAGTGTTGACATGGCCTTCGGTTGACTTCCTAGGGTTGTTTCCAAGGTTTGGATCCCATTTGAGTCTGTTTGTCCTCAGTGTTGTCTCTGAGGTTGACTTGGTCGCTCCAGGTTTTCCTCTGGAGATGTTGTGATGCTTCAGGTTTATTTTTGAAGTTTACATGACTTCCCGGGCTGAGATCGGGGATGATCTATACCTCTCGGGTTGAGACCGGGGCAGACCTGTGGCTTCCGGGTTGAGACCGGGGCTGACTTGTACCTCCCAGGTTGAGACCGGGGCTGACCTATGCCTCCCAGGTTAAGACAGGGGCTAACTTGTACCTCCCGGGTTGAGACCGGGGCTGACCTGTACCTCTTGAGTTTAGACTGGGGCTGACTTGTACTTCCTGGGTTGAGACCGGGGTTGACCTGGACTTCCCGTGTTGAGACCTGGACTGACCTGGACTTCCCGGGTTGAGATCGGGGTTGACTTGTACCTTCCGGGTTGAGATCGGGGCTGATTTGATGTCCCAGTATTGAGACCGGGGTTAATTTGATTGCCCGATATTGAGATTGGGGTTGATTTGACTGTCCGGTATTGAGACCGAGATTGATTTGATGGCCCGATATTGAGACCGAGATTGAGTTTAATGCCCGATATTGAGACCGGGGTTGATTTGATAGCCCGGTATTGAGACCAGGGTTGATTAGAAAAGACAATCTTGCCCACCTACAGTGTTAGTAACAGGGACAAGAAATTTCGAGTGTCTACACCATGTAAATGTTAATTAAATGTAAATATCCATTCCATTCCCTGTTAATTTTATTGTATAGATATCAAATGCTGTCATGTTATCTTGTCATCCAAACAACTAACATTTGTTTTGCAGGAAAGCATTAAAACTAACACACTGCACAGCGTACATACTGTTAGTGTTTAACATGACTAAATTATCCACCTTTTATAGGTATGAGTGGTCCCATTACTAGATCATAATCTAAAAAGGCACAAATCCTATCCACCAACATGGCTGAAAATACCCAACACAAATCAAGTTCCGTATCTCGAAAGGAGTTTGAGGGACTTAAGGATTACATAGCATAGTTGGCTATCCTCCTAAAAGAATAGAGTAAAAGCACTCAGGGACAGATAGTGCCTACGCAACCAGAGTCCTCCTCACGGGGTGGCAATCAAAGTGCTGACAAAAAAGGGGAAGTACAGATATCTGAACCTCATTCCAATAAAGGAACCAAAAAACCCTTGAAAGTATAAACCTTAGAGATGATCAAGAATATGGGGATATAAGAAAGAAAGTCCAACAAATGGAGGAAACCATCCGGTCAATCAAAGGAATTGGAATCCTTGGAAGTGTCACCTATTCAGATCTCTGCATATTCCCAAGGGCTCGATATCTTGACAAATTCCAAGTCCCAGAGTTAGAAAAATATAATGGGGCCGTCGATCCATATACACACTTAAAAGTATACATTGGCGAGCTGGGGTCTTATGCAGAGGAGGAAAAGCTCATAATTAATGCAGTTATTCCAAAAAAGTCTGACTAGAGAGGCTAGAGCCTAGTATGCCAGACTTGACAATGCCAAAATCCACAACTAGGAAGAGTTAGCCCATGCCTTCCTAAATCAGTACAGTTTTTAGTCACATATGGCACCGGATCGATACCAAGTGACTAAAGTTAAGAAGCAAAATAATGAGTCTTTCCGAGAATACGCTCAAAAATGGAGACGTCTGGCAGCACAGGTTAGCCCACCTATGTTAGAAACTGAAATGGTGATGACTTTTGTCGACGTCTGGAAAAAATTGCGGGTCGAGTTGGACCCGAATCTTTCTCTCTTCCTAAATTTTGTCGTTTTCTACCCTTATTGCCTTGTCTATTTTATGAAGGGTGAAAAGGTTTATTAGTAAAAGGCCAACATGTATCATATCGACGATTTGAACATTTTACAGAGTCGGTAGTTGGTAGTTTTGAAATGTTTATACCAACTCAACCGAGTTTTATTTGAAAGTAGTCCTAATTGTTGGACACTATCGAAACTTAGTCTTTGAAATCGAAGTTCTAAGTTCGGGGGCATGGTTAAGTGTGGGGAAGGTGTTAGGCACACCAAAATTCCTGTGAAAATATGGTACCGCATCTTTTCAATATTTCTCTTTTTATTTGCAATGTGTGTGTGTATGCTGGAAGAAATTGGGCTTACGTTTGTTTGTTAAAAGTATGTATATGCATCGTTGAACCTATATATGAAAGGTTTGATTTGATTTGCAAAAGTCCTTTTTTAAGACAAGATATGAAAATGATGTTTTGAAATGTTGATTTTCAAACCCTTACGCTAACATAGGAATTGAAGCATGTCGATACTTCCATTTTATCTTTTTCAGCCTTTGGGCACAATTTGAATGGTGATTGTCGGGCTGCGAAGCATCCTCAACCACAGAATATATACAAGTGTCGATCTTCTCGCGGGCATAACAGCTATCGGAGTGACTCTAGCACGACAAACTATTATTTCACTATGTTGATACCTTAAACCCGGATAACAATTTTAAGGTCTTTCGAATGTACAATTTTACAGAAAAATGGGCAGGGTACATCTGTAAAGTGGAGTTTGTCCATTGTGGGAATCAGATTCTGATCAGTTTGATCAAGAATCCCAGGATTCCTAAGCTCACATAGGGAAGCTAATAAAACCTGCATAGCTCAAATATGCACAGAAAATGTATATTTCCATCCAGATGTCGCAAGAACCAAGGATTCATCAGTAAATCCTGGCATGCGCATAGCCAAAGCTTCTCGTTCCCAATAGATAACGATCTAAGGGTCGCGAGGTTGCTTTTAAAAAATGAATAAAACTAGAAAGAAAGCTAGATTTAAATAAATTTTAGCCATTCTAGCTTCCCGGTTCCGGTTGGACATATTTTGAACCGTTTGAAAGGTAGAAAGGGCTAGATTTAAAGAAATCTAACTTGCCCAGAATGATATCAATGTCAATTCACATTAAATGAATATTTCCAGCATAAATAAAATCACAATGAATATAGGATATATATATATATATAGTTATATATATACGAAAGCTGTAAAGGGCGATGGGTTTTCACTCCGATGCCCGGACTAGAATGTAAATATATATATATAAAAGCTGTAAAAAGCCACGGAGTAATCCAGGCTTGACAGAATAGAAATATATATATATATATATATATATATAAAAGCAATAAAGGGTGACGGATGTCAAATCCTATGCCCGGACTGGAATTAAAAAATATATATATTTATAAAAGCTGTAAAAGCCTACGGAGTAATCCAAGCTGGACAGAATTGAAATATATATATATATATATATATATATATATATATATATATAAAACTATAAAAGGGTGATGGGTTTTTACTCCTATGCCCGGACAGAAATGTAAGTGTATATATATATATATATATATATATATATATATATATATTTATAAAAGCGGTAAAAATGCCATGAAATGATCCAGGCCAAACGGAATTTAAATGTTCATATATACAGTTAGTATATATATATTAAAGCAATAAAAGGCCACGAAGTCAAAATTCAGGCCAAATGAAGTTAGAAAAATTTATATATATAGTTATATACATAAAAGAAGTGACTACCACGGATTTGACATCTGGGCTTGACAGAATTAAAAAGTTAGTATATGTATAGTTAAATATATATATATATATATATATATATATATATATAAGCCAAAATGGAACTGGGAAGATAACCCAGTCCAGAAAAGGGCATATATACGTATATATATGTATAAAAGCTATTAAAGGTCGTGGATCGACGATCCGGGCTGTGCAAATGTTAGAAAACATATTTATGCACTAAAATGTACGAAAACGTAAGCGAAAACGACCACGGAACTGTGTTCCGGGAAAAATCAAAAAACAAAACTTAACGTGCAAGTGTATAAATGCGCAATGAAGTAGTATTAACTTCCTGATCGTAAAAATACTCACAATGGACTGCTACACGGGCTTTTTTCTAAATCGTATGCTTCAAATCGGCGTTTCCACCGCTCAATTTTTGATATATGGTAGTGTATGAGTTAACCTACATGTTAGAGTGATAAAATTAGGGTTTGGAGTACTAGAAATCAGGCTAGGAAACGAAATGGGCGGAGTTTCAGAGCGTTTTCTATTTTTTTTCTCTTTTTTGGCTTGTGGGTGCACTTATATTTATAGACCCGATGGAAGTGTGTCTACCTGTGACAGCCGCGTGTCTAGCTGCGGTGCCACATGGTAGGCCCCGGGTGGTGGGTCCCATTGCCTCGAAGTACATGCACTCCAAGCAACACGAGGTCAGATTCGAAACATTCTAACTTTTGATCAGAGCGTCCGTTGGAGGTGTGCTATACCTTTCTGGAAAGCTCTCGTCGAGAGCGTCACAATGACATGGGACTAAACCTTTTCTGAGTCCAAGAAGATGGGTTCATAACCGGGTCTTTGTTTCTTCACAGTTCGTCCGTTGAGCTTTATTATGCTGTTACTACTCGAAATCAATGTTATGGCTCTTCTTGACCTTCATGGCATCAATCCGGCATAATTTTGAGCAAATTGGCTTTAATTTGGTAAAATGACCATTTTGCCCCTTTAGGGGTTGTCTCCTGTACTGGCATGGCCTTCTACTAATTTCCCAGGGTTATCTCCGAGGTTTTGATCCCAGCCGACTCTATTTGTCCTTAGGGTTGTCTCTGAGGTTGCTTTGTCCTTCCCAGGGTTGTGTCTGGGGATGATGCGATGCTTCAGGGTTGTCTCCGATGGTTGATATGGCTTCCTAAGGTTGTCTCTGGGCTCCTATACCTCCCGGGTTATGACCAGGGTTGACCTGTACCTCCCTGGTTAAGATCGAGGTTGACCTGTACCTCCTGAGTTATGACTGGGGTTGATCTGTACCTCCCGGGTTCTGATCGGGGTTGACTTGTACCTCCCAAGTTATGACCGGGGTTGACCCGTACCTCCCGAGTTGTGACCGGGGTTGACCCGATTTCTCGATATTGAGACTGGGGCTGAACTGGCATCCCGGTACTGAGATCGGGGTTGATTTGGCATCCCGATATTGAGACCGGGGTTGAACTGACATCCCGGTATTGAGACCAGGGTTAAACTAGCATCCTGGTATTACGATCGGGGTTGAGTTGACATCCCGGTATTGAGACCGGGGTTGAGTTGACATCCCGGTATTGAGACTGGGGCTGAGTTAACATCCCGGTATTGAGACCGGAGTTAATATGACATCCCAATATTGTCGTCGGGGCTTCTTGACATATCGGTATTGTGACCAGGGCTTCACTTGTTGTCCCGGTGTGGTCGGGGATTGACTTAAAGGGAAAAGACAGTTTTACCCTTCTGCAAGGTTAGTAACAAAAATGAGTAATTTTGAGTGTCTACAGATGCCCATCTTTATCATATTCATGCAATGCAATAGAATGAACAGGATAAAGATTGACTAGACACTTGAAATATGACAAGATATATTTTTAATGATGCAAATCGCAATGCAATGAATGTTAAAATGTTTTTGCAAATAGCATATCGTATCGCAAATCGCATAGCAAATCGGATCGCATCGTATATCGCATCGCAAATTGCTTACCCTTACCGGTGCCTGTGTTGGGGCTGATCTCCACGGTTGACTTTTAACAGTGATGCTGATGTTTATGATGGTGTTAACACCCACGGTTTGATTTCTATTGGTGTTGCCGATGTTTCTTTGATTAAGATAAACTGAAATGTTTTCTATATTTCTAATGGGGATGATGTTTTGAAATTATTGGATCGTCCCGATGTTTGCATTGGTAGTTTACAACGGTGCCTTCTATGATAGTAGTGGACAACGATTGATCACCGGATTATCTTGATGCCTACTCGAATGGTAGTTTTCAAAGCTTTATCTCACCGAACTATCTCGATGCCTACTCGAACGGTAGTTTTTAACAAAAAAAATTTCCTCGAGTCTAGGTATTTTAATGCGTATGCATATTTAACTCTACTAGGTATGCATGCTTAATTTTTTAATGAAGACGTGCGCTGATATAGGGCTTTTTGCACATGTGCAGACCAGACATGATGTGATGATCTTATTTTGTCCTAGGTTGATGCATATGTTTAATTGAATTGATGTAGAACCATACCTCACCCTTTCTGAGGCGATTTGGAGTTTATTTTCAGGCACGGATTTTGATAGGCCTATCAACTCCAACTTCCGTATGGCCCCTTTTGTCATTCGCAGAGCAGCAGATTTGGGTGTTCCCCTTTCATATGTCATCTTTGGTAGGGATCTCGCAGAGGCTGCTATTTTTCTTTCTGAATCTAGATCTGGTGCTGGTACTTCTTGAGATTCAGACAATCACCGGATCCTTACCCGATGCTACACTGGATTAACGCCAATTGTTTGATCATTGAGTATAAAAGGGGCAAGCTCTTTTCTTGAGACCCTACTGGGTTAGATACTGGCTTGGCTAATGAACCGGGTGTTACTGACGTCCTGGAGCCCGGTTCTTTCATTGCCCAGATTTGAACTTCGGTGTAGAGGCCTCAACTTGTGAGGACATGGCACAGGTTGACATGTTTGATGATTTAGATTTCCTTTGCCAGATCTTTTGTCATCGGGCACCTGTTTTTTCCCGAGTTAAAGACTCTCTTGAGAATTTTTCCTTTCTTTTGCAGGAGCAAGCTTAGTCCCGCCATACACTCCTTTCCATTTCAATGAATGGAGAAATGCCCCAACCCTTTCTTATGTTGTTACTGGGGTTTATAGAAGAAACTCGAATTGTTGACCACATCCAGAGTGAGCAATATCCTACACATTGGACAAATAACAACATGCGCCAAAATCTTGATGGCTCGGGCCGTCGGGATTAGTATAATCTTGTGAATGAGGATTTTAAAGTTTTATAAAATTGAATGCTTGTATTCATTGAGCTTTTATCTTATAGCTAAAAATCTTGAAATTGATGAAAATGAATTTTTCTTAAGGAAATTGAAATTTTCATTTGACAAGTTATGAAATCGCAAGAAAACTTTTAAGCATCCATGGTCATTTTTCATGGGTAGGATCAGATTCAAAAGACTTATCTCCTTCTATTAGGGACACCTCATCTTCACTCTAGATATTGCTCTTCACAGAATTAACATTATATGACATGTGCACTATGAGTAACGCAACTCTTGGCAGGGGTTTCATTTCATAACTTTTAGATTATCTCTTGTCCAAGATTCTGAATTTTCTTTCTTCTTTTCCTCTCACCTAACTTGTCTCGTTTTCTTAGGCTATTTAGAGTTACCTTTTAACGAGTTTTGGACCAATGACTCCCAAACCGAACGGCTTTAGGGAACTAGGTGTAAAGACACCCCTTCAGGTTTACTTGCTTGAGTAGCAAAGGCCACACTTCAAGACAAGTCAGGCGGTCTGCTCTATTTGATCCTCACCTGAGCATATACAAGATTCGTTTTCTTAGGCTCTAAATTACCCGTGTAGCGAGTGTTGGGCCGATGACCCCCAAACCAGGCGGCTTTAGGGCACTAGGTATAGAAACACCCCTCTGGCTTAATTACTCGAGTAACCTAGGCCACGATTCAGATCTGCTCAGGTTTTGCCTTCTTCTTCTTGTAATGCTCGTTTTCTTAGGCACTGAGTTACCTATGTAACGAGCGTTAGGCTGGTGACTCCGAAAGCAGATGGCTTTAGGGCACCAGGTGTAAAGACACCCCTTAGGCTTAATAACTCGAGTAACTTAAGCCACGATTCGAGACATTAGGCTGGCTACTAATTGTCATCCCTGTCGCCATAGTTTCATACCTCACAAGTAAGAGTTAGGTCGATCGCAAAGTGCAAACATGCATATGAGGTCAAGTTTGTTCCAAAAGGCACTTTAAACTAGGATGTTGTGCCTAATCAAAAGGTTGAATTGTCTTAATTCTCTAATCGTTTCCATAATTCTTGCTCCACGGACGCTTATCGGAATTAATCCAATTCATAAGAAGTTAAGCAAAAATCTTATCTTTTTAAAACCTTTTTCTAAGATTCTAATGCAAGATTTATCTATACTTAACATGTATACCATTTCCAATGCATGTAACTGGAAATTAAAAGCACATAAAGAGATGAAAGAGTCGTACCTTATCAGTGGATCACAGTATTTTAAGAAAATTATGATTGGAAAAGACAGATTGATTATATCGGATCGCCAATAATGGAAGCTTTGATGATGGCAGACCATGATGATGGTGCCGACTGATGCATTTTCATTGGATGGTTGATAAAAGCCCCAGTGTTGAGTTGTCGCAATTTTTAAAATTGCCCCAGTCTTGTTGTAAGGGCCCCAACATCGGGCTGTCGTTGATTCTGAAATTGCCCCATTCTTGCTTGTCATCTGGGGTGATTGCTTTGTTGTATGTTTGACATATGGGCTGATAAGACATCGAGATCGTAAGAGTCTTTTACCTCATAACCCACATGGTGAACAGGTAGTGGATATGGGCTTTAATGTTTGGATGCCCTAATCATTGTTTCTGACTTGTAGGCACAATTGACTTTGATGGTTGATATCGAAAGGCCTGCAGATTCCACTGAATTGGACTCAATGGTTTGTGATGGTTGATGATATGATGGCTTTAACCGAATTTGGTTTAATCTGTGAGGTGTAATCCATGGACTTTTGCTCAGGGAACAGATCATCGGGTATGAGATAGACTTTTTCATGACGGTTGCCCCTATTCTTTTGTAGGCAAAAGAGATCAAGTCTTCTCGCATTTCAGGAGTTATGAGTTTTTAAAGGTTTGCATCTTAGGATGTATGTTATTTCATCACTGGGACTGACTGTCTTAATGCATTGCTACTTCTTTCTTTCGAGACTTGCTCCAGATTTGATGGAACAACATTGAGGTGCAGTTGGGTCCTCTCAACATGAATCATCGATCTAGAGTGTCTTTCTCGGAGGTAGGCTTTTTAGGTTTTGCCTTCATGGGTTAACTCCTACATTGGAGGAGTATGAGCGCCTCACGGGTTTGGCCTTAGATCTGCCATGTTCCAGGACAACCATTAGTGACATGAGACGACCGTTCATGACCATGACTGGTCTGAGACGCAGCGTCGTCACTGAGGAGATTACTACGGGGCATGTGTTGTCCTTGGAGTTTTTGATCGATTGCTTTGGTCGGCTGAATAGCTACGAGCGATATTCAGGAGATTTTATTATCCCCGCAGATGAGTGGCAGTTTGTACGTGTGGACGTTCTGTTGACGTGCGTCACAGTTTATTTGTATATGCCACTATATATGGACCACTTAGATATTAGCTTGATGGTAGTAGATCGTGCTCTCAGACAGGGTTGTACCATCCTGCCTATGATATTAGCCGAGACTTTGAGGTCAACCACATTCCGCCATTCCCATCCAGCGGGGTTTTTCAGGGGCATCGTCATTCTGCTGTATGTGTGGTTCATGACACACTTGAGTCCCATCGGCACTTTCAGACTCATGGGTACTGTTTTACTCATGATATATCCATGTCCTACTCTTTTCGTCCGGCAGAGTGTACAGATGCAGAATCTTGGTTGGCCTTTTTGATGGAGATTGATCATCCATTTTCGATCTTGCCCTGCTCAGGGTTTAGCCCCCCTTACAGCTTCATCCCTCATGCAGACGATATAGATTACCTGCCCTTGGTGGGTTTGAGAGGGGTGACCACATCTCATCTGCTGGCAGTCATGGGCCAGTTTGATCAATTTTAGAGCATTCACCACTTTGAGGGGGCTATGGATCTGTGGATATCATCTTCGTCTTTGTCATTTATTGACCTCACCAGGACTTATGAGTGTTGGACTCATAGGGAGAGGACTAATTTTTCTACTAGCAATCCAGATCGTTCTCTAGAGTACTCTGCATGGTTGGAGGCAGATATTGCATTGGTTGCGGTTATCCAATCAGCTCCGGGCATTGATTCTGATGAGGAGGAGCCTATGGAGGATCCTGATTCTCCCACCGAGGAAGATTCATTTGCTGGTTTGACAGCATCTTTAGTTAGTGACCCCCCCGAGCACTCCGACTGGGATAAATCCAGCTCTTATATATTCATTTTCTCGAATGACCTTTGAGAGGGATCAGGCTAAAGCACTAATGTTGACAACCCCTTCTAGTAGGGATGCAACTTTTGCTGAGAGAGACGAGGCTCGAGCTACCCAGGATGCAGTATTTATTGATATTGAGAAGGCTTTAGTCACCAGGTATGCTACTTTCATTGAGAGGGATGAGGCCATAGCTACCTGGGTTATTTATATTGTTGATAGCACTGCGTTCATGTCATATACACACATCATCGTTGCCGATATTAGTGCTTTTATAGATGGTCGCAATAGTACTATGCAGATGGCTGTGGATATTTTGGCCCGTATGGAGACCGTGGGACATGAGCTTATAGTTGTTTATCCTTCTTGTGAGAGGGATACCATGTTGGCGCTGCTATCCTGTTTATCCACGGGTTCATAGACTAGCTTTTATTTTCCTACACATAATAGATAAGCCATTTTTGTCATGTATAGGGCACATTGTATATATCAAACAGTATTATATAGCAGAGAAATATATTTTAATTCACTTCCCTGTTAGATATGTATTGTCATTGCTGAGTGATTACCACTTCTTTCATGACTTACTGTCTTGATGCTTTAAGAGCTTTTCCTTGATGGATTGGCATTGAGATGTCGGAGAGTACCTCAGAAGGGCCTATTGACCAGGGAGGCTTGATAATATTTGGGATTTATAGGGTTTCAGTGTCTCGGGACTGGTTTTTTTATTAGTTTTCTTGTTTTTTCTTGAAGGTCAGACCGCTCCATGAATGGCTGCCTACGTACTCCCGGGTTGAGGGAGATCAAGTCATTTGTAGTTCAGGCTTTGCCTGAATGGTTTGAGAAGTGTTTCTTCTGGGTTTGAACTTGGGTTTAATGGGTTTTTGAATTGTTTGTTTGGTTTGACCGCACCGTGAATGGTTGCCTACGTACTCCTGGGCTGAGGGAGATCAGGTCATACGTAGTTCTGGCTTGGACAAGACCTGATTGGTTTGATTTTTTTGATTGATTTTGATTTTTTGATTTTTATATGCATGGAAAATTAAAAGAATAACGCTAAGAAAGTGATAATGTTCTAACATTTTTTGAAACTCGTAACTTTCCTCTAGATCTACGTCTTTTTGGCTAGTTGAGGCATGATAGTGCAGTTATCAGTAGTTATGTTACCTTCGAGGCTCGTGATAGAGGTTACCTTCTAGTTCTGAATATCTTCACTCATTGCCATAACTTGATCTTCTTCTGATTCAGCATATCCCTTAAGGAGGCTCAAATTGGACTCGTTGCAAAAAGGGATGAACTCTTGATTCCTCGATGGGTTGGCTTCCTCGAGAACTTCACTACCTTTTTCTTCATCTGTTCCTTCACCTTTCTCACAGGTTTGAGAGGATTCGAGTATGAAATCACTCTCGAACTGTTGTTGTATTTCTCATAAGGAACTTTCCTTTTTGGCTTTTTCCACATGAGGAAGTATTAGTATTTCCTCCTCATCCTCTAGGAGGGTAAAATCAGTAATGTGGTTGTTGGCTTTGGGCAACAAGATATTTGATGGTGTCGGATGAATTTCCTTAGAGGACTCTCTTGTATCCTCTGTCACTCCCAGCATTAAGTTTAGTCCCCCTTGTGTTTTGCTAGGATTGGTGCTTACAGTTGTCACCTCCTTTGAACTACCCGTTTAAAGTGGCCATCTTAAGCTCTTTATTTCCCTTTCGCCTTTTCTGGTCATGGGGACTTCTCTCTTCAGTTCTGCATTTTCAATGAGATCCTGGATTTTGTGTTTTAGAGACCAGCATTCCTCAGTTGCATATCCAGGTGAGTTAGAATGGTAGAGACATATCTTGGTGGAATCATAACTTTCCATCTCGAGCTTGGCAGGAGGCAGCAACTTAGTAATCTTTTTCTACGCGACCAACAATGCTAACACATTTTCCAACGAGTCCCCCAAAGGTGTGAATACCCTTCTCCACCTACTCTCCCCGACTCTTGGTGCCGTAGGATTTTGAGGGTTGGCCAGTGTTTGGAATGTTGCTTGATATTTCCTGTTTGGGAATTTGCATTCCTCCGGACGATTTTTCCTTTGGCAAGATCTTCTAGTAATTTTATCATTCCACATTTCTCGTCCATTCAGCTTTCTTCATTTAGCTGGCTATTCTTGGAGGGAGAGATAGGCTTGCATTCTGAATAACCTCTTTTTTCTCTTGGCTTTCTGATAGTTGAGTGAAAAGATGCCTTGTATCCCGATGTTGGCACACTATCAGATTAGCCAACAGAATTACTTGATGCTGGATTGTATCCAATTTTTTCATCACCGTCATACCCTCCTCTGATTTCCAACTCTAGGACATTTGTTCTGTTCCTTTGGGGGTAATCTTCCATCCTTCGTATGTATTTACAATTTGGATGCATTTCATCGCTTCCTGACCCGATCATGTTGACTCCCTACGTATCATGCTGTATCAGAAGGTTGATGTTGACATTTGGATGGTCAGGTTATTGGACCACAACATCGCCGTTTTCAATCAAGTTTTGGATTTTATACTTCAAGGACCAAAAATCTTGTGTATCGTGTCCCAGACACCCTGAATGGTAACCACATCTTTGGCTTGGATTGTATCTTTATTTCTTGGATCTAGAGGTGGAGCTAGTTCAGTAATTTTCTTGTGATCCATTAACATCACCAACATGTTTTCAAGGGAATCTCCTAGTGGAGTGAACACCCGATTTTCCGTTGTTTCAAATTTTCTTTTTCTGTCCTGGCATTGGTTGAATGCAATTTGTTGTTGAAATGACAAATTGCCTTCCTTCTTCCAAATGGGGAGACTATAGTTGGGTCTCCTAGATTGCCCTTGTACAATGAGGGATACTTCTTCATCTCCTTTCATGGGTACCCTATTGGGAGCGTTCGCATAGTTGCCAGACTGTATATGCTAGGCGACTGCTTCCAAGGCAGTGAAATCTTTAATCTTGTCTACTTTCAGGTCCATCTCTGCCATTTCACCGTGTTTGATCATATTTGAGAATGGCTTTCCTATTCCAGCTAGGATCCTTTCATAGTAAGGTGCCTCTTGGATGTCAATGAAAGTCATCACCATTTCAATTTCTATCATAGGTGGGCAGACCTCTGCTGCCAGACGTCTCCATTTTTGGGCATACTCACGAAAAGACTTAGTACTTTTCTTTTTGACTTTAGTCACTTAGTATCGATCTGGTGCCATTTGTGACTGGAAGCTGTATTGATTTAGGAAGGCATGAGCTAGCTCTTCCCAACTATGGATTTTGGCATTGTCAAGTCGGGCATACCATGTCCTAGCTTCTCCAGTTAGACTCTTTTGGAAAAGTTGCATTCTGAGGCTTTCATCTTCAACATAAGACCCTAGCTCGCCAATGTATACTTTCAAGTGCATATAGGGATAGCCAGCCCCATTGTACTTTTTAAACTGTGGGATATGGAATTTGTCAGGATATCTAGCCCCTAGGAATATGCAAAGATTTGAATTGGTCACTTCCAAGGTTTCCAGTCCGTTTGATTGCCCAGATGGTTTCTTCCATTTGTTGGACTTTCCTTCGGATATTGCCATTTTCCTGATCTTCCCTGAGATTTGTGATTTCAGGGGTTTTGTGATTTCTTTCACTGGATCGAGGTTCAGGGATCTGCATTTACCCCTTTTGTTAGAACTTTGATTGCCACCCAGTGAGGAGGACTCTGTTTGATTGGGCGTTGTCTGGCCCTGAGTGCTTTTACTTTGTTCTTTTAGAAGGATAACCAACTCTGTTATTTGATTCTTAAGTCCCTCAAACTCCTTTCGAGATACGGAACCTAATTCATGTTGGGCACTTTCCACCATGTTGGTGGATAGGCTTTGTGCTTTCTTAGATATAGTAATGAGACTACTCTTACCTATGAGATGGGTAGGTAGTTTAGTCTTGATAAGCATTAACAGTAGGTATGCTATGCAATGTGTCAGTTTTAGGGCTTTTTATCTTCCTGCAAAATAGGGGTCAGTTGTTTTAATGACATGATAATATGACAGGATTTACAAGATATATAATGCACATTATGATATTTACATTGGAATTGAAAACTTAACATTAAATTGAAAGAGGAAGGCATGAAGAAGCTTCCCTTTGGGTTTGGTTAATCAGAGGCTGACCTATCTTAGGCTACTTTTGCAGTTTTTCGGAATGAAGGTCCCCAGATCATCGCAATCTACTAGAGGGGAAATTAATCTGATCTTTCAATTGGATTGGATCTGAGTGGTGCGTTTCTTGAGCCTCATAGACTTAGTCGTCTTTGAGTCTAGTACTCAAACACCGATGGGTTCGCCTCTTGGTGGAGGAATCACACAACATACATTCACATACATCGCATCTCACCGTATGCATATGATGACATTGTGCGAAGCACTAATATAAAGCAGTAAAGCCTTCATTCACATCCATTCAATATAAAGACGCGATATTTCACACACACGTATATAAAAATGGGAAATGATGAAAAGGTTTGAACGCGACCTAAGCCCTCTATTGTCCCCAGCAGAGTCGCCACCTGTCTACGTCGGGAAAAAATTGCAGGTCGAGTTGGACCTGAATCTTTCTCTCTTCCTAAGTTTTGTCGTTTTCTACCCTTAATGCCTTGTCTGTTTTATGAAGGGTGAAAAGGTTTTTTAGGAAAAGGCCAATATATATCATGTCGACTATTTGAACGTTTTATAGAGTCGCCAGTTGGTAGTTTTAAAATGGTTGTACCAACTCAACCGAGTTTTGTTTGAAAGTAGGCCCAATTATTGGACACTGTCGAAACTTAGTCTTTGAAACTGAAGTTTTAAGTTCAGGGGCTTGGTTAAGTGTGGGGAAGGTATTAGGCACCCCACAACTCCCGTAAAACACGGTACCACATCTTTTCAATATTTCCCTTTTTATTTGCAATGTGTGTGTGTATGCTGGAAGAAATTGGGCCTACGTTTGTTTGTTGAAAGTATGAATATGCATCGTTGAACCTATATACGAAAGGTTTGATTTGATTTGCAAAAGTCCTTTTTTAAGACAAGATATGAAAATGATGTTTTGAAATGTTGATTTTCAAACCCTTACGCTAACATAAGAATTGAAGCATGTCGATACTTCCATTATATCTTTTCAGCCTTTGGGCTCAATTTGAATGGTGATTGTCGGGCTACGAAGCATCCTCGACCACAGAATATATACAAGTACCGGTCTTCTCGTGGGCATGACAGCCATCAGAGTGACTCTAGCACGACAAACCATTATTTCACTATGTTGAGACCTTAATCCCGGATAACCGTTTTAAGGTCTTTCGGATGTACATTTTTATAAAAAATTGGCAGGGTACATCTGTAAAGTGGAGTTTTTCCATCGTGGGAATCAGATTCTGATCAGTTTGATTAAGAATGCCACGATTCCTAGGCTCACATAGGGAAGCCAATAAAATCTGCACAACTCAAATATGCATAGAAAATGAATATTTACATCCAGATGTCGCAAGAACCAAGGATTCATCAGTAAATCCTGGCACACGCATAGCCAAAGCTTCTCGTTCCCACTAAATAACGATCTAAGGGTCGCGAGGTTGCTTTAAAAAATGAATAAAACTAGAAAGAAAGGTAGATTTAAATAAATCTTAGCCATTCTAGCTACCTGGTTCCGGGTGGACCTATTTTGAACTGTTTAAAAGATAGAAAGGGCTAGATTTAAAGAAATCTAACTTGCCCAGAATGATATCAATGCCAATTCAAATCAAACGAATATTTCCAGCATAAATAAAATCACAATGAATAAAGGATATATATATAGTTATATATATACGAAAGCTGTAAAGGGCGATGGGTTTTCACTCCGATGCCTGGACTGGAATGTAAATATATATATATATATATATATATATATATATATATATATATATATATATATATATATATAAAAGATGTAAAAAGTCACAGAGTAATCTAGGCTTGACAAAATGAAAATATATATATATATATATATAAGCAATAAATGGTGACAGATTTCAAATCCTATGCCCGGACTGGAACTAAAATATATATATATATATATTTATAAAAGCTATAAAAAGCCACGGAGTAATCTAAGCTGGATAGAATTGAAATATATATATATATATATATAAGTTGTAAAAATCCACGGGATGATCCAGGCTTGACAGAATGTAAATATATATATAAAAGTTGTAAATAGACGATGAGTTTTCACTTCTATGCCCAGACAGAAATGTAAGTATATATATATATATATATATATATATATATATATATATATATATATATTTATAAAAGCAGTAAAAAGGCCACGAAATGATCCAGGCCAAACGAAATTTAAATGTAAATATATATACAGTTAATATATATATATTAAAGCAATAAAAGGCCACGAAGTCAAAATTCAGGCCAAATGAAGTCAGAAAAATTTATATATATATAGTTATTTATATAAAAGCAGTAAGTACCACGGATTTGACATCCGGGCTTGACAGAATTAAAAAGTTAGTATATGTATAGTTAAATATATATATATAAAAGCCAAAACAAAATTGGGAAGATAACCTAGTCCGAAAAAGGGCATATATACGTGTGTGTATATATATATATATATATAAGCTATTAAAGGTCGCGGATCGACGATTCAGGCTGTGCAAATGCCAGAAAACGTATTTATGTACTAAAATGTAAAAAAAATGTAAGCAAAAACGGCCACTAAACTGAGTTCCGGGCAAAATCAGAAAACAAAACTTAACGTGCAAGTGTATAAATGTGCAATGAAGTAGTATGAACTTCCTGATGGTAAAAATACTTACAATGGACTGCTACACGGGCTTTTTGCCAAATCGTAGGCTTCAAACGGGCATTTCCACCACTCTGTTTTTGATATATGGTAGTATATGAGGATACCTACGTGTTAGAGTGATAAAATCTGGGTTTGGAGTACTAGAAATCGGTCTAGGAAACGAAATGGGCAGAGTTTCAGAGCGTTTTTTTATTTTTTTTTCTCTCTTTTTTGGCTTGGGGGTGCACTTATATTTATAGACCCGATGGAAGCGGGTCTACCTGCGGTAGCTACAGGTCTACCTGTGGTGCCACGTGGCAGGCCCGGGTGGTGGGTCCTATCGCCTCAAAGTACGTACACTCCTAGCAACGCGAGGTTAAATTTGAAACTTTCTAACTTTTGATCGGAGCGTCCGTTGGAGGTGTGCTATACCTTTTTGAAAAGCCCTTGTCGAGAGCGTCACAATTACATGGGACTTAACCTTTTCTGAGTCCAAGAAGATGGGTTCATAACTGGGTCTTCATTTCTTCGCAGTTCGTCCGTTGAGCTGTGTTGTGTTGTTGCCACTCGGGATCAATGTTAAGGCTTTTCCTAACCTTCATGGCATCAATTCGGCTTGATTTTGACCAAATTGGCTTCAAGTTGGTAAAATAACCATTTTTCCCCTCCAGGGGCTATTTCCTGTACTGGCATAGCCTTCGGCTGATTTCCCGGGGTTGTCTCCGAGGTTTTGATCCCAGCCGACTCTGTTTATCCTCAGGGTTGTCTCTGAGGTTGCTTTGTCCTTCCCAGGGTTGTCTCTGGGAATGATGTGATGCTTTGGGGTTATCTCAGAAGGTTGATATGGCTTCCCAGAGTTGTCTCTGGGGCTCCTATACCTCCCGGGTTGTGACCTGTACCTCCCTGATTGAGTCCGGGGTTTACCTGTACCTCCTGAATTGTGATCGGGGTTGACATGTACCTCCTGGGTTGTGACCGAGGTTTAACTATACCTCTCGGGTTGTGATCGGGGTTGACCTGTATCTTCTAGGTTGTGACCGGGGTTAACCTGTACCTCTCGGGTTGAGACCGGGGTTGACTTGTACCTCCCGGGTTGTGACTGAAGTTGACCTGTACCTCCCGGGTTATGACTGGGGTTGACCTGATTTCCCTGTATAAAAATTAGGGCTAAACTGACATCCCGATATTGAGACAGGGGTTGATCTGGCATCCCGCTATTGAGACCAGGGTTGAACTGGCATCCCGGTATTAAGCCCAGGGTGTTGTTCACATCCCGGTATTGAGACCGAGGCTGAGTTGACATCTCGGTATTGAGACGAGGGTTGATCTGACATCCCGATATTAAGACCGGGGTTAATCTGACATCCCTGTATTGAGACCAGGGCTGAGTTGACATCCCGGTATTGAGACCAGAGTTGATCTGACATCTCGGCATTGTCGTCGGGGCTGCTTGACATCTCGGTATTGTGACTGGGGCTTCACTTGACGTCCCGGTGTTGCAAAGGATTGACTTGAAGGGAAAAGGCGATTTTTCCCTCCTGCAAGGTTATTAACAGGAATTCAAAATTTCAAGTGTTTACATCTTTCATAGACATCCATGAGGCAGCTTACTATGAGAGGATCCTAGCAGGAATAGGTAAGTCATTCTTGGAGATGATCAAATTTGGTGAAATGGCAGAGATGGGCCTGAAAGCGGCAAAGATTAAAGATCTTACAGCCTTGGAAACAGTCGCTGAGCATATACAGTGGGGCAACTATGCAAGCGCTCCCAATAGGGTACCCAAGAAAGGCGATGAAGATGTATCCCTCATTTTACAGGGGAAATCTAGGAGACACAACCATAGTCCCCCCATTTGGAATAAGGAAGACAATCTATCCTTTCAACAACATGCCGTATTCAACCAATGCCAGGACAGAAAGAGAAAATTTGAAAGAACGAAAAATAGGGTGTTCACTCCATTAGGCAATTTCCTGGAAAATATATTGGAGTTATTAATTAAGTAGAAGAAAATTACCGAATTGGCTCCACCTAAGGATCTTAAAATCAAAAGATACAATCCAAGCAAGAGATGTGCTTACCACTCAGGGTCTCCGGAACACGATACACATGATTGTCGGTCCTTAAAGCATAAAATCCAAAATCTGATTGAAAGCGGCGATGTTGTGGTCCAACAACCTGACCATCCAAATGACAACACCAACCTTCTGATGCAGCATGATACAGAGGGAGTAAACATGATCGGGTCAGGAAGCGCCGAAATGTGTCCAAATTGAAAGTACATACAAAGGATGGAGGAATACCCGAAAAGGAACAGAACAAATGTCCTCGAGTTGGAAAATTCAGATGAAGGTATGACAATAATGAAAAAATTGGAAACGATCCAGAATCAAGTAACTCTGCTAGCTAAGCTGATAGTGCGCCAACATCATGATACAAGGCAGCTTTTCACTTAACTATCAGAAAGCCAAAAGCAAAAAGAGGTTAGCTAGAATGTAAGCCTATCTCCCTCCAAAATAATCCAGCTGACTGAAGAAGATCAAATCAGGCTGAAAGGACAGGAAAAGTGGAATGATAAAATTGCTAGAAGATATCGCCAGCAGAAAAATCGCTAGGGAAAATGCGAATTCTCAAAGAAGAAAGATCAAACAACCTCCAAAAGAGACCGAAAATTCACCCCTATAAACAAATCAAATGAAGAGATGCTACACTTTTTGATAAGCGAAGGAAAGATTACTGAGTTGCTACCTCCTATAAATCCTGAGATGAAAAGTTATGATTCCACCAAGATAAGTCTCTACCATTCTAACTCATATGGACATAAAACTAAGGAATGTTGGTTTCTAAAGCATAAAAAACATGATCTCATTGAAAATGGAGAGCTGAAGATAGAAGTCCCCATAACCAGAAAAGGCGAAAAGGAAATAAAAGGCTTAAGATGTCCATTCAAGATAGGCAGTTCAAAGGAGGTAACGATTATAAACACCAATCCTGGCAGAATATAAGGTGAACCGATCATAATGAGGGGAGTGGCAGAGGAAACACAACAGTCCCCTAAGGAAATTCCTCTGCAACTTTCAAACATCCTGTTGCCCAAAGTTAATAACCAGATTCTTGATTCTACCATCCTGGATGATGAGGAGGAAATACTGATCCTTCCTAGTGTGGAAAAAGCCAAAAAGGAAAGTTCCTTATAAGAAATACAACAATAGTTCGAGAGAGATTTCATAGTTAAACCCTCTCAAGCCTATGAGAAATGTGAAGGAACATATGAAGAAAAAGGTGGTGAGGTTGTCAGGGAAGCCAACCCATCGAGGAATCTAAAGTTCATCCCTTTTTGCGACGAGTCTAGTTTGGGCCTCCTTAAGAGATATGTTGAATCAGGAGACGATCAAGTTATGGCCGTGACTGAAGCTATTAATAACTAGGAGGTAACCTCTATCACGAGCCTCGAAGGTAACATAATTACTCACAATTGGACTATCAGGCCTCAGCTAGCCAGGAAGGCGTACATCCAGAGGAAAGTTGCAAGTTCTAGGAGATGTTGGGACGTTATCCCTTTCTTAACGTTATGCCTTTTATTTTCTATTCATGTAAATATTGGGAAAAAAAATTCAAAAATCAAAAAATCAAAGAAATCGAAAAATTAAAAATCAAAAAATTTAAACCAATCAGGTCTTGTCCAAGCCTGAACTATGAAAGACCTGATCTCCCGCATCCACGGGAGTACGTAGGCAGCCAATTATGGTGCGGTCAGACCAAACAAACCTTTTTTCAAATCCCCTAGAATACTCCACTCCCTATACAGAACACCAGTCTCAATCATTCAGGCCAAGCCTAAACTACGAAAGACCTGATCTCCCTTCATCAACAGGAGTACGTAGGCAGCCATCTATAGTGTGGTCTAACCCTCAAAAGAAACATATAAACCCAAAATACAACCCCAAATGTAAGCCCAAAGACTAGTCTCTAGGCACCAAAATCAAACCTGAAAAACCTATACCCAAGAAAAACCCTCAAGGTTGGCGACCCATGTTACGAAGACCCAATGCCACCTCAATGTCATTCCATCAAATCTGGCATAAGTCCCCCAGAAAGGAAGACATAACGATACTTCAAGACGATCAGTAACAGGGATGAAATGGCAATCATCATAAGATGCAACCTGTCAGTAACTCATCACTCCTAAAGTGCGAGAAGACTTGATCTCCTTTAACCAACAGACGTATATGGGCTACCGTCGTGGCAAAGTCTATCTCATACCCGATGACCTATTATCTGAGCAAAAGGCCACAGATTAAACCTCATTGATCAAACCAAATCCGGTTAATGCCATCACATCACCAACCAAGCTGAGCTCTTAGGTCCAATTCATTGAAGTCCAAAGGCATCTCGATATCAATCATCAAAGTTGGAACAGCAACACATCGATATATCAATCATGATCATCAGTAAGGACCTTCAAAGAGCTGATATCCTCAATCTGAAACTTTTATCAAATTAGAAGAAGAAAATCATCAAAGTCAATTGCGCCTATAAGTCAAAACGAGGATTGGGGCAAACCAAATGTTAAAAATCCAATATCGGTTCACCATGTGGGTCATGAGAAAAAAGACTCTTGCGATCTCAGTATCTTATCAGCCCATTGGTCAAACATATAACAAAGCAATTACCCCAAATAACAAGCAAGACTGGAGAAAGTTCATAATCAACAACAACCCGATGTTGGGACTCTTATAACAAGACTGGGGAAATTTCAAAAATTGTGATAACTCAACATTGGGGCATTTATCAACCATCCAATGAAAATGCACTAGTCGGCACTATCAGCATGGTTCGTCATCATCAAAGCTTCCATCATTTTACTTGCGATCCGGTATGATCCATCGGTCTTTTCCAATCATAATTTTCTTAGAATACAGCGATCCACGTATGAGGTACGACTCCTTCATCTCTTTATGTGCTTTCAATCTCTATTTACAAGAATTAACGATAATATACATGTTAAATATAGATAAATCTTGCATTAGAATCTTAGAAAAGGGTTTCAAAAACAATTGTGTAACTTGTTATGAATTGGATTAATTTCGATAAGCATCCGTGGAGCACGAATCACGGGAACGATCAGAAAATTAAAAAAATTCAAAATTCTAGTTCACAGTGTTGTTTGGAGTAGAATTGACCTCATATGCGTGTCTGCACTTTGCAGTTACCTGACTCTTAGTTGTGGGGTATAAAATTATGGCGACGGAAATGGCAATTAATGAGAAGATAAAAGATAAGTATTTAACCTAATGTCTCGAATTGTGGCCTGGGTTACTCGAGTCATTAAGCCTGAGGGGTGTCTTTACACCTGGTTCCCTAAAGCTATCTAGTTTGGAAGCCACCGGCCCAACTCTCGCTATATGGGTAACTTAGCGCCTAAGAAAATGAGCATTGCAAGAAGAAAAAGGCAAAACCTAAGCAGATCCAAATCGTGGCCTAGGTTACTTGAGTAGTTAAGCCTGAGGGATGTCCTTACACCTGGTGCTATAAAGTCGTCTGGTTTGGGAGTCACCGACCTAACACTCGCTACATGGGCAATTTAGAGCCTAAGAAAATGAATCTAGTACAAGCTTGTGCGAGGATCAAATAGAGTAGACCGCCTGAATCATCTCGAAGTGTGGCCTTTGTTACTCAAGCCAGTCAACCCGAAGGGGTGTCTTAACACCTAGTGCCCTAAAGCTGTCTGATTTAGGAGTCATTAGTCCAAAACTCGTTAAATGGGTAGCCTGACTAGCCTAAGAAAATGAGACAAGTTAAGCGAGGAGAGTAGAAAAAAAAAAGAAAAAATTTTGCAAGATAGAAATGAGATCATCTAAAGTCATAAAAGAGAAACCCTTGCTAAAAGTTGCGTCACTCATAGTGCACATGTCATATGATGTTAATTATATGAAGATCGGTGTCTGGAGCTAAGGTGAAGTATTTCTGATGAAGGGAGATAAGTCTTTTGAATCTGATCTCACCCTTTAATAATGACCATAGATGCTTAAAAGTTTTCTTGCGATTTTATAACTTGTTAAATTAAAATTTTGTTATAATAAAAAAAATTAAAACCTTGAAGTTAGTTATTCACAACTTGCTTAGAAAAATTTCATTTTCATACTCAATTTTAAGATCTTTAGCGATAAGATCATCATGCAAACATTCAATTTCATGAACTTTAACTTCTTTGACAAGATTATACTAATCCCGATAGTCCGAGCCATCAAGCTTTTGGCACATTTTGTTATTTGTCTAATGTACAGGATATTGCTCACTCTGGATGTGGTCAACAAAGCAAGTTTCTTATGTGGACCCCGATAACAACATGCGAAAGGGCTGGGGCATTTTGCCATTCAATGACATTGAAGGAGTATATGGCGGGACCAAGATCCTCATCAGAAGAAAAGGGAGAACTCCTGAAAGAAATCACGGTGACATAAGCTTGCCTCGACAAAAGAAAGGAAAAATTCTCAAGAAAGTCCTTAACTCAAAAATAGACGCCCAATGACAAAAGTTCTAGCAAATGAAATCTACATCGTCAAACATGTTAACCTGCACCAAGTCCTCACAAGTCGAGGCCTCTACACTGAAGTTCAAATCTGGGCTGTGAAAGAACGGGCCACATCCTCCAAAACATCAGCAACCCTTGGGCCATCAGTCAAGCCATCATCTAATCCAGCAGGGTCACAAGTAAAGAGTTCGCCCCTTTTTATAATCAATTATTAAACCGTTAGCGTCAATCCAGCATAGCATTGGGGAAGGATCCGGTGATGTAAGCCATTGAACACTACTTCAGCGAAGATATCGGGATATCTCCTTGTAAAGCCATCAGTGTCTGGACCGCCAGAGGTACCAGCATCAGATCCAGATCCAGAAGTAAAAATGAGCAGCCTCTGGGAGATCCCCACCAAGACGGCGTGTGAAAGGGGAACATCCAAATCTGTCATGCGAATCCCAAAAGTAGCCATATGGGAGCTGGAGCTGCTAGGCTTATCAAAATTCATGCAGGAAAAGTAACTCCAAATAGCCTAAGAAAGGGTGAGGTATGTTTCTATATCTAGAAGGTGCATCAACCTAGGACAATAGACTCCTAAGGATAAATTTAGATCATCACAATCAAGCATTGTCTGCACATGTGCAACCGCGCATTATCAGGGCACATCTCCATAAATTTTTTTAGCATGCATCCCCAATAGAGTTAAACATGCATGCGCATTAAATGTCTAGACTCGAGAAAATTTCTCCGTTGTTAACTACCAGCAGGGTATGCACCGTTGTTAACTACCAGCAGGGTAGGCATCAATTTTTAGCAGGGTAGGCATCGTTGTTAACTAACAGCAGGGTAGGCACCATTGTAAACTACCAACGTAGACATCGGGAAGGTTCGGTGATTTCAGAACATCATCCCCAACAAAGATGTAAAAAAACATCTCAGTTTATCTTCATCAAACAAGCATCGGTAACACCGATAAAAATAAAAATTGTTGGAATCAACACCAGCATAGGCGTCAACAGCACAGATGAAAGACAATCGTTGGAAGCAGCCCCAACATAGTCATCAGCAATAACCGGTAATGGTAAAGCGATTTTCAAAGTGCTATGTGCGATGTGCAAAGTTCTATTTATGATTTGCAAAATGCGAAGCACGATTTGCGATGCAATGTGTGAAGTGCGAAGTGCGATATGTGAAGTGCGATTTAGGAAGTGCAATTTACGAAAGCATTTTATCATTCATCATAACATTCATTGCATTAAGATTTGCATCATTAAGTATACCTTGTCATATTTCAAGTGTCCAGTAATCTTTGTCATGTTTATTTCATTGCATTGCATAAACATGACAAAGAAGGGCATCTGTAGACACTTAAAATTTTATTTTCCTGCTACTAACTATGCAGGAAGGTAAAAGCATCTTTTTCAAACTCCAGAGATAACCCTAGAGGACCACAACATCAAATCCAACCCCGAAGATAGCCCCGAGATATCAAATCCACCCTCGGAGATAACCATGAAAAAAAATAGAATCGGTTGTGATCAAATTTTGGAGACAACCCCAAAGGACAGCCGAAAGCCCAAGCAACCCTGGAGATATCCCCAAAAGGGAAAATGGTTATTTAGCCAACTCAACATCAAATCAAGTCAAATCACTGCCATGAAGGTCATGCAGAACCATAACGTCAATCCCGAGTGAAAATAGCATAAGACTGCTCAACGAACGGACTACGAAGACTCAACGATCTGGTCATGGACCCATCTTGTAGAATTTGGAAAAGGTCAAATCCCATGTCATTGTGTATCTCTCGGAAAGGGCTTTCCGGAAAGGTATAGCACGCCTACATCGGATTCCCGGATTGAAAGTTATAAAGGTTCGAGCAGACAGTGCATTGGTCGAAGTGTACGTACTTTGAGACAACCTGACCCACAGGTTCGGGCCCACCCGGGTCAGCTGCAGGTAGACCCACGACTTCCGCGATTTGACCCACGGCTGATTTGGTCTATAAATAGTCCCCCCATCATCCATTTTAAAGAGAGAAAAAAGGAGAAAATAGAGGAAATTCCGCTTGTTTCAACTCTTAACCCTTCCATCAGTGTTCCAAATTCCAATATTGTTCTTTTGTAAATCCTTCTATACGTATATATACTAACATAACAAGTTTTAACCGATAGAAACAGAGTTTTCAAGTTTCAAAAGCAGTTTAAAGCAGTATCCAGGAAAAAATAAGAGCGATATATATATATATATATATATATATATATATCGCTCTTATTTTTTCCTGGATTATAAATTCGTGGCTTTTCTGGCTTTAATATATGTATACATAAGTATATATATTATATATATATATATATATATATATAAGTGTCATTTAGCCTGGATTGTTAATCTGTGGTATTTTCTTCTTTTATATATATATATATGTATACACATTAACTCATTTATGCTTGGATTATAAATCTGTGGCTTTTTACTACTTTAATATATATATATAATCATATATATATTTATATTAATTCGTTTGGCCTGGATTGCTAATCCGTGGTTTTTTCACCTTTAATATATATATATATATATATATATATATATATTAGTTATTTAATATGATTAAATATCATTTTTAACTATTTATTTGATGTAAATCTGTACTAATGTAGAATTTATGGACTAGATTTATCTAAATCTAGTCATATCTAACTTTTAACTAGTTCAAAAGTTACAAAACTGGAACCGTTGAGGTACAATAGCTAAGATTTATTTAAATCTAGTTTTCTTTCTAGTTTTGTAAATATTAAGCAACTACACGACCCTAGATCTGTATCTAGAGGGAACGTGAAGCTTGGCTACGCGCATGCAAGGATTTAGCTGATGAATCCTTTGTTTTGCGACGTCTAGGTTTTAATTTGCATTCTAATTCCATATAGCTATCGTGTAAGCTTTTAAATGATATTTTGTGAGCCTAGGAATCACGGGATCTACGATTAATTACATGGATCTAGATCCGATTCCCATGACGGATAAATTTGAACTATATATATAGCTTGTAGGATTTTTTGTAAATGTAAATAAAAGGGACCTTAAAACGGTTATCCGAATTTAAGGTCTCAACATAGTAAAAGCATTGTTTGTGGACTTTTCAAATAAATCAAACCCCTCATATATAGGTCCAACGAAGCACAACAATACTTTCAAATAAAGCACTTAGGCCCAATTAACTGCAACACACACACACACACACATAATGATTAGGGAATTGAAAAGACACGGTAAGCGTGTTTCACGAAAGTCGGGAGGTGCCTAACACCTTTCCCCCGCTTAATCAAGCCCCTGAACTCTATGAATCTCGATTTCCCTAAGACCAATTAAACAGAGTCCAGTAATTGGGTCATATTATAAAATCTTTCAAAACTCGATTGAGTTAGAACATCCATTTAACTCATACCAACTGGCGACTCTGTCTAATTCGGACCAATAAAATCAATCTTTTCAAATCGTCGACATTGTATGTTGGTCTTTTTCTAAAAATTCACCCTTCAGATCAATCAAATCAGAAATAGAAAACATAAAGGGTAGAAATACATAGGAAAAGAAATCAAAATTCTCCAGACGTCGACAAAGATTATGAAAGTAGTATGCACACAAGCCAATCATGTATGATGATAAAGCATATACTTTGTAATAATCTTATTCATTTATTAATAAAAGAATTATTTATTTAAAGGCGTTTATATTATCTACATAATGCTGTTATATTTAAATGTGATAAACCTATAGTTTTAAGCAATGCTTTTGGAATCATGATGATGATCATGCTAATGAGATCTAAATTCTTAGATAGCTTAAAACTAAAATAGTTCCCAATTGATGGAATACTAAATAGGGGATTAGTGAATCCAGATAGATTGATACATACGTTGCTTGCTCTTTGGAAGAAGTTGATCGTTCTTATAATCATTTGTGTGGAGACACTAAAGCAAGTATGTAAGAGTTTATTGGAGAATAAGTACACTAAACGTGGCTCGCTAAGAAATACCTAATGGAGTTTTACTCGCCTATCAATAGGAATTTCTTTAGTGATAGTAGTACAAGTAATCTTTAGATTTGAGATCATCATAGTATCTTATGTATAATGAGCTATATTTTGGCATGTCCCTTAAGACCCTGAGGGTATATCAAAGGGTATGTTTGGGTATAATTAATTATACATGAAAATAATGAATGATCAATAAAGGATCTACCACTTCTAGTAAAAGAAGTGAATGTCCTGTGTGATTCGATAAATGACCACTCAGTAGTTCTTGGCCAATGCAGAATGAAATTAAAAATTAGTTTCTAATTTGCATTATCGAAGTTTGTGCATTTAGGATCGGAATACATATAATTAAATACAAAAAGACTTGATAGTAAATTCATGTCTTTTATTTAATTGGGACATTGTATGGTAGAAGGAATGAATTGTACGTTAACTATTTACTCAAAAGTTCTTTTATGATTAATGTTGAAATTTATATTATTTGGAAAGTCGTTGAGCACTAAGGGGGCTTACCTTTATTGTACAATAAATATTATTTATTTAAAAGAATTAATAGTTAATTAATTAATTTAAATAAAATTATAATTGTTCTAATTAATTTATTCGCAACCGGTTTAATATGGAGAACCTAATAGGTCACACCATAAAAGGATGAATATTTATTTAAGAAGCAAATGACATAATCATAATAATAAGTTAAATATATTTAATTTAATCTATTGTGATAGAATAAATTAAATAGTTTAATATTTATTATTTAATATTTTAGAAATATTAAATATAAATTAATAAGAGGAGTCTTTATTATTATTACTATTACAATTAATTTGAATTCCTAAAGGAGTTTGTGAATTAATTAATAAATGAGCTCTCTCATATTCCTAATAAGATTAAGAGGTAAATTAATTAAAGGAGTTTAAGTAATTGCTCCAAATAGGATTAGGAAGCCTAATTAATTAAAAGAGTTTAATTAATTAATATGAAACACAAATCCTAAAATGGTTAGGAGGGTTGCCTACATCTATAAATAAGAGGAGTCGTATTTTGATTAAGGGCGAATGCTTTCACAAGTTGTTGGAAGAGCTCACCTTTTCTAGAGAGAGAGCGAAAACTAGGATTTTGCAAATTATCCACCTTCTTAATACTTGTCCATCCTTGATGGATCACCTCTAGAGGCCAAACACTTGGGTGACTGACGTTGATCAAAGGAAGAAATCACACCTGGTAGATTCAAGTCGAACAAGAAAAGGATTGTTGTAGAACTCGTACGTGAGGAAGCACGAATCTTCAAGTGTATGATTCGTTCTTCATCTCTTTAGATTAAATTAATAATTGCGCATAAAGGATGATCCGGGTTCCTAGTTTGTAAAATTTTAAAACTCTATTTTTACACTTTCGCTGCTATGTATGTAATTGTTGTATGCTATTTTGATCTTACAAACCTAATAGTGGCATCAGAGCCAAACTTTTATGCGAGTTATTAATTATTTTAATTTGATATATATATATATATATATATATATATATATATTCATATGTGTTTTGAACAATTTAACTGGTCATAATTGTGAGCTAGGAATCATGTTTTTTGGGAAAAACTGCACAATTCGCGAACTAGAAAAATAGACTCTGCCAAGCGACGCTGTAGCGCCTGTCCTAGGCTTATCTGTTGCGCCGCAGCGCCGGTCCAGATCAGGAAACAGGAGACCCGGCGCTGCAGCGCTTGTTTACAGTGTAAACTGAGCACCGCGGCGTCAGGTATGGTTTTTTGTCAATTCGGATGACCCGGCGCCACAACGCCAATGTACAGTACAAACTGGGCGCCGCAGCGCCGGTCACCAAAATTGAAAATTTTATTTTTTATTTGATTTCTAATTAAGATAAAAGGTTTATTTTAATTATAATTATAATATGTTTTTTCTGTAATTCCAGATTAATAAAGGAGTTTATTAGATTTGAAATTGAATTAAAATAAAGATGCTTATTTTAATTAGAATTGGATATCATGCTAACTAATTAGAGTTGGAATTGGATTCCATGATAACTAATTAGAGTTGAAATAGGATTTCAAAACTAACTAGGATTGCCCATTAAATCGATATCAATGTATATATTAAATGTTTTATTTATTGATGTATATGGTGATGTGTATGATAATAAATGAGGTTGATTATGGACTATTGACCAATGCGATTGAATTTTATTTTAGTTGAATGCTTTAATGAATGTATTTTATTAAATGGGGTCTGCGTATCTCGTTTTTTCTAATTTTTCTTGATGTAAATTCTATCTCTCTCATATGTACTTCCCTTTCATTGCTGATCAAGATTTCTATTTAATGTAAATAGTTTATGTAATAGGATTAGTTAGAATTACTTGAAGAATTGGAGACAGAGGAGCGCATGAAACCTGTTTGTAATGGAGCCCGGTATTTAAATGTAATAGTTATATTTAAATTTAATTCTTGCACTCTTAGGTTTGACCTTTTGGTTCACTTGATGGCTCAAGTGAACCAAACTAGAATAAAAGTCCATAATCAATCCAGGTAGAATATTGTATTATATATACATGCTTATACTATATATATATTATATATTATGCAACATGTTTCGCATGTCAATTAATATGACGCGTATTTTATATATATATATATATATATATATATATATATATATATATGTGTGTGTGTGTGTGTGTGTATGCGCGCTAAACAAGATGAGACAATTAATAACAACCCCCTCAAAGAATTTATATGATGTCCTAAGCGTTCAAAAGATATTTGGAATATCGAACGTCGCCTTCTAGCATGATAAATTTAATAGAGTATTAAATATTTAATATGAGTTTATTGTGTCACCACAAGGCAAGTATTAAATATTTAAGATGTTGATTTATCACATATTGATGCTTATAACGAAATTGAACAATACTGTTTTGTTGTGTCACCACAAGAATGGTATTTTTCTATTTGAATATATAAAAGTGCTAGGTTGGACTTAACTTAGATAATTTTGGTTCGGATGTGTCACCACTTGATCAAAATAATCTAAGAGGCATAAAAGGAGTTACATGATAATGTAATTGACAGTAATTGTCTACCTATTTATTTATATATCGTTTGTTGTGTCACCACAAGGCTATATATATCTGAAATGGGATCCTAATTCTCACTAGCAAATCTTTAAATAGATTTGCCGAACTATATATTGTGAGGGTAATATTATTTGATGAAAATAGTGGAAGATACCAATTTAAAATAAGACCTAAATTATTTTGGTAATTAATTAAATGAATGTATGCTAAAAATGTTGTTTTATTCCACATGCAAAATTTGAAAAATATCACACTCACTATTACTACGTAGCATACTTAATGCTAACAAGTTGACAAGACCAAACTACACGGACTGGTTAAGAAATTTGAGAATTGTTCTCATTGCTGAAAAGCTTTCTTATATCCAAGATTCACATGTCCTTGCAAAAGTTGCATAAACAACCTCTGAGGAAGAGATTGCTACTTTTAAAAAGTGGCAAGATGATGCATCAATTGCACAGTGCATCATGCTCGTATCCATGAGTAACGAGCTACAACATCAGCACGAGAAAATGGATGCCTATTCTATTTTGCTGCACCTAAAAGACTTTTATGGTGAGCAAAGCAGGACTGCTGGGTATTAGATATCTAGAGAGCTCTTCCGATCTCGCATGTCCGATGACACTACAGTTGTGACTCATTGTCTAAAGTTGATTAATCTGATTGAATAATTGGAACAATTGGGGTTCACGATGGATGGGGAGTTAAGTCAAGATTTGATCTTGCAGTCACTCCCAAACACCTTCTCACATTTTGTTGTGAATTTCCACATAAATAAGTTGGACGTCAGCTTGCCTGAGTTACTTCACATGTTGAAAACTGCTGAAGGTCACTTTCCATCCAAGCGGGACCATGTCTTAATGGTAGATGATTCTTCCAAGAAAAGGAAGAGGCCCAAGGTATCTTCTGAAAAGAAGAAAAGCAAGAAGGCTAAAGGCAAGGCGAAGAAGAAGGACAATAAGAAACCTGATCCTGATAGCAAAGGAATATGCTTCCATTGCAACAGGCCAGGATACTGAAAAAGGAACTGTGATAAGTACCTTGCAGAACAAAAGAAGAAGAAGCTTGGAGAAGCTTCAGGTTTGTTCATGATTGAAATTCTTTTTTCTCAAAGTTAAAATTCTACTTGGGTATTGGATACCGGATGTAGTTCTCACATATGTAATACTATGCAAGGAATGGTCAGAAGTGGAAAGCTGAACAATGATGAAGTCGTTCTACGAGTGGAAAATGGAGCAAAGGTTATTGCATTAGCTTGGGGACTTATTGTGTAACACTACCTTCGGGAAAGTCCATTTATTTAAATAATTATTATTATGTTCCAACACTTTTTAAAAATATTATTTATATTTTTTGTATTGGATATATAAGGTTTTGACATTATAATAAAGAACAACAGTTGTTCTATTTATAATAAGAATGTTTTATATTGTGTTGGCAATTTATTGAATGGACTTTACGTGATTGACTTGAATGAAAATATACTTCAAATTGAACAAACAAATAAAAGGAAAAGAGACGATGTTAATTATTCTTTTATGTGGCACTGCAGACTCGGTCATATCAATGAAACAAGATTATCCAAGTTGCACAAGGATGAGCACTTAGAACTATCTGATTATGAATCATATCCAACTTGTGAGTCTTGTCCCATGGGTAAAATGACTAAATCACCTTTTAGTGGAAAAGGAGAAAGAGTTACAGAGTTGTTAGCATTGGTACACATAGATGTATGTGGACCTATGACAACGAATGCACGAGGAAGGTATTCTTATATCATTACTTTTATAGATGATCATTCAAGATATGGATATGTGTATTTAATTAAATACAAATCCGAATCATTTGAAAAGTTCAAAGAATTCAGAAGTGAAGTAGAGAAACAAACCGGCAAAAGTACTAAGATTCTTCGATCAGATCGAGGAGGAGAATACTTAAGCGGTGAGTTTCTCAATTGTCTCAAAGAAAATGGTATAATCTCACAATGGACTCCACCAGGAACACCACAGTTGAATGGTGTATCTAAAAGTAGAAATCGAACATTGTTGGACATGGTTCGTTCCATAATGGGTTTTATCGATCTTCCAGTATCATTATAGGGCTATGCCCTAGAAGCGGCTGCATACCTACTTAATAAGGTACCTACCAAATCCGTCCCAAAGACTCTATATGAGTTATGGACAGGGAGGAAGCCAAATCTTAAGCATGTTAAGACTTGGGGTTGTCCAGCTTATGTCAAAAAGTTTGAAAATGATAAGCTGAAGAGTAGATATAAAAAATGTAGATTTATGGGATACCCTAAAGAAACTTCAACGTATTACTTCTATCATCTTACTGATCAAAAGGTATTTGTTGCAAAACATGCTGCCTTCTTGGAAAAGAAGTTTATCCTTGAAGGGGTCAGTGGGAGTAAGATATATCTTGAAGAAGTTCAAGACCCACAAATTACAACAGATCAAAGTCAGGTACCTGACAAAGTAGAAGAACCTATTGTACAACACCCTATTCGTAAATCTGGAAGAGTACCGAAGATACCTGATAGGTATGGATTCATCATAGAGGATGACGATGAGATACACATGATAAATGATGGTGATCCATTGAATTACGAATAGGCTATGAGTAGTAAAGACTCATAGAAATAGCAAGAAGCTATAAAATCCGACATGGACTCTATGTATGAAAACCAAGTATGGACTTTGGTTTCAGCACATGAGGGCATTAAGCCTATTGGGTGCAAATGGGTCTTCAAGAGAAAGACTGGAGCGGATGGCAATGTAGAGAACTATAAAGTTAGACTGATGGCAAAAGATTTTAAACAAAGGTAAGGAGTTGACTATGATAAAACCTTCTCACCAGTAGCTATGCTCAAGTCCATTCAGATTTTACTTGCGATTGCAGCTTATAACGACTACGAGATCTGGCAAATGGACGTGAAAACAACCTTCCTAAATGGGAAACTTGAGGAGGATGTGTATATGACACAGCCAGAGGGTTTTGTTTTAACGGTTGGAACAAATCAAATCTGTAAGCTACAACGATCCATTTATAGAGTGAAGCAAGCTTCTCGAAGGTGGATCATTTATTTTGATGAGATAATCAAAGAGTTTAATTTTATCAAAAATGAGGATGAACCATGTGTGTATAAGAAGGTTAGTGGGAGCGACGTATCATTCCTTGTACTATATGTTGATGCTATATTACTGATAGGGAATGATATCCCGATGCTACACTCAATTAAAATTTGATTATCTAAACACTTTTCCATGAAGGACTTGGGAGAAGCATCCTATATTTTGGGAATAAAGATCTATAGAAATAGATCTAAAAGGATGTTTGGCTTGTCCCAAGGAACGTACATTGAAATAATGCTAAAGAGGCTTAGCATGGAAGATTCCAAGGGAGGTCTCATATCGATGGGCCATCAAATACATCTTTCCAAAAAACAGGCCCCAAAGATACATGAGGAGAGAGACTGTAAGAATAAGATACCTTATGCTTCAGCAATAGGATCTATCATGTACGGTATGATATGTACAAGATCGAATGTCACTCATGCACTTAGTGTTACGAGCATATAGCAGTCGAATCCAGGAGAAGAACATTGGAAGGCAGTTTAAAGTATCCTAAAGTACTTAAAAAGAACTAAGGATGTATTTCTTGTCTATGGTGAATCTGAATTGAAACTAAAGGGCTATACAGACTCAAGTTTCCAAACGGATTGAGATGACAGTAAATTCGTTTTGGGGTATATTTTTATCTTAAACAGTGGCGCGATGAGTTAGAAAAGTTCCAAGCAGCAAACAGTTGTTGATTCAGTGACAGAGGCAGAGTACATAGCTGCAAAGTGAAGCTGCAAAGGAAGCTGTTTGGATGAAAAAGTTTATAACTGAACTTGGTGTGGTTCCCTGCATTAGAGGAGCAGTACCTTTATTCTGTGACAACACCGGAGCTATTGCACATGCCAAGGAACCCAGGTCTCATCAGAAATTTAAACACGTGTTGCGGCGATTTCATTTGATTAGAGAGATCATTGAAAAAGGAGATGTCACCCTAGAGCGTGTGAACACTCAAAACAACATTGCAGATCCATTTACAAAAGCTTTAACACAACCGCAGTTTGATCGTCACTTAGAGAAGATGGGTATTAAAATACCATGGCGATTGGCTTTAGTGCAAGTGGAAGATTGAAAGTAGTATGCACACAAGCCAATCATGTATGATGATAAAGCATATACTTTGTAACAATCTTATTCATTTATTAATAAAAAAAATTGTTTATTTAAAGGCGTTTATATTATCACCATAATGATATTATATTTAAATGTGATAAACCCATAGTTTTAAGCAATGCTTTTAGAATCATGATGATGATCATGCTAATGAGATCTAAATTTTTAGATAGCTTAAAACTAAAATAGTTCCCAATCGATGGATTACTAAATATGAGATTAGTGAATCCGGATAGATTGGTACATACGTTGCTTGCTCTTTGGAAGAGGATGATCGATCTCATGATCATTTGCATGGAGACACTAAAGCATGTATGTAGGTGCTTATTGGAGAATAAGTACACTGAACGTGGCTCGCTAAGAAATACCTAATGGAGTTTTACTCGCCTATCAATAGAAATTCCTTTAGTGATAGTAGTACAAGTAATCCTTAGATTTAAGATCATCATAGTATCTTATGTATAATGAGTTATATTTTGACATGTCCCTTAAGACCCTAAGGGTATATCAAAGGGTATGTTTGGGTAATTAATTATACATGAAAATAATAAATGATCAATAAAGGATCTACCACTTCTAGTAAAAGAAGTGAATGTCCTATGTGATTCGATAAATGACAACTCAGTAGTCCTTGGCCAAGGCAGAATGAAATTAGAAAGTAGTTTCTAATTTGCATTATCGGTGTTTGTGCATTTAGGATCGAAATACATATAATTAAATAAAATAAGACTTGATAGTAAATCAATGTCTTACATTTAATTGGGATATTGTATGATAGAAGGAATGAATTGTATGGTAACTATTTTCTCAAAGGTTCTTTAATGATTAATGTTGAAATTTATAATATTTGAAAAGTCATTGAGCGCTAAGGGGGCTTACCCTTATTTACAATAAATAATTATTATTTAAATAAATTAATAGTTAATTTATTTATTTAAATAAAATTAGAATTATTCTAATTAATTTATTCACAACCGGTTTAATATGGAGAATGTGACAAACGAGAATTATGTAATTTAATTTAAATATTTATTGAATTAAATAAATATTTTTAATGATTTATTTATTGAGTTAAATAATTATTTGATGGAATTGTGATAGAATAATTTAATTATATGTGTTACATTGATGAAATTAATGTGGAGAACTTTTATAGTTCAAAGTATGTATTTAATTGAGTTTATTTAATTAAATAAATTATTTAATAAGCATAATGTTATTCTAATTAATTTCATAATTAATTAGAGATTTAATAATTTGACATAATTAATAAATGAGAATTTTAATTATGTGATGATGTGATTTAATGTGTAATATCATATTTTATTTAATTGATTTAAGTAAAATTATTTGATTAATTAAAGTGTGACAATTAAACTATGTAATAACACTTTAATTAAATTAATGAGAAATGAGTGATTAAGTGACCAACCAAACATGCCCTTAAGTTAGTGGGTGTCAGTTAATTTACTGACCCGCTATCTCTACCAGTTAATTGATATACGTATTATAACTTATATATTATCAGTATTATGTTTCATTCATATTATATCAGAGAGAAAACTTCAGTGAACTTAGAGAGAGTACAGAGATTTTAAAGAGTTGGAAAAATTAAGAAAGAAGCTTACATCATCATCTTCACAAAGATTACAAGGGTAATCTCTTCTCCCCAATTTCATAATCTACGTATAATATTTTCTCCAACAAACTCAATTTAAGTTCTCTATAATTAAGTTGTATTGATGAGTGTTGTAAATATGATGATATATGTGTTAATATATGTTCATAACGTGTTTTCCATCACTTATGTATGTTTTAAAGCAATCAAAACCATATAATTATGCTTTAATTAGAGATTTTAAAGTTACAGAGTATGAAAAGTATGAATATGGCCCATATGTACAAAATATCATGCTTTAATTGTTTATTAAACTTTAAATTGATAGTTGATTACGATTATGCATGTTTAAACGAACAAAACGAAATTCAAACGGACAGATTCGGAGTTATAACGAATCTGTAATGTTGAATTTTATGATTTCTCTCGAAACTTGGAAAAATACCAAAAACAGTAAATTTAGGTGTTCTAATTCGAGTAATTACATTAGCTAAAGTGTTAAAAACATACTAGAATCGTTATATGATATTTATGTTAAGTTTACAAACTATGGGTAACATTAACAATGTTGTTTGAACTTAATTTTTACATTTTCATGTGTTAATTGGGCTGATGAACAATGCAATCGCAAACTGCAAATCATCATGCCGAGGACCCCTGCCCCAGCAGGCTTTTTAGTGTAGGGCCCCCTTCCCCGGCGGACATGCTGCCCCGGCGGGCATCTTACAGCACAAACCCCCGCCCCGGCGGGGATCACAGAGAAGAAGTGGTTTTGGTTTTTGTGTGTTTTTAATCCATAACATGATGAGTTAACTTAATGTAATGAACATGATGACATGTTAAGCATTTATTGAGATGTTAGAACAATTTATTAACTTATTTTACATGATTAATTGATAAGTTAAATACGTTATGTAAACCCGTTATTCGTAAAGTCTAATAACGCTTTCAAGACTGATGTTTATGATTCGATCAGACTTAGAATTAATTATTATTGCGAATGTAATGATATGTATGGTTAATTGAGAAAAGAGAATTTTATTTGTAGCTTGTGCATGAGGCAAGTTTCCTAAACTTTACTTTTAATTAAACAAGTTCTTATCCTTGATTCGTTATCATGATGCAAGTTCCTTAAACTCTAAGTTATTCATTGAGCAAGTCCTAGACTTATATTTCTATATTGAGCAAGTTCTTATTATTGTTTATTCAAGTTGACATTCCATATGAGATATTATAATTCCTTTAAAGTATTACTTCAATTATACAATACTTATTCGATTGTATACTCTTGAGATTTATTATTCGATTTGAATATCAATTATTGTTGAACCTTGTAAGACTAGCGAACCCTTATTGATTCGACTAGTCCATAGTTGATGAACATTCTAAATTCTAGAACTGTTATTGAGCTTATTCAAACCAAACTTCCTTTGGTGCGGACTCTGATGTCAAACTGAGATGAACAACCCTGTTATAGAGGATTATTTACTCGTTAGCATTGAGATGATGTGCACATTATGGTACTAAGGACTGATCCCCCTAAGTACGAGTAGTAGTGTCCATATAGTCTTATGACTGTTAAAGGTCTAAAGTAGAAATACTTGACAACCTGGGACATAGTTCATGGTCTTCTGACCCTTAGATGTACTTTTGATTCTTGTTATTCATTCTTGATTCAAAAGCTGAACTTTCTTTTATTCAGAACTCTTTGACTACTCGCATGTTATTATTACTGTTATATTATTATACTTGTGGGCAATCATGCTCACTCTTGCATAATAACATTGTAGTTAAGAACGAAAGGTCTGACGAGCCTTCCACTAGCAAAGGCAAGGGCAAGGTTAACAAGTGTTGAAGACTTGTTATTTAATTTGAGAATGTTATTTTTAAAACTTTGATGTGTTAAGACTTATGTATTTGATTATGTTTCCGCATTTGAGATTGAAGGTTAGTTCAACCTGAGATTTATTTATTATTTAGATGTTGTAACCCCATAAGGGGAGGATATTTTTATCTATTTCATGAGATGCTTTTATTATGGGTAGATAGATATGTGATATTTGTACAGTGAACACTAAATCTCGTGGAAATTAAAGTACCCGAATTTGGGGTGCCACAAGTTGGTATCAAAGCTGTAGGTTATGAACCTTAGATGGGGGAAAAACATTAGGGTAGTAGCCTTTTAAGAGATCAATAACATAGTGGTGATAACTCTTATCGAGTTCTAAGAAAGATAATAAATTACCTTATGTGTTATGTGTTTATATTTATGTACTTGCGCGAGTATCAATTAACATCACGTAATAACTAAGACTTAAAATTTTGATTGTCAGGATATCGGATGTTGAAGGATCCAGTCATCTTAGGGAGGTTGTACCCCGAGTGGCTATTGAGGAGAAGCCCCGAGACATTCATACAGTTTGGGAGCAGTTGGTTAGTAGAGAGCCATCTCCTTTGATCACTGTTGTTGGTCAGGAGCATGAGCCAGTGTTTGACTCAGAGGAGGACTCTGAGAATATTGAGGTTGATGCTGAGGCAGCTGAGGAGGAGGATGAAGACCCTGATGAGTTCCCACCAAACTCTATCAGTACTGAGACGTAAGACGAGCTGTGTGACAGTAACATAAAGTTACAGGATAATATTCGGGAGCTGAAGGAGGAGACGGTTACTCAGCAGACTACTATCGAGCAGAAGGATGGTGAGATCGAGACTCTGGATACACATCTTGGAGACGTGGAGTGGGAGTTGGTTCATGAGAAGGGCCAAAGTGAGCAGAAGTCAAAGGAGATAGAAAAGTTGAAGAGTGATTTGTATGAGGAATTAGCAAAGCGTGCCATAGCAGAGGATGCTTGGATTAGGGTTTCACGAAGTGCAAATCTTGCCAAATATAACGATCGGGAAAAGAAGGCTAAGATTGAGGAGACAGACTATACATTCCAGAGAGCGATTGATAGGGCCCAGGATCTAGTGGTTATTATCCAGTTGAGTTCGAGGACCTTCCTTGGTAGATGCTGGACCGTAGGACGATGTTCTGTATTATAGAAGAAGAGTGCAGGAAAGCTGTTCGGCGCCTTAGTAGGCCGAGATAGGAACAGTATGATTATGTGAATATTTCTTTATTAGTTAATAATGTAAATTTTGATGTGATTATAAACAAAGGAATATGTTGATGATTTAAATTCTGAAGATTCTTTTTCTCGGGATAGTTGATGTCAATAGTAGTGATTCTACCTTGTTTTGTTTAAAACTTTTGATTAAATAAAATATCAGAGTTTATTTGAGATGTTATGTGTTAAGTGTTATCTTAAAGTATTTAAGTTAAGCCTTAAATATTTAAAGAAAGGAATAAAGATCTAATAAGCGTATATCTTAATAAAAATATGCCGCCGAGAAGACGCCCTAACAGTCAACCAGCCCAAGAAGGGTCAACTAATAATAACGACGCCAATGCCAATGCCAACCCCATTCAGTAGTTAGTGAATCTTTTGATTAGAGTACTGAACAATCAACTGCAAGCTCCACCAAACACGTCATTCAAAGACTTCAAGGCGGTGGAGCTGCCAGAATTTAAGGGATTCATGAACCAGATCGAAGCACAGACTTGGGTCATGGAGATGGAGAAGGTCTTCGATGTCGCTAGAGTCAACGAGGATCAGAAGACCGCGTATGCGACATTCATGCTGTAGGCAGATGCTAGTTATCGGTGGCAGGCAAACAAGGTCAGGGGAGGACAAGGTGTGATCACCTGGGAGAGGTTCAAGGAGATGTTCTTCCAAATATACTTCTCAACAAGCTCACAAAACCAAATGGAGGTTCAGTTTCTAGAGCTCAAACAAGGTAATATTTATGTGCCAGATTATGCGGTGAGATTTAATGAGTTGGCCAGGTTTGCCATATACCAAGTGCACACCGATGAGAGGAAGGCCAGAAGATTCGAACAAGGACTGAAGCCCTGGTTGTATAGCAAGATGTCGATGTTCCAGTTGAACACCTTTGCCGGAGTATTGGAAAAAGCAATCATCGCTAAAGGTGGGAGCGATGCTATGAACAAGTACAACCAGGAGCTGAAGAAGAATAAGAGTGAAGGTGAAGGAAATAAGGATAGTGGTAGCAACACTGGGGGACGCAACAGTCAGAAAAGAAGGTGGAATGACATCTCATCAACTGGGAATTAGCATGGGAAACCAAAAGAGAAGGGTAGAAGCATGTCTGACCTGCGGGAAGAACCACCTGGGGGTCTGTATGAAGGGAAAATGAGTATGCTATAATTGTGCTCAGGAAGGCCACGTAGCACCTAACTGACCTAACCCTATGAAGGGCGCCTGCTTCGCACGAAGGACCATTTGGCTAGGGATTTCCTTAAGAAAGTATCTGGAGGGGCAGGATCAAGTGGGAACAGGGGAAACAGCGGTGACAAAACTCTAACAATTACAGGACCAACCGCAACGAATCGACCTACCGCCAGGACATTCAACATGACAATGCAGGATGCTGTGCAGTCTCGCGATGTGGTGTCAAGTATCATTTCGATTAATAAAGTTAATGCTTATGTATTATTTGATTCGGTTGCTACTTGCTCATGTATATCCAATGAGTTTTCTAAGAACTTAGAATTGCCTAAGGACGAGTTAGAATACCATATGAACATAGAGATTGCGATTAGGAAAGTGATTCCTATTAAGTATGTACACAAGGACTGTAGGGTAGACATTATGGGTAATGTGATGAACGTAGATCTTATCCCGATTAGACTTGGAGAATTTGACGTTATCTTGGGAATGGATTGTCTATTCAATTATGGGGCAATAATTAATTGCCAGAGGAAATGTATTAACCTTATGACTTCGTCAAAGGTTATATCTTATGGCAGCAAGTCGCCTAGATAAGCGAGTTGTCTGACAATGATGCAGGCCAAGAAGTTGTTAAGACAAGGCTGTGTATGATATTTAGCCTACATAGTCGATAGTCGAAAAGAGAGCCCAAAGTTAAAGGAGATACTAGTCGTGAGAAACTTTGTGGACGTATTTTTGGATGATTTTCCAGGACTTCCGCCAGATAGGGAAGTAGAGTTTGTGATCGATTTGGCGCCAGGAACCGCTCTGATATCGAAGGCCCCGTACCGTATGGCTCCGGTAGAGATGAAAGAATTGATGGTGCAGCTATATGAGCTTTTGGACAAGAAGTATATTCAGCCAAGCGTATCACCGTGGGGAGCACCGGTGTTATTTGTAAAGAAGAAAGATAGGACGATGCGGCTCTGTATCGATTATAGAGAGTTGAACAAGGTCACAATCAAGAATAAGTATCCATTGCCTAGGATTGACAACTTGTTTGACCAATTAAAGGGAGTGAGATACTTCTCGAAGATAGATCTGAGAAGTGGTTACCATCAGTTGAAAGTGAGGATAGAGGACGTTTTGAAGACAGCATTCAGGACTCGATATGGACACTACGAATTTCTGATGATGTCATTTGGTCTAACAAATGCGCCTGTAACATTTATGGACCTAATGAACAGAGTGTTTAAGTCGTTCTTGAATAAATTCGTAGTGGTATTTATCGACGACATTCTGGTATATTCGAAGACTAGGAGGAACACGTTGAACATCTGAAGGTGACATTGGAGGTGTTGAGAAGAAAGAAGTTGTGTGCCAAGTTTTTGAAATACAAATTTTGGATAGAGCGGATACAATTTCTCGAACATGTGATCGATAAGGATGGAATTTCGATAGATCCCTCCAAGGTTGAAGCTGTAATAAATTGGGATCAGCCGAAGACACCGTCGAAAGTGAGAAGTTTTCTTGGATTGCTAAGTTATTATAGAAGATTCATTCAAGACTTTTCCAAGATTGCAACTCCGTTGACGAATTTGACTAGGAAATCGATTAAGTTCGTTTGGACGGAGAAGTGTGAGGAAAGCTTCCAAGAGCTTAAGAAGAGGTTGAGTACGACAGCTTTGTTATCTCTTCCAGATAGCAAAAGAAATTTTGTGGTGTATAGTGATGCATCGCATAAAGAACTAGGCTGTGTGCTTATGCAAAACGACAAGGTCATTATGTATGCGTCACGATAATTGAAGGATTACGAGAAGGGGTATCCGACCCATGACTTGGAGTTGGCCGTTGTAGTATTTACTTTGAAGATCTGGAGACACTATCTCTATGGGAATAAGTGTGAAATATATATAGACCACAAGAGTCTGAAATATATTTTTACACATAAGGATTTGAATATGCGTAAGAGAATATGGTTAGAATTGATAAAGGACTATGATTGTGAGATTTTATACCATCCGGGTAAAGCGAAGATGGTTGCCGACGCCTTAAGAAAAAAGGGTCGGGAGAAATTGATGATGTTGACTACCCTGGAGGAGCTAATTTCAGCAATGGAGAAACTAAAATTAGAAGTGAAATATCCGATGGATTTTGATGAGAATTTATTCCAGCTGGGAGCTGGTACAACTTTGCTAGATAAGGTTAAGGAAGCACACCTTCAAGATGAAGACTGTGAGAAGATAAAGAATAAGATATCCGAAGGGAATGAACTGAAATTCAAGATGGACAATGAAGGACTGCTAAGATTAGAGAGAAGAGTTTGGGTACCGCCAGTGCCAAAGATTAAAGAGGAAATTTTGAGCATGGCTCATATTTTGCGATATTCGATTCACCTCAGGATTACCAAGATGTACTAGGATCTCCGACAACATTTCTGGTGGTCGAATATGAAACGAGATGTTGCCGATTGTGTTGCCAAGTGCCTGACGTGTCAGAAAGTGAAAGCAGGACATCAGAGGCCAAGTGGGTTGCTACAACCACTAGAGATCCCAGAATGGAAATGGGAGAACATTACTATGGATTTCGTAGTTGGTCTTCCAACGACTCAGAAAGGCTACGACGTAGTATGGGTTATCATTGATCGATTGACGACATCAGCACACTTCCTACCGATCAAGATTAGATTCAACTTAGATCAGTTGGCGAAGTTGTACGTAAAGAAGATTGTTTCAATACACGGAGTTCTAGTGTCGATTGCTTCAATCGAGATCCGCGCTTCACATCGAATTTTTGAAAACGACTATAGGAATGCATGGGAACACAGTTGAGAATGAGTACGGCATATCACCCTCAGACAAACGGGCAGAGTGAAAGAACGATCCAGACATTAGAGGATATGTTGAGAGCATTCATCATGGATTTCAAAGGAAGTTGGGATGATCATCTACTGCTCGTAGAATTCGGTTACAACAACAGTTACCACGCAAGTATTGGCATTCCGCCTTACAAAGCGTTATACGGCAGAAAGTGTAGAACTCCATTATATTGGGATGAAGTTGGCGAACGACAATTGCAAGGACCAGAACTGGTACAACAGACAGTCGAGATAGTCACCGGACAAGATTAGTAGTTATGCAGGATAGGCAGAAGAAATACGCCGATTCACACCGCAAGAATGTAGAATTTGAATTGGGTAGCTTTGTTTTCTTGAAAGTCTCTCCCTGGAAGGAAAAGATCAGATTCGGTAAGAAGGAGAAATTGAGCCAGAGGTTCATTGGACCCTTTGAGGTGCTGCGAAGAATCGAAGAAGTTGCGTATGAAGTAGCCCTACCTCCGGCGCTATAGCATATCCACAACGTTTTTCATGTTTCAGTCTTACGACCGTACAAACCCGATTACAAACATGTGATTGAATATGAACCCCTGTAATTTGAGAAAGACTTATCCTACGAAGAAGTTCCTGTTCAGATTGTTGACAGGAAAAAGCAAGTTCTCAGAAATAAAGCAATACCTTCTGTTAAGGTAATTTGGAGGAACCACAATGCTGAAAAAGCTACGTGGGAACTCAAAAAACATATGATGAAAACTTACCCACATTTATTTACTTAATCTATGTGTAAATGATTCTGGAAACATAATCATTGTAAGGGGGGAGAATGTAACGGGACGAATTTATTTGAACCGTGATTCTGAGGACAGAATCCTTTTAAGGGGGGAAAGATGTGACAAACACGAATTTTGTAATTTAATTTAAATATTTATTAAATTAAATAAATATTTTTGATGATTTATCTATTGAGTTAAATAATCATTTCATGAAATTGTGGTAAAATAATTTAATTATATGTGTTACATTAATTAAATTAATGTGGAGAACTTTTATAGTTCAAAGTATGTATTTAATTGAGTTTATTTAATTAAATGAATTATTTAATAAGCATAATGTTATTCTAATTAATTTAATAATTAATTAGAGATTTAATGATTTGACATAATTAATAAATGAGAATTTTAATTATGTGATGATGTGATTTAATGTGTAATATCATATTTTATTTAATTGATTTAAATAAGATTATTTGATTAATTAAAGTGTGACAATTAAACTATGTAATAACACTTTAATTAAATTAATGAGAAAGGAGTGATTAAGTGACCAACCAAACATGCCCTTACGTTACTGGGTGTCAGTTACTTAACTGACCCGCTATCTCTCCCAGTTAATTGATATATGTATTATAACTTATATATTATCAGTATTATGTTTCATTAATATTATATCAGAGAGAAAACTTCAAAGAACTTAGAGAGAGTAGAGAGATTTTAAAGAGTTGGAAGAATTAAGAAAGAAGCTTACATCATCATCTTTACAAAGATTGAAAGGGTAATCTCTTCACCCCAATTTCATAATTCACGTATAATATTTTCTCCAACAAACCCAATTTAAGTTCTCTATAACTAATTTGTATTTATGAGTTTTCTAAATATGATGATATATGTGTTAATGTATGTACATAACATGTTTTCCATCACTTATGTATGTTTTAAAACAATCAAAACCATATAATTATGCTTTAATTAGAGATTTGAAAGTTATAGAGTATGAAAGTATGAATATTGCCCATATGTACAAAATATCATACTTTAATTGTTTATTAAACTTTAAATTAATAGTTGATTATGATTATGCATGTTTAAACGAACAAAACAAAATTTAAACGGACAGATTCGGAGTTATAACAAATCTGTAATGTCGAATTTCATGATTTCTCTCGAAACTTTGAAAAATAACCAAAAACAGTAAATTTAGGTGTTCTAATTCGAGTAATTACGTGATCTAAAGTGTTAAAAATATGTTAGAAGCATTATATGATGTTTATGTTAAGTTTACAAACTATGGGTAACATTAACAGTGTTGCTTGAACTTAATTTTTGTATTTTCGTGAGTTAATTGGGCTGATGAACAGTGTTGGGAATTGCATATTCAAATTTGATGTTGAAAGTAAATATAAATACTTAAGTGTAAAGTCCTTCAATGATCATATGTACAAGGACTTAGATGATAGATCAAAATTGTTAGGTTGATCTGAGCTTTAATGTTTATCATTCTGTAAATGAATGTATAGAAAAGAGATCAAAACTGTTAGGTTGATCTATTTTGAGATGTAATTGTTAGGCTTGACAGAATTGTAGTCTGTCAAAAGCCAGTCTGCAGAAGCCAAGGCAGAATCGTGGAGCTTAAATGAAGATGTCCAGAATCGTAGTCTGTCCTTGGATGCCACACTGAGAATCGTGGAGAAGATCTGAGCGCCTGCCGAGCTAAGCCAAGAATCACAGTGTGCTCTCGGAAGCGTGGAGTCTGCAAGACAAGCAAGAAGGAATCATAGTCTACCAAAGAGCATAAGAGAAATCGTAGTGTTCTCTACGATCAAGACTTAGTCCAGCTTGTGCAAGCCAACACGCAACGATCATGCTACAATGACCACAACCGTAGTGTTCCTCTTGTCAGCATCAAAGTTCGCAGTTCTGATGAAGGAGGAAGAGCAACAAATAAAGAAAGGCTTATAGCCGTTAACAAATTGATGGTCCCAATGATTCTACATTCATCCTTAGTATAAATCGAAGAAGCGTATTGAAGAAGCTAAGGAAAGGACTAAACAGCCTGCTGAAAACATCTTTTCAGGTGTTAGGTGAGATTGCAGTCTGCTGTGTCAGTGGGCCAGTAGGTTGTGCCGCAGGAAAGCAGGATGTCGACATCAACTGCACAGAACTGTCTAATACTTTTAATGCTACAACAGACGCCTTTAACGGATAAATTTCAAAGGCTCCTTATTTAGCAAATGAGACAAGGATTCAGAAGGAGAAAGTAAGCAAACAAGAAAGAACAAAAAAGCTAAGAATGCTCAAGAGCACTCAACGAATATACACTACGATCCTGAAAGAAGGAAAGCTTGCTTCGCTACTTAGTTCTTCAAAACTGATGCTCAATTACAACTGAGTAGCACACCTCAGAATACAACTCTCAATCCAAAGAGAAGAGCCAAGTCAGAAGGACTTGAAGAGTTTTAAGTGAACTAAGAGAAGTTCTAAGGCTGCTGGCCTTGAAGAGTTCTAAGTGAACTAAGAGAAGTTCCAAGGCTGCTGGCCTTGAAGAGTTCTAAGTGAACTAGAGAAGTTCCAAGGCTGCTGGCCTTAACGGAATCTAAGTGATTCAGGTTGTAAGAGATATCCTTAGTGGATTTCCTACTCGTGGAGTAGAAGAGTGGACTAGGAGCCTTGTGTGCTCTGAACCACTTAAAACCTCTGTGTCTCATTATCTCTCATTAACTTCTATAACTGTTATAACTGCTATAACTTCTTATCAAACCATATTACATTATCAAGAAGGGAACAAACATATATTCCGCTGCTGTCAGTATATTCAATACTGACAAATATTTAAAAACCAAGAAAATTTTAAAATATTTATTCAACCCCCCTTCTAGATAACTATTGTGCCTTTGGGAACTAACAATTGGTATCAGAGCAGGTTCTCTCAACTAAGAATACAAGCTTAAGTAGATCCAATGGCACATCTGATAAGTGAGACCAAGACAGGTGGAGGAAGCAAGCCACCAATGTGCAACAAAGACAAGTTTGCCAACTAGAAAGTTTGGATGCAAGCATACATGGATTCAATAGATGATGATCTATTTGAAACCGTATTGAATGGGCCCTATATACCAATAAGGCTTGCACCAACTCCAGAAGAACCAAACAGAGTTGTGGTCAAAGTTAAATCTGAATGGACTGACAATGAGAAGAAAGATGTCCAGCTAGACAAGAAGGCCAAGAACATCTTGTTCCAGTCCTTGGAAGATAATCTGTTTGAGAATGTGGTCAACTGAAAAACTGGTAAGGAAGTATGGGAAGCATTGCCCATCATGCATAAAGGAACTGAAGAAGTCAGAGAAAACAAGCAATCTCTACTGACTCACCAGTATGAGATGTTTGCTCATGTTCTTGGAGAGAATGTCACTTGCATTTATGAAAGATTCACATTGCTGCTCAACTCTCTTTTAGCTTATGGAAAGATCTATCCAAACAAAGATCTTATCATAATGTTTATGAGATCCTTTCCAAGCAAGTGGGATGCCAAAACCACTGCAATCCGAGAGTCAAAGAACTTGCATGAAATGACTGTTCAACAACTCTACGGCAACCTTCTTACCTATGAACTGAAGCTGACTCAACGAGCAAAAGTTCTATTTGAAGGAAGAAAGAAGGACAAAGGAGTTGCTCTCAAGGCAATGGCAGAGATCTCCAAAGCTTCTGATGAAGACGAATCTTCATCTGATGAAGATGATGATGATGATGCTGATGATGCTGGCCAGAAAACTCAGAAGGTTCATGCGCAAAGGAAGAAGCGGCAGACCTAAGAGATACTGAAACATCAGCAGTCAGGAGCAGATCAATGAGCTATGGTACAACTGCAAGAAGCCTGACCACTTCATTGCAAACTGCAACAAACCTATCAAAGAAGAACTCAAAAGAAGAACAAATCCAAAGATGGAGTTCAGAGGCTACAAGAAGCATCAGAAGAAAGACAAAGGTCTTGTAGCTAGAAGTTCGTGGAGTGACTCAGACAATGACACCAATACTGAGTCTGGAGATGATGAAGAGCCTCAAAAAGTAAACCTATGTCTAATGGCCAAGGATGCAAAAAACAAGAAATACACTGATCAACCTGAGGTAAACATAGATGAGGTATTTGACTTCAACACACCTGATGTAGATATAGATGACTTAAGAACTGCTCTTCATGACATAACATCTGATCTATATCAATATATGAGGAGGTTCAGAGTTCTGTCCAAAGATTATTCTGACCTTCAAAGAGAGAAAGAGAAAGTTTAGAAAGAGCTGGAAACAGCTCTACTCAGTTCTGCCTCTTTCTCTCAGTTTGAAGCTGAGAATAAAATCTTAAGACAGACCAATGAACTGAGCACACAAAGAGAGTCAAAACAAACCTCTAAGATTGAGGAGCTAGAAAAGACTATCTTTATGTGGAATAGGTCTTCCTCATCCATGGACTCCCTGATCTCCAGTCAGAGAAGTGCTTCTGACAAAATAGGTTTAGGTTTTAGGGAGTCTACCCTATAACCATGTGTTGAAAAGATCAAGGATACAAACATTTGCAGTGCTTCTAAATCAAATAGAAGCATTGTATTTGTGAAATCCACACAGAAGGAAGAACCAGTGCAACTCTGCTCTTCTGATCTAAATCATGTCCCAAGACACAAAGGATCTCATGCTGGTCTGGGATTCAAAAAAGAGAAGAGTAACTCAGTCACCACTGCCCAACCTCGAAGAATCGTAGAGTCAAGTAAAACTGACTCCACGAATCAACCTGGAAGGAATCGTGGTGTTGAGGTCCACTCAGCACAAAAAGTGAATCCCAAGGCTGCATGGAAAAGAAGAAGCAATACAAGGGTAAGGCCAACCAGTACCCACACAAGTCCAAATGGAGAAAGAATCCACACACACACACACACACCAGCATATCTTATAATAGATGCTTTGTATGTGGTAAAAATGGTCATAAAGCTGCATTATGTTATCATACCACTATGCATGGAAGGCCCAAAGTCAAACAAATTTGGGTCCCTAAGGGTACTAACATTGTAGGACCCATGCAAGTCTGGGTACCAACATGAATGCTGAAACTACCTACAGGAAATGAGCACCGTAATTACAACATGGTATCTAGATAGTGGTTGCTCAAGGCATATGACCGGGAACAAAGCTCTCCTGTCGAACTACACAGAGAAGAAGGGACCAACAGTTATCTTTGGAGATAACAGCTCTGGCAAGACAAAAGGCTATGGCTCAGCTGGGAATGGAGTGGTGTCCTTTAGTAAAGTAGCTTACATACATGGACTAAAGCATAATCTTCTTAGCATCAGCCAACTCTGCGATAAAGGCCATCAAGTCACCTTTCTCAACAACCAATGTCAAGTTAGAGATCTGGAGACATCCTCAATCAAGCTGACAGGAACAAGAGAAGGAAATGTCTACACTATCAACCTTGCTCAGCTAAGTTCTGATGAGACAGTATGCTTTCTAGCTAAAGCCTCTGAAGAAATAAGTTGGCTTTGGCATAGAAGGTTATCTCATCTCAACTTCAAATATCAACTTCTAATTAAAGAAAGTATTGTTCTTTCGCATATCATCCAGTCTTCATCATCCGGATATCAAGTAATATCACATTCCATCGTTAACCTGCAAAAATATTATTTTTGCAAGATTGAGCTCGACAGCTCAGCAAATCTAACAGTTTTCATGCTTCACATAACACATAATATCATGTTCACATCATATTTCATGGTTATTACAGTTTAGATAACATTAGTAACACATGTATATCAAATACCAAGTTAAGACTAGTTTTAAAAACTCAATCAAATTTAGTCAACAATTGACTTTCATAATTTCACAAGTCTAATATGTAATCCATGTAATCATATCAAGATCATATAACAAATAAGAACTGGAAGACTTGCTTGCGCGATTCAATGCATCCATATTTCTACGTTTGCAAACTTGAAAGATTATTTTCTTGAGCAAAACCTATATATTTAACATATATAAGGTTATCACATAGCCTAATATCTTCAAATTCCATGAATTTCATTATAAATTCATATTTACCAAACGTAATATCCAAATCTTAATTTTAATTATTACATTGAAGTTATTAAAGTTATTTGATTTACTTGCTTCTTATTAAAATAACTACAACCCAACTATTGCAGCCCTTACATAAGCTATGTGAACTCACTTGCTTGCCCAATTTGCTCCTTATGGCAGACTGCTGCTGCCAATGGGCAGCAACCCCTTTCCTTTCCCTCTCGAGTTGTTAGCTTTTCATTTCCCCGCGGCGTTGATTCGCTCATGTTTAATGTTAGATGTTATACAAGTGATATGCCGATCCATTATAGTAAAACATTAGCTGTGAATCATGAGCAATTAAGTGTGTTGACTGAAAACCCAAAGAAAGGTCTCAGTCGACTCCCAATCATAGCTACTGCTGCTGCGAAATGGGTAGTAGCTTTGCCTTCCCTTGATCAATTCTAATCTCCAATTATACACTGTATTATGCTACACTTTGGACACATAATAGCTAATATATTTTTCTATTTAAATAGAATACTAACTAACTCATTAAAATAACTTAGCTATTTCGACTGAGAGCTCAAAAGAGAGGCCCCAGCCCAGCCGCTGCACTGCTACTACTGCTGCCATAGACAGCAGCCCTGCACCTGTCATGGCCACTTCTCTATTTTCCTACTTCTAAACCATATGACAGTTTACATTCATTTTTCAATATGTTATACACAGCATATGGAAGTATTTTTAAAATTTTAAACTCCCCATTTCAGACTCATTAAGCTGCCCAGATTAGCGCTCCAAAATGGCTTGGCATACTAATTTTTCAAATTTTTGTTTTGGCTTAATTTGCTTCTTGCTTTGACTTAGTATGCCCAAACTCCTTAACCATCTACATATAGTGTAAATATTCATTTCCTTAGCCTCGAATTCGCTTAATACTTAGTGTTTCATAAAAATAGTCCATATAGGACTTTTATCAAACAAGTGGTGTGCGTACTTTCGAAACGCAGGTTTTATAAGGTTTGATTTGTGTTTTAGCCCCATTTTTCCACCTTATTACTTCTCACAACCAAACCTATACTCCTTGGCTCTATACCAATCCATAACAGTCTTTATACAATATAAACCATACATGAACATACCAATGTATGAATTAGCTTACTAACTTTTAATTTTATAATTCCTTTGCAATACCCAACATGAAATCTCCATTTCCATTACTAGTTTGCATGATCGCAAGCAATATATATCGATATACTTAACTTTCTAACCACAGTCATTAACTGACTTTATAAATTAATTGTTTCATAAACCAACCAACTGTTTTTATACTAACCAACTATTATAACAAAAGTATATTATTGATACCTTCTTTGCTTCTTGCTAGCAATTGATGGCAATTTGTGATATGCTAACTGAGCTAAACTTGATTTGAAGTGGGGTGGCTTCGGCTGGACTAGAGGGAGTAGGGGACTGGGCTGGTTCGGCAGGGAGAGGAACAACAGATGAGAAGAAGGAAGCAACCGGGAAGAGAGGCTTGTATAGCCTTGATTAATTGATTACCACTTAAATTTTCTTGCCTCGCAAGCTCTTTCCTTGGTCCATACAAATAGTAGTTTAGCTAAGTAATAGAGCCATTGCTCTAATAGTTAACCAGCTCCTGCTCAAATTCCCAGCTCATGCTATGACTCAGCTTCTAATAAAACTTGCAGCTCATGCTTTGCTTTATTATTTAATTAAACTATTACTTGGTAATTCATACTAATATATTACCCTCCGTACATATCGCGTAATATAAAACACATTACCAAAAATCTTTTCCACATCCAACGAAGTTATACATTAAATAAAAATATTTTATTTAATGTCATAATTTTGTTACATTAAAATAATTTATTATCACAAATTATTCTTATACATTCTTTTCAAGTATACAGAATTTTGTATACTTTAATATACTAAACTTCCCATATTAAAATATTTATATAAATTATTTTAATATGTACTCATTTCATTTTTTTAAAAAATAAATTATTTTCCATAATTGATCTTGCGTCAAAATATATAATAATATCTTTGCTAAATCCTTTTTCCTTTCTAATAAATTATTTCCATAATTATTAATTCATAATAACAAATAATTATATATTTATTATTATGCAAATAATCATATTGCACAACATAATCCCACTTATGAAATCAAAATATCATCTCATAAGAATTTTATTTAATTAAATTCTTATTTTAATAATTTTCGAAAACTCGGGTTGTTACATTCTTCCTCCCTTATAAGGATTCCGTCCCCAGAATCACAATACCAAACCTCCCTATACGGTTTAAGTGATAACAAATTATATTATTTTCACATAGCATACAACACATACACATATTAACATACACATATTCATGCATCCCCAAATATAAATAGCATTATGTTTCCTCATACTTATTCCTCTACTACTTAAAAGTCCAAAAATTATTGGACTAATGCGATGCGACCATTTTTATCCATTCTCTTATTTGAAAATCTTTATTCTCCATATCTTTCCATTTATTCCTCTTCGTCAAATATTCGTTTATGCTTGCTGTATTCTATAACCCATTCCTTTCTAAAGAACTTCATTTTACTAAACTCAACTACCAGAGTAGAAAGCCTTCACAATTGTTCAATAACTGTGAGGCAAATATAAATAACTCAGGAAGTCAAACGATTCGTTAAGGTTAAGCTTTCACGAAATTTATTTTGAAAAGGTTTTAACAGAAATGAATCTGCAAACTGTCTTACTTAACTTACTCGTGGACACATAGGTGATTACCCTGCTATGCCCTGTGTTAATTCTTGCTGGAACGACATTCACGTTCAACATTCTCCTTTGGCACAAAAAAGTATATTCCCTAATTCAGGGATGTTCTGGAATCCATACTAAATCAATTTAGTTGACAGATCAAAAGCTTAATATTAGCAATAGAATATATGGGTCTAGCAGATTCAAATGGCTTTGACACTACTTTAATTTATTGAAAATCATTTTATGACACATAGTACCGCACTATTTTTAACAGTCCGTTGAGAATGCCGTCATTTTATGACTTTGTCATGCTACTTCATGCCATAGTGGGATGACGATCCATAGATCACATCCAACACCAGGTTCAACTGCATTGATGACTTTATCATTTGTCACATCTACATCACATAAATGATGCAGTGATAACTAAAAGACATTTTAATATTTTTACATCACATAAATGATGCAGTGATAACCATGTATACTATGCAGATTTGTCCTCCCTTTTTACGATAATGCCATCGGGCGAGTTTTCGTCATGAAACCTATAAAATGATAAGAAATGCATGAAAAGCTACTAAAACACACGAGTTTAAACAACAGTTGTGGTAAGATATCATCCAATAAGTAGGTACGAAACCTAATTATCATTTTTTAGTCATTACAACATTGATTCTACAATAAGGGTAAGCCCCCTTAGTGATCAACGACTTTTCAGATAATATAGATTTCAACATTAATCATAAAAGAACCTTTGAGTAAATAGTTATCGTACAATTCAATCATTCTATCATACAATGTCCCAATTAAATATAAGACATGAAATTACTGTCAAGTCTTATTTTATTTAATTATATATATTTCGACCCTTAAATGCACAACTCTAGATAATGTAATTTAGAAACTCCTTTCTAATTTCATTCTGCCTTGGCCAAGGACTACTGAGTTGGCATTTATCGAATCACATAGGACATTCCCTTCTTTTACTAGAAGCGATAGATTCTCTGTTGATCATACATTATCTCACAGTACAACTTATTATACCCAAGCATACCCTTTGATATACCTTAAAGGTTTTAATGGATATGCCAAAGTATAACTCATCATACACAAGATACTATGATGATCTCAAGTCTAAGGATCACTTGTAGTACTATCACTTAAGGAATTTTTATTGACAAGTGAGTAAAACTCCATTAGGTATTCCTTTGCGAGCCACATTCAGTGAACTTATTCTCCAATAAGCACCTACATACTTACTTTAGTATCTCCACACAAATAATCATGGGATCAATCATCCTCATCCAATGAGCAAGCAATGTTTGTACTAATCTATTCGAATTCACTAATCCCCAATTTACTAATCCAACGATTGGGAACTATTTTAATTTTAAGCTTTCTAAGAATTTAGATCTCATTAGCATGATAATTATCATGATTCTAAAAGCATTACTTAAAACTATGGATTTATAACATTTAATATAACAGGATCATGTAGATAATATAAAAGCCTTTATTAAATAAACTCTTTTATTAATAAATGAATAAAATTGTGACAAAGTATATGATACATCATATCATATATGATTGGCTTGTGTGCATACTATTTTCAAATAGCTAACTGGATTGCTAAATAAAACTCAGCTCCCTTTATCTTCCATTTGGTTGCCGAATTAGGCTTGAAGCAAGGCATGGACTAATTTTATTTTTGGGCTCATTACACTTCTCTTAATATAGCAAGAGTCCATAACACTAAAATTATTGTAGCAAACTTGCAAACATACATAGAAAATTTAATATGACCTAATAATTAAATGTGGACTCTCATTACATATTAATATACATGAATTTTATCTACCACATTTATTTAGGCTAGCAAAAAAAGGTAATTAGCACATATATAATTCAAAATGACAGTTTCATGTAATTTAAGTAACTCATTATAGTAAACACTATTTTCCTTATTTGTTACTTAATAATATATTTGAATGAAATTAATTATATCATAAGATAACTATTTCATTGAACATGTTGGTAGCTTCATGTCAAGAATATTTTTTAATTAAGTCATGTTGGCTTTCCTTTTCATTCTTGATATTTATATACAATTATAATAAGGTATATTCATTATACCTCTTTTATCATGTATAACTTGAGATACTCAATAAATTATTAAATAATACTAATACCACAACAATTAAGTATAAATAAAAAAATTATATACAAAATTGTCATTATAATAATTAAATATTATGTGGAATATTCTATGTCAATACATACGTTAAGTCGGAAGGGTAATCGATTTTGTTCAATACTTGGTACCTGAAAACAATTGAAAAAACTAATTAAAATGCAACTAAATAAACTAAATAACTAAACTAAAAAAACTAAAAATTAAACTTGGGTTGTCTTCTAATAAGTGCTTGGTTTTGAGTCGTCAACCCGACTTCTTCAATTCTCTATTAATGTGGTTCAATCCCAAAAATTATCATATCATGTCGCCTCGTTGTCTTTTCCTTGTACTGCATGGCATTCTTGCATGATTGGCGACCCCCAAACTTAAATTCATCTATCGATAAAAAGAAACTTTCATCATTCTCTTTATCCGTTATTGCACCTTTAACAAGATCAACCCAAAAACATTCTTCATGACCCTTTGGGTACTCGATGGCTTTGAAAATCTTGAATGCAACCTCTTGATCTTCATCTTTCTTGTTACCAAACCCATTTTTGCTCCTATTTTTAACCTCAGAATCATCTTCCACATCTGGATGTACCATCTTTAAAATTCCTCCAACAACCTCGTGTAACTTCCCGCCACTACCTTGTGTATCCACTTTACACTAATTTTTACTTTCCTCTTTAGGATTAATCTCTGTACCACTAGGTAAAGTGCTTTGTGGGCGATTTATGATAGCATCGACAAGTTGTCCCACTTGGTTAGTCTGACGCCCCCAAATTTGGGTACTTAAAACCTGTACTTGGTGGTACACGATACCATTCATTCAAACTACTTAATATATTAAATAATTAAAAAGGTTACATCAGAGTTCGCTAGCCCAGGTACAAAGACCTTTAAATACTTTATTACATGATAGATAATATATTACCACTTAATAAAACTACTACTATTATAGACAACATTTTTTAACTACTCATTTATCTTCCATTTTCCTTTGTCCTTGTTGGACCCTTCGATACATCCCTACTTAGCTAAAAATATTTAATTTCAAAACAAGAATGAGCATTCAAATGCTCAACAAGTAATATCAGTTAATAAACATCGTGTACAACGATTAAATGTTTTCTTTTGATTATACTTCTACAACGAATCAATAGTTTTGAAGTGACTGAAACAATTCTGACTAACATACCAAATCGTTTACATTTTTGAAATGACGTATTGACTATAGATGTTGAGCGGTCACTAGACCATGAACTTTAATTTTTAAGTTCGAAAATATTTGAACAAAAATTCACCTGCAAACTGACATACATACGGGCACAGTGGGTGATCAGCCCGTTATGCTCTATATTGATCAACACTAAATGAGGGAACGACATTCGCGTTCATCATAACCGCCTTTGGTGCATAAAAATTTCCCAATTTAGAGATGTTCATGGTCAGTTTGGAGTCCGAACCAAAGCAATTTAGGTGGACGACACTATTATATTCAATACTATTTCAAGATTTAATGAAACATTTAAAACTATGTCTAGCCATATCAAATAACTTCGACTGCTTTTAATGTTAGGACCGAGAATTTCATATGATTATGTGTAATTTTTACAAATAATTTGTTTTTAGAAAGTACTTGATTCATATAAGTGTATATGTGAATTAAGCTAAATAATTAACTTATTAACTAAGATGTATACTTAATCATTTTCAAGGAAGAGTAATATAAGTTATGTTAAAAATTAACATAGCTTGAATGTTAGCCTCGATTATTAAATTAAAAAGATTTACAATCTTTAAGTAATTAATTATTCATATGAATATGTGAGTGTTTATAACTTATTAAGCCAATTAGGGCTATTAAGTTAATACACTAGGAGAATATGTTATGACATATGTGAATTATATACGTGATTGAATAAATATGTATTATATAATGTGTATACAATTATTTTATATATAAAGAGAATTAAGAATAAAGTTATGTAATCTAATACATATATTAAGTATGGTAAGTAAATAACCTAATGAGTTATTATATAAGAGAATGATAGTATTTAAAAATATATACTAACCCTAAGAGATTTATTTTATACATCTCAATTAATTAATTTTATAACCTAAGTAAAGCAAGTCTATTTGGGTTATGAAATTAAAGATATATGAGTAAGGAATTAACTTACTAATGTGTGTAAGAAAACTCTAACTAAATGATTAGGGTATGATAAAAAATTAAAAGTATGAACTATGCTGATTTGCAAACCCAAAGAATTAAAATTGCTAGCCCAAAGTATTAAAAGAGTGACCCAACTTTTAACCCAAGTTGGAGGGGACTTATTGGACATTAAATAAGCTAATTGGGCATTAAAAAAAGAAAACAAAATGAGCCCAAGAAGGCCACTTGGCTAAAATTTAGAGAGGAGAGTAAGGGGGAGGCATGTAATGATTGCACCACTTTAGTAGGTGAACCACTTTACTTAGGTGTCAAACCTTGAATGGAACCAACACTTTTGACCATTCTTGCAAGAAACCACTAACTAAATGATGAGAGAGAGAAAGAGTAAGAGATTGGTTAATATTGATAGATATACACATTATATCTATTTACTTTTTGCTAAAAACAAATCAAGTATAACAATTGTTCTTATTTTTTTATTTCATAAGCTAAGGAAAGAAAGAACAAAAGCAACTAAGAGAGGGGGAGAATAGAGAGAGTTCGAACAAGAGATATTAGGAGAGAGGAAGAGTTTTTCTAAGTTTTATAGTTCCTAATCATGGTTTAGGAAGAAGAAGAGAAAGAAAAAGCTAAGGTATAAACAAATTTCCTACTTATGTAGTCTAATTTCCTTTTTATTTTATTTGATTGTTGATAGTATGGAGTTTTGATCTTGAGATTTAAAAATTAGATCTATATGTTTAAAAGTATTTTATGTTTAGATCTAACCCTTTTGTGGATCAAAAGTTGGATTTAAACTAAGAAATGAAAACTAGGTTGTTCAAAATGTAGAAAACCTAATTTTTCTTAGTCTTTATTGTGTTTAATCTTGTGTTTGATGATGGTTTGAAGAAATAGATCATGTATCATGGTAGATCCATGAGTATATGAGGTATTAGTAGGTATTATGATGAGCTATGTTGGTTTTATGTGAGAATATAGAAGTTTTCTTAGAAATCACAAAAGATTGAAAAATAGATTTTTAAGAAAACGAAGTATGAAATTCAAACAACCATATCTCTCATTGCATTTTGAATTTTTAAGTGTGGTCAATTTCTAGAATTAGATCTATGAGTATTCTAACAAATCCAAGTGGAATCACTGAAAAATTACTTGTAAATTTCTGTGTGGACTGATTTTAGTAAAGATAGTAAAAACAAAAAAATGACAAAAAGTAGGCTGCCCAAAATTGCCAAGGTCAGTTTCGGCAACTTAATTAATGTAATAAATTCCAATATTTTGGGACATGAAAATATATGAGATAAATTAGTTCATGTCCAAAAATGAGTTTAATCCGACTTAAATTGACCGAGTTATGGTCTTTTCAATATATGGATTTTTCTGACAAAAATTGCTATAACCGGAGTTCTATAACTCTGACGGCCACTAAATTTAAACTAGAAGCTCACGTTAATACGTGTAAGATTATTCCAAGAGTTGGAAATTTCTAGAGTTTGGCATGATAGGGCTAATTTCTTAAGCTACGAGCTAAAAACGGATTTTTGAAAAATACTAAAGGGACTTGAAAAATTCCAGAAAAATTCTTTTTGTGTATGGAATATATGTATATATGTGATGAGTGGGATTTATACCCTCGAATCGGATACTTTATAGTTTAAATAGTTGCCTGATCTTCGTAGTTTTTATATAGTTTTATATGTTTATAGTATTATTATGCTTAACCGACGTATTGCAGGGCTTTTTACAAGACTTTTCTAGCTTTTAGGGGACAAAATGGACAATTTACATACACTAGCGCCGCAGTGCCAATGCCTAGTATTAATCTCGCACAGCGGCACCGCCCCCTGGTCCTTACTGATGTCATCCTGGCGCTGCAGCGCCACAGTTCCTTTATGGACTCGCGCTGCAGTGCGACCTCCGCTCTTTTGGTGCTAACGTGGCGCCGCAGCGCCACCCATAAGCTCTATTACCCGCATCGCAGTGCGACCTCCAGTGCCCAGACAGAGAAGGCTTTCTTTTGACCTAGAAAAAGAAGAAAATAAATATATATATTAAGAGAGCCTCTGCATACCAGATAAGGGGATACTGGAAGGAGAATCGGTTAGCTTAGCTTAGGATATATAGTTCTCTCTCTTCTTTTGTAATCTCTCTCTCTCTATTTCTTAGTTAATATTTGTAAATATAGATTAGGTAGATTAGGGAAAAGTCTGGGATTTCCTTGGAGCAACAAGAGCAGTGAGCTACACGGATTGGAGAGCTTGAAAGGAGCAGAATGTTTGGAGACTGAAGAGCCTCGACAAAGTTTATTCTTATCCATTTATTTCCTCTGATTTTATAATCCATAAATGTTGACTTTATTGCTACTTATATTTTGTTCAATAGCTATGAACTAAGTATTGGCTTTAAGGTTATAATGGAACCCTTTGTTATTTAAATTAACTGTCTTATCTCTTTGTTTGGCACCATATGGTTTGGTTTAATATATTCTTGCTTAATGATTCTCTCTAAAAAATTAGTGATGATTTTGGTAATCTATATGATATTGAAAGAAGGATTATAGATTTACACCTAAATATATTGGCATGTGATTATGGGTTTCGACTGCATAAGTTGTGCGTAGAATAGACATATATCTATGCAGCACGTGTGACCTAATTAAGAACTTATGCTTAAATCCCTGTTAGTTTAATTCGCATAGACATGTGTAGGATTATCACCTAGCTTGGACATTCTTTTCTGTTCTATTCCCTATCAGGTGGATCTGGAGAGGATATGTTTGTGCATACCTCGACAGAGGTGTATGAGCACCTGTGTGTTCTCGGTCGACAAACTGTCGTGATCATTAAGACCAAAGAGAGAAGGGTAGGAAGTTTGATGAAGCATAACACGCAAGGTGTTCGACAGAATGCCTATGTGGGGTGAAGTTGTGACCTTAGCTTGTAGTGCCTTCGATTGCCATTCGTTATCCATTTACTTGCTTTGATAATTAGTTATAACTAAATTAACCACACTCCTATTAGTTTGCTATTCAATTAAGACTTAAGCGATACAAAGTTGGTATTTGGTAAATATTAGTGATAGTTCCTCGTGGGTACGACACTTTACTTATCACTGTATTACTTGTTAGACCGCGTATACTTGCGCGTGTTTAGTGATCGATTTTCTGACCAACAAGTTTTTGGCGCCATTGTCGGGGAACTATTGTTCTAATATTGTCCAATATTGATTTAAATCAATTTAGTCTTAATTTGAACGTGTATATATTTCTTTTATTTGTTTGATCTTCCTTCTTGTTTTTAAGTTACAGGTTATGGACGATCAATGTTATCAATGGCCTTATGAGAGGACGACACAACCATGCTCGGAAGAAGGACTCGAGCAATTGCGAGTTCAAATTGCAAATGTCTTGAGGTTTTCTGACAATCTTGAGTGTCAGTCCACTCAGACTGCCTACTGTCAGGAACGAGCTGACATTGAACCAATTTCCTATCATCCAAACGGTCAGGGTTATCAAAACTCATGGGACTACAGTCAAGAGCAATATTTTGATCTGAATTACTCCTATCCGAATCGATTTGAATATCCGTCTCCGCCGCAGTATAAGGTGACATTCCAACCCAATGAGAGCTTTTCGGTAAACTTAACAGAAGAAGAGAAAAGGTTTGAAGAGCTCCTCACCAACTTTATAGAAAGAAATGAGGTTCGAATGGCAAGCCAAGACGCCACATTGCAAAGCCTCAAAAATAAATTGGGACAACTCGTCAATGCCATCATAAATCCACCGCAAGGCAATCTACCGGTCATAATTGATCTCAACGATGAAGCAATAGAGCATTGCACGGAGGATAAGCAAGAAGAAGGCGATGAGTCTCACAAAGTTATTGATGGAGATGTCATGGTGCAAATTATCCAATCGGTGGAATTTGAAGTAGGAGAAGAGAGGGTCAAGAGTGGTTGTATTGTCAATACTAATCAACAACCGGAAACCACGCTCACGATTGTGGAAACCCTAGAGGGCCCACTAGTGCACAAAGAACGCTTTCAACTTGATCAAAAAGGCGAATTAGTGGATAATTCCAGTGGTGAAAGATTCTTCGTGCCAATGGGTGAAGAAAATGATGATGATCAATCATCCATGTCAGCCACAAATTTAAAGGAATTGACAAATAGGCGGTATGAAAAGGTCATTTTTGCTTATGAGCCGGATTGAGCGGCATCGGTATAGTCAAGCCGACGACTTTAAAATAAGCGCTTGGTGGGGAGGCAACCCCATCTCAGTATCAATTTTCTCTATTTTTCTTTACTTATGTCTAGTTTATATTATGTCTTTTCTTTTTACTATGCAAACATCGCTGCCAATGCGCATGTTTTTGTGATTATAGGATGCATGCAGCATATTATTTAGTATGTTGCTAGTGTATATCTTAGTTAGAAATTAGTATCTAGCATGTTGTTTACTTAGCAAGATATATATATTTGTTAATATGGTGGCTAATACATGGTTTAATTTGTGCAGGGAAAATGCAAGATACAAAGCTGGCGCCGCAGCGCCAAAGAATAAAGAGGACCTCGCGCCACAGTGCCACCAACAAGTCCAACATTCTACTAAGTCACGCCGCGGCGCCAAGCAACGAAGGAATGCCCGCGCCGCAGCGCCGGTAGCGAGTTTTGGTTTTTAAAAGCACAACTGAAGCCAGCAGTTAGACCATTCCCCTCCTCTTCTCTCGACAGTTTCGGCATCCTAAACATGCCCTCTCGACAGACCTTGACAGTAAGCTAAACAACCCTTGCCCCTCCCACAAAATCCTAGCCGTGATCGATTGCTCATCTCAAACCACCTTACCAAACCGAGAGTCTCCGTCAATTCGCTTGTTAGAGTTTGAGCCCGTACGAGTTCTCACCTAGGGTTTTACCACTCGAGGTAATTTTGGATTTCATTCATTAGAAATGTATTTGGATCGAATTGTTAGGATTGTCCATCTCTTGTTGTTTGTTTGGGTGATTTCCACTGACGAAAATCTGGTTAGAGCATTCACAAACAAAGGGCTATCAAGTTGGGTTTTGAGAGCACGCAAAAGGTGTTTGATAAATTGACTAAGAGATAATTTGACTGTTTGGGGCTGTTTGACATTGAAGTTGCATTGGGGATTATTCTAGCCTAAGTTTGGCGGGAGTTTGGAATCGAGTTCTGCTTGTGTTCAAACCAATTGCTGCAAATTCTGATATGGCTTCAAAAAGGCAACGCCTGAGCGTCGGTGGTTCATCGTCCGTAGCACCAGCGACTTGGGACAACACCAAATTCATGAACGAAGAGGCATGGAAATGATACAAAAGCTCTTTTACCGCCCGAAATTTGATTCCTGAGCGGGGGGTTGAGGCATGACAAAACAAAGGATGGCGAGTTGTTAGGCATGATTGCGGGGCGCCAGTGGGTGCACTTTATAAAACCTCCCGAGTCGGCCATTGTATCTGTGGTCAGAGAGTTCTATGAAAATGTCAGTCCCAAAGGTCCTTCTGTTGTTCAAGTTAGGGGGCGGTCAGTGGCATTTCAAAGCTAAGCCATTAATGCACTGTTCGCGACACCCGGTTTTGAGGGTAGGGACTATATGGAGCAGGGACTCCGCAGCTATGACCTTGAGGATATTATTAGGAGGCTCTACAAGCCTGACACTATATGGAAGACAAATGACTTCACGGGTGAGAGGACCAATTTCCCGCATGCTGCACTCAGTCGTTATGGGAAGGTATGATTCAGCTTTATTTGTGCTAACATGATCCCGACTCGTCACCTGAGCAACGTGACTAAGGATAGAGCGATCCTATTATTTGCCATTATCACAGGTCTGAACGTGGACATCGAAGTTCTCATACATGAGTCCATCTTGAAGGAGATCAAGAGTAACATCTTTGCGGGACTTCCACATCCATCCTTGATCACCCAGCTATGTAAGAGGGCAGGTATCCATTGGGGGCCAGAAGAGATAGCTCTGCCGCCCATGTCAGTCATTGACCATCAGACCATCTCACGTTTCGATGTGTGGGACGGAGCTGTTTCTCATATTAGAGGAGAAGGATTTGGGCCACCTACTGAGCCACCTCCTACAGTAGAACCCTCGCAGCCACCAGACACAGGCCTAGCTTCATAAGGACTACTGGCAGTGATCATGGCATCCCTCACTCTGCTACATCAAAAACACGACGTCGATGCTCAGAGGCAGCAGAGGCACATTGCAGCAGTAGCCCAGAGGCAGGACATAGCGATGTAGTATCAGGCTGAGCTGGTCAACATGATGCAGAGCATATACACCGTGTATAGTGGCGAGGATTCTGAGTTCACGCCATTCCAGTTCCCAGAGCCTCCTGTCTTCCCACCATACCCTCCACCATCACCGCCCGTCAAAGCTGAGGAGGACGCTGCTGCTGCCGAGTGACCAGACTTCAGGGAAGCCCTCTTGTTTAGATTGATATATGTTTAGTAATGAGGGCATTGCTCACCTTAAGTTTGGGGGTGTTATTGTTTATTATCTGTTTTATTTCTGTCTATTGCCATGATAGGTTGCTATTTTAGTATTGTGCTTATATTTTTATCAGGATTGTAGTGCAGTCGTATTGAACTGCGGTTTTATGTTTTGGGGTTTATTATTATGGATGCCATGAATAGTTTTTGGTTATTTATTAATGCTTTGATTATTATTAGCATGTTTGTGGTTTATAGCCATCTTTTTGGGGCTTTTACAGATTTATATGCTTGTGCCATGTTAATGGCTTTATTACCCTATTTTGAGCTGCTATTATGCAAGGGTGGTATATTTATCACTAATTTTTGATGGCTTTACAGATTTATATGACAAGTGCCAAGTAATTATGTTTATCTCTTAGAGTCGTGTCAAGCATGTATGAGATAGGGGTTGTTCAATCGATAAGTTGAGAACGTTATTGATCCGTCCTTCTTAGTAAGCACCGACCAACTGTGTTTACTAGTTATTTTTCGAATGTAGTTCGCCGTTTATTGCTTTGAGAGTTGTTCACTTTTATAAACTTTCATTTTTACAAGGTAATAAAAGACTTAGACGCTTATACAGTTTTGGATCTTGGATTCTGGCATGTTGACATATAAAAAAAATGTAATAAAAGAATAAAAAGAAAAGAAGATTGAATATTGAAAGTCTTGCGGTGGGTCGAGATGGAGCGTGAAACGCACTCGCCCATAAACGCAGGACCGATGTTGAGATGGAGCATAAAATGCACTCGCCAAATAATCTTCGGATTTCGTAAAGTCTAATTTGGCTTATGTTGATTACGTGGCCTTTACTTCTCGTGTTATTAGATTCATAGGGGTGTTCCACACCTAGTGCCCTAAAGTCATCTGACTTGGGAGTCACTGATCAAAAGCTCATTAATGGGTAGCTCTGAATAGCCTAAGGTAATTAAGGATTGTCCGAGTCAAATTTTACTGTCTTCATGCTAGAGCCTTTTGATCCTTTCCTACACTTGCATCTTAGTCTTATGCTTGTTGAATGTTTAAGTTACGAAGTGTGCATATTGGTATTAACAATCGACTGTGCGAACTTATTTGAGCTATGATTAGTTAGGATGGTTGGTCTCCACACACACACATAGAATGGATCGAATACAGTCATATGCTTAAAAATGAATGAACCCTTACTAATATCTGTGTTTGCCCTGTTCTCTGGGAGTAGTTATGTTCGAGCTTAGAAGCCGTGATACTAGTATATAGTTTTATTATTCTTTTGCGTGTGTTTTACTATTGTGAGTTTTGTGCTAGATACTTTGCTCGCGGACAAGCAAAAACTTAAGTTTGGGGGTATTTGATGAGTGGGATTTATACCCGCGAATCGGATACTTTATGGCTTAAATAGTTGCCTGATCTTCGTAGTTTTTATATAGTTTTATATGTTTATAGTATTATTATGCTTAACCGACGTATTACAGGGCTTTACAGGACTTTTCTAGCTTTCAGGGGACAAAACAGACAATTTACATACACTGGCGCCGAAGCGCCAATGCCTAGTCTTAATCTTGCGTCGCGGCGCCGCCCCCTGGTCCTTGCTGATGTCATCCTGGCGCTGCAGCGCCACAATTCCTTTATGGACTCGCGCTGCAGTGCGACCTCCGATCTTTTGGTGCTAACATGGCGCCGCAGCGCCACCCATAAGCTCTATTACCCGCGCCGTAGCGCGTCCTCCGGTGCCTAGACAGAGAAGCCTTGCTTTTGACCTAGCAAAAGAAGAAAACAGATATATATATATATATATATATATATATATATATATATATCAAGAGAGCCTCTATATACCAGATAGGGGGATACTCGAAGGAGAATCGGTTAACTTAGCTTAAGATATATAGTTTTCTCTCTTCTTTTGTAATCTCTATCTCTATTTATTAGTTAATATTTGTAAATATAGATTAGGTAGATTAGGAAAAAGTCTGGGATTTCCCTAGAGCAACAAGAGCAGTGAGCTACACGGATTGGAGAGCTTGAAAGGAGCAGAATGTTTGGAGACTGAAGAGCCTCGACAGAGTTTATTCTTATCCATATATTTCCTCTGATTTTGTAATCCATAAATGTTGACTTTATTGCTACCTATATTTTGTTCAATAGCTATGAATTAAGTATTGGCTCTAAGGTTATAATGAAACCCTTTGTTATTTAAATTAACTGTCTTATCTCTTTGTTTGGCACCATATGGTTTGGTTTAATATATTCATGCTTAATGATTCTCGCTAAGAAATTAGTGATGATTTTGGTAATCTATATGATATTGAAAGAAGGATTATAGATTTACACCTAAATATATTGGCATGTGATTATTGGTTTCGACTGCATAAGTTGTGCGTAGAATAGACATATATTGTTGGGTTTGTACGTAACGCAATTATGCAATCAAATCACATAAATAGGGCGGAAGTGCGAAACATAGGTTTTCAAAAATTTATACAAACTCATAACCATGATCATGATTTGTGTTAGTTATCAATAACAGAAAAGAGAGAGCATAGAATTATACCTTTGAAGATCCAAGCTTCCTCAGATACAAGTTCTACTCCTTTGATTCCTTTGATTCCTCTGTAGTGGCTCCTTCCCTTGATCAATGTCAGCCACCTAAATGTTTGGCCTCTAACGGTGATCCACCAAGGAAGATGAAGAACTCAGGAAGATGGGTTATTAGCTTAACACTTGTTTCTATCTCTATAGAATATGTGTACTCCCAACCTTTGGAAAAATTCACGTACCTTATTTCTGATATAAGACTCTCTTATATAGATATTAGGTTAACCCTCCTAATCAAATTAGAATAGGTTTTTATTTAATTAATTAATTAAACACTTTTAATTAATTTATATCCTAATCTTATTAGGATTGAGAGAGAGTTCTGATATTATATTAATTCCTAAACTCCTTTAGAATTAAAATAATAATAATAATATTAATATTAATAAGACTCCTCTTATTAATTTATATTTAATATTTCTAAAATATTAAATAATAAATATTAAGCTATTTAATTTATTCTATCACCATAGATTAAATTAATTATACTTAATGCATTATTACTATCATGCCATTTTTTTCTTAAATAATTTTTCTTCCTTTTATGATGTGACCCTTTAGGTTCTCCATATTAAACCAGTTGTGAATAAATCAATTAGAACAATTCTAATTTTATTTAAATAAATAAATTAAACTAATAATCTATTTAAATAATAACATTTATTCTACAGTAGGTATAAGTCTCCCTAGCAATCAACGACTTTCCAGATAATATAGATTTCAACATTAATCATAAAAGAACCTGTGAGTTAATAGTTACCGTACAATTCAATCCTTCCACCATACAATGTCCCAATTAAATATAAGACATGGATTTACTGTCAAGTCTTAATTTTTTTAATCATATCCATTTCGATTAGAAAACTCACAACTCCAAATAATGCAAATTAGAAACCTCTTTCTAATTTCATTCTACCTTGGCCAAGGATTCCTGGGTTGTCATTTAACGAATCACATAGGACATATCTCCTCTTTTACTAGAGGTGGTAGATTCTTTATTGATCATACATTATCTCCGTATGCAACTCATTATACCCAAGCATACCCTATATATGCCTTAAAAGGCCTTAAGAAATAAGTTAAAGTATAATTTGTTACATACAAGATACTATGATGATCTCAAGTCCAAGGATCACTTGTACTACTATCACATTAGAAATTCCTATTGACAGGCGAGTAAAACTCCATTAGGTATTCCATAGCGAGTCACGTTCAGTGAACTTATTCTCCAATAAGCACCTACATACTTGCTTTAGTGTCTCCACACAAATGACCATGAGATCAGTCATCCTTATCCAATAAGCAAGCAACATATGTACCAATCTATCCGGATTTACTAATCCCCATTTTAGTAATCCCATAATTGGAAACTATTTTAGTTTTTAAGCTTTCTAAGAATTTAGATCTCATTAGCATAATCTCATCATGATTCTAAAAGCATTACTTAAAACTATGGGTTATTTACATATTATAAAAACAGCACTATGCAGATAATTAAATGCCTTAAATGAATATTTTATTAATAAATAAATAAGATTGTTTACAAAGTATGTGCTTTATCATCATACATGATTGGCTTGTATGCGCACTACTATCAATCTCCCACTTGCACTAAAGCCAATCGCCATGGTATCTCATACCCATCTTCTCTAAGTGACGATCTAACTGCTGTTGTGTTAGAGCTTTAGTTAACGGATCTGCAATGTTGTCTTGGGAGTCTATATGCTCTTCTTTCAATGATTTCTTTAATCAAAGTGCAGCAACACATGTTTAGCTTCAAGATGAGACTTAGGAACTATTCCTAGTTCTGTAATGAACTTTTCATCCGAAACATCAACTTACAGCTTCACTTACAGTTATATACTTTGTCTTTGTCACTAAATCAGCAACCTTTTGCTGTTTGGAAGCTTTCCAAGTCACTGCACCACCTTTCAAGGTAACGACTAACCCTATAGTGGATTTACTGTCGTCTTGGTCAGTCTAAAAACTTGAGTCTGTTTAGCACTCTAGATTCATTCAGACCCATCATGTGTCATTATGACATCCTTAGTGTCAGTTAATTACTTTGGGATGTTTATCACTGTCTCACAGTGATCTTCTCCAGAATCTGACTGATCAACATCAAGTCTCGAATATTTTATTGCGTACATGATAGTAACTCATGCGATCTCTCTTTTACTGAGGACAATATTAGAGAGATACACTCCATGGCTCATCATCATGAGGCACTCTTTTGGAGTTTGCCATGCTAATACACCTTTAGCATCTAATGAATATACGTTTTCTTAGGTTAAGCCGAACATCCTTTTAAATCTATTAATACAGATTTATATCCCCAATACGGGATGTTTTACCCAAATCATTCATTGGGGAATGTTTAGACAACGTTATTTTGATTGATTTTATCATAGGAATTTCATTCCCTATCAGTAATATATCATCAACATATAATACATGGAATGAAACAGTGCTCCCACTAACCTTCTTGTACACACATAGTTCATCCTCATTTTTTGATAAAATCAAACTCTTTTATTGTCTCATCAAAACAAAAGTTCCTCTACGAGAATCTTGCTTCAATTCACAAATGGATTATTGTAGCTCATATACATGATTTGTTTCAACCATTGAAACAAAAACCATCTGGCTGTATCATACATACATTCTCCTCTAATAATGTATATTTGAGGAAGGGCGTCTCCACGTCCATTTTGCCAGATTAAGTAAAAATAAGCTGCAATCGCAAGAAAAATCCAAATGGACTTGAGCATAGCTTCCAAATCCATTTTAGATTTTATGGTCATCTACCATTTCTTTGAGTCTTTATTACTCATAACCTGTTCGTAATTCAATGGATCATCATCACTCATGATGTGTAACTCATCGTCATCCTCTATAACGAATCCATTCCTCTCAGGTATCTTCGGTACTCTTCCAGATTTACAAACAGGGTGTGGTACAGTAGGTTCTTCTACTTGGTTAGGTACCTGACTTTGATCCATGGTAATTTGTGGTTCTTGAACTTCTTCGAGATGTATCTTACTCCCACTGACCCCTTCATGGATAAACTCTTTCTCCAAGAAGGCAGTATGTTTTGCAACAAACATCTTTTGATTAGTTGGACGATAAAAATAATACCCTACGATTTCTTTAGGTTATCCCATAAATCTACACTTATCGAATTTAGTCTGTAGCTTATCATTTTCAAACTTTTTGACATGAGCTGGGCAACCCCAAGTCTTAACATGCTTAAGATTTGGTTTCCTCCCCTTCCACATCTCATATAGAGTCTTTGGGGCGGATTTGGTAGATACCTTGTTAAGTAGGTATGCAGCCGTTTCTAGGGCATAACCCCAGAAGGAAATTAGAAGGTCGGTAAAACTCATCATGGATCGAACCATGTCCAACAGTGTTCGATTTCTCCTTTCAGATACTCCATTTAATTGTGGTGTACCTAGAGGAGTCCATTGTGAGATTATACCATTTTCTTTGAGATAAATGAGAAACTCACCACTTAAGTATTCTCCACCTCGATCTGATCGAAGTATCTTGATACTCTTGCCCGTTTGTTTCTCTACTTCACTTCTGAACTCTTTGAACTTTTCAACTGATTCTGATTTGTATTTCATTAAATACACATATCCAAATCTTGAGTGATCATCAGTTAAAAGTAATAAAATAAGAATACCCACCACGTGCACTTGTTGTCATAGGTTCACAAACGTCTGTGTGAATCAATGCCAACAACTCTGTAACTCTTTCTTTTCCACTAAAAGGAGATTTAGTCATTTTACCTATGAGACAAGATTCACAAGTTGGATATGATTCATAATTGAATAACTCTAGGAGCCCATCCTTATGCAACTTGGATAATCTTGTTTCATTGATATAACCGAGTCTACAGTGCCACATGTAGGTATAATTAATATCATCTCTTTTCCTTTTCTTAGTTTGTTCAATTTGAAATATATTTTCTTGCAAGTCAAGTATATAAAGTCTATTTTGCAAATTTTCAATACCATATAAAACATCGTCTTTATAAATAGAACAACCATTGTTCTTTATAATAACGTCAAAACCTTCCATATCCAATACAGACATTGAAATAATATTTTTAATAATATTCGAAACATAATAACAGTTATTAAGATAAATGGACTTGCCCGAAGGCATTGCTAAACAATAAGTTCCTACAGCTAATGCAGCAACCTTTGCTCCATTCCCCACTCGTAGGATCACCTCTTCATTGTTCAGCTTTCTACTTCTGACCAGTCCCTGCACAGTGTTACATATGTGAGACCCACAGCCGGTATCCAATACCCAAGTAGAATTATGACTTTCAAAAAAATTAATTTCAATCATAAACAAACTTTGATTGGAAGTCGAAGCTTCTCCAAGCTTCTTCTCTGCTAGAAACTTCTTACAGTTCCTCTTCCAATGTCCCGGCTCGTTGTAATGAAAGCACATTCCTTTAGCTGGTTCAGGTTTCTTTTCTTCCTTTTCTTTCCCCTTTCCCTTAGCCTTCTTGGATTTCTTCTTTTTCAGAAGACACCTTGGGCCTCTTCCTTTTATTGGAAGAATCCACCATCAAGGCATGGTTCTTCTTGGATGAGAAGTGACCTTCTACAGTTTTCAGCATGTTAAGCAGCTCAGGCAAGCTGACATCTAGCTTATTCATGTGAAAATTAACCACAAACCGCGGGAATGTCTCAGGGAGTGACTGCAAGACCAAGTCTTGACTCAACTCCCCATCCATGACGAACCCAAGCTGTCCAAGGTATTCAATCAAATTGATTACCTTCAGAACATGAGTCTCGACGGCAGTGCCCTCGGTCATCCGAGATCGGAAGAGCTCCTTAGATATCTCATAGCTAGCAGTCCTACTCTGTTTACCATACAACTCCTTGAGATGAAGCAGCATAGCAGGAGCTTCCATATTTACTTGCTGACGCTGAAACTCGTTATTCATGGATGCGAGCATGATACACTGAGCCGCAGATGCATCATCTTGCCACTTATTGAAAGTGGCAATCTCTTCCTCAGAGGCTATTTTCGAAACAGATTCAGGGATAGTTGAATTTAGGACATAAGAAATTTTTTCAGCAGTGAGAACAATTTTCAGATTTCTTAGCCAGTCCTCATAATTCGGGGCTGTAACCTTATTTGCATCAAGTATGCTTCGTAGTGAGATTAGTGATTTTGACATTTTTAAAATTCTGCATGTGAAAAGACAACATTTTTAGCAAACATTCATTTTATTAACTTTGCATACCAAAATAAATTTAGGTCTTCATTTTAAATTGATATCTCCCACTATTTTCATAAAACTATATTACCCTCACTTATATAGTTCGGCAACATCTAATTAAAGATTTGCAAGTAAGATTAAGGATCCCATTTCAAATGTATATAACCTTGTGGATAGCACAACAAGCGATATACAAATAAATAGGTAGACAACTCTTTCAATTACATCACCATGTAACTCCTTTTATTTTGCCTCTTAAATTATAATGGTCATGTGTGTGCACATCCAAACTAAAATGATTTCAGTTAAGTCCAGCCTAGCACTTCCATAAATTCAAAAAAGAAAAATGTTCGTCCTTGTGGATAGCACAACAAGACTAGATCGTTCAATTTTCTTGATAAGCATCAAATGTGATTAATTAACATCTTAAATACTCAATACTCGCCTTGTGGATAGCACAACAAACTCATATTAAATATTTAATACTCTATTAATTAATCATGTTAGAAGGCGACGTTCGATATTCCAAATATCATTTGAACCTTTCGGACTTAATATTATTTCTTTGAGGGGTTTGTTATTATTTCTCTGATCTTGTTTAGCGCGCATGCACATATATATATAAAATACGCGTTATTTTATTAAACATGCAAAGCATGTTTGCATAAAATATAATATATAGCATGCAATATAGAATACTATATTCTACCCGGATTGATTATGGACTTTTATTCTAGTTTGGTTCACTAGAGCCACCAAGTGAACCAAAAGGTCAAACCTAGGACTGCAAGAATTTAAATTTAAATATAACTATTACATTTAAACTCAGGCTCCATACAAATGGGTCTTCACGCGCTCCTTGCTCCTTGGTCTCCAGTTTCTTCAAGATAATTCTAACTATTTCTATTACAAAAACTATAATTAAATAGAAACCTTGATCAGCAGTCAAGGGGAAGTACATAGGAAGGAGATAGAATTTACATCGAGAATAAAAGTAGAGAAGACGAGGTACGCAGATCCCATTTTATAAAACTCATTCATTCAAGCATTCATCCAAAATAAAATCCAATCACATTGGTTATAGTCCATAATCAACCATTTATTTTCATTTACATCAACATATGCATCAATAAATATCCATTCATCTCATGAATAATAAAGTTATTCTATATATGGATCGATGTCAATTAATGGACAAAAGTTTTGCTAAATTTTATTTTTGAAACAAAATAAACTCTTTTATTTTAATCAAAAATAAATCCAAATTAAACTCCTTTAATTTTAGCAATCTGAAATCATATTTCAGATAAAATAAACATCTTTATTTTAAAACTTTACTAATTAAATAAACAGTTTACTAAATTAATGAAAATCAAATTTCAGGGCCTGTTTAGGAACCGGCGCAGCTGCGCCCAGAATGAACTGGGATGCTGCGCAGCTGCGCAGGTATCCTGAAACGCCAGTTTTTGCAGACCGGCGCAGCTGCGCCAATCATGAACTAGGCAGCTGCGCAGCTGCGACGTTAGTCGCAGAAACTTGCAGAAAATGACTTTGTCTAGAAAAATCGATCCAATTCTCACATCAATTCATACATGGAATCGTAAAATTGATAATTAGCACAAAGTTAGGCTCTTATACCACTATTGGGTTTGTACGTAACGCAATCATGCAATCAAATCACATAAATAGGGCGGAAGCGCAAAACATAGGTTTTCAAAAATTTATACAATCCTATAACCATGATCATGCTTTGTGTTAGTTATCAATAACCGAAAAGAGAGAACATGGAATTATACATTTGAAGATCCAAGCTTCCTCAGGCACAAGTTCTACTCCTTTGATTCCTTTGATTACCCTATAGTGGCTCCTTCCCTTGATCAATGTCAGCCACCCAAATGTTTGGCCTCTAACGGTGATCCACCTAGGAAGATGAAGAACTCAGGAAGATGGGTTATTGGCTTAACCCTTGTTTTTATCTCTATAGAATATGTGTACTCCCAACCTTTGGAAAAATTCACGTACCTTATTTCTGATATAAGACTCTCTTATATAGATATTAGGTTAACCATCCTAATCCAATTAGAATAGGTTTTTATTTAATTAATTAATTAAACACTTTTAATTAATTTATATCCTAATCTTATTAGGATTGAGAGAGAGTACTGATATTATATTAATTCCTAAACTCCTTTAGAATTAAAATAATAATAATAATAATAATAATAATAATAATAAGACTCCTCTTATTAATTTATTTTTAATATTTCTAAAATATTAAATAATAAACATTAAGCTATTTAATTTATTCTATCACCATAGATTAAATTAATTATACTTGATGCATTATTACTATCATGCCATTTTCTTCTTAAATAATTTTTCTTCCTTTTATGGTGTGACCCTTTAGGTTCTCCATATTAAACTAGTTGTGAATAAATCAATTAGAACAATTCTAATCTTATTTAAATAAATAAATTAAACTAATAATCTATTTAAATAAATAACATTTATTCTATAATAGGGATAAGCCTCCCTAGCGATCAACGACTTTTCCAGATAATATAGATTTCAACATTAATCATAAAAGAACCTGTGAGTTAATAGTTACTGTACAATTCAATCCTTCCATCATACAATGTCCCAATTAAATATAAGACATGGATTTACTGTCAAGTCTTAATTTATTTAATCATATGTATTTCGATTAGAAAACGCACAACTCCAAATAATGCAAATTAGAAACCTCTTTCTAATTTCATTCTACCTTGGCCAAGGATTCCCGGGTTGTCATTTAACGAATCACATAGGACATATCTCCTCTTTTACTAGAGGTGGTAGATTATTTATTGATCATACATTATCTCCATATGCAACTCATTATACCCAAGCATACCCTATATATGCCTTAAAAGGCCTTAAGGAATAAGTCAAAGTATAATTTGTTACATACAAGATACTATGATGATCTCAAGTCCAAGGATCACTTGTACTACTATCACATTAGGAATTCTTATTGACAGGCGAGTAAAAGTCCATTAGGTATTCCATAGCGAGTCACGTTCAGTGAACTTATTCTCCAATAAGCACCTACATACTTGCTTTAGTGTCTCCACACAAATGACCATGAGATCAGTCATCCTCATCCAATGAGCAAGCAACATATGTACCAATCTATCCGGATTTACTAATCTCCATTTTAGTAATCCCACAATTGGGAACTATTTTTGTTTTTATGCTGTCTAAGAATTTAGATCTCATTAGCATGATCTCATCATGATTCTAAAAGCATTGCTTAAAACTATGGGTTATTTACATATTATAAAAACAGCACCATGTAGATAATTAAATGCCTTAAATGAATATTTTATTAATAAATAAATAAGATTGTTTACAAAGTATGTGCTTTATCATCATATATGATTGGCTTGTATGCACACTACTATCATATATCTGTGCGCCACGTGTGACCAAATTGAGAACTTATGCTTAAATCCTTGTTAGGTTAATTCACATAGACATGTGTAGGATTATCACCTAGCTTGGACGTTCTTTTCTGTTCTATTCCCTATCGGGTGGATCTGGAGAGGATATGTTTGTGCATACCTCAACAGAGGTGTTTGAGCAACTATGTGTTCTCGGTCGACAAACTTTCGTGACCATTAAGACCAAAGAGAGAAGGGTAGGAAGTTTGATAAAGCATAACACGTCAGGTGTTCGACAGAATGCCTGTGTGGGGTGAAGTTGTGACCTTAGCTTGTAGTGCCTTCGATTGCCATTCGTTATCCATTTACTTGCATTGATAATTAGTTATAACTAAATTAACCACACTCCTATTAGTTTGCTGTTCGAATAAGACTTAAGCGATACAAAATTGGTATTTGGTAAATATTAGTGATAGTTCCTTGTGGGTACGGCACTTTACTTATCACTCTATTACTTGTTAGACCGCGTATACTTGCGCGTGTTTAGTGATCGATTTTTCGACCAACAATATGTTTGGCCAAAGGATAGAAAAATAATAAGCTGATTTAGTATTTTTGTGAAAATGGTATTTCAGCTTGCTGAATTGAACAATTCAGAATGCTGAAATGAAAACTGAGAAGGTTAGGAAGGGAAGACAGTTTGGTTTCAGCTTGCTGAAATAATATGCTTAGTCTCCTAAATTCATAAATAGTTTACCAATTTATACTAAGAACTTATAAATGAACGAGTAAGTGTTAAGTCTGAGGTAGTACAGTCGTACTCTTTAATGGTTGATGTATAGTATTTGGGCTAAACAATTCCTTCAGGGAGCGGAGGTATATACGAATTAGCAACCAATCTAACTCGCTGTGAAAATAGTGTGGACGAGACGAAAACTAATTTGTTGGTTGTTTGTGGAAAACCACTCAGTGTACTATATTGAATACTATTAGAGACTCGATGTGTGCTAGGTTTAGACTTGTGTATTCATATGTAGTTAACTAATGATTGAGTATATGATTACATGTTAGATAAATATTATAAGTGAGATATGTGATGCTAATTAAGAGATCGGTCTTATTAATGATAGGTCTTACCAAAGAAGTTAACTTAAATTGCGTAGCAGTAGTCAACAAATCAGGCAAGTTCCATAACTCAAACTCGAGATATTATTTTCTCGCATGGTAGTTGATAATTATTGTTGATTATTCCATATCTAAGATTGTTATTGAATATTCGCATTTAATGCAAGTTTACTAACTCAACTTGAGTTAGTAATTTCAAAGCATGATTAGTGAATAATTATTGATAGTTATTCACCTCTATAATGATTATTGTTCTTCGCACATAGTACAATTGATTCTTGTTCTATTATTAGCACTGTTTATAAGCCATGTCTCAGCTATTTGTTTTGGCTAGACTAATATTGTTAAAACATGAAACGCTCTATTTATTATGAACAGATTTATTGGAAGATCTATGCCATTGATTTCGGCTAGATCAATATTGATATTATATGTTGAAATCATAGTTTTTTTTTTGAAAGCAATCCAAACCATATTGCTATGGTACGGACTCATGATGTAAGACTGAGATGAACAAACTTTATTATCGTAAAACGACCCAATACGCTATTATTGAGTATTATGCATAATATAGGGTATAAAGGAGTTGGCCGCTCCAGGTATTTGCAGATGAGTATAGTTTAGTTTTTATAACTAACTTATATTCCTGAGGTAATTTAGTTTTAATAACTAATGATTCCTCTATTAGTTCATGATCCTTTTGTGATCACTCAGCATGAAATCTGGGAATATCCCACTTTTTGAATATTGTTACAGTATTGTTAATTCTTCTTATTCACTTGAATTTTATTGAATATTTGAAAGAATTTTACTCTTTCATCCTTGATATGTTATTTAGTATGAGATTTGAGAAAGTTTTATTATTGAGATTGAATTATTATTCAGTTGCTTCGAAATTCTTTGATTATTGTTGAAGTTCTATAGAAGTTAGACTCTTTTATTCATGATATATATTCCTTATTGAATACTTTAACTTGCTGAGCAAACTCGTTGCTCACCCTTGCTTAAATAAAACATTTCAACTAAGGCCGAGGTAGCAGAAGGTTCTAACAGGGACAAAGGCAAAGGCAAGGCTCATGAGTAGTTATTGTTGACTTTTAATGGTTATGTTACCTTATGTAAATTAATTATTGTAAACCTTTTTAATAGCTAAGGGTATGTAAGTTATGTTAAGGTTAGTTAACCTGGGATATTGTTATAAGATTGTATTAAGTAATGTAATAAATGGTGTGTTTCATTAATGAATGGGTAGTTAGATGTGATATATATGATGGATCGTGAGCACCAAACTCGAGGTTAGGGAACCCGAATTTGGGGGCGTCACAAGTTGGTATCAAAGTTGTAGGTTTTAAAACTTAGGTGGGGGAAAAGACTTAGGAGTATAACCATAAGAAGGATAGAGAAAACTCATTTAGAGTTCTAAGTGATGGGTTGGGAAAATTCATCAATAGTAAGATATGTGGACACTTAGTATGTTATGGATTATGTTTAATGGTAATGTACTAATTAAGTTATTGAATAATGGTGACAGGATGTCAGGAGATGATGAGATGGTTACAGAGATGTTAGCAGCTGCACCAATGCCATTAGCCGAGGTGCCAGCTCAGAGTGAGTCAGTTGAAGAAGTTTTAAGAGACGAACCTGCTAGTAAATCTAGGAAGCGATCATGACGAATACCCTGAGATGGAACTGAATGAAGAGGAAGAAGTATATTACAAAGAAACTAAGGTGGAGCCAGAAACAAAGATCGAAGATGGAGAAAAAGACAGAGTAGTAATCGAAGAAGGTCAAGCATCCGTGGAAGTTCAAGATTTAAGGGATAAGGTGTTTTTCTTGGAGGAAATGTGGAATGCAAAAAGATTATTAAATGACCAGTTGATAAAAGCATTAAGCGAGATGACAGAAGAATGAAATGATCTGAAGGCACGAGTCGATGGTATCAGAGCTGAGGGCAATGTATCGTCTGAAGTTGTAAGTAAGAAGGAGAAGGGAAATAATAATAAAAGGAAAAGGAACAACGATAGTGACTCAGGGGACCATCAAAAAAATTCACTACCGCGGAAGAAAGCATGTATTGACTGCGAAAAAAAGCATTTCGGGGAAAGTATGAAGGGTAAGAATTTATGTTACAGTTGTGGTCAAGAAGGACATATATCACCAAATTGTCCTAAGACAAGGAAAGGAGGATGTTTTTCATTTGGTGGAATGGGTCATAGGGTTAAGAATTATCCTAAGATGAAGACAGGTGAAGGAAGTGGACGGAAGAAAGATTAAGTGTGAGGAGTAAAATCTTTTGCAATAAGATAATATGTTAGGAATATAGTATCCTAGACAATGAGTAGGTATATGTAAATATATATATATATATATATATATATATATATGAGTATAATATTCACTTTTGTAAGAATATTAAGATAACTTTTGTATGTCTCAACTTTTTGCATAAAGTTGTAGTAATGAATCCCGAATTTTGTCACAAAGGGATAGTAAATGTTTGTAGCAGTATGCGCTATGTATTGAAAAGTACTATATATTATTTGCATGACTATGAATATAAATGCAATGATATGATTATATATTTGAATAAGTATATAAATTTTGAGAATTAAAATATTAAAATGATTATCTAATGAATTTGATGATTTAACAAGCTAAATTCAGAAATCCAGCAAGCTAAATTGGCCTAAGTTTAAAATTTTTGTATTAAATTCTTATTATACTACTAATAAGATGTGACATAAAGACAAATGATTAATGTAAGTCTTTATTTCATCAGATAAGGCCACCAAGATGACAAAACCGTAACCAAATGGAGGAACGGCCAGTGAATAATTAAGGAGATCTAGTAGATCTAATGCAGAACTTCGTAGACATGCTAGCTCAAGCTATGCAGACTAGAGCACCAACAGCAAGAAATAGACAAGGTAATATATTGGCAAACTTTAAAGATTTTAAGGCCGTAGGACCGCCTGAATTCAAGGGAACCACTGACCCTATAGAAGCCCAGACATGGGTAAAGGAGATGGAGAAATCTTTTGTTATTGCTAGAGTAGCGGAGGAGCAAATGAAAAAATTTTCTACCTATTTGATGAAGGGTGAGGCGAATTACTGGTAGGAGACAAACCAGGCTAGAGCCGGAACATCAGTAGTAACCTGGACAAGATTTAAGGAATTATTTTTTAAGAATTATTTCTCATAAAATATGCAAGCAAGAATGGAGGTAAACTTCTTAGAGTTGAATCAGGAGAGTATGTCAGTTGCAGAATACGCCACCAAATTCAACGAACTAACGAGATACGTTCCACATCAAGTGGACACTGAGGTATGAAAGGCGTGAAGGTTTGAGAATGGATTGAAGCCAGGGATATATAACAAGGTAGCTGTGTTGCCGATTAATACATTTTTGGCCCAGTTAGAAAAAGCAATCATCACCGAAGGAGGAAGTAAAACTGTGTCAAGGTATCAATAAGAGAAGAAAAAAAAGACAAATAAAGGAGGTAGCAGTGGAGGAAGTAACTCTAATAAGCGTAAGTGGAAGGACAATATCCAATCTGGAGACAAGTCAGGAGATAGCAGGAAGAGAGGCGAGCCGTGTGCGAATTGCGATAAAAATCATCAGGGAGTATGTTTAAAAGAGAAAGGAGTGTGTTTCAACTGTGGACAAGAGGAACACATCTCTCCCAATTGTCCAAGTCCAAAGAAGATACAAGGTTAATTTTGTGTGGATTGCTAGAGCATCAAATTCGTAACTGTCCAAAGAAGAATGCAGAGAGAGGAAGCAACAATAGAGGAAACAACAGTGGGACACTGGCGATCAAAGGACCTGCTCAGCCGAAAAGATCGATGGCGCGCACGTTTAACATGACGGTTCAAGGCACAATGGCTGCAAAGAAAGTGGTGACAGGTAAAGATTTCACCTAATAATATAATCGTGTATGATTTAGTTTATAAATATCACTGCAAGGAACTATTCCTGTACGGTTCTGAGTCATAAGTTGATATATAAGTTATAGGTTCGTATTACGTAGATAGAAATAAAGGAATTGATGATATAATTTTAAAAAGTTATTAGAACACGAGTATATCTATGAGGTCTTTGGTAACCCTTAGAGGTTCCAAATTAGAGTGAGAGAAAACACAAGTTGCTTAATATATTAAAGGAATACCATTATAAATATGATGTTGATACCTAAATATAATAGGTAAATATGAGCTATGCCAAGTCAAATGAGACTTGAAGTAAGCTACGATTTTTCTGCCCTGAATTGGGATAGGAAATAATAAGTGAAATAATAAATACAAGGAGAGTAATTCAATAAAATTGATTAATTAATAAATTAGTGTCTAAGGATAGACATAATTTGGGTGTAATGATATAGTGATTCCGAGGACGGAATCCTTATAAGGAGGGGAGAATGTAAGACCGAGAATTTCACATGATTATATGTGTAATTTTTACGAATAATTTTTTTTTAGAAATTACTTGAACCATATAAGTGTATATGTGAATTAAGCTATATAGTTAATTTATTAACAAAGATGTATACTTAATTATTTTTAAGGAAGAGTAATGTAAGTTATGTTAAAAATTAACATAGCTTGAATGTTAACCTTGATTATTAAATTAAAAAAATTTTATAATCTTTAAATAATTAATTATTGATATGAATATATGAGTGTTTGTAACTTATTAAGCCGATTAGGGCTATTAAGTTAATACACTAGGGGAATATGTTATGACATATGTGAATTATGTACTTGATTGAATAAATATGTATTATATAATGTGTATACAATTATTTTGTATATAAAGAGAATTAAAAATAAAGTTATGTAATCTAATACATATATTAGGTATAGTAAGTAAATAACCTAATGAGTTATTATATACAAGAATGATAGTATTTAAAAATATATACTAACCCTAAGAGATTTATTTTATACATCTCAATTAATTATTTTTATAACCTAAATAAAGCAAGTCTAATTGAGTTATGAAATTAAAGATTTATGTAAGACCCCAACTTTTTATGAATAAGATTTAAATTCCTCTACATATTATTTTAAATAGTAAGGTGTTGTTTTGATAAATGTGATAAGTTATGTAATATCCGAGATCGTTATGTAATTTAATAATTATCAATAAACGGAATTATGTGAAACTCTTGTGTGTTTTCTATTACTTTATGGATATATGCTATAAACAAATATTTTATTTTAAGTTATGTGATGAGATGTATTTAAATGGTTGGTTTAGTTTAATTTAACTATTTAAATTAATTGAGTAGTAATTAATTTGATTACTTTCGTGGGATGGTATTAAAACTTGAGTTGGAGTTTGGAGAAAAATTTAGAGACGCGGACTGCGTATTTGAGTCCGGAACGTCGAAATTAGCCAAGATAGACTGTAACCACAAAATGTGTCGCGGTTGACTTTTTCGGGTAAAAAGTCAAACACGAATTTCAAAAGCTATTTTGGCGAAACGGATAGTCCCACGACGTCCGGAACGTCGATTTTAGTAGGAATCGACATTAGGATCGAAAATATTTGCTACGGAGGGCAAAATGGTCAAAGAGCTTATTAATTGATTTAATTGATTAAAATAATATTTTATTTGTGGCAAAGAAATCTGGTGGGTCATGTGTGACAATCTCATTGGGACAAGGAGGGAGGGAGTATATGTATTATAGGAATAATGGGGAGGAAAGGAGTTACAATCCTTTAGAACCAAAATCTCTTCATTTTCTCAAACTTCCACTTTCTTCTTATTAAGTAACTAAACTAATGAATGGATATGATGGCTGCAAATAACGTTATGGAATTGGAGTGGGTGGTAGACTCAAGTTATATCAATTCATATATATATGTTGTCCTTCCAAAATACTTCCCTCTTTTGTTAACAATTTCCAACCGTGAGAGTAAAAATGGAGAGAGTGAGAGCTTGAAGTGCTTTGGCGATTCTGAAGAATTTTGCAAGCAAGGAAGGGTGGTTATCAAGCTTAAATATAGAGGAATTCATCAAGGAGGTAAGCTATGAACCCATTTTCTATGTTCTTGAGATAATACAAGAGAATATGCATAGTTATCATTAGTTTATAGGTGGTGATTTTATGTGATGCTATGTTATGGTTGGTTGTTGATATCAGAACTGAGGAACAACAATTCCGGTCTAATTATGCTACAATTATATATAGAAATCAAAGAGATATAATATGCATGCCTTATGTTCGATAAAATGCTTCTTAGATGCTAATTTGTTCAAAACATGGAAAGATAGTGAATCTGAATGTTGCAACACGTGTAATTATGTTAGTATAGATGATCTGGACAATATGAGAAATCAGATTCCATGCTAGAATCAAAATCACAAATTTTTGTCAAAGTGGGTTAGCTTGACATCTGTGACTTTTTGGGTTTTCGGAGCCTTGAAATCATAGCTTCAGTGACCCGATTGTTGTATGTAATAATTTTGTAAAATACTATGTCGTATGATGTCTAACCTGTCCAAATTTCAAAAGAAACGGAGTTAATATGAGCAAGTTATGATTTTTGAGAGCATGCATGAAACTAAGGAAATTTGCAGATTATGGGGAAAACCCAGAATTTTTCTAAGTCTGGAAGACAGTTTGGCACGCTTATCTAGGCTGCTAGTTCGAGGTTTTAACGTGTTATTTTCATGTATACTATATTTTTGTAAAATACTATACTGCATGAAGTGTGTTGTGTCCAAATCTCAGAGTCATATCATCAGTACATTGTTAGGAATTAAATCGTGAAATAGGCTACTCGGCATGTGAAATTTTTTGGGCATGAAGAGCAGCGCAGCTGCGCCATTTTTACGGCTTAACGCTGCGCAGTTGCGCTATTCAAAGGTCGGCTGGGAAATATTGAGCAGTGCAGTTGCGCCGGTATCACGGCTTGGGTTGGGTCGGGTCCGGGTCGGGTCCGGGTCGGGTCAGATCAGAACGCAAATTTTTTCTTTTCTTTCAGATTGCAATATTGAACCACTTTACTTATATGATGCAACATGTCATGTGACTGAATTATATTGATGATAGAATACGAGTTAGTTGAATAACCTAATTAATATAAAAGGAAACAATTATATTTCAAATTAGAGTTGGAATACTTAGTTGCTTAACGTGACGTATGTGATTAGGTTACGTGAAGGACTAGTTGATAGCTTAAACTGTAAAAGACTTATCAGGCAAGTTTCTTAACCCTAATTTTCTATTGAGCAATTATTCATTCCTTACGCACTTTGTTGCAGTGACTGTAAGTATCGAACTCGTGCTACTTGTTGTACATGCAAGTTCCTATGTCATAAAGTTATACAATTTCAATTATTTTGCAAGCGTTATTGATAATTACTCAGTTATTATTTCAACTGTTATGCTTTAAAGTTCTACTTCTTTAACAAAATGTTTCCAAGTATGTTTTCTGGCCTTTTGTTTCGGCTAGATATTATTGATGAAAAATGATATAATATTTGAACAATTCAAATCCACTGTAGCTATTAATGTTCACCAATCCAAATTGCTTTGATGTGGTCTCACATGAATACTAAGATGAACAACCCGAATAAATGGGCAAACAGATGTCGGGCATATAGTCCCATTTATGCTTATGTATTTAAATTTCATACTTGTGCACAATGTAGGGTACGATAGGCTGATCACCTAGAGTACTTGCGAAGAATGTTTTACAATCTATTTGATTGTTAAAACATCTGATGGTTTTCTATGAAACAAAGAAATGTTCAGGGTATTAACACTCCTTAGTATGCTATTGCAAGTGCTAAAACTTTTATCTTTGATATTCATATTTATCTCTTGATAATTCTTTCAACTGTTGAGAAATATTCATATAAATGTTTTTACTCCTGATGTATGTTTTCGAACTTCTTTATATACTTGGTGGGAAATTTGTGCTCATTCTTGCTTAAACCTTTCAGTTAAGGACTAGAAGGCTGAGGGCTCGGGCAAGGACAAGGGAAAGTCTAAGATAAAATGATGCTAGTTACTCTTATAATAAGTTTATATTTCCGCATTTGATGTAATGTAGCGGTAAACGCTAAGTTTAAGTTAAGTTTATTTAAGGTTGTGAAGACTTGGGATTTTATTCGGAGGATGATTATTATTATTATTAATATTATCGTTTATATTTATGAGGCTTATTTAGTTAGACGATGGTGTATTTTATATCGTGAGCACCATATCCTATATTTGATGTTACACAGATTTGGGGGCGTAACAGGTTGGTATCAAAGCTGTAGGTTACAAACCTTAGGTGGGGAACTTTAGACTATAACCTTAGAAACGTTAGTGGAGATAATAAGGAGATGAACTTACATAGAGTTCTATGTGTTGTGTCAAATCTATTTTAATAAAAACAAAAACATTTATTTTAAAATACTAATCAAGTTGTTTTGTCTTGGTTATAGGATGTCAGGAGAAGAGGAGATTAGAGATAATCACGTTGTGAGTGAGCAGTTGGTGACAGCTGTGCCTGAGCCCATAGCTGAGGCAGCAGCTGACTCAGACCCAGATGAGGACCCTGAGGAAGAGGAGCCCAAGGAGGACTCTGAAGAAGCACCTGAGAATAGTCTGTTAGATGAGTTGATGGATAGGATTACCAAGCTGGATGACAGAGTCCATGAGCTGGAGGAGCTGTATCAGGAGGAGCAGGAAGCTGCAGAATTGCTTGGGGCATTGGTGCAACACCTGGTGATTAGGAACGAGGATCTGGCTGACAAGCTGCCAGCAGTAGGTCAGAAGGCGGACAAGCTGAAGGATGAGAAAAAGGCTATCAGGAACCACTTGAGGCATACTATTAATGGATTGGAGTCGAGTATCCAGAGTCTCCAATCTGACAAGCAAATAATTACCACTTTTTGGGGAGATGAGATGAGAGGCCGTGTTCAGGCCGAGAAGCTAACAGGCGAATTAAAAGGAGAAGTAAGAGATAAGAAAGTTAGGATGGACAGGATGAAATATGCATTTAAGTCGGCACATGGGAGGTTCCAGCATAGGGTGTATCACTTTCCACGTGAGGAGTACCGGTCTAGACATAAGCTGGGGGCTAGTGCTGGAGATAGCGGATAAAGAACATGAAGACGCCATTAGGCGGGGTCTTTAGTTTATTCATGGTGAGCTTTTACTATTAGTGTATAGAACGCTTAACTATGACATAAAAACTTGGTTTCGAGTTTTGCTAAGTATTTTGGTTTAAGTGATGTAAATGGCTTAATGCCATAAGATGATTAAATACTTTGGTATTATTGTTTTAAATAAATAAATATGCTTTTATTTTAAATGTGCGATGTGATGATTAAGTTTTATATGAATTATAAATGCTGTAGGAATAAGTTATGGATTGATAACATTAAGTTTATTTAAATAGAAAGATGGCTAGGGGAAGACGTCGTCAACAAGTACCAGAAGGGTCAGGTGGTAATGCTGTTGATCCACCGAACCATGCAACAATTCGTAGACATGTTAGTTGGGGCACTACAGACTCGAACCCCGAATACCAATAACCCTCCAGTGGCCCAAGTGGCAAACTTTAAGGACTTCAAGAGCGCATGACCCCTTGAGTTCAAAGGAACCACCGAACCCATCGAAGCCCAGACATGGATCTAAGAAATTGAAAGGCGTTTGCTATCGCTCGAGTAGAAGATGAGCAGAAAACAATCTTCGCCACATACATGCTGAAGAGTGAAGCTAACTTCTGGTGGGAGGCAAACCAGACCAGGGTTGGAGAAGGTGTGATACCTCGGGAGGGGTTTAAAAAGATTTTTTTTGAAAACTATTTTCCTGTGAGTATGCAGAGTCGCATGGAAATGTGATTCTTGGAGCTGAAGCAAGAAGACATGACGGTACCCCAATACGCCGCAAAGTTCAACGAGCTGGCGAGGTTCGCGCCTCATCAGGTCGACACGGAGGAGAGGAAAATGAGGAGGTTTGAGCAGGGTCTCAAACTATGGTTGTACAGCAGACTTTCGGTGTTGTAGATAAATAGCTTCGCGACTCTTTTTGAGAAAGCTATAATCGTGGAGGGCGGAAGTGAAGCCCTGATGAAATTTAATAAGGAGAAGAAAAAGAAGAGTGAAGGAGGAAATCGAGGGGAAGGTAGTAGCGGCGGTGGGGCAAACAAAAGGAAGTGGAATAACAACAGCAACAATAACTTCAATTCAGGAAACTCTAGGGGCAAACCAGGGCAAACAAAGAAGATAACTGAGGCTTGCAAGGAGTGTGGAAGAATCACCCGGGCGCGTGTCTAAAAGGGAAGAACGTGTGTTTCAATTGCAGGCAAGAGGGGCACATCTCTCCCAATTGCTCTGCACCAAAGAGGAATGGATGCTTCAACTATGGAGCATTGGATCATCAGGCAAGGAATTGCCCAAAGAAGAATTCAGAAGGAGAAAACAGAGGAAGGGGACCAAGCGGTGGAAATCTCACAATTACGGGACCACCAGCTCAAAATTGACCAACAGCAAGGACTTTCAACATGACAGTTCAGGATGCGGTCGCATCCAAGGATGTGGTTTCAGGTATCATTTCGATCAATGATATATCCGCTTACGTATTATTTGATTTGGGTGCTATTTTTTCCTTTGTATCGCATGAATTCTCCCAACGATTAAACTTACCCCAAGAAGAATTAGAATATCCTATGAACATAGAAGTCACTAATAAGGAAATCATTCCCGTTAGCCATATTCATAGGAATTGTGTTGTAGATATCACGGGGTATAAGTTACCCGTGGATTTAATTCCGATTCAATTAAGAGAATTTGATGTAATTCTAGGAATGGATTGGTTATTTAACCATGGGGCAATAATAGATTGTCAAAAGAAGTGTATAAACCTTATAACTCTAGATCAGTCTAAGGTAGTGTTCTACGGGAGTAAGTCACCGAGACACTCGAGCTATCTGACAATGATGCAAGCAAGGAAGTTGCTAAGAAAGGGATGTGTAGGATATTTGGCCCATATCGTCGATACACAGAAAGTAGGGATAGAGATGGAACATATACCAGTAGTGAATGAATTTCCAGATGTATTTCCAGAGGAATTTCCAGGTCTTCCGTCGGATAGGGAGGTCGAATTCGTTATAGATTTATTACCGGGAACGACCCCGATTTCAAAAGCTCCATACAGAATGGCACCGATAGAGATGAAGGAGCTGATGGTACAGTTACAGGAATTGTTGGATAGGAAGTATATTCAACCGAGTGTGTCTCCTTGGGGAGCACCAATTTTATTTATGAAAAAGAAGGACGGATCGATGAGACTTTATATCGATTATCGAGAGTTGAACAAAGTGACGATCAAGAACAAGTACCCGTTACCTAGGATAGAAGATATGTTCGATCAGTTGAAGGGAGCAAAATATTTTTCCAAGATCGATTTGAGGATGGGGTATCACCAGTTGAAGGTGAGGAAGGAAGATGTACCTAAGACAGCATTCAGGACTCGTTACGGTCACTACGAGTTCTTGGTGATGTCATTTGAGTTGAAAAATGCGCCGGCAGCATTTATGGACATAATGAACTGGGTATTCCGGCAATACTTAGATAAATTTGTAGTTGTGTTCATAGATGATATCCTGATTTATTCCAAGACTCGGGAAGATCATGCTGAACATTTAAGAATGGTGTTGGAGGCGTTGAGGAAGGATAAGTTATACGCAAATTTTTTGAAGTGTGAGTTCTGGTTGGAAAGAGTTAAATTTTTGGGGCACGTGATCGCCAACAACAGAATCTCTGTGGATCCAGCAAAGGTGGAAGCGGTACAAAATTGTGAACAACCGAAGACACCGACCGAAGTAAGAAGTTTCTTAGGATTGGCAAGCTATTACAGAAGGTTCATTCAAGATTTTTTGAAGATAGCAGGAACCTTGACGAATTTAACGAAGAAGTCGATAAAATTTGTCTGGACGGAGAAGTGTGAGGAGAGTTTTCAGGAACTCAAGAAAAGGTTGAGTGAGGCACCGGTGATGTCTTTACCAGACGATACAGGTGATTTTGTGATTTTTAGTGATGCGTCACATAAAGGACTTGACTGTGTGCTTATGCAGTATGGTAATGTTATTGCGTACGCGTCGCGTCAGTTGAAGGATTACGAAAAGGGATATCCTACCCATGTCCTGGAATTGGCAGCGGTAGTATTTGCCTTAAAGATATGGAGGCACTATTTATATGGTGTAAAGTGTGAAATATACACAGACCATAAAGTCTGAAGTATATCTTCACGCAGAAGGAGTTGAATATGCGACAGAGAAGATGGTTGGAACTAATGAAGGATTATGATTGCGACATTTAATATCATCCGGGGAAAGCTAACGTGGTAGCGGATGCGCTAAGCAGAAAGAGCAGTGGTAAGTTGGCAATGCTAACAACTCAGGAGAAGTTAATTAAGGAGATGGCTAGTTTAGAACTCGAGATAAAGAGTCCGAGGGAGTCAGATGAGAAGTTATTCGCAATGGAGGTTCGTCCGACTATATTGGATAATATCAAGGAAGTACAAAGCAGCGATGAAGAATGTGAGAAGATGAGGAAAAGAATTTTGGACGGGGAAGAGCTTAAATTCAGTGTGGGTGGTGATGGACTATTAAGATTGGAGGAGAGAATTTGGGTGCCAGCAGTATCTGAATTAAAGGAAGAAATCTTGCAAGAAGCTCATAGTTCAAGTTACTCAATCCACCCGGGAAGCACAAAGATGTATCAGGATCTCTGCCAACATTATTGGTGGCCTAATATGAAGAAAGAAGTCGCAGAGTGCGTCAGTAGGTGTTTAACATGCCAGAGAGTCAAGGCGGAACATCAACGACCGAGCGGGTTACTTCAACCCCTAGAAATTCTAGAATGGAAGTGGAAGCATATTACGATGGACTTCGTGGTAGGACTTCCAACTACACAGAAGGGTTACGATGCAGTATGGGTGATCGTTGATCGATTGACCAAGTCAGCGCATTTCTTGCCAATCAAGATCAGATATAACTTGGATCAATTGGTAAAACTTTACATTAAGGAAATCATCTTCAAGCACGGATCCGCGGTACACAGCAAACTTCTGGAAAAGCTTTCAAGAACACATGGGAATGCAACTGAGGTTGAGCACTGCTTATCATCCTTAGACGGACGGCCAGAGCGAGAGGACTATTCAAACGTTAGAGGACATGCTGAGAGCATATGTGATGGACTTTAAAGAAAGCTGGGATGACCACCTACCGTTGGTAGAATTTACATACAACAACAGTTACCACGCGAGCATCAGAATGCCACCTTATGAAGCTTTATATGGAAGGAAATGCAGGACGCCATTGTGCTGGGATGAGGTGGGAGAACGGCAACTGCTAAGGCCAGAATTGGTGTAGCAAACTTCAGATGTGATCAAAATAATAAGAGCGAGATTAGTGATGGCTCAAGATCGACAGAAGAAATATGCTGATCAACATCGACAACAACAAGACTTCGACATCGGCACCTATGTGTTTCTGAAGGTGTCTCCTTAGAAAGGGAAAATGAGATTTGGGAAGAAAGAAAAATTGAGTCCCAGATTTATAGGACCCATTGAAGTGTTAAGGCGAGTCAGTGAGGTAGCTTATGAAATAGCTTTTCCTCCGGAGTTAGAGCATGTACACAACGTATTTCATGTGTCAATTTTACGACCCTATAAACAAGATTACAAGCATGTCATAGAGTATGAACCCATCCAATTTGAAAAGGACTTAACCTATGAAGAGGTTCCTGTACAGATAATTGATAGAAAAGAACAAGTTTTAAGAAATAAAATAATACCTTCTGTAAAGGTAGTATGGAGGAACCACAACGCCGAAGAGGCTACGTGGGAACTCAAGGAGGAAATGATGAAAAATTACCATAGTCTTTTTGGTTTACCTTTGTAATGATTCCGGGGACGGAATCCTTATAAGGGAGGGTGAATGTAATATTCGAGATCGTTATATAATTTAATAATTATCAATAAACGGAATTATGTGAAACTCTTGTGTGTTTTCTATTACTTTATGGATATATGCTATAAACATATATTTTATTTTAAGTTATGTGATGAGATGTATTTAAATGGTTGGTTTAGTTTAATTTAACTATTTGAATTAATTGAGTAGTTATTAATTTGATTACTTTCGTGGGATGGTATTAAAACTTGAGTTGGTGTTCGGAGAAAAATTTAGAGATGTGGACTGCGTATTTGAGTTCAAAACGTCGAAATTAGCCAAGATAGACTGTAACCACAAAATGTGTCGCGGTTGACTTTTTGGTCAAAGTCAACCGGTTGACTTTTTCGGGTAAAAAGTCAAACATGAATTTTGGAAGCTATTTTGGCAAAAAGGATAGTCCCACGACGTCTGGAACGTCGATTTTAGTAGGAATCGACATTAGGATCGAAAAATCGACATTAGGAATCGACATTAGGAATAATTGCTCAATAATTGTCACAATAACCACTGTACAGTATTTCACATTTTTAAATTAATAATTTATATTATTTGAATAATATTATTAGATAGCATTATTGGCAATGTCTAGAAAGTTCTGTCGAGGAAAGGGGTTAGGTTGTATAATTGTGCGCCAATAAGGATAAATTCTTATCGGAAAGCCCCCTCTTTCTTGGAAACGACCTGGTTGTCAATATTGTAATTCTATAATATTAATTATGAATAATAAGTGATGAATAAAACAAAAATTGTTGATAAATATGATAAGTAAATATTTGTCCAATTTTGATATAAAGGGAGGAATTTTTAGCATGAGACATTTGTTGAAAGTTGACATTTTATCTTCTTCAATAAAATTAATTTATTCAAATATATTATTATAATATTATATTATAATAGTATAATGTGATAATATAATAGTATAAGTTTATAATTTGAATGGTAACATTATTATAATAAATTCATGATATAAAAATAAAATGAGGTGGAAGAGAGAAAAATTGAATTTGAATTCTTTTTAATAATTATAATGTTTTAATATATATATATATATATATATATATATATATATATATATATGGGAAATGATCCATAGAAAACGTTAGCTAGTAGTACTGTTTCAACTAACGCTCATCCAGCCGTCCAAAATTAGAATTAATGGTAGAGATGATGGCCCAGCCGCTACTCCCTCTAGCGGCCAGCAATAAATTTTAAATTCGTCTCTGCTGCCCGCTAGAGGGAGTAGCGGCCAGCCAAAACGTCGTCGTTTTTTCTGGCCGCTACTCCCTCTAGCGGGCAGCAGAGAATTTAAAATTTATTGCTGGCCGCTAGAGGGAGTAGCGGTCGAAAGAGACGAATTTAAAAATCTTGGCCGCTACTCCCTCTAGCGGGCAGAATAAAAATTTAAAAATCTTGGCCGCTACTCCCTCTAGCGGGCAGAATAGAAATTTAAAAATCTTGGCCGCTACTCCCTCTAGCGGGCAGAATAGAAATTTAAAAATCGTGGGCTGTAAGGGAATTTGGCCTAGCCGCTAGAGGGAGTAACGGCCAAGCAATTCCCTCATTACACCAAGTCTTGTATACTGCTTGCGTTTGCAGTTTGCTGCTATAGGGAGACGGCGTTGCACAAAGAGAAGGAGAAGGGTTTGCTGCTAGCTTCGAATTTGGCCCATCAATCTCAACTTCAACCGGTAAAGTGAGTGTCTTTCAACCTAATATGCTTTTGTAAATATCTTTAGAAACAAAAAAGACATTGAACGATAGTATTTTGCTAAATATCTTAAAAATTATTGCTATATGTATGTATACAAATTGGGTGGTAGGTATGCATCTATGTATACAAATTATGTGTATAAATTGGGTATTTTCTATATATAAAATATTAGTATGTATATTTTTGAGTATTATATATGCATAAATTGTGTTAAATGTTTTATTGTTGTTGGTTATTTCTCGTAAAAATTGTCATTTTGTTATAAAATGTAAATACACTTGCATGTATGAAATATTATCGTTGTTGTTTTGTATTATTTTTGGTCAATTATTTATTTAGACATTGAATGAAAGTTTTATTGTTATTGATATTTTTAGGTAAATATGGACAATTGGCTGCCTGGACCCATTGATCGCAATGTCCTTTATGCTCAAGAAAAGCATGTATCGGAGGATGTGTGGAATGGGATTGAAAGGGGTACACTGATGTCAAGCCAATCTACTTCAATTATATATGATAAATGGGAACTTACCAGCCTACAAAAAAAATTATTAGAGGCGTGGGGGTTTAAGGGGTTTAGTTATCCGGCAGTAGTAACTAGAACAGATGTCAGTCTTATATCTGCTTTGATTGAGAGATGGCGGCCAGAGACAAATACATTTCATATGAAATGTGGTGAAATAACAATAACATTGGAGGATGTCCATTTTATTTTTCGTTTGCCAGTATTGGGTAAGCCCTTAACTTGTCCTTCATTTGATGCTCCATTAAGTTATTTTAGGGAAATCTTTGGGGATGAATGGGCTGGAGAATGGAATAATGTCAAAAAAAAACGTGGTATTTCCTTAGTTTGGTTACATAAAAATTTTTCCAAGTGTCCAGACAATGCAAGTAGAGATGTGGTTGGTATGTATACAAAGGCATATGTCCTTTGGCTATGCGGGGGGGTTTTATTTCCCACAAGATCAAAAAATACTGTACACCCTAGGTACATGTATTTTATTTATGATTCAAATAAGACTGCCACATATGCATGGGGTGCCGCATGTTTGTCATATTTATATCGGGGTCTGTACACAGCATCTATGAAAGAATGTAATTATATCAATGGTTGTGTGACCTTGTTACAAATTTGGGCATACGAGCGTTTTTTGGTTGGAAGGCCTAACCCTAGGCCTAATTCTTTACTTTGGGTCCCTAGAGCAACAGCATGGGCGTACTCCGCCAAACATCAATATGGTGATAGGCGAAACGATCCCCATCACCATCTATCTTTCTACCGGGGTGAATTTGAGAGGCAACCTCAGTGGGAGGTAGTATGGCGGCCATACCAGCATTGGGATGATGATTGGAGGTACTATAACTATGAGGCTAGATTGGCAGGATCCGGTCGGGTCCCATTGATTCATTTTGATATTGTCGAGTATCAAATGCCCGACCGGATAATGAGGCAATATGGGTATATCCAAGGCATTCCGTCCCCAGCTGAGAGAAATGATGCTTTGAGACAACCCATAGAACAGTCATTTGAGCCACCAGATTACATACAAATGAGAAGAAAATACATTGATGAGTGGGAGCTATATATGGAAAGTTTCGAGGTAGAAGTTCAGGAGGTTGCTAAAACTATCCCTATGGATACATACTTCAAGTGGTACAAAAAAATTACCCGACGACACTTGCATCGCCCTCGACGCGAAGGAGATTCCAACACTACCTACGAGCCTCGTTCTGTATATAATCAACATCGTATGGTTAGCATGGTAAGCAAGTTAAAGTTTTACAAATGGGTAACATTAATATAATATATTGCCTGTTTATTTGATGTAATCTATTGTATTCTTCGATACTAATTTATTTTGTTTGTTTCCTTATTTTATGTTATTTTTTGCATAGATTGAGGGCGCAAAATCTCTCCTTGACAAAATTTTCAAGTTCAAGCAAGACTTTCCTCCCGAATACAATCACATGAAAGAGGGTTGGGATCAACTATATGAGTTGTATGATGCGGATGTCAGGGGTGGGGGGGAGGAGTATACGTGGGGTGAACAGACAGAGAGGCCCACCCCCGCGCTTGAGCTCGATGTATACATCCCTACCACCCAGGCTACTTGTGATACGTCCCAGCTTACTCAGCTTACGTACGAGGGTGGTTCTTCGTTTATTGGGGATGATGTTCCAGTAGAAGCATATGGACCTAAAGGGTCTATAACAAAAAGACTTCGTGGGCCAAAGATTGGAATGATCAACGAGAACTTCTTCTCCCCAACTCCCCCCAATCATCTTCAATTTCCCATTTCGCACCCTCAAGATTGGTACACATTGACTCACCAAGATATGAATTCTTTGCAACCCGGAATTTGGATATACGAACATGTGATGGACGCATATATGTGCCTTCTGCGGGATCGGGAAGCCAAATATCAGAGTGAGGGAATACAGAGATGGGCAAAATTTGGCTTCATGCCCTCATTTTTCATGCACTTGGGGAAAGGTGCCTTGTCAACTGGGGAGGAAATTCGTGGAGATTTTTTCTGCCAGTCATATGCGACACCTCAAGTGGGACCGCCGATACATCAGTGCGACTTTATCTTCATGCCTATATGTATCCCACGTGACAGTCATTTCATACTCTTAACCTTTTCGGTCTCAACATGGAAGGTTTCTATTCTCGACCCGCTATATAATGACAAACCGCTCATGACGTTATTCGAAAAGTACAAAGAGTACATCGATGTCGCGGTACGTGACATTTTGTTTTTAATACAGTCAGTTAGTTTTCCCGCAATATATGTACGTACTAATGCCGTTATTGTTATTGTAGATACAATTGATACCGTTGATATTGCGAATGGGTAACCCGTTCGGTGATTGGCCTCGTACACCCCCAAAGGTGCAGACAACAAAGGCTCGACCTATGCAGGACAATTGTAACGATTGCGGCATATTTGTTTGCAAGTATGTTGACTACCTCGTGCGGGGCAATATTGACCTTGGCAAAGAAAAATGGTCTTTGGATGATGTATCGGTCTTTAGGTATAGAATAGCTTATGAATTGTTCAAATATAAGGCTAGAGAAATACCGAAAGACCAAATTATTTAGTGGTTAATCTTAAACATGTAATATTTTTTGCTGTGGATGAAAGATATTTTGTACTGCTGGTGGTATTTCATTGCGTGATTTTGGTATCGATCATGTGTTTTAATTGGTTAATTTGTTATATATATTGTTTGCATGTTGGTGATTAAGTTATTTGACAGGTATGGGTTGGTATCCTGCTTGTCAACTGGTGCCAAATGCCTGTATTCTGGCCGCTAGAGGGAGTAGCGGCCAATCATTTGTAGAAAAGTGCTGGCCGCTACTCCCTCTAGCGGCCAGCACACAGGCATTTGGCAAATGCCTGTATGCTGGCCGCTAGAGGGAGTAGCGGCCAGCCCTTTTCTACAAATGATTGGCCGCTACTCCCTCTAGCGGCCAGAATACAGGCATTTGGCATTTTGCTTGACTGGATGCTGGCCGCTAGAGGAAGTAGCGGCCAATCATTTTTAGAGAAGGGCTGGCCGCTACTCCCTCTAGCGGTCAGCATACAGGCATTTGGCAACTGGTGCCTAATGCCTGGATGCTGGCCGCTACTCCCTCAGCAGTAACATGCAAACATTTACATGGAGAAACAAAACATATCTAGTCCAGAAAAGTACAAACATTCCAACATTCTGATAAAATTACAAATGATTCAACATTCTGATTACAAAACAAACATTTAAACATTCTGATTAAATTGCATCTCCATAATCACTCAAGAACAAAAACACTTGTAAATTCCAAATAAACACATAACGAGACATTAATTATCTTTAGGTTCAGGAAGTCCTAACACCCTATAATGATTGCGCTTGTCATGGTTAGTTTCAAATCCACATATTGCACATTTTCGGTGAGACTTACAACCCACAAATCTTTCAAGGGCATTTTTTAATCTTGATTGTCTTTTTCGACCCTTTGTCTGAGAAGCAATTGGTGGCAAATACTCTTGTTCTTCCTCATCAACCTTATACTCTTTATCATCATCATCATCATCATCATCTTGTAATCCCATATCCTGAGCTGCATGTAATTCTGCGCGGTAATTATCATCGTCTAGTATGCCTGTCTCATCCGGGTCGTATTGATCAATAAGGGCTTTTCCCCGTGCATTTTGTTGTAGTATTGCCTTGTAGCCTTTAACTGAGCAAGCAGCTTTACTAGCTAACTCTTGAAAATCACTCATCAAATGATTGTAGCGCATTGATTGGTTTTGTTCAAAGTCTGCACTCATTGGAGAAACCATTTCCTCTTCACCATTACTCCTATTAGCATCTCTTGTCCATCGAGGAACGATCATGTAAGCAGGTATTCGTGCAATACTCTTGAAGCTTAAGAATCTCAGTATGTGTCTGCAAATCTGACCAGAATGTGAGAACATTTGACAAGTACATGTTATCAACCCCCCTTGACAATTATTGACAACTTGCCGATATCTCCGACTATTTTCAATTGCATCTTCCCTGTACACTGCATAGACCTTTGCATCAATAATGCACAGCTCACTAACTTTTTTGATGTTATACTTAAAAGAATCCACGAGCTCTTTTTGAAAACGTCTAAACATCTCTTTTGTATAACATTCAGAAGCATGTACTTCCAACGATGTTCCTAAAACCAAACTACGTTTTCGATGCTTTGTTACATAATCAGCCTTTCTCTCTCTGTTGAATTGTTTTTCAATAGCCTTCTGAGTCTTGACAACAAAATCTTTCATGCCTGTTGAAGCATTCACATAAGAATCAAAAAAATGGTTCATACCTTCGCTTCTTCCGGTGGTTGTCATTCCTGCAGCAAAATATCTCTTTGTGTATGCACTTATCCATTTCTCCTTCACATCATACAAACTTATGAGCCATTCATTTTGAGACAAATCATATTTTCTCATAAGTATTTCCCAACGCTCTTCAAACTCGCCAATGGAATATGAATTATACACACAGTTGTTAAAATCATCTTTGAACGATGGGTGTTCCGCATAAACATGATGTAATTTTTCTGGAAATTTATTGCAAATATGCCAAGAACACAATAAATGATGAGTGGATGGGAGTACCCTACCAATAGCATTGCTCATGGCTTTATCTTGGTCTGTGATGATGGTTACAGGAGCTTTGTAATCCATGGCTTCAAGCCACGTCTCTAAGACCCAACTGAAAGTGTCTTCTGTCTCGTCCCTTAACAATGCAAATCCAAATAAAACAGAGTGATAATGGTGGTTGACCCCGGTAAATGGAACAAATGGCATATTATACCTATTTGTCCTATACGTAGTGTCAAATGTAACCACGTCTCCGAAACGTTGATACATAAATCTTGATCGGGCGTCTACCCACAAGATACAAGCTATGCGATTGTCTTCACCTGATTTGACACGAAAGAAAAATTTACTCGCACTGCTAGAATCAAATTTTTTTAGATAATTAACTGCTGCTTGTGCATCATTTTCATCCTCCGAGTCACGCCTTAAATCCCTAACTACATTACGAACATCTTTGTCACTAAAACCTACATTTTGCATTCCTCCACCGATTGTGCTCAAAACATTCATCATCCTACTTGGTCCAATACCCGCCTGATTTAATGTGTCAATTAATTTTCTTGCTACCGGCGTAATATTTCTATGTGTCTCAATCAAATCTACTTTGGCAGGTGTCACTAACTGATGATTGTGATCCAACTCAATAACCGAAATACGCCAGTTATCTTCTTTCTTACTGTGGACAACATACATTCTAGCTTTGCACAGTGTTCGACCAATTGTGTCTCGTTGTCTTATTTTCTTATCGTTATCACATTCATCATCTAATGAATTCTTTAGCACAGTTGGTCTACCAGCTTTTTTACATACATATAACCTTGACGTCAAATCATTACTGTGAGCATGTTTACGACTCGTAGCAATCCTAATCTCAAATCCACTTTTTTGGGCATAGGATCTATAAAAATTTTCAGCTTCTTCTAATTTATAAAATAATTGACCAACATAAGGAACCATTACCATTGTACTACTACTTTCACCATCATTAACATACTCCGATTCATTTCTACATTCTAAACTAGCAAAAGATTCAGAAGAGCTAGATAAAAATATATTTGTAGCAGCCATGAAAGCCATTGGTGAAGACTTACCAAAAATTTATCGCACAAACAAGTGATTTCAGAACTAGCAGATTCTTTCCGAAGCTATATTTCTGCAGCTGTTTAGTATTTGGATGGGAATGGAGTAAAATGTTAGATTGGATATAAGTTAAATTTGGCCGTTACTCCATCTAGCGGCTGGGCCAAATTCCTTTACAACCCACGATTTTTAAATTCGTCTCTTTCGACCGCTACTCCCTCTAGCGGCCAGCAATAAATTTTAAATTCTCTGCTGCCCGCTAGAGGGAGTAGCGGCCAGAAAAAACGACGACGTTTTGGCTGGCCGCTACTCCCTCTAGCGGGCAGCAGAGACGAATTTAAAATTTATTGCTGGCCGCTAGAGGGAGTAGCGGCTGGGCCATCATCTCTACCATTAATTCTAATTTTGGACAGCTGGATGAGCGTTAGTTGAAACAGTACTACTAGCTAACGTTTTCTATGGATCATTTCCCTATATATATATATATATATATATATATATATAAACATGTGGTCAACTTGAATTGTTAAGTGTGGTGAGCTGAAGTTTTCAAAAGTGTGGTGCTTGAAAATCCTCCGTGGGTTTCATTTGTCAACATTGGTGTCCTGGCATTTTCCTATAAATAGGGTGCTTAGTTATGAAATGAAAATCACACCAGAATCAGAAAATTTTCTCTCTATAACATTGAGCGTATTTCTTATGAGTATAAGGATAGTTTGAGTGTGGATAACAGTGCAAGATTTTCTCAACATAATATTCGATATTTCAGTCAGATCTAGTATTCTACTAAGGTAAATGATATTATTTTTCTCGTAAATGATGTTATTTTCTTTCAATATTCATAAAGAATATTATTTTCTTTCATATTCCATATTATGAAAGTGATAATATTTTATTTCATATTTCTAAATTTAAACTTACTACGGTAAGTATTGCTTCTATAATTCTTGAAATGATAAGAAATTTCTTGAGTTTTGCGTTTCATCTAATATCATTTCACTGGAATATTAGTAAGAACTTTCTTATGAAATTTTTATCTTTTTATGTCGGGATACTATTCATTCGGGTACTATTCATGATATACTATTCATAGGATACTATTTACGAGATTTTTTTTTATTTTTTGTCCAAATTATCTTTGATTGGATCCATGTTTTGATCTCTATATTGACAACTTGGATATTTTTGAACTCTGGATAAATTCTCTAATATTTGTCCTTTATCTCACTGGATTCGTTCTTTATATTATTTTTCATCATCCTCAGTCTTAAATTGTGGTGAAAGTTATCTTTGGCCCGTAGTGCAAAGATGAACTGTTGATTGATGAATATCCTTGGCTCGTAGTGCAAAAATGAGTTGTTGATTTATAAATATCTTTGGCCTGTAGTGCAAAGATGAGCTGTTGATTTTTGAATATCTTTGGCCTGTAGTGCAAAGATGGACAGATGTTGGCATGATCATGACCACTGGTGATATAAACAAATATCTTTGGCCCGTAGTGCATGGATAATCCGTTGATTGAAAATATTATTTATTGGTGTTATAGGGATAAAATATTGATGATGGACTTGTATATCATAGAAGATAGTAGACATCATTCTCTACTTAACTCTTCTAATGAATTATTATTTTCGCTGCAGTTGTTGATCTAAAACTTGTTTTCCATCATATTTTATCTGATTTATTGAAGGCTAACAATAATTTATTCTTCATTATCTTAGTCATAATATTCTTTACTGAGCTAGTTGAGCTCACTCTTTTCTTCAATTGTTCTCTTCAGGAAATGAGAATATCGTGGGGACTAGTCGGGGAATGGAGTGATGGTCCGAGATAGAACTGTAGAAGTCCTCACTATTTTATAAAATAGAGTGATAATAATTGTAATGAGGACTTATTTGATTATTTATATTTTCGTATTATATACAATCTGTATTGAAGCTCACAGCTTGTGTGGTCGTATTTTGCACGATCGTTTGTTATAAAAAGATTTGTATTTGAATTCTGTACCATGTATTTGGTGACTCAGAATGGGTTGTGTGAACCTATTTTGGGGGCATCACAATATATGAGTAAGGAATTAACTTACTAATGTGTGTAAGGAAACCCTAACTAAGTGATTAGGGTATCATAAAAAAAATAAAAGTATAAACTATGTTGATTTGCAAGCCCAAAGAATTAAAATTGCTAGCCCAAAGAATTAAAAGAATGGCCCAACTTTTAACCCAAGTGGGAGGGAACTTATTGGACATTAAATAAGCTAATTGAGCCTTAAAAAAAGAAAACAAAATGGGCCCAAAAGGCCACTTTGCTGAAATTTAGAGAGGAGAGTAAAGGGGGAGGCATATAATGATTGCACCACTTTAGTAGGTGAACCACTTTACTTAGGTGTCAAACCTTGAACGGAACCAACACTTTTGACCATTCTTGCAAGAAACCACTAACTAAATAATGAGAGAGAGGAAGAGTAAGAGATTGGTTAATATTCATAGATATACACATTATATCTATTTACTTTTTGCTAAAAACAAATCAAGTATAATAATTGTTCTTATTGTTTTATTTCATAAGCTAAGAAAAGAAAGAACAAAAGTAACTAAGAGAGAGAGAGGGAGAATAGAGAGAGTTCGGACAAGAGAGGGTAGGAGAGAGAAAGTGTTTTTCTAAGTTTCATAGTTCCTAATCAAGGTTTAGGAAGAAGAAGAGAAAGGAAAAGCTAAGGTATAAACAAAATTCCTACTTATGTAGTCTAATTTCCTTTTTATTTTGATTTGATTGTTGATAGTATGGAGTTTTGATCTTGAGGTTTAAAATCTTAGATCTATATGTTTAAAAGTATTTTATGTTTAGATCTAACCCTTTTGTGGATCAAAAGTTGGATCTAAACTAAGAAATGAAAACTAGATTGTTCAAAATGTAGAAAACCTAATTTTTCTTAGCCTCGATTGTGTTTAATCTTGTGTTTGATGATGGATTGATAAAATAGATTATGGATCATGGTAGATACATAAGTATATGATTTATTAGTAGGTATTATGATGAGCTATGTTGCTTTTATGTGAGAATATGGAAGTTTTCTTAGAAATCACAAAAGATTGAAAAATAGATTTTTTAGAAAACGAGGTATGAAATTCAAACAACCATATCTCTCAATGTATTTTGAATTTTTGAGTGTGGTCAATGTCTAGAGTTAGATCTATGAGTTTTATAACATATCCAAGTGAAATCACTGAAAAATTCCCTGTAAATTTTTGTGTGGACTGATTTTAGCTAAGAAAGCAAAAATTACAAAATTACAAAAAGTAGGCTGCCCAAAATTGCCAAGGGAAGTTTCGACAACTTAGATAATGTAATAAATTCCAATATTTTGGGACATCAAAATATATGAGATAAAGTAGCTCTTGTCCAAAAATGAGCTTAATCCGACTTAAATTAACCGAGTTATGGTCATTTCAATATATGAATTTTTCTAATAAAAATTCATATAACCGGAGTTCTATAACTCCGATGGCCACGAAATTTAAATTGGAAGCTCAAGTTAATACGTGTAAGATTATGCCAAGAGTTAGAAATTTCTTGAGTGTGGCATGATAAAGCTAATTTTTAAGCTACGAGCTAAAAACGAATTTTTGAAAAATACTAAAGGGAGTTGAAAAATTTCAGAAAAATTCTTTTTGTGTATGGAATATATGTATATATATTTGGCCAAATGATAGAAAAATAATAAGCTGATTTGGTATTTTCGTGAAAATAGTATTTCAGCTTGCTGAATTGAAAAATTTAGGGTGCTGAAATGAAAACTGAAAAGGTTAGGAAGGGAAGACAGTTTGGTTTTAGCTTGCTGAAATGATATATTTAGTCTCCTAAATTCATAAATAGTTTACCAAGTTATACTAAAAACTTATAAATGAACGAGTAAGTGTTAAGTCTGAGGTAGTACAGTCGTACTCTTTAATGGTTGATATATAGTATCTAGGTTAAATAATTCCTTCAGGGAGAGGAGGTATATACGAATTAGCAACCGATCTAACTCGTTGTACAAACAGTGTAGACGAGACGAAAACTAATTTGTTGGTTGTTTGTGCGAAACCACTCAGTGTACTATATTGAATACTATTAGAGACTCGATGTGTACTAGGTTTAGACTTGTGTATTCGTATGGAGTTATCTAATGATTGATTATGTGATTACATGTTAGATAAATATTATAAGTGAGATATATGATGCTAATTAAGAGATCATTCTTATTAATGATAGGTCTTACCAAAGAAGTTAAATTAAATTGTGTAGCAGTAGTCAACAAATCAGGCAAGTTCCCTAACATAAACTCAAGTTATTATTTTCACGCATAGTAGTTGATAATTATTATTGATTATTCCACATCTAAGATTGTTATTGAATATTCCCATTTATTGCAAGTTTCCTAACTCAACTTGAGTTAGTAATTTCAAAGCATGATTAGTGAATAATTATTGATAGTTATTCACCTCTATAATGATTATTGTTATTCGCACATAGTGCAATTGATTATTATTCTATTATTAGCACTGTTTATGAGCCATGTCTCAGCTATTTATTTTGGCGAGGCTATTATTTGTTAAAACATGAAACGTTCTATTTATTATGAACTGATTTATTGGAAGATCTATGCCATTGATTTCGACAAGATCAATATTAATATTATATGTTGAAATCATAGTTTTTCTTTGAAAGCAATCCAAACCATATTTCTATGGTACGGACTCATGATGTAAGACTGAAATGAACAAACTTTATTGTCGTAAAACAACCCAATACACTATTATTGAGTATTATGCATAATATAGGGTACAAAGGAGTTGGCCGCTCCAGGTACTTGCAGATGAGTATAGTTTAATTTTTATAACTAACTTATATTCCTGAGGTAATTTAGTTTTAATAACTAATGATTCCTCTATTAGTTTATGATCCTTTTGTGATCACTCAGCATGAAATCTGGGAATATCTCACTTTTTTGAATATTGTTGCAGTATTGTTAATTCTTCTTATTCACTTGAATATTATTGAATCTTTAAAAGAATTGTACTTTTTCATTCTTGATATGTTATTCAGTATGAAATTTGAGAAAGTTTTATTATTGAGATTGAATTATTATTCAGCTACTTCGAAAACCTTTGATTATTGTTGAAGTTCTATAGGAGCTAGACTCTTCTATTCATGATATATATTCTTTATGGAATACTTTAACTTGCTGAGCAAACTCGTTGCTCACCCTTGCTTAAATAAAACATTTCAGCTAAGGCCGAGGTAGCAGAAGGTTCTAACACTGACAAAGGCAAAGGCAAGGCTCAGGAGTAGTTATTGTCGACTTTTAATTATTATGTTACCTTATGTAAATTAATTATTGTAAACCTTTTGAATAGATAAGGGTATGTAAGTTATGTTAAGGTTAGTTAACCTGGGATATTGTTATAAGATTGTATTAAGTAATGTAATGAATGGTGTGTTTCATTAATAAATGGGTAGTTAAATGTGATATGTATGATGGATCGTGAGCACAAAACCCGAGGTTAGGGAACTCGAATTTGGGGGCGTCACATTTAAACAGTGTATATATACCAAGATTCAATAAATGGAATCAAAACTTGCTATATCAAAGAATTTTGAGATTAAGGATACTTGCTCAAATATAACAATTTATACAAGTGAGGACACTTGCATAACCAAACTTAATACAAAGAACAAAACAATTTTGATTATATATGATGTTAGATTTGTAAGATCAAAGTAGCATATAACAATTACATACATAGCAACGAAAGCGTAAAATGGAGTTTTAAAAATTTTACAAACCATGAACCCAGATCATCATTTATGCGCAATTATTAATTCAATCTAAAGAGATGAAGAACGAATCATACCCTTGAATATTTGTGCTTCCACATGTACGAGTTTAACTCCAATCCTTTCCTTATTCAACTTGAATCTACCGGGTGTGATTCCTTCCTTTGATCAACATCAGCCACCCAAGTGTTTGGCCTCTAGAGGAGATCCTCCAAGGATGAACAAATATTAAGAAGGTGGATTATTGGCAAAACCCTAATTTTCTCTCTCTAGAAAAGGTTTGCTCTCCCAACAATTGGAATTGCATTAGCACTTAATCAAAATAAGACTCCTCTTATTTATAGATGTAGGTAACTCTCCTAACCATTTTAGGATTTGGGTTTCATATTAATTAATTAAACTCTTTTAATTAATTAGGCTTCCTAACCTTATTAGGAGCAATTAATTAAACTAATTTAATTAATTTACCTCCTAATCTTATTAGAAATATGAGAGAGTACTTTTATTAATTAATTCCCAAACTCCATTAGGAATTCAAATTAATAATAATAGTAATAATAATAATAAGACTCCACTTATTTATTTATATTTAATATTTCTAAAATATTATATAATAAATATTAAGCTAATTAATTTATTCTATCACCATAGATTAAATTAAATACACTTAACTTATTATTATAATTATGCCATTTTCTTATAAAATAAATATTCATCCTTTTATGGTGTGACCCTTTAAGTTCTCCATGTGACGTCCCCAAATTCGGGTACTTTCAAACCAAGGATATGGGGCTACACGGTGCTACAATCTACTCATACATTCAATTGAAGACATCAATAACAATGCATAAGCTTACTAATTATTACATTATGTTAATCCCTTCCCAGGTTATTCGTAACCATTACATTCGTTTGATGTCATAATATCAGTTATTACATTACTAATATTACGTTATTACAAAGGTCACTACTTGTCCATCTTGGACTTGCCTTTGTCTTTGTTGGATCCTTCGGTCCGTACGCTCTTAGCTGAAATCATTTAGTTTTAAACAAGAATGAGCATAAACAGCTCAGCAAGTTAAACACTACATCTTGAAACCACAAAAATCAAGAATCATATCTATTGGTCTTCAATAACTGTACAATAGTTATGACGTACTTACTGATAGTAGTGTGCATACAAGCCAATCATGTATGATGATAAAGCACGTACTTTGTAAACAATCTTATTTATTTATTAATGAAATATTCATTTATTAAAGGCATTTAATTATCTACATGATTGCTGTTTTTATAATATGTAAATAACCCATAATTTTAAGCAATGCTTTTAGAATCATGATGATGATCATGCTAATGAGATCTAAATTCTTAGAAAGTTTTAAAACTTAAATAGTTCCCAATCGTGGGATTACTAAAAAGGGGATTAGTAAATCCGGATAGATTGGTACATATGTTGCTTGCTCATTGGATGAGGATGATTGATCTCATGATCATTTGTGTGGAGACACTAAAGCAAGTATGTAGGTGCTTATTGGAGAATAAGTTCACTGAACGTGATTCGCTATGGAATACCTAATGGAGTTTTACTCGCATGTCAATAGGAATTCCTAATGTGATAGTAGTACAAGTGATCCTTGGACTTGAGATCATCATAGTATCTTGTATGTAACAAATTATACTTTGACTTATTTCTTAAGACCTTTTAAGGCATATATAGGGTATGCTTGGGTATAATGAGTTACATATGGAGATAATGAATGATCAATAAAGAATCTACCACCTCTAGTAAAAGAGGAGATATGTCCTATGTGATTCGTTAAATGACAACCCAGGAATCCTTGGCCAAGGTGAAATGAAATTAGAAAGGAGTTTTTAATTTGCATTATTTGGAGTTGTGCATTTTCTAATCGAAATACATATAATTAAATAAAATAAGAGTTGACAGTAAATCCATGTCTTATATTTAATTGGGACATTGTATGGTGGAAGGATTGAATTGTATGGTAACTATTAACTCACAGGTTCTTTTATGATTAATGTTAAAATCTATATTATCTGGAAAGTCGTTGATCGCTAGGGAGGCTTATCCCTATTGTAAAATAAATATTATTTATTTAAATAGATTATTAGTTTAATTTATTTATTTAAATAAGATTAAAATTGTTTTAATTGATTTATTCACAACCGGTTTAATATGGAGAACCTAAAGGGTCACACCATAAAAGGAAGAATAATTATTTAAGAAGGTAATGGCATAATCGTAATAATGCATTAAGTATAATTAATTTAATCTATGGTGATAGAATAAATTAAATAGCTTAATGTTTATTATTTAATATTTTGGAAATATTAAATATAAATTAATAAGAGGAGTCTTATTAATATTATTACAATTATTATTATTTTAATTTCTAAAGGAGTTTAGTAATTAATTTAATATTTAGTACTCTCATTTATTCCTAATAAGATTAGGAGACAAATTAATTAAATGAATTTAATTAATTATTCCCATGTGGTGGGAAGCCTAAATTAATTAAAGGAGTTTAATTAATTAAAAGAAATTCCATGTCTAATAGGATTAGAAGGGTTGACTAATATCTATATAAGATGAGTCTTATAATAGATATTAGATTATGCAATTCCAATTGTTGGAGAGTACTCCTTTTTTATAGAGGATAGAAAACTAAGGTTTAGAAAAACACCCTCCTTCTTGATAATTTCTCTTTCTTGGTGGATCACCTCTAGAGGCCAAACACTTGGGTGGCTAACGTTGATCAAAGGAAGGAATCTAACCCGGAAATTCAAGGAGATCACAAAGAACAAGGAGTTGAACTAGTACCTGTGGAAGCTTCGTTCTACAAGGGTATGATTCCATAACTTCTTATTTATCGTTTTAAATTAATAATTTGCATAAAGGATGATCCGGGTAATGGTTTTGTAGAAATTTTTAAACTCTGATATACCATGCTTCCGCTAATTTTTGCAATTTGATTGCGTCACAATTTCGTACAAACCCAACACTTACGAATAATTAAAATATCATTTTGATTCCTTTAAAACCATTCCCAAGGACTTTATAGCCTTTTCGAAATCCATATTGGTCAATGACCACGAACCATCCTTTAGTTCTAATTCATGAAAGGAACAACCTGACACGAAGGCCGTAAGTTCGATATAGCTTACGAGCACATCTACGTGATCAGCCTGTAGTACTCTATGTTGATCAATACTCATTCATTAAATGTGTTTACGTTTAATTGGTGGCAACTTTAAGTGCCTGTCGAATTAACGACGTAAAAACATTTGTCTTATCCATTCTCAGGCTTACCTGAGAATCCTTACCAATCACTTAGCATAGAATCACCACATTGTATATATATTTTGGAAAGATTTATGGAAAACCCCACCAAAATATGCTAAGAATCAGTCTAGCCGAATCAAATGGCCTCGATTATTCAATAACAGTTTATGCATAAACAGTTATGTATAATGACACATTGTCCAACCATAATGTATAGACAAGAGTTTAGCAACCTCTGCATAACACAATGTTAATGCAAGAGGTAGGAAACTTGCCTTTGCGTCTCTTAAACCTTTAATGTATTCTACTCTTTACAACGTCTATAAAACATAACACATAGCATACCAATGAGAATTCATAGTTGATATACAATGTACAACCTAACTTCTCCTTCTTGTATAACTTAATCGAATTATTAACTAATAACATTCGTTCAAGTTATTTAGCATTCTTCACCTTATTACATTCATGCGTTATAAACCGATCCCTCATCAGTCATTACTAAGTATGATGATAGACGAGACCATATCTGATTACTTAACTCGATCTTGATCCACGATTTATGTTTCCTAATCTCAAGTTTGAAGCATATATATATATATATATATATATATATGCTTATATAACAGTCAATCGCCATTTATCAATTCCCAATTTCATGAACTCCAACCAATTTCACGAATTTGATGTTTTACAGAAATTGCAGAGCAAAAATGGAAATGAAAGTCAAGAAAGCTATATAGTGGTTTCATCATGTATGTATGTTCATATAACAACAATATAAGGGTTCTACAAACCAATTACGAACCAATTTGGCATAATCAAGAATTTGAACTTTTGACAGAAAACGAAAATGAATAACAAAGAAACTGTAATATACCTTCTGCTAGAATCTGAACTTGCTGCTACTCAAGGACACTGATATATATATATATATATATATATATATATAACTCTTAACTTACTTAGCCCAAAATTCTCAGCAAATGAATTATGAAGAGGATGGGTTATATTTATAGAAGAACTTATAATCCAGACAATGTTATTGCCTACCATTTCAAACTAACAGAAATTTGAATTGCAGGGAGGTTATTAGGGGGTTGGTAATGGTGGTTGAAATCCATAATGATAGCCACACCCTTCTTCATCATTTGCTAGCCTATGTTACTAAGTTTAAGAAAGAATAGGGGAGTAGGATAGCTTGTGTATTTCACGTGAAGGAGACAGTGACTCTCCCAGCAAAATAAACTCAGTCTTCTATACTACACTTAAATCATTATACACATATGTATTAAATACTTAGGCTATCTACACACACACACACACACACACACACATATATATATATATATATATTGCACATATGTCTTTAATTGAAATGTCACACTATAATTCACATAATGTAGTAAGTGTGACTTATACACATATAATCCAGGTACATTTTTATCATACTAGTATAATTTTCTCGGATATAATCACATCACACTGTATCCTTTATTATTAAATTCTACTAATCAATAATTGTTTATCATATATTCATGATGTACTATTTTAATGTATACTTACCTACATATTGTCACATAGGCATAAACATGTAGCTTATATATTTCAATCAATATAATTGTTAATCTCCATAAAATTTAATTAACCCTTATATGATTAATTATCATTTTAATATAAATCTTATTATATTTATAAATACGTTGCTCATTATTATTATTATATTTCTTGCAATAATAATAACCACATATTATTAATCAATCACAGTTAATATTCCACAACAATTAATTAATATTCTACAATTAATATAGATTAACTGTTTGCTTAAACTAATATAATCATTCTCATATTACGTCACTGTGCCACACAAGGCTCCCAACGAGTTTATCGCAAACTCCATAATTTCTCAATTATTATAGTTATTCAATTTTATATAATTGAATTAATCATTCTCATAACACAAAATCATTTATATTCAAATAAATTCTCGTTTCCATTAATATATTTATTTAATAATATATGAAAATTCACGGGTATTACAGATGGTATACCTTTTTGACGAAATGACGTATGGGTTCAAAAGGAACTTAAAGTTATAAAGAGAGACTTGGATATGTTATATTTATATTCTAACTTTTGATACATGTTATTATGGTTTAGAAATGCAAAAAGGATGTGATGACTTGTGTATATATGTATCTTAAGGTAGCATGAACATGTTAGACTTCGTTAATGGAACTTACTAACGAAACATGGACTTTGAACATGGACTTGACATGTTGTATTAAGATTCATATTCTAATATTTTTAACATGTTTAATAATGAATATAACATCACTAGTATACCATACATGTGTACTCGCTTGTTAAATTCAATAAGATGTTAACCAAGCATGAGTTTAGGCATGTTTCTAAAGTAACGAACAATGCTAGTTATGAATAAATGATGTGGACAATCGCGAGCATGTATATTATAATTTGTATGACCTTCTCGCATGTATCTATGATTTAATTGTATACGTTGTGATTGCATGGCCATATTTAGCCTTAAATTCTTAAAAATCCTAAACTAAGACCCTAACATGTAAAGGTAAACTTAGGATGGTAATACGTGTATGATATAACTACTTGTGAGCATGCCTAAAACGAGCTATGCGATCACCTCGTATGTTTAAAATAACAAGCATGATGGTGTACATGATATCATGATATTGTAAGGCCTTAAATTGTCTAAAGATGTAAAGCTAGAACCTATATCATGTAAAAATTGAATGTGAAGAGGTTGAAAAAGCATGAAAGTATTCTTTAATACGTATACATGCTATGTGATATTATATGTTGACACTTGAATCCGATTTTGACGATTAACTTATAACAAGACTATAACTTGCTAAATAGAGTATGTTTGCTATTTGTTGTGGTCTCACATGATAGTAATAATATATGAAGATGTTTAACTTGAAAAGAGGAATGTTAGGGATAAAAGACAATAAAGGTTATACTAGTATGATACTATATATGATATAACTGTGTAGTTAGGCTCGGACTTAGCTTGTGTGTTGATCATATGTCCAAGAAAAGATATGAAGCTATAATATATGACTAATGGATATCATATATATACGTAACTATATTACGATAGGGATTCGAAAGTGTTGATTTGTTTTTCGTGGATAAACTACGCATAAGGAAAGTATCCTATCTTTGTGTTTACGTTATTCGAGGAACGTTGTAAGCAAGTTCCTAACTCTACTCTTTATTGAACATTCATTTAGCTTGCGATATTATTGTCGTACAAGTAAGCTTTTGAGATTGAAATCCAGATATTATGAATCATATACTTCATGGATAAGATAAAAGCCGATTTATATTCTTCAAGCTTTAAATCTTGAGATTGAACTTATAATTGTTGTGATCTATGCCATTTGATTCGACTAGACTTATATTGTTGAAAAGCGACCCAAACCAATTGATTGGTGCGGGATCATGTGTTTGACTGAGATGAACAACCTTCTTTGAACGGAAAATATATTTATCGGGAGACCGATGTGCGCACAATTTAGTACGATTGAACGATATGCATACCGTAGGGTACTTTAGGCTGATCACCTGTTGTACTTGTTTTCGATTGGGTTATCAGTTTAATACTGTTAATTCTAGTAAGAGTTCATAGTCCTTAGTGACTGCTCAATATTCAGTTATCTTGAAATCTTAAATTGATTTAGTATTGAATCATATTGATATTATTCTGTCCTTAACGACTGTTATTGAGAACTGTTGATATTCTTGTTATCCTTGAACTATCATACCTTGCTATACCCTTTTGGAATTCGAAAACTATATTACTCACCCTTGTTGTTATATTACTTGCTGAGCAAATTTGTGATCATTCTTGCTTTCCCTAAAACATTTCAGTTAAGGCAGAGCAGGGCGAACCTTCGAGCGTAGATAAGGGCAAGGGCAAGGCTACCAACTAGCTTGTCTCTTTTATGTTTTAAATATTTTAATGTTGTATTAAGATGATGTAGTAAGACTGGATTTGACTATGTTTAAGCTTAAGTTAGATTATGTAATAAGTCGTTAATTGATATTATTATGTAATCTATTAAGTACTGTAGGTTGCGAGACTTGGGGGAATAATTATAATAAATCATTGTAAATTATTCTAGATTAGATCTTCCGCTGTGAATGTGTGATTTTAGTTATTATCGTATTGCCATGAGAATGTGACGAACCTAATTCGAGTGACCAAGTGGCGGTCCAAATTTGGAGGCGTCACAGGTTGGTATCAAAGATGTAGTTATAAACCTTAGGAACGAGTGTCCTTAGACTATAACTTAGGAGAACATAGAAGTTAGGAAGGAGATGAAACTCATGTAGAGTTTTCCTTGAGAGACTTAGTGTGTTATGAAATGTAACTTCATTCTATACAATGAATTTATATTTTATTTAACATTCTAATGGAGTTGCTGTGTGTTTGTCTTTTGTTTATGATTGTAGGATGGCAGATATGGGAGTACCCAATAGAGTGGCTGAGGAGGAGCCCAGGGATATTCATGTAGTGTACGAGGCACCTGTAGAGGTTGTGCCAATATAGGCTGTTGCACCATTCGAGTCTGATGATGAGGATGAGACAGAGGTGGAGTTCGTCCCCGAGGAGGAGTCTATGGAGGACGAGCCTGTCGAGGACGAGCATTCAGAGGAGGAGCCCATGGAGGACTCCTACGAGCCTAACCTAGATGAGCATATGCTAGGAGAGTATGAAGAGTGGATCCTAGAGTTGGACTGCAGAGTCCAGGAGTTAGAGGCAGAGGCCCAAGAGAGAGAGTAGGAGTTCTAAAAACTGCGGGATGAAGACCATCAGAGGAAGCTGGCCATGCAGGAACTAAAGGTAGAGATTGCTTATCGCAAGGAGGCAGGGATCTAGATGGGGACCTTGTTTCACAAGTCAGTGGCTAGGAACGTGGATCTGGCAGGGAAGTTGGAAGAGGTAGAACAGAGGGAGCTCGGTGTGAAGATAGAGAAGGAAGCACTCCGTACTCAGCTAGAGTTGGAGGTGCTGGATAGGATACACTTCAAGGAGAAGTGGGAGGCGGCCAATGAGAGAGCTGACGACCTGGAGGATGAGGTCAGATGTAAGAAGAAGAAGATGAACAAGATGGGGTACGTGTTCCGTTCGACATTTGAGAGGGTGATTGATGGTGTGTACCACTACCCGGCGGAGCAGGGACAGACCCTACATACTATGAGTCGAGAGCTGGTGGCGTATATAGCACAGATAGAGTACAAGAGCGCTGTGGAGCATGGCATGATGGGATGAGACCCTTAGTCAGTCTAGTTGTAGTATTTACTTTATGTGATGTATATACTATGTTGTAATCCCAACTTTTTGTGTAAAGTATGGGATAGTGATGTAAACCCCGTATAAGCTTTTGTTAGAGGGGTAGTATGGTAGCAGGTTGGTATATTCCAGTCTTTTGTGATATTTAGGGATATGTGGTAGAAATTTATAGAAATATACTAGGAAAAATCATGTAATGAAACGATTGGCATATGAATATAAATGAAGTTTATTTCAGAAACGTGTTATAAATTTATTCTTTTCGTATCAAAAGAAATACTTTAGTAATATAACTGAGTAAAAATAAAATAAAAATTTATGATGCAGATCATGGCACCAAAATGTAGATTGACTGTACCCGAGGAATCAGTTAATAACGAGAGGGAACAAGTAGATCCCATTCAGAAACTAGTTGATCTGTTAGGAGAAGCTCTTAGGGGAAGGAACAATGAACCTGTTCTCCCAAACCCTCAGGTTGTGCCAGTAACAACCTTCAAAGAATTTAGAAGTGTAGGACCCCCAGAGTTCGAGGGTACTACTGACCCGATAATTGCGCAAACATGGATCAAGGAGATAGAGAAGGCTTTCACTATAGCTCGTGAGGGCGAAGACCAGAAAATAATATTTGCTACGTACATGATGAGAGGCGAAGAGAACTATTGGTGGGAGGCGAATCAGCAGAGAGATGGAGAAGGGATAATAACTTGGGATAGGTTTAAGACTCTATTTTTTGAGAACTATTTCCCGAAGAGCATGAAGAACCGAATGGAGGTGAAATTCTTAGAGTTAAAACAAGGTGACGTGACGGTGGCGCAGTACGCAGCTAAGTTTAACGAGCTAGCGCGATTTGTGGAACACCAAGTTGGAGATGAGGATAGGAAGGCGAGACGATTTGAGCAAGGGCTGAAGTCATGGCTGTTCAATTAGGTATCAGTTCTTCAAATTGATTCCTTTGCGATATTGCTGGAGAAGGCGATCATTGCGGAAGGTGGCAGTGAGGCCTTAAGTCTGTATAACAAGAAGAAGAAAGGAAAGAATACTGGAGGAGAGAATCGTACTGGAGGAAGTAGTAGTGAAGGGAGAAACTTGGGAAAGAGAAAGTGGGAGAATAACAACAACAACAACAAAAACAACAACAATCAATCGGGGAATTTTTGTGGAGGTTTCAAGAAGAAGGCAAAAGGATGCCCGAAGTGTGGGAAGAATCATCAGGGTGAGTGCTGGAAGGGACATGGCACTTGCTACAACTATGGACAGGAAGGGCACATCTCGCCCAACTACCCAAAACTGAAAAAGATACAAGGATGCTTTGCATATGGCTCGACAGAGCACCAGATTAAGGACTGCCCGAAGAAGGGAAGTGGCGGAGGTAACATTCAACAAGGGGGAGGTAACAAACTGATGATCGGCTGACCAACGCAATCCAACCGCCCAACCGCCAGAACCTTTAACATGACCGTCCAGGACGCAGTGGCTGCGAAGGACGTGGTGTCAGGTATAATCCCAATCAATGATATAAATGCTTATGTATTATTTGATTCGGGTGCCACCTGTTCTTTTGTATCTGAAGAATTTGCTAGTAAACTTAACACACTACAAGAACGATTAGAAAATCCCTTGAACATAGAAGTTGCGAATAAGGAAGTAATCCCTGTAGAATACGTTTATCAAAATTGTCGCTCAAACATTAGAGAACATGAACTGAGCGTAGACTTGATTCCTATTAGATTGGGAGAATTTGACATAATACTGGGAATGGATTGGTTGTATAACCATGCTGCGATAATTGACTGTCAGAATAAATGTGTGAACCTTCAGACATCGAGTAAGTCTAAGGTAGTACTTTATGGTAGCTCATCGCTTAAGCAATCGTGTTGCGTTACGATGATGCAGGCCAAGAAATTATTAAGGAAAGGATGTGTGGGTTATTTAGCTTACATCGTAGATACTCAGAAAAAGGGAGTAAAAATTAAGGATATATTCGTAGTGAACAAATTCCAAGATGTATTTCCAGACGATCTGCCTGGTCTTCCGCCAGACAAAGAAATTAAATTCGTAATAGACTTAGCACCGGGAACGGCACCGATTTCGAAAGCCCCATACCGTATGGCGCCGGTAGAAATGAAAGAATTGATTATACAATTGCAAGAGTTATTGGATAAGGGTTACATACGACCGAGTGTGTCTCCTTGGGGAGCACCCGTGTTATTTGTTAAGAAAAAGGACGTATCGATGAGGCTCTGTATTGATTATCGAGAATTGAACAGAGTAACGATCAAGAACAGATATCTGTTACCGAGGATAGACGACTTATTTGATCAACTGAAAGGAGCGAAGTGTTTTTCAAAGATAGACCTACGAACGGGTTATCACCAATTGAAAGTACGGGATGAGGACATACCAAAGACTGCGTTTCGAACCCGTTCTGGACATTACGAGTTTTTGATAATGTCATTTGGATTGACTAATGCTCCGACAGCATTTATGGACTTGATGAATCGAGTTTTCAAGCCGTACTTGGATAAATTCGTAGTAGTTTTCGTTGACGACATCTTGATCTACTCAAAGACAGAGGAAGAACACGCCGAACATCTGAAGATAGTTTTGGAGGCGCTAAGAAAGGAGAAGATGTATGCGAAATTTTCTAAGTGTGAATTTTGGATGGAGAAGGTTCAATTCTTAGGCCACATGGTGGATAAGAATGGAATCTCCGTAGACCCTGCAAAGGTCGAGGTAGTAAGTAATTGGGAGCAACCGAGAACACCAACAGAGGTGAGAAGTTTCTTAGGGTTCGCTGGGTATTATTGAAGATTTATTCAGGATTTTGCTAAGGTAGCGACCCCGTTGACAAATTTGACGAGGAAGACGGTGAAGTTTGTGTGGACAAACAAATGTGAAGAGAGTTTTCAAGAGTTGAAGAAGAGATTAAGCGAAGCGCCTATGTAGTCACTACCAGATGATGCGGGAAATTTTGTGGTGTATAGTGATGCATTTCACAAGGGACTTGGTTGTGTGCTTTTGCAGCACGGCAAGGTCATTGCGTATGCATCATAACAATTAAAGGACTACAAAAAACGATACCCTACTTACGACCTAGAGTTAGCGGCAGTAGTTTTGGCGTTGAAGATTTGGAGACACTATTTATATGGGGAGAAATGTGAGCTATACACGGACCACAAAAGTCTGAAATATATCTTCACACAGAAGGAGTTGAAAATGCATCAGAGAAGGTGGTTAGAATTAATCAAAGACTATGACTGCGATATTCTTTATCACCCGGGTAAGGCAAACGTGGTTGCCGACGCTCTAAGCAGAAAAGGAAGGGAGAAATTATTTCACTTGACGACTCAGGAGGAATTGGTAAGAGAAATGGAAAGATTAGAGATAAAAGTAAAGGGGCCAGAGAGGTCTGAAGAGAAGTTGTTCGTAATGGAATCTCGTCCGATATTGTTGGATAGAGTGAGGGAATCACAAGAGAAGGATGAAGAGTGCGAGAAAATCAGAAGGAGGATCGCAGAAAATGAAGAAGAGAAATTTCGAATGGATAAAGACGGTATTTTGAGATTCGAAGGAAGAGTGTGGGTACCAGCGGTAACCAAGTTGAGGGAAGAGATTTTGCACGAGGCACATAATACGATGTATTCCGTTCATCCGGGAGGCACGAAGATGTACCGAGATTTAAGGCAACATTTTTGGTGGCCCAATCTGAAACGGAAAGTCGCAGAGTGCGTTAGTAGATGTCTGACTTGCCAATGCGTAAAAGCAGAGCACCAGCGGCCGAGTGGTTTACTACAATCTTTGGAAATACCGAAATGGAAATGGGAGCACATTACGATGGACTTCGTGGTAGGACTTCCAGTTACGTAGAAAGGTTATGATGTTATTTGGGTTATCGTGGATCGACTAACAAAGACCGCACACTTTCTACCGATCAAGATCAAATACAGTTTGAACCAGTTAGCGAGCCTTTACGTAAAGGAGATTGTCTCACGACATGGAGTGCCGGTGTCAATTGTCTCTGATCGAGATCCGTGCTTCACGTTAAATTTTTGGAAAAGCTTGCAAGAGAGAATGGGAACACAGTAGAGGTTGAGTACCGCTTATCATCCTCAGATAAACGAACAGAGCGAGCTAACTATACAAACACTGGAGGACATGCTTAGGACTTGCGTGATGGATTTCAAGGGAAATTGGGACGACCACTTACCCTTAGTCGAATTTGCGTATAATAATAGTTACCATGCGAGTATCAGCATGCCACCGTACGAAGCTCTTTACGGAAGAAAGTGCAGAACGCTATTATGTTGGGACGAAGTCGAAGAACGAGGAATACTCGGACCAGAGCTAGTACAACAAACTGCAGACGTGGTGACCGTGATAAGAGCCAGACTAGTAGCAGCTCAAGACCGCTAGAAAAAGTACGCAGATTTGCATCGGCAGGACCGGAACTTTAAAGTCGGCAGTTTCGTATTCTTGAAGGTATCTCCATAGAAGGGAAAGATCCGTTTCGGTAAAAAAGGAAAGTTGAGTCCAAGATTCATAGGGCCGTTCGAGATACTGAAGTGAGTGGGCGAAATGGCATATAAAGTTGCATTACCACCCGAGTTAGAGCACATCCACAACGTGTTCCACATTTCCCTGTTGCGACCGTACAAGGCCGACTACAAGCACGTGATTTCTTATGAGCCCATTCAAGTGGAGAAGAACCTAACGTATGAAGAAATTCCTATCCAGATATTAGATAGGAAAGAGCAAACTTTAAGAAATAAAATTATTTCATCTGTAAAAGTACTTTGGCGTAATCACGATGTCGAGGAGGCTACGTGAGAGTTAGAAGGTAGGATGATGAGGGATTATCCCCATCTATTTGTGTAACCTTGTAGCAATTCTAAGGACGAAATTTTTATAAGGGGGGGGGAGGATGTAATACCCGAGAAATTCCATATATTATTAAATGAATATATTAATGGAGAATGAATATTTATTTGAATATAAATGATTTTGTGAGTTAACTCAATTATATTAAATGGAATAATTGAATAATTGAGGAAATGTGGAGTTTGCGATAAACTCGTTGAAAGCCTTGTGTGGCACATTGATGAGAAATATTAATGATTATAGTAATTAACGAATGAATTATTAAGTGAACAATTAATCTATATTAATTGTTAATTGTTATTGTAGAATTAATTGTTATAGAATATTAATGGTGATTAATTAATAATATGTGATTATTATTATTGCAAGAAATATAATAATAATAAGCGTCGTGTTTATAAATATAATAAGGTTTATATTTTTTTATTTAATATGATAATTAAATCCTATAAATGGTAATCAATTGATTATAGAGATTAATAATTTCATTGATTTACAAGAAAGGGATTAATTAATATTATTATTAATTAATTGATAAGATAAGTAAATTATTAACTTCTATGTGCAAGCATGCGAATTTAAAAGTATAACGTATAGTAGCTAACTATATATTATACAAAGTGTAAAGTGCAATGTGACTATGTTATATATATATATAAACAATATAGTAAAGTTTATTGAGTTGTAAGAGTTACATGAAATATGTATGTGACAATTGTATGTGAAGTATACATTAAAATAATACATCATGAATATATATAGTAAACAATTATAATTGATGATTACTTCAATATATAATTGAATAATAAATGTGATAATATCCGATTAGATTATATCGGTATGATAAAATGTACATGGATTATATGTGCTACATTATATGAATTACATTGTGACACTAACTTATAACCTAAACATATATTGTATACATATGGAATATATAACCTATGTATATAGTATGTGTATTGTAATACAAGTGTAGCATGTAGTCCATTTGCAATAGCAAAGTTCATTCCTTATCCCTTATGAATGGCCCCACACGTGAAATACTCATGAGGCCTAAGCCTATTTTCTCAAACTCATAAACTTAGCTTGCTAGCTATCATCATGAAGGAGAATGGCTGGATTGCTACAGCTCCAATTATTCCACCAACCATCTACCAACTTCTTCTTAACCTCCATACAATTCAATTTTTTGTTGGTTTGATTCATGGGTAGATTGCATTGTCTGGTTATGAACTTCTCTATATATATGGCCTCTCCTCTTCCTAATTCATTTACTGAGAGTTTGCATAAGTGTTGAGTGAGGGCATATATACCAGTGATAAGTGTTCTAAGAGTTGAGAATTCGGTTAACAACAATTGCATTACAGAGGTATAATTCCATGATTCTTGTTCTTCATTTTGTCTATGTCAAAATTTCTATTCTTGAAATTCTTAATTCTTGATCATGTTGAATTGGGTTGTAATTGGGGTGTAGAACACTTGTTTAGTGGTTATATGAACTTATATACATGTTTAGTATGCAATGCAGCTTGTTTGGAATCGATTTGGTTATAAAATTTGGGAATTGGCCTAGCTTTTTGTCGTTGCTGGCCACGGTCTGGCACGAACCAGTAGTGGTGCAGCAGCGCCGGTTTATAACCAAGGCGCAGCGCAGCTGCACCGGACACTGTGTTCAGTTTTTGATTTCTGCTGAAATTCTGCTAAATGATAAATTATTTGCATAACTTAGATGATCATGCTAGCTTGAGTAGAACATATGTATGAGTACATAGGCCTAACGTAAGCATGTTTAAACCAAGATGGTATACCTTTTTGACGAAATGGCGTATGGGTTCAAAAGGAACTTAAAGTTATAAAGAGAGACTTGGATATGTTATATTTATATTCTAACTTTTGATACATGTTATTATGGTTTAGAAATGCAAAAAGGATGTGATGACTTGTGTATATATGTATCTTAAGGTAGCATGAACATGTTAGACTTCGTTAATGGAACTTACTAACGAAACATGGACTTGACATGTTGTATTAAGATTCATATTCTAATATTTTTAACATGTTTAATAATGAATATAACATCACTAGTATACCATACATGTGTACTCGCTTGTTAAATTCAATAAGATGTTAACCAAGCATGAGTTTAGGCATGTTTCTAAAGTAACGAACAATGCTAGTTATGAATAAATGATGTGGACAATCGCGAGCATGTATATTATAATTTGTATGACCTTCTCGCATGTATCTATGATTTAATTGTATACGTTGTGATTGCATGGCCATATTTGGCCTTAAATTCTTAAAAATCCTAAACTAAGACCCTAACATGTAAAGGTAAACTTAGGATGGTAATACGTGTATGATATAACTACTTGTGAGCATGCCTAAAACGAGCTATGCGATCACCTCATATGTACATATTCCAAGACAATAAAAATTCTCGTGCCGTAACTCTTGAACAAGAATTCTCAACAACTGACATGGCGGATTTCCCTAATGTATCCGCATATTGTCAACGGTTAAAACTCCTATCTGATCAACTCAAGAACGTCGGGTCGCCGGTCACAAACAACCGGCTCGTTTTACAGATGGTTGCCGGTCTCACTGATGCTTATAGTGGTGTTGCTACGCTCATCCGTCAAAAAGATCCCCTCCCACCCTTTTACCAATCCCGTTCAATGCTCATATTAGAAGAATCGGGTTTTACCAAGAGAGCCGCCACCGTATCTAATTCCGCCATGGTTGCTGCGTCGTATAAGGAGTTCGATGACAACTCCTCATATTCTGCAAATACGTCGCAAAACCGTGGTAAAAATCGCCAAAACAAGACCACTAATGGTGGTAAAAATTGCGGTGGTGGTCGCAGCGGTAAGGGTGGTGGTCGCGGCGGCGGCGGTAGGGGTGGCGGCCAGCATCATCAGCTGACCCAGGCATGGCAGCAGCAACCACTGTGGGCTGGTGGACAGCAGCAGTGGCCTTGGCAATGGCCATGGGCTATCCCACCATGCCCCTATCCAATTGCACCTTGGGCCAGGCCCAGTCCACAGCACAGGCAGCAGCAGCAGCAGGCCGGCATTCTTGGGCCTCGTCCTCACCAGCACCAGGCTTATTCAGCGACACCAACACCAACTGACATCGAGGCCGCGAAGCACACTCTCGGGCTCACTCCACCCGATGCAACCTGGTACATGGACACCGGTGCCACGTCTCATATGACATCTTCGCAAGGTACTCTCTCGTCATATTTTAATTTGAGCAATAATCGTGGTATAATTGTCAGAAATGGTCATTCCATTCCAATTCGTGGTTATGGCCATACCAATTTTTCCCCCCCGAACCCACCATTGACCTTAAAGAATGTCCTTCATGCCCCTAAATTGATTAAAAACATAGTTTCAGTTAGAAAATTTACTACTGATAACTCGGTTTCTGTTGAATTTTATCCATTTGGGTTTTCTGTGAAGGATTTTCAGACGGGGATGCACCTAATGAGATGTGATAGTCAGGGCGAGCTATACCCCATCCCCAGCACCACCACAAATCGAGCCAACTTACCATCATCTTTTGCAGCTTTAGCACCTTCTTTATGGCATGCACGCTTAGGTCATGCGGGAGCACCTGTTTTAGACTCCCTTAGGCTAAATAAATTTATTGAGTATAATAGAACTCGTAGTTCTCATTTTTGTCGCTCATGTCCTCTTGGAAAACATGTTAAGTTGCCTTTTGTTGCTTCTAATTCACGCACTTTTATGCCTTTTGACATTATTCATATTGATCTATGGACATCTCCCGTTTTGAGTTCTTCGGGCCATCGTTATTACATTCTATTGTTGGATGATTACTCTAATTTTTTGTGGACATTTCCGTTATCTAAAAAGTCCCAAGTTTTTGCCACATTTCTCTCTTTTCGAGCATTCATTCGAACTCAATTTGAACGGGAAATAAAAAATATTCAATGCGATAATGGTCGAGAATTTGATAATGGGCCATTTTGGGATTTTTGCAAAGCTAATGGTTTATCTTTTCGCCTTTCTTGTCCACATACATCATCACAAAATGGAAAAGCCGAAAGAAAAATTCGCACCATTAACAACATTGTTAGAACCCTACTTGCCCACGCTTCTCTACCACCATCATTTTGGCATCATGCGTTACACATGGCCACCTATCTTCTCAACATACTTCCAACCAAAAATTTAGCCTATCAATCACCTCTCAAAATTCTTTACCAAAAAGACCCATCTTATTCTCATCTTCGAGTGTTCGGTTGCTTATGCTATCCACTCTTTCCTTCTTCCACCATAAATAAGCTTCAAGCCCGTTCTACTCCGTGTGTCTTTTTGGGCTATCCATCAAATCATCGTGGTTATAAGTGTTACGACTTATCTTCGAATAAAATCATCATTAACTGCCACGTTATCTTTGATGAATCAAATTTTCCCTTTGCTAAACTGCTTTCTCCATTGCCTCATAGTTACGATTTTCTTGATGATAGTTTATCCCCTTATGTACTCCACCAGCTGATCTCAAACACAGCCCCATCTGCAGTGCAGCTCACCCCGCCTACTCCTTCTCATGCCTCACCCACTTCACAACAAAGCACCTGATAGTAGTGTGCATACAAGCCAATCATGTATGATGACAAAGCACATACTTTGTAAACAATCTTATTTATTTATTAATAAAATATTCATTTAAGGCATATAATTATTTACATGGTGCTGTTTTTATAATATGTAAATAACCCATAGTTTTAAGCAATGCTTTTAGAATCATGATGAGATCATGATAATGAGATCTAAATTCTTAGAAAGCTTAAAAACTAAAATAGTTCCCAATTGTGGGATTACTAAAATGGGGATTAGTAAATCCGGATAGATTGGTACATATGTTGCTTGCTCATTGGATGAGGATGACTGATCTCATGGTCATTTGTGTGGAGACACTAAAGCAAGTATGTAGGTGCTTATTGGAGAATAAGTTCACTGAACGTGACTCGCTATGGAATACCTAATGGAGTTTTACTCGCCTGTTAATAGGAATTCCTAATGTGATAGTAGTACATGTGATACTTGGACTTGAGATCATCATAGTATCTTGTATGTAACAAATTATACTTTGATTAATTCCTTAAGGCCTTTTAAGGCATATATAGGGTATGCTTGGGTATAATGAGTTACATATGGAGATAATGAATGATCAATAAAGAATCTACCACCTCTAGTAAAAGAGGAGATATGTCCTATGTGATTCGTTAATTGACAACCCAGGAATCCTTGGCCAAGGTAGAATGAAATTAGAAAGAGGTTTTTAATTTGCATTATTTGGAGTTGTACATTTTCTAATCGAAATACATATGATTAAATAAATTAAGACTTGACAGTAAATCCATGTCTTATATTTAATTGGGACATTGTATGGTGGAAGGATTGAATTGTACGGTAACTATTAACTCACAGGTTCTTTTATGATTAATGTTGAAATCTATATTATCTGGAAAGTCGTTGATCGCTAGGGAGGCTTATCCCTATTGTAGAATAAATGTTATTTATTTAAATAGATTATTAGTTTAATTTGTTTATTTAAATAAGATTAGAATTGTTCTAATTGATTTATTCACAACCGGTTTAATATGGAGAACCTAAAGGGTCACACCATAAAAGGAATAAGAATTATTTAAGAAGAAAATGGCATGATAGTAATAATGCATTAAGTATAATTAATTTAATCTATGATGATAGAATAAATTAAATAGCTTAATGTTTATTATTTAATATTTTAGAAATATTAAATATAAATTAATAAGAGGAGTCTTATTAATATTATTATTATTATTATTATTATTTTAATTCTAAAGGAGTTTAGGAATTAATATAATATCAGTACTCTCTCTCAATCCTAATAAAGATTAGGATATAAATTAATTAAAAGTATTTAATTAATTAATTAAATAAAATCCTATTCTAATTGGATTAGGAGGGTTAACCTAATATCTATATAAGAGTCTTATATCAGAAATAAAAAACGTGAATTTTTCAAGAGTTGGGAGTACACATATTCTATAGAGATAGAAACAAGGGTTAAGCCAATAACCCATCTTACTGAGTTCTTCATCTTCCTTGGTGGATCACCGTTAGAGGCCAAACATTTGGGTGGCTGACATTGATAAGGGAAGGAGCCACTACAGAGGAATCAAAGGAATCAAAGGAGTAGAACTTGTACCTGAGGAAGCTTGGATCTTCAAAGGTATAATTCTGTTTTTCTCCTTCTTCATTCACTGATAATTGATGCACAAGAATGATCATGGTAATGGGTTTGTATAAAATTTTAAAAACTTAGTTTTTTACGCTTCCGCCCTATTTATGTGATTTGATTGCATGATTGCGTTACGTACAAACCCAACAGTGGTATCAGAGCCAATCTTGTGCTAATTATCAGTCTATGTGATTCCATACATGTATGATATGCGATTGGATCGAGTTCTGGGCAACAAAAATTTTTCAGATTCTGCGAAGCTGCGCCGGTACAAGGCAATATTGCTGCGCAGCTGCGCCGGGTGCTGTTCCTGGTTTTCATGCTGCGCAGCTGCGCCGGTTTCCTTTACATTCTTGGTGCAGCTACGCCACTGGACAGGAACTGAATTTTTTTTTTGTTTTATTTAATTAAATGAATGGTTTATTTAATTAATAAAGGTTTAAAATAAAGATGTTTATTTTATATGAAATGAGATTTCAGAATTGCTAAAATTAAAGTATTTAATTTGGAATTGTTTTTGAATGAAATAAAGGAGTTTATTTTTTCAAAAACAAAATTTAGCAATTTTTTGCCCATTAACTGATATTAATACATATATGGAATGAATTTATTTTCATGAGATGAATAAGTTTTATTGATACGTATGATGATATGTATGGTAATAAAAGTGATTGATTATGGACTATGACCAATGTGATTGGATTTTATTTTGGTTGAATGCTTGAATGAATGAGTTTTATAAAATGGGGTCTGCGTACCTCGTCTTCTCTAGTTTTATTCTCGATGTAAATTCTATCTCCTTTCTATGTACTTCTCCTTGACTGCTGATCAAGGTTTCTATTTAATTTTAAATAGTTAATGTAATAGAGATAGTTAGAATTATTTTGAAGAAATTGGAGACCAAGGAGCAAGGAACGCGTGAAGACTCATTTGTATGGAGCCAGGGTTTAAATGTAATAGTTATATTTAAATTTAAATTCTTGCACTCCTAGGTTTGACCTTTTGGTTCACTTGGTGGCTCTAGTGAACCAAACTAGAATAAAAGTTCATAATCAATCCGGATAGAATATAGTATTGTATATTGCATGCTAAATATTATATATATTATATTTTATACAAACATGCTTCGCATGTTTAATAAAATGACGCGTATTTTATATATATATGTGCATGTGCGCTTAAAAAGATGAGACAAATAATAACAAACCCCTCAAAGAAATATTATTAAGTCTGAAGCGTTCAAATGATATTTGGAATATCGAACGTCGCCTTCTAGCATGATTAGTTAATAGAGTATTAAATATTTAATATGAGTTTGTTGTGCTATCCACAAGGCGAGTATTGAATATTTAAGATGTTAATTAATCACATTTGATGCTTATCAAGAAAATTGAATGATCTAGTCTTGTTGTGCTATCCACAAGGACGAATTTTTATTTTTTTTTGAATTTATGGAAGTGCTAGGCTGGATTTAACTTTAATCATTTTAGTTCGGATGTGCACACATATGACCATTATGATTTAAGAGGCAAAATAAAAGGAGTTACATGGTGATGTAATTGACAAGAGTTGTCTACCTATTTATTTGTATATCGCTTGTGTTATCCACAAGGTTATATACATTTGAAATGGGATCCTTAATCTCACTAGTAAATCTTTAATTAGATGTTGCCGAACTATATGAGTGAGGGTAATATAGTTTGATGAAAATAGTGGGAGATACTAATTTAAAATAAAGACCTAAATTTATTTTGGTATGCAAAGTTAATAAAATGAATGTTTGATAAAATATTGTCTTTTCACATGCAGAATTTTAAAAATGTCAAAATCACTAATCTCACTACGAAGCACATACTTGATGCAAATAAGCTTACCGGCCCGAATTATGAGGACTGGCTAAGAAATCTGAGAATTGTTCTCACTGCTGAAAAGATTTTTTATGTCCTAAATTTCACTATCCCTGAATCTGTTTCAGAAACAGCCTCTGAGGAAGAGATTGTCACTTTCAATAAGTGGCAAGATGATGAATCTGTGGCTCAATGCATCATGCTCGCATCCATGAATAACGAGCTTCAGCGTCAGCACGAAAAAATGGATGCTTCTGCTATGCTGCTTCACCTCAAGGAGTTGTATGGTGAACAGAGTAGGACTGCTAGATATGAGATATCTAAAGAGCTCTTCCGATCTCGGATGACCGAGGACACTGCCGTCGAGACTCATGTTCTGAAGGTAATCAATTTGATTGAACGCCTTGGACAACTTGGGTTCGTCATGGATAGGGAGTTGAGTCAAGACTTGATTTTGCAGTCACTCCTTGAGACCTTCTCGCAGTTTGTGGTTAATTTTCACATGAATAAGCTAGATGTCAGCTTACCTGAGCTGCTTAACATGCTGAAAACTGCAGAAGGTCACTTCTCATCCAAGAAGAACCATGTCTTGATGGTGGATTCTTCCAATAAAAGGAAGAGGCCCAAGGTGTCTTCTGAAAAGAAGAAATCTAAGAAGGCTAAGGGAAAAGGGAAATAAAAGGAGCAAAAGAAACCTGAATCAGCTAAAGGAATGTGCTTTCATTGCAATGAGCCGGGACATTAGAAGAGGAACTGCAAGAAGTTTCTAGCAGAGAAGAAGTTTGGAGAAGCTTCGACTTCCAATCAAGGTTTGTTTATGATTGAAATTAATTTTTTTGAAAGTCATAATTCTACTTGGGTATTGGATACCGGCTGTGGTTCTCACATATGTAATACTGTGCAGGGACTAGTCAGAAGTAGAAAGCTGAACAAAGATGAGGTGATCCTACGGGTGAAAAATGGAGCAAAAGTTGCTGCATTAGCTGTAGGAACTTATTGTTTAGCAATGCCTTCGGGCAAATTCATTTATCTTAATAATTGTTATTATGTTCCGAATATTATTAAAAATATTATTTTAATTTCTATATTGGATATGGAAGGTTTTGACGTTATTATAAAGAATAATGGTTGTTCTATTTATAAAGACGATGTTTTATATGGTATTGAAAATTTGCGAAAAGGACTTTATACACTTGACTTACAAGAAAATATATTTCAAATTGAACAAATTAAGAAAATGAAAAGAGATTATATTAATTATACCTATATGTGGCACTGTAGACTCAGTCATATCAATAAAACAAGATTATCCAAGTTGCATAAAGATAGGCTACTCGAGCTATCTGATTATGAATCATATCCAACTTGTGAATCTTGTCTCATGGGTAAAATGACTAAATCTCCTTTTAGTGGAAAAGGAGAGAGAGTTACAGAGTTGTTGGCATTGATTCACACAGACGTTTGTGGACCTATGACAACAAGTGCACGGGGTGGGTATTCTTATTTTATTACTTTCACTGATGATCACTCAAGATTTGGATATGTGTATTTAATGAAATACAAATCAGAATCATTTGAAAAGTTCAAAGAGTTCAGAAGTGAAGTAAAGAAACAAACGAGCAAGAGCATTAAGATACTTTAATCAGATCGAGGTGGAGAATACTTAAGCAGTGATTTTCTCAATTGTCTCAGAGAAAATGGTATAATCTCACAATGGACTCCTCCAGGTACACCACAGTTAAATGGAGTATCTGAAAGGAGAAATGAAACACTGTTGGACATGGTTCGATCCATGATAAGTTTTACCGACCTTCCAATTTCCTTCTGGGGATATGCCCTAGAAACGGCTGCATACCTACTTAACAAGGTACCTACCAAATCCGTCCCAAAGACTCCATATGAGATGTGGAAAGGGAGAAAACCAAATCTTAAGCATGTTAAGACTTGGGGTTGTCCAGCTTATGTCAAAAAGTTTAAAAATAATAAGCTACAGACTAAATCCGATAAGTGTAGATTTGTGGGATACCCTAAAGAAATCGTAGGGTATTATTTCTATCATCCAACTGATCAAAAGGTGTTTGTTGCGAAACATGCTACCTTCTTGGAGAAAGAGTTTATCCATGAAGGGGTCAGTGGGAGCAAGATATATCTTGAAAAAGTTCAAGAACCACAAGTTATCACGGACCAAAGTCAGGTACCTAACCAAGTAGAAGAGCTACTGTACCACACCCTGTTCGTAAATCTGAAAGAGTACCGAAGATACCTGAGAGGTATGGATTCGTTATAGAGGATGACGATGAGGTACACATCATGAATGATGATGATCCATTGAATTACGAGCAGGCTATGAGTAATAAAGACTCAGGGAAATGGCTTGAAGCCATGAAATCCGAAATGGACTCCATGTATGAAAATAAAGTATGGTCTTTGGTTTCACCACCTGAAGGTATTAAACCTATTGGGTGTAAATGGGTTTTTAAGAAAAAGACTGGAGCAGACGGAAAGGTAGAGACCTATAAGGCCCGACTGGTTGCAAAAGGTTTCAAACAAAGACAAGGAGTTGACTATGATGAAACCTTCTCACCAGTAGCCATGCTCAAGTTCATTCGAATTTTGCTTGCGATTGCAGCTTACAACGACTATGAGATCTGGCAGATGGACGTGAAAACGGCCTTCCTCAATGGAAAACTTGAGGAGGATGTGTATATGACACAGCTAGAGGAATTTATTTCAAAAGTTGGAATAAATCAAGTCTGTAAGCTACAACGATCCATTTATGGGTTGAAGCAAGCTTCTCGTAGATGGAACATTCGATTTGATGAGACAATCAAAGAGTTTGATTTTATCAAAAACGAGGATGAACCATGTGTATACAAGAAGGTTAGTGGGAGCGCAATATCATTCCTTGTATTATATGTTGATGATATATTACTGATAGGGAATGACATTCCTATGTTACAATCCATTAAAATTTGGTTATCTAAAAATTTCTCCATGAAGGACTTGGGTGAAGCATCCTATATTTTGGGGATAAATATCTATAGAGATAGATCTAAAAGGATGCTCGGCTTATCCCAAGGAACGTACATTGATACGATGCTAAAGAGGTTTAGCATGGAAGATTCCAAAAAAGGTCTCATGCCGATGAGTCATGGAATAAATCTCTCCAAGAAACAGGCCCCAAAGACACCTGAGGAGAGAGACCGTATGAGTAAGATCCCTTATGCTTCTGCAATAGGATCTATCATGTACGGTATGATATGTACTAGACCGGATGTTGCTCACGCACTTAGTGTAACAAGCAGATACCAGTCGAATCCAGGAGAAGAGCACTGGAAGGCAGTGAAAAATATCTTAAAGTACTTGAGAAGGACTAAAGATATTTTTCTTGTCTACGGTGGGTCTGAATTAAAACTCGAGGGATTCACGGACTCAAGTTTTCAAACAGACCAAGATGACAGTAAATCTGTTTTAGGGTATGTGTTTACCTTGAACGGAGGTGCAGTGAGTTGGAAGAGTTCCAAGCAGCAAACGGTTGCTGATTCAGTGACAGAGGCAGAGTATATAGCTGCAAGTGAAGCTGCAAAGGAAGCTGTTTGGATGAAGAAGTTCATAACTGAACTTGGTGAGGTTCCTAGCATTGGAGAAGCAGTTCCCGTATACTGTGACAACACCGAAGCGGTTGAACAGGCTAAGGAACCCAGGTCTTATCAGAAATCTAAACACGTGTTGCGGCGATTTCACTTGATCAGGGAGATCATTAAAAGATGAGACGTCACCTTGGAGCGTGTAGATTCTCAAGACAACATTGCAGATCCATTTACTAAAGCTTTAACACAACAGCAGTTTGATCGTCACTTAGAGAAGATGGGTATGAGATACCATGGCGATTGGCTTTAGTGCAAATGGGAGATTGATAGTAGTGTGCATACAAGCCAATCATGTATGATGACAAAGCACATACTTTGTAAACAATCTTATTTATTTATTAATAAAATATTCATTTAAGGCATATAATTATCTACATGGTGCTATTTTTATAATATGTAAATAACCCATAGTTTTAAGCAATGCTTTTAGAATCATGATGAGATCATGATAATGAGATCTAAATTCTTAGAAAGCTTAAAAACTAAAATAGTTCCCAATTGTGGGATTACTAAAATGGGGATTAGTAAATCCGGATAGATTGGTACATATGTTGCTTGCTCATTGGATGAGGATGACTGATCTCATGGTCATTTGTGTGGAGACACTAAAGCAAGTATATAGGTGCTTATTGGGGAATAAGTTCACTGAACGTGACTCGCTATGGAATACCTAATAGAGTTTTACTCGCCTGTCAATAGGAATTCCTAATGTGATAGTAGTACATGTGATCCTTGGACTTGAGATCATCATAGTATCTTGTATGTAACAAATTATACTTTGACTAATTCCTTAAGGCCTTTTAAGGCATATATAGGGTATGCTTGGGTATAATGAGTTACATATGGAGATAATGAATGATCAATAAAGAATCTACCACCTCTAGTAAAAGAGGAGATATGTCCTATGTGATTCGTTAAATGACAACCCAGGAATCCTTGGCCAAGGTAGAATGAAATTAGAAAGAGGTTTCTAATTTGCATTATTTGGAGTTGTGCATTTTCTAATCGAAATACATATGATTAAATAAATTAAGACTTGACAGTAAATCCATGTCTTATATTTAATTGGGACATTGTATGGTGGAAGGATTGAATTGTACAGTAACTATTAACTCACAGGTTCTTTTATGATTAATGTTGAAATCTATATTATCTGGAAAGTCGTTGATCGCTAGGGAGGCTTATCCCTATTGTAGAATAAATGTTATTTATTTAAATAGATTATTAGTTTAATTTATTTATTTAAATAAGATTAGAATTGTTCTAATTGATTTATTCACAACCGGTTTAATATGGAGAACCTAAAGGGTCACACCATAAAAGGAATAAGAATTATTTAAGAAGAAAATGGCATGATAGTAATAATGCATTAAGTATAATTAATTTAATCTATGATGATAGAATAAATTAAATAGCTTAATGTTTATTATTTAATATTTTAGAAATATTAAATATAAATTAATAAGAGGAGTCTTATTAATATTATTATTATTATTATTATTTTAATTCTAAAGGAGTTTAGGAATTAATATAATATCAGTACTCTCTCTCAATCCTAATAAAGATTAGGATATAAATTAATTAAAAGTATTTAATTAATTAATTAAATAAAACCCTATTGTAATTGGATTAGGAGGGTTAACCTAATATCTATATAAGAGAGTCTTATATCAGAAATAAAAAACGTGAATTTTTCAAGAGTTGGGAGTACACATATTCTATAGAGATAGAAACAAGGGTTAAGCCAATAACCCATCTTACTGAGTTCTTCATCTTCCTTGGTGGATCACCGTTAGAGGCCAAACATTTGGGTGGCTGACTTTGATCAAGGGAAGGAGCTACTACAGAGGAATCAAAGGAATCAAAGGAGTAGAACTTGTACATGAGGAAGCTTGGATCTTCAAAGGTATAATTCTGTTTTTCTCCTTCTTCATTCACTGATAATTGAAGCACAAGAATGATTATGGTAATGGGTTTGTATAAAATTTTGAAAATCTAGTTTTTTACGCTTCCGCCCTATTTATGTGATTTGATTGCATGATTGCGTTACGTACAAACCCAACAGCACCTAGCCCAACTCACCTACCATAATGAGCAGTCCAGTCCACACCACCACCTCAGCTCAAAATCCACCAGTCTAGCGGCAGCATACTTCCCCTTCTATTATTCCCCCCTCTCCAGTACCGCCAACACCAATTCCAGTCCAAAAGCCAGTCACTCGTAGTCAACATGGGATTTTCAAACCGAACAAGAAATACGGTCTTCACACCCATGTTACTAAATCACCCTTACCTCGTAATCCCGTGTCTGCCCTTAAAGACCCGAATTGGAAAATGGCCATGGATGATGAATATAATGCTCTTATTAAAAATAAGACTTGGGATTTGGTGCCTCGTCCTCCTGCTGTTAATGTGATTCGGTCTATGTGGATTTTTAGACATAAAGAAAAATCTAACGGTTCTTTTGAGAGGCATAAAGCCCGTCTTGTAGGTGATGGTGCAGGTCAACAGGTTGGCGTGGATTGTGGCGAGACTTTTAGTCCGGTAGTCAAACCGGCTATTATTCGCACTGTTCTAAGTTTGGCTATTTCTAAAGCATGGCCTATTCATCAGCTTGATGTTAAAAATGCTTTTCTGCATGGAGAACTAAAGGAAACAGTATACATGCATCAACCCATGGGGTTTAAGGACCAAGTACATCCTGATTATGTTTGTTTACTGCGAAAATCCTTATATGGGCTTAAGCAAGCTCCTCGAACGTGGTACAAACGTTTTGCAGATTATGTTTCCTCTATTGGTTTCTATCACAGCAAATCTGATCACTCTCTCTTCATTTACCGTAAAGGTACTGCTATGACCTATATTCTGCTGTATGTGGATGATATTATCTTAACTACTTCCTCTGATGTTCTTCGCAAGTCTATCATGACTCTTCTCAGCTCCGAATTTGCTATGAAAGACTTGGGGCCATTGAGTTATTTCTTGGGTATAGCTGTAACTCGTCATGCAGGTGGTTTAATTTTATCTCAGAGGAAATATGCAGAAGAAATCATCGAACGTGCTGGCATGTCATCTTGTAAGCCATCTCCCACACCGGTTGATACAAAACCGAAACAGTGCTACGTCTAGCACACCTTATGATGATCCATCCCATTACCGCAGCTTTGTAGGAGCCCTGCAATATCTAACATTCACGAGGCCCGACATTTCTTATGCTGTGCAGCAGATCTGTTTATTCATGCATAACCCCATGGAAGAACACATGCATGCACTTAAGCGCATTGTGCGCTATATACAGGGTACTCTACATCACGGCTTGCATCTTTATCCATCTTCGACTGCCACCCTTGTCTCTTATACAGATGCTGATTGGGGTGGATGTCCAGATACCCGACGATCGACTTCTGGGTATTGTGTGTTTCTTGGTGATAATCTAATCTCTTGGTCATCTAAACGGCAGTCTACCCTATCCAAGTCCAGTGCCGAAGCCGAGTACCGAGGGATTGCCAATGTAGTTTTTGAGTCTTGTTGGTTACGAAACCTTCTTCTGGAGCTTCATTGTCCGATGCAGAAGGCTACATTAGTTTATTGTGATAATATTAGTGCGATATATCTCTCTGGGAATCCAGTTCATCATCAACGCACTAAGCACATTGAGATGGATATTCACTTTGTTCGCGAAAAGGTTGCTCGTGGACAAGTTCGTGTCTTAAATGTCCCGTCGCGCTATCAAATTGCCGATATCTTTACGAAAGGTCTTCCATTGGTTCTTTTTGAAGATTTTCGGGACAGTCTCAGCGTACGACAACCTCCCGCTTCAACTGCGGGGGTGTGATAGAATATATTTATGTAAATAAATATAGACATGTAAATAAATGTAAAGATAGCAAGTCCTGTTGCCTTGGTTTATTCCACGAATCATGCTTGTAACCATTATATATGATGCTCACTTGATTAATGCAAAGGACAGGGAATTATTATTCTTTCAATATCTTTGTGAAAGAAGTTATAGATTATTTTTCTTTTGGTAGATTGTCATTTTGATGCATGGAATTGAAAATAAAAGGTAGATATTATTCATATATTTTATAAGTAATGTTTAACAGTGAATGTATGATTTTAAGGGGAATTGATTACCAGGTCAATATGAGCATGTGTTCATATAATAATTTTTTTGTTTTAAGTTTTGTTATTATTCCGGGTATTGGATCAAATGCTGGATTGTACAATTTAATCCTGAAAATTCATATTTTTTTGGATCAAGGGAATAATAAGCAAATATTTGCCTTCGTCAAAAACATTGAATGTATACGTTCAATTTATTTGTACGTTTACACTTAAAACTATTATGCTTTTCCCTACATTCATTGTTATCCTGCTTTAAAGTCTAGAATTGAAATCATTTCATTTTCATGTGAAACGAAGTACATGGTGAATTTGAAGTTGTTAGACTGATTTTTCGTTCAAAAGTTGGTTGTTGTGTTTCAAAAGTTGATTTATGTGTTTTGTAAATGAATGCAATAATAGGTGGATGGGGTGGGAAAAACTGAGCCAATTGGTCAGCTCAATCTGGAAGAATCACTGTCATGGGGTCTCGAGATGTGGACTGTTTTAAGAAATTAGGGCACATTGACAAAGGCACTTATGGGTAAAACTAAATGCTGAATTATGCATTATTTTACTTCTTAATTTATAGCTATTGTGTTGATTGTTGTTTCAAATTGTATTGTTTTCTTAATATTGTTGTTGGAATTCGTCAATATCTTAATTTTATGCTACGGTAGTTCAACTAATTTACATGAATTGTGTACTTCAAGTTTTTTTTTTTGACATGAATGTTGAACAAATTATTAAATCCATTATTCAAACTAACCCGTGCATTGCACGGGTAAATAATGAGCATGTAGATGTTGGAGCTGTCAATTTAATATTTTAGATAAATAATGAGCATGTAGTGAATTTTGATGGACACTACGTAAATAATGAGCATGTAGATACAATTTGTGGCAAAATTCTTGACTTCATTACATTTTGAGTGGGATGTCTATTTTGATTAGAAATTTTCTAATTTACAACAAATAATTACGAAATTTTTTAATTTTCATCAAATAAATTCTCTTTTCACATTGTCAACTCACATTTTAATTTAAATTCATCTTTAGGTATTAAATAATTACACAAATATTCGTAGTGCCGGAGTCACGGGTTAACCCTAGTTGTTATATAAAGAATGAAAAATCCATTAGGAATCCATGTTAACACTTAGATACCATGCTAACACTATTACCTCTGACTACAAGTATGAAATGCATCTTCTACTTTTACTCTTTTAACTTCTTTCCTCTGATAGTAGCAAAAGCAGTCGCAAAAGATTATATACAGATCTCCGGTGGGTCCCATTCGGACAGTTGCCAGAATCAAACCGCCCTTAGCTCTGTTAGTTTCCTTTTTACCAAAGGAAAACAGTGTAATATGAGGACTAATGTTATATTGAATGTAATTCCCAATAACTTGAAATTGAAAAACACTCGCATTCAATTTTTATATTTATATTGATTTTTTTTTTAACAAAATAAAAACTCATTTGAAATGAAATGAAAAATTCCAAAAAAAATGAAAGAGCTGGTATTGCCAAGGCTTTCTTGCATGTTACTCTAGGAAAGAACATATAATTTTTATTTTTATTTTTTATTTTTTATTTTTTATTTTTTATTTTTTATTTTTTGTACTTATCATAGTCCTTGCTTTCAGATGTCAAAATTTTTATAGGGCAAATCTGCATGTACTAATCATGCGATTTAAGTGCCACTAATAGATCACATAACTTTCTTCCATCCTCCTTTATATAAGTATGAAAATGTCTATTGTCTCAAAATTTATGCAAATCTCAAAAAAAAATCAGGAGAAAGATCAAAATGTCAAAAAATCATTCATTTCTTTAATATATTGGAAAAAGCTAATTATGTTTTTAAAAGAAAATAGGGAATAGATGAGTTGGTTTTAGGGGATGGGATGATGATTCAATAAAAATATTTTGGAGGGACAATATTTCAATCCGTTATTGCTCAATTTAATTTTTATCATATGAATTTGTGTATTTATAATAGAATCAGCAAAATGAACAAAAAACAAGTTATTGACCCAAACTACTAGTCTTCTGAAAAAAATGAGACTTTGTGCGACTGATTTTTTCCGAATCTCTTGCATATCATTATCCAAATTTTTCGTAGAAACTGATTATCATATCCCAAATTCTTGCATGTCATCGCCTCATTTTTTTATAATAGTTTTTTTTAATATCTTAATATTTGATTTGGTTGACCATAATTACACGGGACAACAAAGAGAAACAAGCTATACCCCTTGCCCTCTAATTTCAACAAATTGAGAACCCTATTCTCCTCTTCAACTAGAGCTACAAAAATTCTTATTGAATAAAAGAATCGTACATGCACAAAAGCATGTAACCAAAAACCTCTCTCCCAGTTTGAGACATTAGGAAATTAAATTTTTTTGACATAGACTACACAAAAGAAAACTAAATTCTTATTATTTCAACATAATCTATAAACTTCTACGACATGTCCAACTAACTTTATGATGCAGGAGGATTTTAGGTCGAAGATCCTGAATGGTCGGACAATACGATAATATGCTAAATGATCAAAAGTTAAGGGATCAGCGCAACGGTATTGGTTGACTTCGAAAATAGGCATTTGGTTCATGTCTTCGGGGTCGGAGTTCGGCTTCGGATGGCGTCATGACTTCGGGTGTGGCGAACTTCTTCTGAAATGGCATCATGACTTCGAAAGTCGATAGACTGATTTTATTATTATTATTATTATTATTATTATTATTATTACTATTTAGTTCTTTTATAGTAATAGTATTTTATTAGGTAGTAAATCTTTTATAATAAGTTGTTACTCGATAGGATTTTATTTTCGTATCTCTAGGAAGATGATAAGTGGCTTTATGACAACTTATTCAGATAATAACCAGCTCATTCTGTTGCTTAAACTCAAGTAATCCTGTGCGTTTAATATGTTTTTCCTTTGTTTGCAGCGTTTATGTTTAGGAACTCTCCGAGAGCAAATTGAGCGTTAAAGGCATGATAGCATGATAGATGAAGATGTTGCTAGGCTAAAAGTGCAGAAGTGCAAGGAAGCGGAGCGGAAGCCAAGTGCAGCAACAAAGAAATGCACCAGCAGAATTTCATGGCACGCGCGGCCACGCCGTGTTCAGGCAGCCAGCCCGCGCGCCCGTGCCAACCCCCAGACCAGAGTTCCAGTTTTTGTGCTCGCGCGGCCGAGCCGACTCTCAGCTTGACCAAGTTTGACTTTCGACTTAGCAGATCGGGAGAAGGTTTATATTAGGGCTTTTGCCCTCATTTGCTCAGCATCTCTAATAGGGAGCTCTCCCTTAGCTTAGCCCTAGTTTTCCTTTTCCTTTTCCTTTTCATTTTGTATAGATTAGGAGTAGATTAAGGTAAGCTTAGGGTTAATTAGTTAGTGTAGATTCTAGGGTTAGATTAGTTAAAGGAGATTGAAGCAAGTGTGTACACCAAGATCCAAGCTCGAAGAAACGAACGAAGATTTGCATTTCTCTATCTCTTACTCTCCTTGCTATCATTTGTATTTGGATAATGTATACTAAACTTGTGGATAATATATTTGGGTTGTCTATGCCTTAAATCTATTTTGAGGTTCCAATGGAACCTTTTGAGTAGTCAATGTTGATTTCCCTTCCATAATGGTCTTATTTGATTGCTATGTTCTTGTCTATTGCGATGTATGCTTTAATTGCTTAATTGATTAGCTACCAATTATTGTGATAACCCACATGGGATTGAAAGACGAAATATGGGTTTAGATCTAATCGTAGTAACGGGCGATTGTACGTTCACATGGCGTTGGATGTATGATTTGTGCTTAGGATAGACATATACCGAAGCGCCGCCCGTAGTCAAATGAGAACTTGCCCTTAAACCCTATTTATTTGTAAACACCATAGACATATAGGGGTTTAGATAATGTGGGTGTTCACGTGCGTTCTATCATCTGTGGATTGCACGTGATATGGATTAGGTGCATCGAAAGATGGCCTTCTCTTACCTTCGTGTTCTCGGCTAACAGCTGTAATGATTAATTTGACCTAATTGGAAGTGTGTCGACTTAGACGAATCATTAGGAGAAATTGGAATCTCTTATCTTCATTATCTGATTCTACTTTAGGATTACTTAGTTTAAGTTTAATTCCTTGCCTAGTTAACTTAGTTTAAATTCATCCTCTTTACCATCTGTTTAAATAAGAATGAGATGATTATGTGCTAGTGGTTTGGTGTCTTTTATCCATTAATTCTCTGTGGGATGATATCTTTACTTACTCTTTATTACTCGTTGGCCGCGTATACTTGCGCGTTAATTGTGTCATCTAATCGGACCAACAAGTTTTTGGCGCCGTTGCCGGGGAATTAATTGGATAACTATTTGCCAACATTAGTTTCAATCAAATTAGTCTTAATTTAAACATTTTTATTTTTGTTTAATTCTCTTCTCATATTCTCTTTTCAGGTACAATGGACTTAAATTTCTATCCATGGAATGGTACAAGGCAAGAGCAACCAAGGGAAGCATACACTGATGGCGTCAACCCAATTGCAACACTTTCAGCACAGCTAGAGGTTCTATCGAGGAAGCTGGATACTGTCTTAGCTCAGCAGAATCGAGAGACGGCAGTGACCTATGACTACGGTGCTGGGAGCTACGTGAGCCATCAAGAGCCTATCAGTTATGGACAGGAGCAGTATGGGGGTGGTTATTCCTACACTGAACCTTATCCCACTTATCAACAAGATTGGGGGTATCACCCAAACCCTTCATCAGACTATTATCAAGACCAACACTGGGATCCAAATCCCGCATACGCCCCAGAATGCACCTTCCAGACTCCAGTTTACGAGCCTCAATACAATTTTGAGGGTGACACAGAAAATGCAAGCTTGGAGGAAGGAGGTGACATATCACTGAAGGACATCTTGATTGAGCAACAGAAGTCAGTCAAGAATATCCAGAACTGGGCAGAGCAAATTAGTAGGGCCTTGATGATAGAGGATGAGCAAGGGCAAAACCATACTGTGAGCTATCAAGAACAATGCAAGCCAAGTCCAAATTGTGCACCCGAACCCACTTATCAATCCCCATGTTTACAAGGAGAACAGTCAACAATGGACTTCATATATGCAAGCTCAGAAAACCAAGACGAGTTGTTTGGGAGCCCAGAAGAATCGAGCCAAAATTTTCAATATCAGATGGCCCCAATCAACCATGCTTCTACTAGTGAGACTCAGTACATGGATCCCGTGGCTGAAACAGAAAAGGAAGGATTGGATAGTTTGTGGGGGATCTCATTAGCATCAACACAGGAGACCTTGATTGAGCAAGAGCAATCGATTGAGGATCTTCAGATTTGGGTGGAGCAGATTAGCACGGCATTAAGGAAGGAGGAGGTATGTTAACAAGAGACAACAGTGCAAGATTTTGTGCCTCCAATGACTGAAGCCGTGAGTTATGATCCCCAGACTACTTGGTGCTATGACATGGGTGCAGAAACTGATAGAGAATCCGAAGTGCAATTGCAACTGGACGAGCCAAAAGCAATGGAAATAGAGGAGCCAGTTGGGGATGTGGAGTATGAATGTGAACCAACAGTGAAAATCCCCCAAGAGCCTTCTCAGCCTTCGTGGAACAAGCCAGTCAAGTTTGCACATCCTTGCCCCCTTGGTAGCCATATTTCAGAGCCAGATCTCGATGATATGAGAGAGTCCGCAAGCTTCAAACCATGGTGGTCAGAAGAGAAGAAAATAGAAGAAGAGTCCGTTGTGTGGTCTATACCTCCATGCCCCGATCATTTCACCTACACAACGGAACCCTTGCCTAGCTCCCCAACCTTCAGGATGGGGAATTCTTTTACTTATCCAATGCTAGGTAGTTTAAATCTGCATCCGCTCCTACTGGGAAGCCGCCAAAGTCACACAGCTATTCTGATGGATGGAGGGGTTCTCCAGTATCGTCGGGGAGTTGGGTAGTAGTGGGCAGACACAGTCGAGCTAGAGGACTATAAATCAAGCGCTCGATGGGAGGCACCCCATCATTTCTCTTTCTCCCTCCTTGTTTAATTCTCCATTACCTACTTCCCATCATCCCTCTCTCTATCTCTTTGTTTAATTCTCCATTTACATGCTTTCTATCACATTTCCCTCCCCCTCGTTTAATTCTTATTAGTTAATATTTAGTTTAAATTTTTGCATACTGTAGGAATTAGGAGTTCATTGCCTATATTTTTGAACTTAGGCATGAATACGTATAATTTTTTGGGATTAAAAAGCTTATAGCATATTTTTGATGCACTTGCATTTACTTATACGCACTTAGAGAATTTTTGGGAATTTAAATGCATATATCTTTCCATGTTCATTCTCTTGATGTAAATAGATAATATACTTTTGATAGTGTATGAGGGCTTAATAAAGGTTATATGTCTTTCTCAGGATCAATGCATGTTGCAAGAAGTCAAACTAAAGGACCAACCAAGTGCATACTGGACCTATCTTGGGAAAAATCCTACAGATTTTACTTCATGTCAATTATTAGCAGCCCCCAAGGCTCAGTCCCTATAATCCCAAACCCTCAAGTTCCTTCATGCAATCCCCCATCTTGTCCATCTCATGCAATCCCCCCCACTAAAAGCCTTAGTTTTTAAAACCTCCTACCTCCTCAATCCAAAGTACTAATTCCCATCCACCTCAGCCTCTCAACCTGATCAATTGAGACATTGAGTGTGGAATATCTAGCAGAGCAAGATTGATATTGAGTTAGGTTGGTTCATTGAGTACAGTGATGAGCGAGGTTTATTTTGTCAGAGCAAAAAGAGAGACAGGGGAAACTTTTGAGAGGGCGCCACTTCATTCATGCAGCATCAGAAGCCGAATAGGAGAGTTTCTTTCTTTTTACCTTTACCTTCAATGAGGACATTGAACATTTTAAGTTTGGGGGTATTGGTTTTGTTTTTGCATGTAGTTAGTTCATTTCATGTTGTGTCAGTTCATTTAGTGCATGTAGATTGTAGTGTTAAAATTTGTCAAAATTTTAAAATTTTTGCATTCTGTTTTGCATTTTGTGTTAGGACATTTTGCATGAATCCAGTTTAAGTTGGTGAGTTATGTATGTGGCCTATGAAGAAACTGAAATCACTTGATTGTTGAACTGATTGGAGACTTAAGCTTGATTTCATTGTCATATATGTAAATCCTTACCTGTTAGATACTGTGTAACCAGTAAGCACAATAGAGTAAACACCATGATATGCTAAGTTTAAATGTTTACATACTTGTCTTCTGGTGGAAAAACTATGTTTTAATAAAAGAGTTTCAGTTCGTATATAATAATAACTAGACTGTTAAAAGCTTAAGTTTAGGGGAAACAGGGGTTTTGCATGCTATGTGGGGAGATGGAGCGTAAAACGCACTCCCCTTTGAAAAGAAAAGAAAACAAAAGAAAATGCATTGAAAAAGAAAAAAAAATATAGAATAAATACTTCGATTACGCCGAGTTCTGTGGCCTTTGATATTCGAGCAAGTAAGCCCTTGGGGTGTTTCTACAACCAGCGCCCTAAGGCCGTCTGGTCTGGGAGTCGTTGGTCGAAAGCTCGCTTCATGGATATCATTGAAGAGCCTAAGAGAACTAGGCATTGCACGGTCGATAGTGTACACGAAAAAGTGCGAATACGCCCTCGTGAATAATAAAAGCTTAATGAAAACCCCCTGTTGACTCTTAACTCTAGTAATGCACGGTCTTAGTTAGAACTTATATGATTTACTATTTTTCTTAAGTTAAAGCTTGTTTTTCCCCTAAGAAGCATAGTATGTGAATTACTTGTCTGAATGCATATCGAATGGTTGCTAGGCACACAACGCACAATACATCAGTGCTGACAGTTTTGGATTTGCAAGAATATGCGTTATAATCTTGTCTTGGGTAGCTTTTCTGTTTGATTATCTTGCGGTTTTCTGAGGCATTGCTTAGAAAGTTCGATACTGACTGAAGCTTGGATTCGCATTCATGATAGCGTAGGTTGCATACATTGTAGATACAGCATTGCATATGTGTTTAGTTTTGTTTTGGTTTCTTGAGGGCAAGCAACGTTTAAGTTTGGGGGTATTTGATAAGTGGTTTTATGACCACTTATTCAGATAATAACCAGCTCATTCTGTTGCTTAAACTCAAGTAATCCTGTGCGTTTAATATGTTTTTCCTTTGTTTGCAGCGTTTATGTTTAGGAACTCTCCGAGAGTAAATTGAGCGTTAAAGGCATGATAGCATGATAGATGAAGATGTTGCGAGGCTAAAAGTGCAGAAGTGCAAGGAAGCAGAGTGGAAGCCAAGTGCAGCAACAAAGAAATGCACCAGCAGAATTTCATGGCACACGCGGCCGCGCCTGTTAAAGCAGCCAGCCCGCGCGCCCGCGCCAACCCCCAGACCAGAGTTCCAGTTTTTGTGCTCGCGCGGCCGCGCCAAGACCAAAGCCGAATGCCGCACGGCCGCGCCGACTCCCAGCTTGACCAAGTTTGACTTTCGACTTAGCAGATCGGTAGAAGGCTTATATTAGGGCTTTTGCCCTCATTGGCTTAGCATTTCCAATAGTCTCCGGGGAACTCCGTTTAAATTATTCCGGACTATGTAATGTACTTTATCTGCTGGGTTACATTATGAGAAGGGGTCATTTGAGCGTATCTAAATAGAGACTATGTTTACCAACCTATTTTTTCTGAATCCCCCTTTTTGTAAATTCTTCTCTCCCTTCCTTGAATACCACTTGTAAATAATCCAAGGAACATGACAGGTATAGGAACCACTGAAGGTACTAAAGAAACAAGAACAACTTCTATTCTGACGGACTGAATATCTTTTATAAGGAATACTCTTTATTTTCTTTCTGATTGTGCTTAGGGAGCTCTCCCTTAGCTTAGAGCTAGTTTTCCTTTTCCTTTTCCTTTCCATTTTGTATAGATTAGGAGTAGATTAAGGTAAGCTTAGGGTTAATAAGTTAGTGTAGTTTCTAGGGTTAGATTAGTTAAAGGAGATTGAAGCAAGTGTGTACACCAAGATCCAAGCTCGGAGAAACGAACGAAGATTTGCATTTCTCTATCTCTTACTCTCCTTGCTATCATTTGTATTTGGATAATGTATACTAAACTTGTGGATAATATATTTGGGTTGTCTATGCCTTAAATCTATTTTGAGGTTCCAATGGAACCTTTTGAGTAGTCAATGTTGATTTCCCTTCCATAATGGTCTTATTTGATTTCTATGTGCTTGTCTATTGCGATGTATGCTTTAATTGCTTAATTGATTAGCTACCAATTACTGTGATAACCCACATGGGATTGAAAGACGAAATGTGGGTTTAGATCTAATCGTAGTAACGGGCGATTGTACGTTCACATGGCGTTGGATGTATGATTTGTGTTTAGGATAGACATATACCGAAGCGCCGCCCGTTGTCAGATGAGAACTTGCCCTTAAACCCTATTTATTTGTAAACACCATATACATATAGGGGTTTAGATAATGTGGGTGTTCACGTGCGTTCTATTATCTTTGGATTGCACGTGATATGGATTAGGTGCATCGAAAGATGGCCTTCTCTTACCTTCGTGTTCTCGGCTAACAGCTGTAATGATTAATTTGACCTAATTGGAAGTGTGTCGACTTAGACGAATCATTAGGGGAAATTGGAATCTCTTATCTTCATTATCTGATTCTACCTTAGGATTACTTAGTTTAAGTTTAATTCCTTGCCTAGTTAACTTGGTTTAAATTCATCCTCTTTACTATCTGTTTAAATAAGACTGAGATGATTATGTGCTAGTGGTTTGGTGTCTTTTATCCATTAATTCTCCGTGGGACGATATCTTTACTTACTCTTTATTACTCGTTGGCCGCGTATACTTGCGCGTTAATTGTGTAATCTAATCGAACCAACAGAAGATTTGTTTCCATATTTTTAGGATTTTATGTTATGACTTGGGTAACTTGGGCAACTCGGGCAGAAGTTATGACTTGGAGAGAAAGTTTGTTAAAGCTATATAAACCCGACTTGTGGGTTGAATCCAATGACTTTTGACTTTGATTTTTATTATAAACTTACACATTAGAGAGAGTTTCTTTGTGTTTTCCGGTGAACCTCTTGTTCATTTTATCTGTGAATTCATGTTATCATAGCCCGCATGATAATCGTTATCCCGCCCCGGCGTCAGTTGGTATCAAAGCTTGAGCATCTCCCTGGGATAGATCTCATTAGTTTCAATGGCTGGTAGTCGTGGTCGTGGTCGTGGTCGGCGAGAACAGGTTCCGGCAGAGGAAGAACCGCACCGTGATCGTAACGTCCAGGACGTGATGATTGAGGATTTACAGACACAAGTTACAGAGCTAACCCAGCGCCTGGCAGCGCAGAATCTGGGTCGACGTGGATAGGTTCCGAAGGAGGAAGTCCCGCACCTAGGTCGTCAGGGACAGGTTCCGGAGGAGGAAGTCTCGCACCTCTATCACGATGAGGAATCTTATGATTCTGAATCAAGTTTTGACAATCTGTACCACCATGGGAGGCAGCAGTGGGAAAGGCGAGATCGTGGTGACCGTCACAACGTTTTGGGTTTCAAATTGGAGCTACCGGAATTTTCTGGTATACTGCAAGTTGAGGGTTTCATCGACTGGTTGAATGAAGTCGAACGCATCTTTGATTACAAAGATGTTCCAGATGGTGCTAAAGTGAAGTTAGTTGCAATTAAATTGAAGGGACGAGCATCCGCCTGGTGGGAGCAGATGAGGAGTTCACGGGAGAGACAAAGAAGAACTAAGATCACCAAGTAGGAGAAGATAAAAAAAGGATGCAGAGCCACTTTCTTCCTTTTGGCTATACTCAATCTTTGTTCAAGAGATTACATCTGTTAAGGCAAGGCACCAGGTCTGTGAACGATTATACCGAGGAGTTTTACTGTAAGAACCCGAATTTTTAAATATTATTAAATAAGAATTTAATAAATAAAAATTTTAAACTGTGAGATGGATTCGAATAAGAGTATATATATATGATATGAGGTATGTAGTATTGTGTTACATAGGGTAATATGAACTATGTACTATGTGATTTTTGTGTTTAATAAATATATTATTAATATATATTTGTTAATAAAGAGGCAAATTATTGGGAATGAGAAGACGAATAAGAATTATCTATCAATATTAAATAATTTATAGAATTATTTTATCATAGTAAGTTGGTGACATTAAATATCCTTAATGTATAATCACCATATTCTTGTGTATGTGTATTAATAACTAGTATGTTTATAATATAAGTTATTAATAGCACTTAAGCTATCCGTGAATAGGTTTGGATAGTGAAGCATGACTTAGTTAAGGAATTAACTAATAAGAATAAATATTAGTTAATTTAAGTTGAGAGTTATATTATGGAATAATATAATGTTAATATTGAACCTTATTGATAAGGTGCAATGTTTAATTTACTTAAGTAAATGAGTGAATTAATATGTGTGTTGAATATATAATTATAGTTGGTACTTTTATATATATTACTTAGAATAGTAATATGTGAGAAAGTCTAATGTACGAATAACGTTAATAAATATACATACGTTATTAAAGGGAGATGGAAATCATTATATTTTAACTGAATATTTAATATTTGAAGAAATTATTTTGGGAACAATTTATAGAGAGAGAGAGAAATAATAATTATATATTTCTAACAAAGGATATTAAAATAACTTCTAATATTGAATTATTTTAATAAAAGGAGAAAATATTATTTTGAATAATAATATTACCTTATATGTTTTGTATGAGGTGTGATTAATTAATATATTAAAACGTATTTACTATATGTAAATAAATTAATGGAAACAATTTATTATAAAATAAACTTATTACCTATTTTCTATATATAATGTACATGTGTCGTACATGTGATTATTTCTAATAGATATTATATTAATTATAATATCTTGAGACAATAAGTAAATTATTTTCTAATAATAAATGTCTTTATTCGAATAAAACATAATATTTATGTTATGGCAAAATACATAATTTCTAATGTATTTTTCAAGGGAGTTTAATTTATAAAAGAAAACTAAGTTATTTTAGTAACTTGAGTTGCTATAGTACCGTAAGTGTTATAAATAATATTTGAATATTTCTATTCGTAATATATTTACATGTGGACCTTGTGACTTAATAGTTCTAATTATATTGAACATGTTATAAGTAGTAATGTGGTGGGAGATGAGTAAGTAATAAGAATAATAATAAATTTGAGATTAAGCTTGTGGGAAATACCTTGTGTGGCACGATGATAGATCCGACGATTAATTAAATTCAAGGATGGAAGAATTATTAATTAACAATTAATTCATATTGTTAATTGTTATTATAATGGTATGTTGATTTATTATGGCTAGTGATAGTATAATAATAAAGAGGTTGATTATAAATATAATCAAAAATTGTATTGATAAGGAATGAAATATATTGTCTCACTATATTATGGATAATATAATATTATCAAGTAATTATTTGATAATATGTTGATTAATGAGTAAATGATTTATAAATATAATAAGATTTATATTTATAATATAAATGTTAATTAATTCTTATGGAGATTAAAAATTTCATGAGGGATGAATTAATAAATATTTTATTAATTTATTTCCATTGAGTATAATAATTTGTAAACACTCAACTAGATGATATGTACAAAGGAAATGATAATTAAAAGCATAACATATAGTAGTTACGCATATGTTATATAAAGTGTAGCGTAACACTTTAATGTGATTATATTATATAAAAAACTATATATTATAGTTGATGAGTTACATAAATAATGTATATGTAGCAATATGTGATGACTGAATATATTAAGGGTATGTGACAATGTGTGGGTGTACGTATGTGTTTGTGTATATGTACATATGACTTAATTAATATAGCAATTGGAGTGTGATTTGTATGATCTAAAATGAAATGACTTAAGTATGTTATGTGTAGTATATAATATTATTTCACTTCACACTTGCAAGGCTGAGTTTATTTTGCCTTGTCCCAATATAAGAGTCCCCATCATTTCATTCTTCACGTGAATGGCTACAAGGCTAGCCTACTCTTCCTCAAACTCAGCAATCTTGCAAATCTTAGCTAAATAATGAGAAGGGGAGTGGCTCCAATAGTAGTTTTCAACAACTCTCAACCACTTCCTCTTATCCATTGTACAAACTAGCATTCCTATTGGTTTAACTTGATGAATATATGCATTGTCTGTTTAATGATTTCTCTATAAATACAAGCCATCTCCTTCTAAATTGATTTGCTGAGAAATTTTGCTAAGTGTAAAATGGAGAGTTTTGTGAGTTGTTAGCAAGAGAGTCACAGAGGGAGAGATTTCTAATTCAGCAAGTTCATCTTCATATAGCAAAGGTATACGATTTGCTTCTTGTTCTTCATTTCGTTTCTGTCAAACTTTTATATTCTTGAATTTCAAATTCTTGATTAGGTGGAGATAAAAGATAATTGAGTTGAGGAATGTCTACTTAGTTGTTATATGGACTTATATATATATATATGTTAAAACTATTATATAGTTGCTCAGAATCGATTTGCTGAGGAAAATTCTGAGTTTGGGCTGGTTTCTGTCGAAGCAGAACAATTCCTGGATTGGCCGGACACCGACGCAGTTGCGCCGAGTTAATACCTGGGCGCAGCGCAGATGCGTAGGGTCCTGGAACCAGTTTTGTTTATCTGTTAAGCAGCCTATTGAACGTCATCATGTAGTACCACATTAAGTAATCATAAGAGCATGAGTAACATACATATATATATACGTAGACGTGGTACGAGCATGTATAACCATGATAGATACAAACTTGGTGAAAAAGCTTATAGTTTGAAAATAAACTTAAGGTTTTATAAACGAATTTTGGTGTATATGAGTCATGTTTACATTCTGACTTGTGAGACACATTAGTATGGTTTAAGAATGCATGAAATGCATGTTGACTTGTGTATATATATATTTCATAGTATAACATGAGCATGTCGAACTTCGTTAGTGGACATTTCTAACGAAAACATAAGCTTTGAAGGAGGATCTTGACATGTAAATACCATATACGCATTCTAAATTGTGAGCATGTTTAGATGACTTAGAAATGCGTATCGAACATGATAACATATGTATATAGATGGCATGAACATGTTAGGTCTTGTTAGTGAACTTCACTAATGAAAATGTGAGCTTTGGTTGTGAATCTTGACATGTTATTGAGAGTTTCGTATTCTGAAAATTTTGGACATATGTGATAGCACACTTGGACTCTCTCATGTATCATACATGTATATATACCATGACTACATATCATGAAACCAAGTTTAGCGTAAACGAAGCATGTTTTTAAACTAATAATCGTGATAGTTACATGTATGAAGTATGAATATTCATGAACATGCCCAGTATGAGTTATATGAATACTTTATGTGTTTAAAGAACTAGCATGATAAACTTTGTGATGTTCATGACCTTGAGTGGCCTTAAATTATTGGAATGTTGACTTAGAACCTATATCGTGTAAATTGAACTTGAAAAGGTTGAACGAGCATGAAAGTATCCTTTAATATGTATAAATGCTATGTAGAACTATATGTTAATAATTGAATCCGACTTCGACAGTTAATAGGGTATATTTGCTTTGTTATGGCCTTATGTGTTAGTAATGATATATGAGGATGATTAACTCAAAAGATGGACTACACTAGCTATATATAAATAGATTAGTAGTAGACGGGCATGTGTATGTGGAGAATGGTAGTAAGTATTCATGGTTAAAGTATACTATACGTACATAGTTATTCTAAGAATGCTATGAGACAGTAAAACGAAGGTTCTAAGAACCAATATAGAAAATAATGTAATACCTATTATTATATTGAGAATGTATGAATGTATGACTAATGGATATGAATCCATGATTATATAACTGTGTAGGATTACACGAAGCGCAAATATCTTAAGCAGTTAAGTCGTAGTTGTTAAACTACGAATCAGGCAAGTCTTTCAATTCCTATTTGATATATGAATTCAATAACTGTTAGTCGAATTATATTATGCTGTGATAATGTGAACTTATATATGAACTGTATATGAGATATACATGAGATTGAAAGTTGATCTTTGATGATATACTTGTTATGTGAAAAGTAACATGCGTAGTAATTATAAATTGTTTATAAATGCATGAACTGAGTATGATGTTGTATGCTATGTGATGCATGAAAACTGTTAGAATTGTTGAGCTGTCGAGCTCACTCTTGCAAATAACCACTTTTGCAGGTTAAAGACTTACGATAAAGACTTCGTGCTTCTTGATTGATAAAGATAGATAGTAACGCAATGAAGAATACTGTTTAGATTATTTCTCGAACCATATTTAGGTTCTAGTCGTTGTACTTGATATTTGTTTACGAGGTTTAATGCTTGTCGTACTGTAAAGATGTATTAAATAATACATAGAGGATATTAAGTTAAGATGTATGCGATTCTACAAAAATTTGAATAGAGTGAATCATGATATAGTTTGATTCAGGAAAATGTAATGGATTTAAGTTATGGAATCAATAAAAGATTTTGTTCAAGGAAGACTGAAAAAGTTTAAATTATTCTGCATTTTCGTAACATCGAATATGATGTAAAGACGAGATCTTGGATATGAATAGAATTTATATGCTAAATTGTAATAAGCAAAGTTGTATTCTTTTACTAATGATTAAAAGATATAATAGTTCGATGATAGTAGTATCGTGACTGCACCGAATCCGAGGAAAAAGAGGAACCCGGATTTGGGGGCATCACAGGTTGGTATCAAAGCTGTAGGTTATAAACCTTAGGTAAGTGTACCTTAGACTATAACCTGAGAGAGTGAAAGATAAGATTAAAATATATCTAAGTGAAGATTCAAAGAAGAATCTCGAAATATCTAGAGAATGATAATCAGGAGTTTCCTAACTCCGGTAATAAAAATATTAAGACGATGTCTATAATATGTATATGACAAAGATAGTGAGAATAAACTAAGATGGAGTTTGGTTGATAATAGGGAAAGAATCCTAAGGTAAACCGATGATCACGACGTGATCAGATTGAACTGTGAAATGATAGATAGTCTGTAACGACTAAGTATGTATAGCTTGATGCTATAAGTGAATGTACTATAAAAAGTACGAGATGAACTCATGAGGAGTTGTATGTGGTGAAACGTAGAAAGTTCGTAACGGGCAAGTGATAGAGTAAGATAGAGTTAAGTGCTGGACTTCCATTGAGGACTCATGTGATGGCTTAGTTGTACAAACTTTTGTATGGGCAGAGGTTTTGTGCTTGCACTAAGTGCATCACATTGATAATCGTTGGAATGTTAGTGTCGCGGTATCATTCTACATATGGTGGAAAGGTGATTCTTTTCTCATATTTATTTTGATAGATAGAGATTTCTAAGATATAATTAGATAATATTAAGATTAGGTGCGAGTTCTTAAGACTCATGCCTATGACAAGTTTCAAAACTCATAATCGTATGGTGGAACCCTCAGCGAATGGACGATTTTGGTCTGACTAGGATAAGTTCCTCAACCCATATGATTGTGGTAAGTTCCTGAGCTTCCATGGTGTGGTAAGTTGGTGAACTGTACTGAGAATAGATGTATTATATAAGAGTTTTGGAATAGTGAGCATTGATGGTAGTAAGAGATTGAAGTGATGGAGAAATTTGGATTTTTCTAAATCTTCTAGCTATGCTAGATTTTCAAAATTTATTGACTTCATGCTAGTGTTTGCACTTCGATTTTCTTGAGAAAAACATTGGGTCAAGTGACTGAACCAATTAGTTTAAAAACAATACCGTTATTCGTATGTCTAAGCTATTTATTTCGACTAAGACAAAAATGATTTAAAAATCTTTCAAAATGTATTTTGACCATGTGCATCATTTGATATGGTGTATGATGGTAAACGATGGAGTCAACAATGCAATCGAACCTAGTGTCGGAAGTGATCGTATGATCGTCAGGCACTATGGTATGATGTAATATGACAAAGTCATAAAATGGCAGAATCCTTAACGTACTACTAATCTGGTATGGTATCATGACATCATAAAAGAATTTTTGGTTTTCTTGTAAATTATGAAGAAGGTCAATTAAGTTGGCTAAATTATTTCGATTGATGTCCGAATTGTTGATGAGAGTCTAAGCTATTTGATTTGGCTAGGCGACTGTTGAAAAGAGATTATAGAATTCAAGCATTCTTGTGTATTTATGCCAAACCAGATTGCTCTGGTGCGGATTTTGATGTTGAAAAGCTGAGGTGAACAACCCTATAAGGGAACATGTTTTCGGGGACAATGGTTCCAAGCGTAACACATATAGTCGTTACAAAACACTACGTTGCGGCCCAACGTTGTGGTACAATAGGCTGGCCACCTAGAGTATGCATGGAGGGTGTTTTCAGTCTTTGTAATTGATAAACACTCTGGTTTGCCGTGTGAAGAATTGTGTTGAAACATTAGTAAACCTGGAGAAAAGTTCATGGTCTTGTGACCCCTCAGCATAATCTGGAATTTGAGTTATTCATACTACTACCCGATTATTGAAAAATCGTGGAAGATTCTTATTCTTTTGAATGATGAATGTAGTAAGTAGAATGTTCCTTAGAAAGGAGAAAATGGTAGAATGCGATTGAGAAGGTTATAATAATAAAACTTTCAAAAAGAAAATGAATAAAATTATTCAAGAGAATATGTAACAATCGGAATAGCACCGAGTAGAGGAAGTTTCGGTGATTCCAAGGACGGAATCCTTATAAGGGGGAGAGGATGTAAGAACCCGAATTTTCAAATATTATTAAATAAGGATTTAATAAATAAAATTCTTAAACTGTGAGATGGGTTCGAATAAGAGTATATATATGTGATATGAGGTATGTAGTATTGTGTTACATAGGATAATATGAACTATGTACTATGTGATTTTTGTGTTTAATAAATATATTATTAATATATATTTGTTAATAAAGAGGCAAATTATTGAGAGTGAGAAGACGGATAAGAATTATCTATCGATATTAAATAATTTATAGAATTATTTTATCATAGTAAGTTGGTGACATTAAATATCCTTAATGTATAATCACCATATTCTTGTGTATGTGTATTAATAACTAGTATGTTTATAATATAGGTTATTAATAGCACTTAAGCTATCCGTGAATAGGTTTGGATAGTGAAGCATGAGTTAGTTAAGGAATTAACTAATAAGAATAAATATTAGTTAATTTAAGTTGAGAGTTATATTATGAAATAATATAATGTTAATATTGAACCTTATTGATAAGGTGCAGTGTTTAATTTACTTAAGTAAATGATTGAATTAATATGTGTGTTGAATATATAATTATAGTTGGTACTTTTATATATATTACTTAGAATAGTAATATGTGAGAAAGTCTAATGTACGAATAACGTTAATAAATATACATACGTTATTAAAGGGAGATGGAAATCATTATATTTTAAATGAATATTTAATATTTGAAGAAATTATTTTGGGAACAATTTATAGAGAGAGAGAGAGAGAAATAATAATTATATATTTCTAACAAAGGATATTAAAATAACTTCTAATATTGAATTATTTTAATAAAAGGAGAAAATGTTATTTTGAATAATAATATTATCTTATATGTTTTGTATGAGGTGTGATTAATTAATATATTAAAACGTATTTACTATATGTAAATAAATTGATGGAAATAATTTATTATAAAATAAACTTATTACCTATTTTCTATATATAATGTACATGTGTCGTACATGTGATTATTTCTAATAGATATTATATTAATTATAATATCTTGAGACAATAAGTAAATTATTTTCTAATAATAAATGTCTTTATTCGAATAAAACATAATATTTATGTTATGGCAAAATACATAATTTCTAATGTATTTTTCAAGGGAGTTTAATTTATAAAAGAAAACTAAGTTATTTTAGTAACTTGAGTTGCTATAGTACCGTAAGTGTTATAAATAATATTTGAATATTTCTATTCGTAATATATTTACATGTGGACCTTGTGACTTAATAGTTCTAATTATATTGAACATGTTATAAGTAGTAATGTGGTGGGAGATGAGTAAGTAATAAGAATAATAATAAATTTGAGATTAAGCTTGTGGAAAATACCTTGTGTGGCACGATGATAGATCCGACGATTAATTAAATTCAAGGATGGAAGAATTATTAATTAACAATTAATTCATATTGTTAATTGTTATTATAATGGTATGTTGATTTATTATGGCTAGTGATAGTATAATAATAAAGAGGTTGATTATAAATATAATCAAAAATTGTATTGATAAGGAATAAAATATATTGTCTCACTATATTATGGATAATATAATATTATCAAGTAATTATTTGATAATATGTTGATTAATGAGTAAATGATTTATAAATATAATAAGATTTATATTTATAATATAAATGTTAATTAATTCTTATGGAGATTAAAAATTTCATGAGGGATGAATTAATAAATATTTTATTAATTTATTTCCATTGAGTATAATAATTTGTAAACACTCAACAAGATGATATGTACAAAAGAAATGATAATTAAAAGCATAACATATAGTAGTTACGCATATGTTATATAAAGTGTAGCGTAACACTTTAATGTGATTATATTATATAAAAAACTATATATTATAGTTGATGAGTTACATAAATAATGTATATGTAGCAATATGTGATGACTGAATATATTAAGGGTATGTGACAATGTGTGGGTGTACGTATGTGTTTGTGTATATGTACATATGACTTAATTCATATAGCAATTGAAGTGTGATTTGTATGATCTAAAATGAAATGACTTAAGTATGTTATGTGTAGTATATAATATTATTTCACTTCACACTTGCAAGGCTGAGTTTATTTTGCCTTGTCCCAATATAAGAGTCCCCCTCATTTCATTCTTCACGTGAATGGCTACAAGGCTAGCCTACTCTTCCTCAAACTCAGCAATCTTGCAAATCTTAGCTAAATAATGAGAAGGGGAGTGGCTCCAATAGTAGTTTTCAACAACTCTCAACCACTTCCTCTTATCCATTGTACAAACTAGCATTCCTATTGGTTTAACTTGATGAATATATGCATTGTCTGTTTAATGATTTCTCTATAAATACAAGCCATCTCCTTCTAAATTGATTTGCTGAGAAATTTTGCTAAGTGTAAAATGGAGAGTTTTGTGAGTTGTTAGCAAGAGAGTCACAGAGGGAGAGATTTCTAATTCAGCAAGTTCATCTTCATATAGCAAAGGTATACGATTTGCTTCTTGTTCTTCATTTCGTTTCTGTCAAACTTTTCTATTCTTGAATTTCAAATTCTTGATTAGGTGGAGATAAATGATAATTGAGTTGAGGAATGTCTACTTAGTTGTTATATGGACTTATATATATATGTTAAAACTATTATATAGTTGCTCAGAATCGATTTGCTGAGGAAAATTCTGAGTTTGGGCTGGTTTCTGCCGAAGCAGAACAATTCCTGGATTGGCCGGACACCGACGCAGCTGCGCCGAGTTAATACCTGGGCGCAGCGCAGCTGCGTAGGGTCCTGGAACCAGTTTTATTTATCTGTTAAGCAGCCTGTTGAATGTCATCATGTAGTACCACATTAAGTAATCATAAGAGCATGAGTAGCATACATATATATGTACGTAGACGTGGTATGAGCATGTATAACCATGATAGATACAAACTTGGTGAAAAAGCTTATAGTTTGAAAATAAACTTAAGGTTTTATAAACGAATTTTGGTGTATATGAGTCATGTTTACATTCTGACTTGTGAGACACATTAGTATGGTTTAAGAATGCATGAAATGCATGTTGACTTGTGTATATATATATTTCATAGTATAACATGAGCATGTCGAACTTCGTTAGTGGACATTTCTAACGAAAATGTAAGCTTTGAAGGAGGATCTTGACATGTAAATACCATATACGCATTCTAAATTGTGAGCATGTTTAGATGACTTAGAAATGCGTATCGAACATGATAACATATGTATATAGATGGCATGAACATGTTAGGTCTTGTTAGTGAACTTCACTAATGAAAATGTGAATTTTGGTTGTGAATCTTGACATGTTATTGAGAGTTTCGTATTCTGAAAATTTTGGACATATGTGATAGCACACTTGGACTCTCTCATGTATCATACATGTATATATACCATGACTACATATCATGAAACCAAGTTTAGCGTAAACGAAGCATGTTTTTAAACTAATAATCGTGATAGTTACATGTATGAAGTATGAATATTCATGAACATGCCCAATATGAGTTATATGAATACTTTATGTGTTTAAAGAACTAGCATGATAAACTTTGTGATGTTCATGACCTTGAGTGGCCTTAAATTATTGAAATGTTGACTTAGAACCTATATCGTGTAAATTGAACTTGAAAAGGTTGAACGAGCATGAAAGTATCCTTTAGTATGTATACATGCTATGTAGAACCATATGTTAATAATTGAATCCAACTTCGACGGTTAATAGGGTATATTTGCTTTGTATGGCGTTATGTGTTAGTAATGATATATGAGGATGATTAACTCAAAAGATGGACTACACTAGCTATATGTAAATAGATTAGTGGTAGACGGGCATGTGTATGTGGAGAATGGTAGTAAGTATTCATGGTTAAAGTATACTATACGTACATAGTTATTCTAAGAATGCTATGAGACAGTAAAACGAAGGTTCTAAGAACCAATATAGAAAATAATGTAATACTTATTATTATATTGAGAATGTATGAATGTATGACTAATGGATATGAATCCATGATTATACAACTGTGTAGGATTACACGAAGCGCAAATATCTTAAGCAGTTAAGTCGTAGTTGTTAAACTACGAATCAGGCAAGTCTTTCAGTTCCTATTTGATATATGAATTCAATAACTGTTAATCGAATTATATTATGCTGTGATAATGTGAACTTATATATGAACTGTATATGAGATATACATAAGATTGAAAGTTGATCTTTGATGATATACTTGTTATATGAAAAAGTAACATGCGTAGTAATTATAAATTATTTATAAATGCATGAACTGAGTATGATGTTGTATGCTATGTGATGCATGAAAACTGTTAGAATTGCTGAGCTGTCGAGCTCACTCTTGCAAATAACCACTTTTGCAGGTTAAAGACTTACGATAAAGACTTCGTGCTTCTTGATTGATAAAGATAGATAGTATCGCAATGAAGAATACTGTTTAGATTATTACTCTAACCATGTTTAGGTTCTAGTCGTTGTACTTAATATTTGTTTACGAGGTTTATTGCTTGTCGTATTGTAAAGATGTATTAGATAATACATAGAGGATATTAAGTTAAGATGTATACGATTATACAGAAATTTGAATAGAGTGAATCATGATATAGTTTGATTCAGGAAAATGTAATGGATTTAAGTTCAATAAAAGATTTTGTTCAAGGAAGACTGAAAAAGTTTAAATTATTCCTCATTTTAGTAACATCGAATATGATGTAAAGACAAGATCTTGGATATGAATAAAATTTATATGCTAAATTGTAATAAGCAAAGTTGTATTCTTTTACTAATGATTAAAAGATGTAATAGTTCGATGATAGTAGTATCGTGACTGCACCGGATCCGAGGAAAGAGAGGAACCCAGATTTGGGGGCATCACATTTACTAGCTTATCGCACGGAATGATCTATCGGAGAAAGAGGAACAATTGGTGGCAAGGTATTTGGGAGGACTGAGACAACTATTACAGGATGTGCTCAGTCTCCATTCGATATGGACGGTATCCGAAGCTTATCAACGGGTTCGAGAAGCGGAACAACAACAGAACAGTAGGCCAATACCAAGGAGTAATCAACCCAACAAGCCGATTCAGCCTCAGCAACTTTGTCCTGTACCCCAACAACCACAAAGTAATTTTAATTCCAATATTAAATGCTTGAGATGTGGGGAACCAGGCCATCGGGCAACGAAGTTTTGAAAGCCTGTTAATCATAAAGGAAAGAATCTCTTAATGGAAGAAGATGTGCTAGTCGATACAGAAGAGTTTAATGAACCAGTGTATGACGAGTATGAAGATGAGGGAGATGTGCTATATGAAGATGGCCATAAGACTCTGGTGGTTCGTAAGAGTCTGTTGACTCCTAAAGGAGAATCCGAAGAAGATTGGTTGATGACCAATATTTTCCATACTACTTGCACGGTGGCAGATAAGGTCTGCAAGATGATCATCGATAGTGGCAGTTGCGAGAACGTCGTATCTAAAGCGGCCGTTCGAAAATTATAGCTAAAAATAGATCGGCATCCGAAGCCATATAAGTTGTCATGGTTAAATAAAGGAAGTGAGGTAACGGTAAATCAAAAGTGTTTAGTTTTGTTTTCAATTGGAAAAAAATACTTTGAAAACGCTTGGTGCGATGTGGTGTCAATGGACGCATGTCATGTGTTGTTGGGTCGACCTTGGCAATATGACCGAAGAGTCATTCACGATGGTCGAAAGAATACGTACTCCCTTAGTATAACAGGGAAGAAGGTGGTGTTAGCATCTTGGCGAGAAGAAGACAGTTCGGCTCGAGCAGTCGGGAATTCGAACCTATTGTTTGTGATTAGATTCCTATCTGAAACTGATCGTGAAGGTGTGATGTATGTTCTACTTCCTTTTGAGAACAGTTTGACAGAGGAAAATAATGAAGTGTCAACCGATGTGCAGGAATTGCCCGAAGAGGTTCCATCAGGACTATCGCCGATGAGGGACATTCAACACCAGATATATCTTTTCCCAGGATCGAATCAAAAGGAAAATATTTCAGTTGTCAAAGCATCTTCTCGTACATTTTCCATTCTATCTGTGTCGAACTCGAGGACGAGTTCCTTCCAACACTGGAAGACTAATGCAGGAGGATTTCAGGTCGAAGATCCTGAATGGTCGGACAGTACGATAATGATGCTAAATGACCAAAAGTTAAGGGATCAGCGCAACGATATCGATTGACTTCGGAAATAGGCGTTCAATTCATGTCTTCGAGGTCGGAGTTCGGCTTCGGATGACATCATGCTTCGGGTGTGGCGAACTTCTTCTGAAATGGCGTCATGACTTCGAAAGTCGATAGACTGATTTTATTATTATTATTATTATTATTATTATTATTACTATTACTATTTAGTTCTTTTATAGTAATAGTATTTTATTAGGTAGTAAATCTTTTATAATAAGTTGTTACTTGATAGGATTTTATTTTCGTATCTCTAAAAAGATTTGTTTCCATATTTTTAGGATTACTGTTATGACTTGGGTAACTTGGGCAACTCGGGCAGAAGTTATGACTTGGAGAGAAAGTTTGTTAAGGCTATATAAACCCGACTTGTGGGTTGAATCCAATTACTTTTTACTTTGATTTTGAATATAAACTTACACATTAGAGAGAGTTTCTCTATGTTTTTCGGTGAACCTCTTGTTCCTTTTATCTATGAATTCATATTATCATAGCCCGCAGGATAATCGCTATCCCGCCCTGGCATCAGTGACTATCCTGCGGGCTATGATACCAACTGACGTCGAGGCGAGATAGCGATTATCTTGCGGGCTATGATAACATGAATTCACAGATAAAAGGAACAAGAGGTTCACCGAAAAACACAGAGAAACTTCTCTAATGTGTAAGTTTATATTAAAAATCAAAGTCAAAAGTCATTGGATTCAACCCACAAGTCGGGTTTATATAGCTTTAAAAAACTCTCTCCAAGTTATAACTTCTGCCCGAGTTGCCCAAGTTACCCAAGTCATAACAAAAATCCTAAAAATATGGAAACAAATCTTCCTAGAGATACGAAAATAAAATCCTATCAAGTAACTACTTATTATAAAAGATTTACTACCTAATAAAATACTATTACTATAAAAGAACTAAATAGTAATAATAATAATAATAATAATAATAATAATAAAATCAGTCTATCGACTTCCAAGTCATGACGCCATTTCAAAATAAGTTCGCCACACCCGAAGTCATGACGCCATCCGAAGCCGAACTCTAACCTCAAAGACATGAACCGAACGCCTATTTCCGAAGTCAACCGATACCGTTGCGCTGATCTCTTAACTTTTGGTCATTTAACATTATTATCGTACTGTCCGACCATTTAGGATCTTCGACCTGAAATCCTCCAATATCACTTTACCTCAGAATTTTAGACAAATCACTTTTTTTGCCAAGACTAGTGAGATATCATCTTAGTAGCCACGTGTGTGGTTATGGTTCGCTCACTCGTTTATTACATCTCCAAGAACAGGAAGCTAGAAATGCCAAAATGTCAAAAGCTTTGATTTGGGGGATGGAATAAAAGATGTTATAGCCATGGGTGTCAAAAATGCCACTAAATAATACTATGATAAATTGTCTAGTCAATTACTATTACTTTCAATACAAATTGTTATAAAGAATAAAAAAAGCCATTAGTAAACCCCTTAATTGTACTACCCTGCTAACACTTTTACCACTGCACGAAATGCATCTTCTACTTTTGCTCTTCTAACTTCTTTCCCCTGATAGTAGCAAAAGCAGCCAAACAAATCATTATATGCAGATCTCCAGTGGGTCCCATTCGGGGCGATTGCAAGAATCAAACGGTTCTTAGTTCTGTTAGTTACTTAGTTTTCTTTTTGTTAGAATTTGAATCAAAATTAAAGTGCATTTTAAAATTATTTAAAATGAATTCACATATCAATGTGTTCTACTCTATGAGTATATTAAATTAAGTTGTTGAAATCTCAAATCCATAGATTAATAAATGAGATATTAACTCCCAAAGATCACCCTTGAAAATGATAAATGATAATAAATACATATGGAAAAAACAAGTCTCACATCGGTTAATAACTAAAATTTTAATGTGTTTATATACAAAAAAATTACGCTTGGGTTTGGACCCCAAAGGGCACCCCACTTTTGTGGAAGGGAGATGACCTAGCTAATGCTTAGTTTGAACCCATATGCGCGCTAACTGGCCTGGCTCATGGGTTTGGATATATAATTTTTTGGACAAAATTTATTTAAATTTTTTATTTAAAATTAAATTAAAATTTTATTTTAGTTCTATTATCAAAACTTGTTGTTTTGAAAAGCGGTATTTGCTGAAAGGCTATCAATCTGAACGGACGTCCCAAAACTACGTTGTTTTGTCTCGTCTTTTCTGCTAAGCCTAAAACTACGTAGTTTTAGTTCTGCTAAGGCTAAAACTACGTCGTTTTATGAGTCCGAATAGACGCGCCCATTCTGCAAAGGATCAAAACTACGTCGTTTTGACCAAAGGATGCCATGCCATGCCTTTTCAGAAACATCTCATGGCTTTTCAAGTGCTAAGTGTCCATCCGAAGTGTCACCAACCTCTCTTATAAATAGATAGGGGCAACCCATGAAAATCACTCATTCACTAGCATTTCTAGTCTTATAAGCATTCTTTATTCATAGTTCATTTATAGAGAGAGATCTAAGCATTATATTTGGTTCGGTGAATATACTGTTTGGAGTGCTACTATAGTATATGTTGTCATTGTATCTTGGGAGACAAGTGTTATCAACTCTAAGCACCACACGGAGGGCATAATTGTCTTAAGGACATAGTATCAAATACTAGCCTTGACAAATTCATTTTGAGATAAGTTAATATATATATAGTTTCCATTCAGTTTACTAACACTTTTTACCATAGGGAAATGGTTTATATAGGATTAGTTTTTACGGAATATGGATTGTGACTAACGTGAGGTGAAAGCCATAAAATAAAATGGTAATGTTAGTCTCTTCTTACCATTTATTTCATGTATTCAGTGGCGAAGTTAGGAATAATTTTTAGTGGAGTCAAAATTATTATTAAGCTATAAATAATTTGGCAGGGGTTCGGGGCAGTGTCCCTGAACCAATTTTTTTAATACTTTTGTACTTTCGAGTCACACACACACACACACACACACACATATATATATATATATATATATATATATATATACATATATATATATATATATATATATATATATATTTATATACTATATTTCAATGACAATATAATAAATAATAATATATGGTATATATACACTATATTGACTCATAATAGACTTTTTTAATTACACCTGTTCATAAGTAATTAATTCATTAATTATTTTTAAAAATAATATAAAATAGATTATTATTTAGTTTAAATGAGTCATATATGGTTAAAATTTGATTGACAAAGTTATAAATTTGAAATTTGACCCCGCATAATAGAAATTTTATAAAATTTTAGTGGGGTTAGTTTATATATAATACTTAAAATTTTTAAAATTACCTTACATTATAAAGCAATTATTTTTTTCAGTGGGGTCAATTAACCCCACAATGTTATATGTAACTTCGCCCCTGGATGTATCAGTATTTAATATTAAATAAATTTCTCATATATAGCAACAATTTTTATCATATTCCTTTTATTGATGTATTAGAGAGATCGCTGCACACACTACATACACAAAAAACTTCAATTTTTTAGATTCCTGATAATCATTTTCCGAGGAAGAAGAATAAGAATAACTCATAGAAATGGACAAGGAAAAGATTAGATAACCGAAAGTGTGAAAGTTGTGGTGTTATGTGGATGATTGTAACTAGTAGTTATTTGTTAGATCAAACAAATTAAAATAAAGCAAGCTTGGTGCTTTACTATGCAACTTGCAGATATGCTGCTGCTCTTTTTGAAAAAGAAATTGGTTAGTTTTTCTCAGTTAATTTGAATTGATTTTTTTTTCCTTCATGTTTGTTGCCTTCATTTATTCTTTTGCTTGATGGGGGTGGGAGAGTATATGCTATATGCAAAGCAGCGTTCTAAAATTCTTTGTCTAGGCCCGCTAAGTCACGTTTAGACTTGATACTCCTTTACCGTCTCGTTTAGATGGGTGTTTAAGCGAAATTATTTCTCTACCGCATCAAGGCTTAAAACTCATATATGAGTTTGTTGTGCCTTACACGATTGTTGTTTTGGTAGGTTTTCATGTAAAACTTCAAATCTTTACATTTATTATATTGTTTTGTAAAGTATATATAAATTTATAAAATATAAAGATAAATAAATAATACAGTCTAGACAATAAGCGGCCCAATATATTGTCACTGTATAGCAATTTTTAGAACATTATTGATGGAAAGTAATGCATACTTCTATTATAAAATATAAAGAAAATGCCAAAATTAATAAAATAACTCTTAAACTGAGATGGTTGTAATGTTAAACAAATTGAGAGATTAGGTAATAGAGCACTAGTACAAAATATCACTTGATTAAATCTATACAATGTAAGAGTTCGTTAAACAAATTGAGATGGTTGTCATGTTAAACAAATTGAGAAATTAGGTAACATACCACTACTAAAAAATACCACTTAATTAGGATGATGATTCAAGAAGGATACCATGAATATGGAGGTCAATAAACTTTCCAAAACACACGACTTAATGACTTTTTCTGTTGAATGAAAAGCTAAAGAAAAAAGTCTTTTTAGTGTTAAAATCTACTCCATAATGCAGAACAATAAATCCAAATTGATATTTTATTCTGCTAAAATTAAAAAAAAAAAACCATGACTCTTATTAGATTGACTAACTAAAAGCAGTACCAACTTCATTCAACTGTCTCACCACAATTGACAAAATTGGCTCTAAAAGATCGAAGAATCTAAAGGGATTAGATCAAAAGATTAATCACACAAATCATATATTAGAAGTATCCGATGTGGGTCTTACTTTGTACTATAATCCTATTAGTTTAATCAATAAGCAGTCCTGCTAAGTATAGGGTCTTCATCTTTCTCAAGAGGATCATTGACAAAGATCTCAGAAAGAAGAAAGATCTTCTAGGAGAAAAGCAAGAGGGATCTCAGCATATGATGCTTCACTTAGTGGAATGAAGACTCAGCTTCAACTAAGGTCTGCAGGTCAAGCATGGTGAACTGGGAAAATTTAACTGATGAATTTCGGGTAATCAATAAATCCGAAAAAAGATCAAAAAGTCAACAGTTAAAAGCTATGGAATTCGGTAATAGATTGATTCTTACTTCAAGTTGAAAAGGGAAGCATATAAGGTACATAAGCTGAAATTTTAGACCCTTCCCAACAGATTTCATTCTTAGTGTTTGTTTGTTGGAGGGCGTTTGGTGTGTTTAGTATGTTTGATTTGTTTGGAAGTTCAAACGCACTCTAAAATCTTGTTTTTCTAGAAACAACTTATTTCAAACACAAATTAGTTATCTTTCAAACGGTTTGGGACTCAGGTGCACGTGTGGTGCGTTTTGTGCATTTGAAAGTCCAAATGAACCAAACTCTACCACAGAAAAAGTTGCAAAAATTTATGGTTTGGATTAGCTGAACAATTTGTAGCATTCACAATGAAGTTGAATGAGTTAATCTCCAGGTAATCTAAGTAAAAGGATTTAACTTTTCAAATAGCCCCAACAGGCATAGTTAGTTCTAAAATTAGACATAAACATAATTCGTGATGATTCACATATGAGATATCACTACATTCCCATATACCCTTCTCATTAACAGCTACATTTAATATCCATATATATCCTGCATCAAACGTACAAGGGCTTCACCTGATGATAGAAGTCACTTATCTTGCTGATGCCATTTTTACAATCTCCCTTCAAACTTGAGATCTCCATGCAAATCCTTTCTGCATTGCGATCTTCATCCCAGAGAAACTGTATAGAAAATATTAAACCGTATGAGGGTGCTAAAATCATCCTCTCTTTTACACCTCAATGTCTATTCTTAATACTCCTAAAACCATCATATTACCAACATACATCACCATGCCCGATTGTGAATTCTTTTCAAGATTATCCTTTTCTTGATCGATAACCTTGAAAACAAACTTGTAACGGGAATGATCTTTGCCATTTTTGAATTTTGAAGTTCCGAGAAAAATGAGATCCAGTTCCCCACAAGTTGAATTTACCAAGTCCTAACTCAAGTGCCAACATAACATATTCACAAAAACACCACAAAAGAACGAAACATAGCTACTCTATTGAACTAACCAAAGATGAGGCGATTCAGAGCCTTTGAGAATTCCATAGCAACATTTCATCCATGAGGATAATGCAGCCCTGATTACATCTGAAAAACCATATCGTGCAGCCCCATGTAAGAGTCATAAGTAGCTGCTCTTTGCAAATTATGACCCTGCACTTTAAGTCCATAGGAACTTAACCCATAAGGAGAAGACGCGAACATATTTCCATTTGTTTGCTTAAAATCCATGGCTGCTGCTACATTGTTTAGCTGGTTCCATTGGAAAGGTGTTCGGCCCATGGCAGCAGAATTTGGATGGTGGGATAGCTTGTTAGGCTGATCCGGTGAAGGAGTTCTTTTGTTGTCTGGCGAAGGAGTTTGGTTGTCGTTGAGATTGACTGTTGTTATATCATGAATGCTTGCTCTCCTCTTATCTTTCCCACCCGAATGCTGCCTGATAAAGTACTTTTGAGCATGGCTAGCAACTTGAGTCGGTGTTCTAGAAATCACATAATTACGGGAGATATTTCTCCAGTCCCCTTTCCCATACTTCTTTAGCCCGAAAAGAAACAACCTGTAATGAATTAATCAAAACTTGTTAAAGATTTAAGTCACTATAAAATTTAACATTTTTTTTGCGGTAATGAAACTGCAAAAGTTAACATATAAACTACATAATCACCCGCTTAGCCAAAAAAATAAATAGATAATAACACAACTTAATTGTTAAGTAGTATGGCAAGAGTACTGCTAGGTAGGTAGACAAAAAATTGTCTACCTAAACTAGACAAAGCTTTAGTTAGTTGTAATGTATGACAATAGTGGATATGTCCCTACCCACCAATCCAGCATCGAAGGCACACCTTTCCATAAAGGTAAGTCCAAGCCCAAGCTTAAGATTGGAGCCAACAACCTTAAGGTTTCTCCTTCAACACCTATATCATTTCTCCCACCTCTTCTTGAATTTGCACATAGCACATTTATGTATGTATTCATTCATTGAAAAGCTAGCTCCCAAATCACTCATAGATATGCTACAATTTCACATTTATGGCACAAAATTTATTAAAAGACCATGAATTTTTTTTAAGGCAAAACTTACTTGTGCTCTTCTTCTGTCCATGGAACACCCTTCTTCCTTTCTTGATCACAAGGCCGATTCGCCAAGGATCTCTTCCCACCAGCACCATAGAAAGGCTTAAATCCATCAAAACCATGACCATTCCCCCACTCTAATGTAAAAGCAGATGCACTATAGCCCGGAATTGGAATCAACCCTGCCTCTATACTACTCACATCATCTTCCAATTCTTTATATTGCCTTACGACATCTGCCTCAGTTTTCCCAGGAACCATGGCGGCCACTTTCTGCCATCGATCGGGGGTGTCTTTATCGAATCTTGCAAGAGCATTCTCAAACAATTTGTTCTCCTCTGGAGTCCATCTAATGCTTTTGCTTTCTTCAAACAACCAGCTTGAGTTCGAAAAACAAGAGGATGGTGACAAAATTTCCATTTCAAAACTCATCAAAATTGATGAAGTTGAATACGGTTAGACTGTAACGCTTTAATGCAAAAGCGAATTGGTTAGTTATCGTAGTAATAATAAAATTTTATGCTTTCAAGAAAAAAGCAAAATTTTAGCAATAATTGGCAATTCCCCATGGGCTAATTGTCTTGAAAGATATCATATTGGTGAAACAGGGGAACAACAGAGCAAAAGAGTCAGAGAGCCAAGAGTAGAAATGTGAAGAGGTGAAGATTTGAAAATGGCAATATCAATGTTATATCAAGGGAGGAATCAGAATACTTTTTCCCTATAGAAACCCAACCCCACTCAGGAATCTAAAAAGAATCCACTTTCCAAAATCAAAGAAAATTTCCCCCATCAAAAAAATTAAAAATGATAACACTATTACAAATTAAGTAAAGTAACAAAAATATCTCTATCCCCAGATAAAACCCTAGAAACCCTCAACAAGATCTGAATTTTGAAACCATTTAACTTTGTTGGATTTAAAATGGGAAAAAGGGTATAAACCATCAGTAGCTACAATATAAAACAGAAAGCTTCTACATTTGAAATTTTGAACTTGAAGAACAGCCTGTAACTCAAAAAAAGAACAAATGTTTTCCTTCAGCGTCAACTTCAACTTCAACTTCAACTTCTTTGATATCCCAATTAGGAAACTAGAGAGAGAGAGTAAATGAAGAAACAGGAGAGTGCAAGGACAACCCAAAAGCGAAAAACGGAAACCCAAGTGAATTTTTTCAAAATAGTGCTGAATTTCGAAGGACTTTGGACTTGTGAAGAAAAACTGAGGAAAGTTTGGCGCTTTCTTTCCTTTTCCTTGATGTGTATGATATGAGTGAGGAAGGAAAAGGAAAGAAGGTAGGAAAATAAAAATAAAAAAATGATGAGAATGGAAAAAGAAAACTAGCAAGTATTTCAAGGAATGAATCTAAAATTTTGCTAATATTTTTGAAGAGAGATTTAGAAATCTACATAGGCAAAAAACGGAGGAGAGATAAAGGATGGGTGAGAGGGGTGAATGGTGGCTGGTTGTGATTGGTGATGATGCTGGGAACTTAAAAAGTTCTTTCAGATTTTCTCTCTCTCCATTATCAAAATAAGGAGAGAAATGAAAAATCATTTAATTCAAAAAAAGAATAAAAAATGTTATTAGTCAAATACATTAATTTTGAATACCAAGTATGAAAGTAATATTTTATTTCATCCAAGTACTATATATTCTTTTGAGTTTATTTTTTAAAAAAATCTATAATAATAAGATAGAACTCAATTTAAATTGATTTGGGTGAAAAATCACAAGAACGGTTCAAATTTATTTTAATTGATTTGGAGGGATCAGATTCATTCTAGAAGTTCACATTTTATCTCATACAAATGATTGATTCATTCTAATTGATTTACAACGTGTCTAAAACACGGACAATTACTAATAATAGCACTATTATTGTATTGAATTGAATAAAATGTTTATAGTTTGAAGTCCACTATCATTGAAAAAGAATGACTGAAATTTAAAATTAACCATGTGTACATCTCTTGATAAATTCACCCCCGAACTATCTTTTTTCCCTAATTTAGATTGAAATTAAATTCACTCTCTCTCTCTCTCAATAAAACTATTTCTTTAAAATGTGTTAAATGCTTAAAAGTCACTTTTTATGTGTTTTTCGTTTAAAAGTTCTCACATAGTCAAATTATTTCACTTTATAAAGAGTTTCTTAAAAATCTTAACTTTAGAACTTAAACGATTTCTAATGAGCAAAAAAAATCTCACAATACCAAAAAATTTGAAACCCTAAATTGCCTAATTCAAATATCTCTCTTTGACCTTTTCTACATGTCAATCGATTATAATTTTTTTCTAGCTTTAGTCTGTTGTTTTTTTGAAGAATTTTCTTATAGAGTTAATAGTAAGGGAAAATTGATTGACATGTATTTAATACATATAAATATTTGCTTGTAGTGATTAATGATGTCGGCACATATTACAAATCAAGAGTAAACTAAATATTTTGATTCGAGTATTGTGTGCGAGACATTTATTAAAATAAAACTATAGTTGACTGATATAACAAAGGTAGAAAATTAGTTATATGAATTAAGCGATCTAGAATTTCAAATCTATTGATATTGAGAGAATTTATTTTGCTAATAAGAAGTCATTTGAGTGAAACAAAACAAGTATTCTTAAATTAAAATTCTTAAGTGATGAATTGTAGTAAAATGGTTTACTATATGAGAAATTTTAGCAAAAAGTACATAAAGAGTGAGTTTGCATAATTAATATATGTTGGGGGAGAGTTTTGCAAAAAGGAAAAAAAAAGTTAAGGGTCAATTGTGCAAAAGAGGCAAGGGGTGTTAATTTTGTATTTTAGTAAAAAAGAATTAACCATTTGTTATTCAAGTATAAATAATACTTACACCATTGATTTGGAGAGGGAAGAATATTCTAATGAACACTTACCTTTCTTTGTTGTTAATCAAATTCAAACAAAAGCTTTGGGAGTATGTCGAATGATAAAATCGAAAAGTAGGATATGTCTTGCTCGCAGCATACTAATTTTTGTCTTAATATATCTCAAATAATATAATATTAAATAACATAAATAATATTTTGTGTTTTTTGATTGGCAAGTGTTTAGTGTGTTTTGTTAGTACAGTGCATGTCTTTAAATTTGATGATGATATATGAAATTAATATATATTTGTAATAAGTAGTTTTTATACAGTCCTTAAAATGAAATTTGTGTAAAAAGACTTAGTTTAGAAATCAAATTTGTTAGGTTGATCAATTTCGTAGAATGAACCTAATGTATAGATCTAAGTTTGAAGTCGATCGTAAAGCAAACAGTTAAAGATCGTAGAACTTACTTATCGTAGTTCTGAATATCGTAGAGCTACAATTGTCGGTACTCCAAGTTTGCAGAATTGCCAAGTCAATCCTCAACGTTCGTAGAGTACAAGCAATGATCGAAGAATCATAGCATAGCTGGAGATCATCAAGCTAAGAATAATCGAAAACTTAGTCTTTCAAGACTAAATAGAGAAACGTAGAGTGCACTGAAGTAAGTGTTGTTTCCCAGATGCACAAAAGAGATCTAAAAGGGGGGTTGAATAGATTCTTTAAAACTTTTTTACTTGTCAATGATGTATTACCAGATAATTCATTAATCACTGTTAACTAAGCACATAAGAAAATTAGTTTTAAATCCCTTTAAAGATATAATGAAATCTTAGTTCTATGGATTTCACTAACATACATATATTTCCATTAATAGACAGTATGTAAATGACATAAGATGTTTTAAGCGATTCAGAGTACAAAAGAACTCTTAGTCCACTCTTCTACTCAACGAGTAGGAAATCCACTAGGATGCAGGGGTCACTTAGACCAAATCACTAAAATCTATTACACTTGTGAATCATAAAGATTTCTTCGAGTCACTTAGTCTCAGTAAATGTCAATAAGTCAGATGACACTTAGTCCAGTTCACTAAGAACTCTTCAAGTAACTTAGACTTGTGATGATGCTCACTTAGACTAGCGAAACACAGTTGTAAAATTGTGGTTTGAGGTGCTACTTAAATTTCATTTTGCTCAACTTCTTAAGACTTAGCAGCAAACTAGTAGTGCTCTTCTCATAGAGTAAGAGTCTTGGAACTTTTGTAGAGGTTCATCTTTTTATTCTTGGAGTTTGTACTTGGATTTGAATCCACGTACTCTTTTATAAGCTTCTAAAAAAGTTCCCGTTGGAAAGTTGCCATTGGTGCATTTAATGCTCCGCTCTTAGATGTTCTCTGATGTCGACTTTCAGGGTGAATATGTCAGTTTGCTTTCGGCTCTAACTGGTCACATCAGACTACAACTTCACCTACCACTTGTGAGAGTTGCCACATCTCCAAGATAGCCATTTAGACACAACCTCTATTTGATCTTCAATTTGAATTAGGATTGATTGATAAACATCTCGAGATCTTCACTCTAGAAGGCTTTATTGTCAGTCTTATGACATACTTGTTAAGCTCTATGAGATTGGCTGATCATAGAATTTCATATAGAACATAGAGTCTGGGCTTGAACTACTCAATGTTTTGTACTTTAAGATTGCTTGCTCTACTAGTAGAGAGACACTCTACGATGTGCTTGTTGGAAATTTTCTATACGCGTTAAACGCAAGTGTACGCGGTCAACAAGTATTACAATGATAAGATCGAATATCGTACCCATAGAGACAATAATTCCAAATTATTCAAACAAGTACCAATTTTATATTAATTCAGCTTTATTAAACTAATGATTAAAAGGTGATTTTTATAAATAACTACTACTTAGACCAAATTATCACTAACTCGAGATTTTAACAAGTTTTAGGAATTAAGCCTAGAACTTCACTTATTATTTCACTTCAGATAATATACTTTCCTTCAGTTTATATCAATTATTCCAGATTATAAATCAAGAACACTAAAGCAGATATAACCATCTCCCAATGCATTACATCCATACTCACTCAAATTCACAGATGATAGAATTGAGCAAGACACCTTAATTAACTAACTCACTATATTCCTATGTGAATTACAATTGAATAAGGTTTAAAATCAAGTTTTTATCATATTATATATGACGCATAGATATCTCTATCTTATACATGAATTATGAATCCCAACTATAGCACAAATCACAAATATATGTCACTATAGCTAGTTTCAATCCCATATGTCATCTCTCGAATTCATATGGGATAACAGATAATTGGTGATCAAGCAATTATATAAGTTATGCACAACACATAGCAAATAACCTGAGAATAATATCCATAAACTAACTGAAAGCAAATTCAATCCTCCGTTACATAATAAGATCCGTCATAGGCTTAAATAAGAATTTAGTTCATCATAAACGAATAAAATTCAACAATTCACAGAGAATTAATCATTCTGAATACAAAGTAAATACGAAGAGAGAAAGAATAGAATATGAAAATCCGTCGTTACTCGTCTCCACGTTCGCTTTGCGTTCGTCGGGTTAAGCTCTACTTCAATCCTCCTCCGCTGTCCAAGTCTCAAGCTAGGGCTCAAAATTATCTAAGTATATATATTATGAGCCTCTGCAGCCATATATATGTTCTAATCACGATCAGCAACTTGCAGCAACCTATCTCACAATCCTATCCAAAATAGGAGTCAAGCCCTTCAATCTGCCGTAAATCCTCCCCGACGCGCTTTTAACTCATGGAGGCGCGCCCCGGCGCACATTCGCTCTCGCGCGGTTTTAGCCTAGCAAATTCGTCGAGGTGCATGCTGCAGAGGACCAGCCCAATTCTCCTTGTAAGCTTCTATTCCATCCGTTCCTTCGCCCACTCAGTCCCTGCACACAAAACCCACACACATTCATGAAAAGAACCTAAAATATACTCAAAGTAGCGATATCCTAGGTTTAAATGATACCGATTCGTAGGTATAAAACCACTTATTAAATACCCCCAAACTTAAGATTTCACTTGTCCTCAAGTGAAAACAATAATAAACTAAAAATAACAAATAATGTATCTATATGTATGCATATGCATGACCTACTCCCTACATGCCTACGAATCTAACAATAGATCAACATATTATTCAACACATGCCTCAAAGATATCATACGATACTCAAACAATACTAAAAATTCAATGTACAGTTCCTCAGTACTCAATCAGTCCATCTAACCCTGTCCTCACTCTTGTTATGCGTGTGTGATTGTTAACTATTCTAATCATCAACAATTCAAAAACATCACATACATACTTCTTAGCGGGAAAATTTCAGTTATATCTCGAATATTCTGCATTCATGATAGAACCAATCAATCATAGTAATTACCGAGTTCGGAGATTTCAGATAGGGCTTATTTTTCTTATTTTTCATTCACGGGTGCGTTTTGCGCTCCATCCCGTGTTCACAACTGACCGTGCAATGTCTGCATCTATTAGGCTTTTCAATGCTACCCTTTTAGCGAACTTTCGACCAACAACTCCGAAACCAGATGGTTTTAGGGTGCTAAGTGTAAAAACACCCCCAAGGGCTTACTTATTCAAGTAACAAAGGCCACAGATACAAACTAGTCCATGTGTTTATTCTCTCTTTTTCCTTATTTTTCCTTTTTCTCTATTTTCTACTTTCTTTCTCTTTTTTCTTTCACCTCACTGACTCCCCTTAACTCAAGTTATTACTTACTTTTAAGCTTTTAATGTCAAAATAGCAGTATCATCAAATTTTAACTAAGATTTCTCCCCCAGAAACAAGTTGTGACCCCTTGAACTGAGTTGATTAGACAGTTAAACTTTTACGTGCTAACCAGTTACACAAGTTTCGGACAGAATCGGACTTTCATCTTGATTAACATCAGAACTCATCATTAATCTTCACGTTTTTTCGAGTTAAAATGCAATACCAATCCTATCATCGGCCGAGCTAAATACATGCCAATCCATTGCTTAAACTCATACAACCTATATGCCTAAATGCAAAGAAAGTATTTTTGTGATTTTTCTTGATTTTCTTCAATTTTTTTTATATACTATATAATTAATGTAGATATAGCTAATAACAATATGCTGTAACGGCCATGAATTTTAAACTCTTTATTTATTAAATATGTGATTTAATTTTAACGAGTAAGTTTTGTGAGTTTATTTAAACCTTATGTGCTGGTGAGAAATTATAAAATGATTAAAGGAAGTCACTAATGAGTTATTTAAATTAGTGGACTGACCTTAAGGATTTAATATCAGAGAATTGATGAGATTATTAATAATTAAATATTCAACTTATTTGAATATAGTGGCATGAAGTGAACATAGTGATTAATTTCAATATTGAGTAATTAATCGATAACGTATGAAATTATTATTGTTGAAAATAATATATTAATGAACAAAGAAGCAATGAATATAATATGTAATTATGTTTACTTGATTTACTGTTATACACAAGCATACGATACTAAACCTCTACTATATGGTAGCTATCTATATTATACATAATGCAATGTGACATATTAATGTGGTGAATATTGCATGTATGGACTATATAGTAAGATGAGATAAATTGAAGGTATGTGACACTATGTGGACATTCATGTATACCCTATTGTCATATAATAAGATCAAGTATTAATTTATAATGATTTTATTGAGTTATTATAATTATATTATAATGATCATAATAATGAGTAATAATAATACCCAATTGCTTTATATTCGGTATTAAGAAAAATGTGCATGGATTATATGTTGTGTACCTATTCATTATTAATTGCTATTTGAGATAACATAGTATCACCCATTTAAATATATATGAAATGGATACATGTAGCTTAAGAATATACTATGTGTATATATATCATATAACCTATGTATATACTATGTGTATATATACTATATTAGCTAAGTGTAGTTAATATAAACCTAAGTGTGGGCATATATTATACACACCTTGCAATTATTGAGTAAGTGATTGTCCCATAATAAGAGCCTATTTCCTCTTATTTCTTCCCACGTGAAGAAGCAAGAAGCTAGCTACTCTATCTCTTTCTCTCAAATTCAACAAACATAGCCATAATCATGAGATGGGGAGTGGGATTCATGAGTAGAATCACCAACTCCTCACCAACTATTTGATAACCATTAGATAATTGATTCTTCCATTGTTTTGAAATGCTAGGCAAAGTCATGAACCGTGTCTTGAATTGGCTATATAATGAGGCTCTCTTCCTCTCATTTTCTTTTGTTGTGATATTGGTAAGTAGAACAAGTATACTGAGTTCTATTGAGTTGAGAGAGAGATTTCTTTAGCAGCCCAGTTCATATAGTAGAGGTATACTCCCATTCTTGTTCTTCAAATTCTGTAAAATGCTAAGTTCTTAAATCTTTGACTAAGCATGAATTGTATGATAAGTGATTGGGAAATGCTTAGTAGTAAGTATATTAGTTTACAAGTATTATAGAATTGTTTTATATTGTGACTGGAATGAATTTCGTATGAGTTTCTGAGATGGGTTAGCAGAACTGCCGAAAACAGCCTATTCTTGAATTGGCCGGACACCGGCGCAGCTGCGCCGGGTTTATACCTGGTGCCTGCGCAGCTGCGCAGGTTCCTGTTTTTGTTTTCTGCTTCTGTTAAGCTGCTGTGATATACTAATATGTGATGTACCATTGAAACAAGCTTGTGAACATGATTTAAATGTAGATATTAGTACAATGACATGATATAAGTATGTATTCGTTGATGCTACACGTATATGCCATAACCATATGTTTTAAAAAGGGAAACTTGTAATTTCAAAAGTAAACCTTGTCATGGATGTATCACGTGAACATTCTGATTTTGTAAACACAATAGTGTGGTTTATATTGTCATGAAATACGAGTCTAAAGTGTGTTCACACACTAGCATACATGATTGCAAGATTCGGACGATTTCGAAATGAGAAACTTAAGACTTTTGAAAACAAACTTGACCAAGACTTAATGTCTTTTAGATTCTGACCATTTGAGAATGTATATGTGGTTTATATATGAGTTCTAAGACATACGAGTTATGAGCACAAGGCACTTAACAATGTATTATGATACCTTGTTGGCTTAGTGTGACTTTCAATGAGAAAACTTAGAATGTGAAAGCTAACAACATTGATTACCATGTGGATTACGTATTGATTATACAAGCATATACATTAGAGTTCGTTATGCCTATAAGCATATTAACATGGACCTCGTTTGGTTAAAGCATGGATTTCACATATGCACGTATTCATAGGAAATTAATTTCTAAGGCATGAAATCGATGGATTAAAGTATACATGTATAGTATACGCATGAGCATGCATGTTATGTATTGTTTAGCCTTGTTATGTGATAATATGACCTTAGTAACCGATCTTGAAGCATGAACATGTATTAGTTAAAGTATGTGAATTAACGGCATGAAAACATGACTTTGAATTGAATATAGAAAGAGCATGCTAGTTTCGAATAAGAAATTATAACTTGATGAGCATGTGTATTGGTTTAATGTTAGTAGTTGCATGCTAGAGTTGCGCCGGGACACTTTCAGGCCCGAACAATTTGCTTAAATCTGATTTTAACAGTTAGCATATTATGATACTATAAATGGTATGTTTGATATTGAACGTGATTTTATGTGATAGACTTATACGATAAGTAGATTATTATAAGAATAGACTTATATTGGTTTACACATGCTAATTGAAAGACCGACTTGTTAATGTTAGGTTGTTTCAACGAGTTTAATTAAAGCTAAAACTTATTTGTAGCTGAGCAAACAGGCAAGTTTCCTAACTTCATTTAATTATTATATTGAATGCAAGTATTCTAAATTCTTGCACTACCTTATTCAATGAATCGTGTAAGCAAGTCTCCGAACTTCACTCTTTGGTTGTGCAAGTTCTTTAATTCTTATTGTGCAAGTTCCTATCCTTCTCATATTGTATTGAGCAGGTTACTATCGTATTGACAATTAATTATTTAAAGCTTGAACTTTATTTCCAAGCATGCTATTAGTTGGTTTAATTACTTTACAATTATTCCACATCGATATTATTGTTATTCACACTTGGTGCACTAGAGTTCGTACAGTCTTGGACTTGTACATCATTTAAAGTTCTACAATTCTTGAACTGTGTTAGTTAGAGTCTGAACCCTTGCTCGGTCAGACAATTGTATAAAATTTTATAAAAGCTATCCAAACCAATTGATGGTAAGGATTCTTAGACTGAAAGAACACCCCTTATATATATAGGGGAGTACCCCAGGTATCTAGTATAAAGATACAAACAGCAGAGTTGAATGTTATGCATATACATGGCGTACGCGAGGCTGATCCCCTCAAGTACTTATTCTGTAGCCAGTAACCAAAGGGTCGATCAGCTATTGGTTCCGTTGGAGTTTTATAGTTCAAAAGTCTACTTGACTATCAGTTATTCTAAAAGTAATTATTATTCTGCTTCCGATATTCATATTGTTGAATTCATTGTCAGATATATTCTTTTCATCATGATATATCCTTTATTGTTGTATTTAAACTTGCTGAGCAAACTTGTTGCTCATTCTTGCTATATCATGACTTATATTGCAGTTAAGCCCGAGACTTCAGGGAAGGACAAGGGTAAAGGGAAGATGTAGGATTAGTTTGCAAGGAGCAGACTTTATCTTTATGTTTAATTAATTATTATTATGTAATATGAACCCTAATGACTATTCTAGGGTATGTTTGTATGTTTGTATTTAAGGTTATCGAATCTTGGGACTAGTAACACCTTTTGAATGAACGACGTACATTTATTATATTCCGCACTTTAGTTATCGTATGTTGTTTAGAGGTGGATGTTTAGTATTGTTTCGTGATGACCGGACTGGGGTCAGAGGACCCAAATTCGGGGGTGTCACTTATGCTCTATTCTAAAATGCAATTTACTAACATAATGACTATTCTACCCCTAAACTTAAATAATTCAATGTCCTCATTGGATAAAACAACAAAAGTTCGAGGACTGCCCTGAGCGATCAAGTGTCATGCTCGATCGGTGGATCCTCGGTAGGTGGGTCATCAACTGGGTCCTCCACAGGCTGTGGGGGAAGAAAAGCTGGTAGAGGCTGCGGGACTGGGAACTGGAATTCTTCACTGGTGGTATTGAGTCGGGCAAAGGCAGCTGCCAGCGACTCGTTGAATTCATTCTGCGTGGCAAACATGTGGTATTGCCTAGCTGCTAACCCTTGGAACCGCTCATCGACATATTATTGCATATTTTGGAACTAGGAGCTGAAAGTATACTTTGTTCGGGATAAGGTTGCAATCCTGGCTTGGTCATCTTCTTGCTCGTCTTCCTCAACAAAATCTTCATCCTGTGCATCTGCCTCTTCATCATCCTCATCATCGGGAAATATATATCCAAGGCCACGTGGGTGTGACTGCCCCTTTTTCTAGCTTTCATACCTCTGAATCAAATTAGGATCTAGGCATAGTAGAGGCTGCTGGACAGGCTCCGTGGAACTCCATTGTACCCCTACCCGGGTATATAGTGCACATATCAATGATGGGTGAGGGAGGCCGCCCTGGACTGATCCACTAAGATTGCAACGAATATTGTGGTGAATGAGACGGCCCACGTCAATCGATCGGTCCTTAGAGATGGTATATAGTAGAATTGACCTTTCCTTCGTGACATCGCTCGTGTGTGTGGAAGGTAGCAGTTTGGCACACAAGAATGCATACCATATCTTCCCATATAAACTTAGATGACCTTTCTGAAAGTGAGATCCGTTTGACGACCATGTGGCGTCTGGCTTGCACAATTCAGTTAAAATTTGATCATAGTCTGCTCCGCTTTCCTTTAGGGCCAAATAGGAACACGTTATCTGTGGCAGATTGTAGTAGTTGTTGATCTCCTGCACAGTAAATGGGACCATTTTACCTCTCATAAATATGGAGAACGGTGATTTGTCGGGAGAATTGGCATAAAATTCTTTGACCACCGCCACTACGGCGGCATCCAGATGTGCCACAAGCGTTTCCCATCTCCTCTCACGAATCTGATTAAATATTTGCCCATTGAACTCATCGGGAGCCAAATCACGCTTCGGCACCAACGGTTTATTAGCGAGGTACTCGAATCGGTCCGCCGCCTCCTCGGTCAAGAATTTTCATCTATCGAATTGACGCGAGGCGGTGGACGAACCTTCCCCATGTTGTCTTTTATGTTATCTGGAAGTCATTGTGTCGCCGGTGTGCCTTTAACTTGCAGTAGGATGAAGGAGTTTTTGTTGAGCCCTTTTGTCGAACACTTGGTAGGCACACTGTTAAAATTGATGTATCTTACCCCCAAACTTGACTTGTTATGCCCAATTGATGAATTCTTCAGAGCCTAGTGTAGAAACCTGACAAATATCAAACGATTATTCCAAAATCAACGTTACCTGGTAATGCTTGAGATGAATTCGGATGGTAGTCTTGTGTAGTGAAGAATCCCCTTTTTCTTTTTGATTTTGGTTGAAGTAGGAACCCTAAATGGTGAATTAGGAGTGGATTTGATGATGGAATTCAGGAGGTGAGTTTGAGGGTGAATCGATTTTAGATTATGGATGTATATGGTTGCTATTGTGTAGGCCTCTTTGGTTTCGGATGGGAGAAGATGGTATAGTTGTGTTAGGTGTGTGATTTCTAAACTACTGAAGTTGGTTTTTAAAAATGAAAAATCAAGATGCGTGCCGAGGCAAAAAATTTTGGTCGTGGAAGTGCGTCGGGGCGAATTTGGCCAGAGAGGTTCACGCCGAGGCGAGCGTTTTTCTTCACAAATCTTCGCTGGGGCGCATTTTGGCAAAGGGGTATGCGCCGGGGCGAATATTTGTGCCTTGGAAATGCGCCGGGGTGCGGTCTATTTTTCTGCAGCTTTTTGGTTCTTTATTTGGCAGTTCATTTTGTGTCTCCTTTTATCTCATTCTCCTTTCGGCTTTCATCCTACAATCAAAACACACGCATCATTAGTATCGATGTTACCTTAATTCATTAGACACCATTCCCATGCTAAAACGTGTCCTAGTTTACTACTAATGTAATTAATTAAACTAAAAATACACACAACGTTCAAAATTTAAAATAAACATATGATTGGGTTGCCTCCCATCAAGCGCTTGATTTAGAGTCTTTCAGCATGACTACTCCCTGGTTTAAACTGGCTCGGTTAGGTCGACCGCGCTCGCTTGGCGATCGATGTCACCTCCCCAATAGTGCTTGAGGCGTTGGCTGTTTACTTTGAATGTTTCTGTCGGATCCCGACCATATAGCTCAACGGCGCCGTGTGGAAATACTGTCTTGATGGTAAAAGGGCCTGACCACCTGGATTTTAGTTTTCCAGGAAGCAATTTCAACCGAGAGTTAAATAGTAGTACTGACTGGCCCTGATCAAACTTTATGTCCATTATCTTTTGATCGTGCCATTTCTTGACCTTCTCTTTGTATAACTTTGAATTCTCGTAAGCTTGCAGGCGAAATTCATCTAACTCATTAATTTGTAGCAATATTCTCTCCCCTACTGCTGATAAGTCAAAGTTCAGTTTTTTGATGGCCCAATACGCCTTATGCTCGAGTTCCACCGAAAGGTGACACGCCTTCCTGTTAATCAACTGATATGGAGACATGCCAATTGGGGTCTTATAAGCTGTCCGATATGCTCAAAGAGCGTCGTCTAGTTTCAATGACCAATCTTTTCGATTTGGGTTGACGACCTTTTCCAAGATGCGCTTCACCTCTCGGTTAGATACTTCAGCTTGGCCACTCGTCTGAGGGTGATAGGCTGTGGCGATTCGATGGTTGACCCCATATTTCGTCAAAAGAGTGGTGAAATACTTTTTTCAGAAGTGGCTCCCTTCATCACTGATGATTGCCTTTGGGGTGCCAAAACGGGTGAAGATATTCTTTTGCAAGAATTTCAAAACCACCTTCGCATCATTTGTCGGTAGTGCATTGCCTCCGCCCATTTCGAGACATAGTCTACTGCCAATAGAATGTACAAATTACTGAACGAAGACGGAAATGGTCATATGAAGTCGATTCCCCATACATCAAAAACCTCAACTTCTAGGATCATGTTGAGTGGCATCTCATTTCACTTAGAAATATTCCCCACTTACTGACACCTATCACAGTTTTTCATGCACTGATGTGCGTCTTTGAATAGTGTGGGCCAGTAGAATCCTGCCTGTAGAACTTTTGCGGCCGTTCTTTCACTCCTGTAGTGTCCACCATATAATGAGGCATGACATGCCTGTAATATGCTCTCTACTTCACCTTTCAGCATACATCGCCGAATCATGCTGTCGGCACACTGTTGGAACAAATACGGTTCATCCCATATATACCACTTCACGTCATGTAAGAATTTCTTCTTTTGTTGGCGTGTCAAATTTGGTGGGAGAATATTACTTACCAAGTAATTCGCAAAATCCGCATACCATGGGAATTCACCATGGATCAAAAATAACTACTCATCAGGAAAGGACTCGTTGATTACTACCATATCTATTTCGTCCGGATTCGGATTTTCTAGCCGCGAAAGATGGTCAGCTACCTGATTTTCTGTCCCTTCCAATCTTTAATCTCTAAATCAAACTCTTGTAGGAGCAAAACCCAACGAATAAGTCTTGGCTTTGCGTTCTTCTTTTCAACTAGATACCGGATGGCCGAGTGATCTGTGTAAACCACCACCTTTGTCCCCACCAAGTACGATCGAAATTTATCAAAGGCGTACACAACCGCAAGTAACTCCTTTTCGGTGGTTGTGTAGTTCAACTGTGCATCAGTCAGTGTCTTGCTCGCATAATAGATGGCGTGAAAGACCTTCTCTCGGCGTTGTCCAAGCACTGCTCCTACTGCATAGTCACTGGCATCACACATGAGCTCGAACGGCATTGTCCAATCTGCTGTGGTTAGCTTCTTCTTCAATTGCTTAAATGCCGCTAGACAGTCTTCATCAAATTTAAATGGTACATCCTTTTCCAAGAGACTGCATAGTGGCTTTGTGAATTTTTAGAAGTATTTAATAAATCGGCGGTAGAATCCAGCATGACCAAGAAAACTCCGGATCCCCTTGACTGAAGTTGGCGGTGGCAAATTCTCTATTATTTCCAATTTAGCTCTATCAACTTTCAACCCCTTTCTAGAAACTTTATGCCTAAGAATTATCCCCTCTTGAACCATAAAATGGCATTTTTCCCAGTTGAGCACCAGATTCGTCTCAACACATCTTTTCAGCACCAGGACTAGATTTTCGAGACACTTATTAAATGATTCCCCAAATACTAAAAAATCATCCATAAATACCTCAACACTGCGCTCCACCATATCTGAGAAGATTGGCATCATGCATCGCTGAAAGGTCGTCAGTGCGTTACATAGTCCGAATGACATCCTTCTAAAGGTAAAGGTGACATACGGGCATGTGAATGTTATTTTCTCTTGATCCTCTGGTGCAATGATGATCTGATTGTAGCCTGAATACCCATCCAGCAAGCAATAGTACTTATGTCCAGCTAGTCTGTCCAACATCTGATCAATGAAAGACAAGAGGAAATGATCCTTTCTAGTTTCCTTATTCAGCTTTCTGTAATCCATGCAGAACCTCCAGACGGTCACTGTCCTTGTTGGTATCAGTTCGTTGTTCTCATTCTTTACTACTGTCATACCACCTTTGTTCGGGACACATTGGACCGGGCTCACCCATGCACTGTCTGAAATGGGGTAGATAATTCCAGCATCTAGCGCTTTCAAAATCTCCTTCTTCACTACCTCTTTCATTATTGGGTTGAGCCTCCTTTGGTGTTCCACTGTTGGCTTGCCATCTTCCTCCATCAGAATCTTGTGCATACAGAATGACGGCTGATTCCTTTGATGTCGGCGATTGTCCATCCAATAGCAGACTTGTATTCCCTCAGAACTCTTAACAACTTACTTTCCTGCAGTTCGTTAAGTGTAGATGCAATAATAACAGGTAAAGTAGATGAATTACCCAAATACACATACCTGAGGTGATTGGGTAAGGGTTTAAGTTCTAGTGCCGGTGGTTCCTCTAGCGATGGTTTCATTTTTGTTGCTGAAGTTCCTGATGCTTCCAGTGGCTCAAACGGTATCTTGAAACTGTTCACTCTAGGATGTGCCTCTAACAACTGCAGTTATTCCAATAACTCTGGCTCATCTCCATCACAGCCTCCCATTAATGTTGCTTCTAACGGGTCGGTAAGTAGTATCCGTTGTTGTTCATCCCCCACCATTTTGTTAATAATATCCATCCGGAAACACTCCTCATCCTCTTTTGGGAAGTTCATGGCTTTAAACACGTTGAAGGTCACCTCTTAGTCTTGAACCCACATGGTTAACTCTCCTTTTTGCACATCAATGAGAGTCCTGCCAGTAGCCAAGAATGGTTGCCCATGGATTATTGGAATATCCTTATCCTCTTTATAATCTAATATGATGAAGTCCGCAGGGAAGATGAACTTGTCTAATTTTACCAAAACATCTTCCACAATCCCCCGTGGATATGTTACTAATCTGTCTGCCAGCTGTAGAGAAATATTTGTTGGTTTAGGTGCCGATAAACCTAACTGAGTATACACTGAAAGTGGCATGAGGTTTATACTGGCACCTAAATCACATAGACACTTGTTGAAGGCCAAACTCCCTATTTTGCATGGGATGGTGAAACTACCAAGATCTTTCAACTTTGGTGGAATCTTCTTTTGCAATATCGCACTACATTCCTCCGTTAGTACCACAGTCTCGAAGTCCTCTAATTTCTTTTTCTTTGATAGAATATCCTTTATGAACTTGGCATAACTCGACATCTGCTCTAATGCCTTTGCGAAATGGATGTTGATGTGTAGCTTTTTGAACACTTCCAGAAACTTGGTGAATTGTTTCTCCAATTTTTGTTTTCGGATCCGTTGTTGAAATGGTGGTGGTGGGTAGACTATTGGTGTAACCACTTGTTCTTTTTTCGCAGATTTTTCTCCTGCTTTCCCTTCCACTGTCTGTTCCGCACGTGTCTGCACTTGCTCATTAGTCGTTGGTTTCTTTGAATAGTGCTAGGCTAACTATTTCCCACTTCGAAGTGTAACAGCTTGACATTGCTCATAACCTCCCCTCGGGTTCTTTTCTGTGTCACTTGGCAAGGTTCCTTAGGGTCGATTATTTAACACACTCGCAATCTGTCCAATTCGAGTTTTTAGATTTTTAATCGCAGCCGCCTGAGTTTTCATCACCGCTTCATTTCCTGTTATGTAGTATGCCACTATCTCCTCCAAATCTATCTTTTTCTCTTGATGTGGAGCTGTCTGTTGATTTTGATTTTGAAAACCAGGAGGGTATGATGATCTTGGAGCTGCCTACTGATTCTGATTTTAGTTGTTGCTCCACTCAAAGTTCGGATTGCTCCTTGCACTACTAGAAAATCGACCTATAGCGACGGTCGCCGACCCTCGCTATAGGCTAAAAGACCGTCGCTATAGGCTATAGCGACGGTCGCTGACCCTTGCCTTTGCTGCCGTCGCTAAAACCTATAGCGACAGTCTTACATATCTATACCGATGGTCGGACCGTAGCTAAAAAGCAACCCAAATATTCGTTTTGAAGGTTTTTACCGATGGCCAATGCATATCAATAGTGACGGTCGGGACCGTCACTATATGATGGAGCTATAGCGACGGTCGCCGACCCTCGCTATAGCCTTTTTAGATTTAAATTTTTTTTTAAATAGTGCTGCAAATATTTATTGAACAAACATAATACAATATAAAATAAAACATAAAAAATATAGATGAATTATGATACACTAAATTTCAGTATATTTGTGCATACAGAGTAGATGAGGACCAAAAAAAGAAAACATAAATACAACAAAAAAATGATAAGTAATTACAGTGTTTATAAAACCAAATAACCAAGAAACTTTTTCTTTTTGTAGGTTTCACTTCAATGCAAACACCTCTTTCCCTTTATTTTTACTCATGCAGAGGGATCATCCTAAAATTGCAAAACATTCCAAAAGAAAAATGTAAGCCAAAAAATAACATAAAAAGAATCAGAGTTTTAGGTGGAAAAAATGCATTAAATTGATGGATGGTTTACCTTACTGCATTGTCGCGTTTGGTTATTCTGTCTTGTAATTTCCTTGTGTGTGAATTTTCAATGGCAGCTACAGAAATGGGAATCCTGTCCAACCGCCCCAAGCATACTACATGTTACTTCCCGCAACTTACCTGCCGCCGTACACAATAGAATATAATTTATTAGTCGGTCGGTCGGTCAGCCATGAATAAAAAGTATTAATGACAATCTCAAACAACTAACTAAGCAATACCTATATATATATACACAACTATGATAAATTTTCAGTTTCACGAAGTAATATATAGACTTCTAAAGGAAAATATAAAAAAAAGAACATTGCATAAACCAATAGGAATAATTTATATCTCATATTAAGGAATGAAAAGAAAATCTGTAAGCACCATCAGATTTCTACACGAGATATACATACAGTTCTTTCATCTTTTAGACCAAGAAAGATAGACAGAAATCAACAAAAATAAGAAAAGAGAAGAAAGACGATGAAGACTGATTTCATGTTTGGGAAGTATGGCACCGACTGACATAAGTATTTAAAAACACAGTAGAAAAATTATGCAAAAGAATATAAGATTCAGCAGTCAAAGACATAACAAACCATGGGGATATATGCGATACAAGTGTTGAGAACATCTAATTTCCCTTCTCACCGACACTAAATCACACCAATTGTTGAATGCTAAAGTTCAACTACGCATGCAATGAAAGTCCAGCCCATCATCTCTTGCTTAGTAAACCAAACCAGTCAAAAGAAGAATACTAAAAGACTTGATTGAAATAAGCTACCTAACACGCATAAAATCATAATTTTCCATAACATGAAACAAAATTCATGATTTGACGAGACTTGATTGGATCATTCTATATAAAATAAAGATATAAGCCAGCCAATATGTTTATTACATAAATTAACACAAAAGCAAAAGGCGTGAGTGGTATGCACTAAGCAGAACCAATATCAATCAACATCCAGCTACAACTCATTGCTAGCATCACCGACACATAATTCACTGGGAATATTTGATTTACGCGCACAAAAAATCACCGGGAACAGACCATTTTCGAGTAAAAAAATCAGTGGAACTCAACACAACATTTTGTAAAAACTCAACAAAAATTCAAGTAGACAATTATACCAATCAAGTAAATTATCACATCCACATATATAGTTGCCTAATATATATCCATAAACAATCTACCAACTTTAATTGAACACCAAAAGATAACATTTTTTTATATATAAAAAAAAACAAGGTTACAAAAACAAACCTCTCCTTGGCTTGGCAGCAACCTTAGCCACAGAAAACAAACCTCTCCTTCGCTGCATTATTCAGATTCAGCATATTTGCTCTCCAAACCCTCAGAATTTTGCTTTTCTAACTGCAACAAGGCCTGGAGACCACAACATGGATATAAAATTTATCAAAAATAAGAATTTCACCAGATAATGTGGTAAGTTAATTTTAGCACATATTTATTGCAGATATATGGTAAATCAACCACCCACCAGCATGGAAATAATAGTAGGTGTGTCACCTTATTCCTCACCTCTAGTAAGTAATGTTGCTCAAAACCAAATAAACAAAAAATATAAAAAGAAATATTATAAATAACAGGGCAAAAAAACTTCACAAAATGTCCAACTTCCCATAAATATGCAAGGAAGGACTTCCTTTCCCTTCAACATCATTCCTGTATTGAAACTCTATATGCATATAACATCCATAAGCTAGGAAAGCAAAGCCACTTTTACAAAAAGTGTGCACTATCAGACTTGTTTGGATCTTCTTTTTGCGAGTCATTGTTTTAATAAAAAAATCTTTGGGGCACTCACCTAGACGAGATCAAGAAAATTGGGATATGATACAATATTTTTGTAATCCAAGAACTATAGTACTTGAAATGGGGACACTAGAAAATGAAAGATCAATTGAGTTTTGGAATGTTTAAACTTCAATCGAATGAATACCCCACTCCACTTGAAGTATCATTAGAAGGATGTATGATAACATATCTTATGAGTATCAATTTTGCTAACTACTACCAAACCTTGTATGAACTACAGACGAGATTTCTATCCTTCCTGGTGAAGCAGAACGCAGGAAACCACAAAAACCCTCTTGAAAGAGTAACATTTATCGGAAACATATGCTACACCTCACATATGAATTACTCATTCTCATGAGTAATATTCATATTAACATGTACTAGTGTTGGAGAATAGTACCTGAAACATGATTCCTATAAAAGCCCAAAACTTGAATATGTGGCAAGGAACAACAATGCATAGCTGCAGAATATCAACAAATGTATTCATATGTCTTTTACTATCGGATATCATATAGAACAAATTTTTTAGAGCTAGAGCAACACAATACAACTCCAAAGTGCAGCATGTTCTTTGGCTTTAAGAATTGCTCTATGACAATATCATACCGCTTTTACTACACATAAAAGAGATTGAAAGATTGGACTATACCTCATGAAATATGGCAGATATGAGGAAGACAATTACAACAGCAACTCCCTGTATCAGCAGGTAACAACGGATGAACACAATTTCATAAACCCCAAACGGGGAACAAAACCAAGCTACTAAAAAAGAAAGAAGAGGAAATTCCAATAAACCCTGCTTGAAATCTGAAAGGGAAGGTCAATTACCTTAGGAATACCATTTCTTAAGCATGGGAAATATATATGACGGACCATCCATTTATGAACAGGATGCAATTAGGAACAATTCTGGTCAAACCAAAAGACAGATATCGTAATATATAAATATGCTAAATCGTTCATTCGACCGATTTCCATCTTTATCAAATCTATAAAGCTTTGATTTACTGCACAAAAATTCAAAAACAATTAGAAAAGAAAACCCTAAATTTTGCTCTAATAGATCGATTAGCAAATAATAAGGTTGAGAGAAAGTGTAGATCGAGGATTGTCTTCATCTTCTTCAGCAGTAGTGACGGTGACCGCTTCTGGCCTTACAATCGGAGCGACTTGTGCTCTGGTTTATTCATCTTTGTCGGCTATGATTTCTTCCTCTTCTCTGTGCTTTGGATCGTTGTTGGGCATTTAGGGGTTGGGTATGAGAGATTTAGGGCTGGATATAAGAGATTTAGGGGAGTTGAGAGAAATTGACTTTTTTTTTTTGGGGGGGGGGGGGGGAAATTAGTATACTGATAGCTTTAGCTTTGGAGCCTGAAAATAATACAAGGAGTAAATTCGCTTTAGAGCGAAATTCCCATTAGCTACGGCCAAATAAAAGGCCTCAGTATAGGGCCTTTTTTTTATATCTATAGCATGGGTCAAGCGGCGACCCTTGCAATAGAGCTGTGTTTTCACTCTATACCGACGGTTAACCCAAGACCGTCGCTATTAATACCCTATAGCGACGGTTCCGTGCCGATCGTTGCTATAGCTCGTCGCTATAGGTTAAATTTCTAGTAGTGTTGCCCCCTGATTGTATACATTCTGATATGTTGGATGGCCTGTTATAGCTACCCACATACTGAACTGAAGCTAGGTTGATCGCACACTATTCTGTCGGATGCTCACCTGCACAAAGTTCACATATAAATGCTACTTGCTGCACGTTTCTCGTAGACATGGCATCTATCTTCTTCGATAACGCTGCTAGTTGTGCAGATATAGCTGTCATAGTATCCACCTCCAAAATTCCTGCCGCTTTGGGTTGAGTCATTCTCTCAGTCGGCCACTGATAGTTGTTTGTAGCCATTGTTTCTATCAAGTCCCATGCCTCCTCAAATTTCTTTGCTAGAAAAGCTCCATTTGAGGCTGCATCGATGCTGGTCCGTATATGACTCCCTAACCCGTTGTAGAATGTGTTTATTTGCATCCAATGCGGTAGTCCATGATGAAGGCATTTTCTCAACAGCTCTTTGTACCTCTCCAATGCTTCATATAATGGCTTTCCTTGTAGCTGTGTAAATAAAGATATCTCCGTTCTCATTTTATGTGTCTTTGAAGGCGGGAAGAACTTAGCCAAAAATTTCTACGCCAAATCGTTCCATGTGGTGATTGACCCCGGTGGTAGAGAATGGAGCCAACCCTTTGCCTTATCTCTGAGTGTGAACGGAAACAGCCTTAAGCTGATAGCATCATCTGAAACTCCGTTGCACTTGAAGGTATCACAGATTTCTATAAAACTGACTATGTGCTCATTTGGGTCGTCATTCGAAAGACCCTCAAATTGGCAATTGTTCTGCACCATTTGAATCGTTCCAGGCTTGATCCCAAAGTTGTTAGTATTAATTGTCGGCCTGGTGATGCTTGACTGAATTTCTGAAATTCGCGGCGTAGCATAATTCCGCAGTGCTTTCTCTTCCGGTTCAACCATATTTTCATTAGGTGTTTCAAGTTCTTCTCGAGTTTTCTGTATCCACTTACTTAACTGCTGAAATTGCTTGTCGATGTCGTCCTCGTAAGGCAACAACTCTGGCTTCTGTGATCGAGTTCGCATACACTACTCGAGCGTACCTGAAATAACCAAACAAACAAAAATAAGAATAAATAAATATATATATGTTTAACTAAAACTGATCTAATTAAACTAATATTTTAAGTAATAAACGCAATTACTGTCCCTTGCAACGACGCCAAAAACTTGTTGGGTATTTTCTAAACGCGTTACACGCAAGTGTACGTGGTTAACAAGTATTACAATGATAAGATCGAATATCGTACCCATAGAGACAATAATTCCAAATTATTCAAACAAGTACCAATTTTATATTAATTCAGCTTTATTAAACTAATGATTAAAAGGTGATTTTTATAAATAACTACTACTTAGACCAAATTAATACTAACTCGAGATTTTAACAAGTTTTAGAGAATTAAGCCTACAACTTCACTTATTATTTCACTTCAGATAATATACTTTCCTTCAGTTTATATCAATTATTCCAGATTATAAATCAAGAACCATCTCCCAATGCATTACATCCATACTCACTAAAATCCACATATGATAGAATTGAGTAAGACACCTTAATTAACTAACTCACTATACCCCTATGTGAATTACAATTAAATAAGGTTTAAAATCAAGTTTTTATCAGATTACATATGACGCATAGATATCTCTATCTTATACATGAATTATGAATCCCAACTACAGCAGAAATCACAAACATATGTCACTATGGCTAGTTCCAATCCCATATGTCATCTTTTGAATTTATATGGGATAACAGATAATTGGTGATCAAGCAATTATATAAGTTATGCATAACACATAGCAAATAACCTGGGAATAATATCCATAAACTAACTGAAAGCAAATTCAATCCTCCGTTACATAATAAGATCCGTCATAGGATTAAATAAGAATTTAGTTCATCATAAACGAATAAAATCCAACAATCCACAGAGTATTAATCATTCTGAATACAAAGTAAATATGAAGAGAGAAAAAGTAGAATATAAAAATCTGTCGTTACTCGTCTCCACGTTAGCTTTGCGTTCGTCGGGTTAAGCTCCGCTTCAATCCTCCTCCGCTGTCCAAGTCTCAAGCTAGGGCTCAAAATTATCTAAGTATATGTATTGTGAGCCTCTGCAGCCATATATATATGTTCTAATCACAATCAGCAACTTGCAGCAACCAATCTCACAATCCTATCTGAAATAGCAGTCAAGCCCTTCAATCTGCTGTAAATTCGCCTCGGCGCGCTTTTAACTCTTGGAGGCGTGCCCCGGCATACATTTGCTCTGGCGCGGTTTTAGCCTAGAAAATTCGCCGCGGTGCATGCTGTAGAGGACCAGCCTAATTCTCCTTGTAAGCTTCTATTCCATCCGTTCCTTCGCCTACTCATTCCCCGCACACAAAACCCACACACATGCATGAAAAGAACCTAAAATATATTCAAAATAACGATATCGTAGGTTTAAATGATACCGATTCATAGGTATGAAACCTACTTATCAGTGCTCTTTTCGATACTTGATCAAACTCTACGATCTTTCTCTACTATATGATCTTAGAGCAAACTCTACGATCTTTGCTTTACTTTACTATCATTGAGTGAACTCTACGTTCTTTCTACAGACTCTGCGATCTTTACTTAACTCTACGAACTCTTAGCAGACTGCGATTTTCCATTGAATGTTCTATGAACTGAAGGCTAACTCTACGAATTTCAAAACTGTGACACCCCCAAATTTGGGTACTTTAATTCCATAGATTTGGTGCTCACTATCCAACTTTAACACATCTAACTTCCAGTAGACACTCAAAAATTCATTTTCTTGTTACTAACCATGCAAGAGGGTAAAAGCTTCTTTTTCCACTCCGGAGACAGCTCTGGAAGATTACAACATCTACTCCGGAGGACTACAACATCAAACCACGGAGACAGCCCCGTGGGACATCAAATCAAACCCCAGAGACAACCCCGAGGGAAAATAATATAACAGTTTCAGCCCCGAAGATATTTTTGAGGGAAGACAACCGTTGTAACCCCGGAGGCAACCCAAGGAGGGAAAAGATGTCATTTTACTAAACACAATATAGACAACCATCATCCGGCTGAGGATAGGCTCACAAAGAACCACCACAATAATCCTGAGTGAAAACTACGCAAGACAGCTCAACGGACTACTTGCGAAAACCTGGAGATGCTATTCTGGTCATAGTCCCATCTTCCTGAATTCAGAAAAAGGCAAGCCCAATGTCATTACGTAGCCCTTTGAAAGAGATTTCTGTAATGTTATGGTACATCTCCCAACTATTCCCGAATTGAAAGGAGCAAGCTTCCCAGCGCACAGCAAGGCGAATGGCTAGCTGACATCTATCTAGAGATGATTTTCCCCTTTTTGCCTATCTTTCATAACTTAGAATTGGGCAAATAATATACCATCTGGAAGCTATCGTAAATATCTTTTTGGAATGATATGGCACATCTTCTAACTCCTGCCGGATTGAGAGTTATGGCCATTCCAGCGCGCATCATGAAAACCTGACCTTCTTAGACAAAAATCGACAAATGAGGCCCGCTTTAGGGGTGCCACAGGTCTACCTGCGACTGTAAGACCCCAACTTTTATGAATAAAGATTTAATTTTCTCTAAATATTATTTTAAATAGTAGGGTATTGATTTGATAAATATGATAAGTTATGGGTGATATGTGCAAATTTTACAAAGTAATCAAGTGGTCATAAAATATTCGTTTGGTCGGGAAATATTCTTTTTGTCAAAGAATATTCGTATGACGGTGCAGTCATTGGTGGACCCCACAACGGAATAAATGTCGGATATAGAAAGCGACATAAATAACCTTTTTATAAAAATAACGGTAAAACTGTTACCGTTAAATTGTTGAAATACCCGGTGATAAAAATACAGTAATACGCGTGGTTGCACAGTAGCACACGGTATTGCATAGTATTTCAAATTATTGGTTCTTATGTAAGAAGTCACTCATTCAATAATTGTTACAGTAATTACTGTTCAATATTTTATATTATTGATTCAATAATTGCTACATTGATAATTGCATAATATTTTATATTATTGATTCAATAATTGCATAATATTTTATATTATTGATTCAATAATTGTCACAATAACGGCTGCACAGTATTTCATATTATTAAATTAATAATTCATACTATTTGAATAATATTATTAGATAGCATTATTGACAATATTTAAAAAATTCTATCGAGAAAAGGGGTTAGGTTATATAATTGCGCACTAATGAGGAGAAATCTTTATCGGAAAGCCTCCTCCTTCCTATAAACGACCTGGTTGTCAATATTGTGATTCTATAATATTAATTATGAATAATAATTGATGAATAAAATAAAAATTATTGATAAATATGATAAGTAAATATTTGTCCAATTTTGATATAAATGGAGGAATTTTTAGCATGAGACATTTGTTGAAAGTTGACATTTTATCTTCTCCGATAAAATATTTATTCAAATATATTATTATAATATGACATTATAATAGTATAATGTGATAATATAATAGTATAATTTTATAATTTAAATGGTAACATTATTATAATAAATTCATGGTATAAAAATAAAATGAGGTGGAGGAGAGCAAAATTGAATTGGAATTCTTTTTAATAATGATAAATATTTATATATATATATATATATATATATGTGTGTGTGTGTGTGTGTGTGTGTATATATATATATATATATATATATATATATATATAAGAATGTGGGCAACTTGAATGGTCATTATTGGAGTGCTGGAAATTTTCAAGTGTGGTGTGCTGAGAAGCCACTGTGGGCAGGTTTGTCAATCTTGGTGTTCTGGCATTTTCCTATAAATAGGGTGCTTAGTTAGAAATAAAAATTATACCAGAATAAGAAAATTTTCTCTCTATAATATTGAACGTATTTCTTGCGAGTATAATGATAGTTTGAGTGTGGATAACAGTGCAAGATTTTTTCAATATAATATCCGATATTTCAGTCAGATCTAGTATTCTACTAATGTAAAGGATATTATTTTTCTCGTAAATGATGTTATTTCCTTTCAATATTCATAAAGATTATTATTTTTTTTCATATTCCATATTATGAAAGTGATAATATTTCATTTCATATTCCTAAATTAAATTTACTACGGTAAGTATTGCTTCTATAATTCATGATATGTTAAGAATATCCTTGAGTTTTGTGCTTCATCTAATATCATTTCACTGGAATATTGGTCTGAACTTTCTTGTGAATTTTTTTATCTTTTCATGTCGGGGTACTATTCATTCGGGTATTATTCATAAAGTACTATTCACGAGATACTATTCATGAAAAAATATATATATTTATTTTTTTCTGTCCAAATTATCTTTGATTGGATCCATGTTTTGATCTTCATTTTGAACTCTGGATAAATTCTCTAATATTTGTCCTTTATCTCACTTGATTCGTTCTTTATATCATTTTACATCATCCTCAGTCCTATATTATGGTGAAAGTTATCTTTGGCCTGTAGTGCAAAGATGAGCTGTTAATTTATGAATATCTTTGGCTCGTAGTGCAAAGATGAGCTGTTGATTTATGAATATCTTTGGCCCATAGTGCAAAGATGAGCTGTTGACTTATGAATATCTTTGGTCTGTAGTGCAAAGATGGACAGATGTTTGACATGATCATAACCACTGGTGATACAAACAAATATCCTTGGCCCGTAGTGTATGGATAATTCGTTGATTGAAAATATTATTAATTGGTGTTATAGGGATAAAATATTGATGATGAACTTTTATATCATAGAAGATAGTAGACATCACTCTCTACTTAACTCTTCTAATGAATTGTTATTTTTGCTACAGTTGTTGATCTAAAACTTGTTGTCCATCATATTTTATCTGGTTTATTGAAGACTAACGATAATTTATTCTTCATTATCTTAGTCATAATATTCTTTACTGGGCTAGTTGAGCTCACCCTTTTCTTCCATTGTTCTCTTTAGGAAATGAGAATATCGCGGGGACTAGTCGGGGAATGGAGTGATGGTCCGAGTTAGAGCTATAGAAGTCTTCACTATTTTATAAAATAGTATGATAATAATTATAATGAGGACTTATTTGAGTGTTTATATTTTCGTATTATATACGATTTGTATTGAAGCTCACAGCTTGTGTGGTCGTATTTTGCACGACCGTTTGTTATAAGAAGATTTGTATTCGGATTCTGTACCATGTATTTGGCAACTCAGAATGGGTTGTGTGAACCTATTTTGGGGGCGTCATAGTTGGTATCAGAGCTTAGGGATATGATCTCTGGCAGAGATATGGGAATAGAACTAAGAGGGGAGAGATAAGTAAAACCTTCGCTAGTGTGTCCTACCTAAGCTTATTTATTATTGGTATGTCGGAATATAGGGATAATATATGACATGTCAATTTCTTTAATTAACCCTTGTTTTGTGGCAGTATTTAAGAATAACAGCTGAAAATCAAAGTATTGGGACATTTGAGACCATTGAGGCACCGCTAATCACCAACCAGGATAATGTACAACAGGAAGGAATAATCCTCCTGTAAACAACACCACCGATCAAACGATTAACGATGGGATGTTTAGAAGCTTTTTGCAGTTCATGCAAAACCAGACGAGGGAGACTCGTGTTCAAAATACAGGTAGAAATAATGGTAATTCGCGGCTTGTCACTGCTAAGCAATTCAAAGAGTTGGGACCACTAGAGTTTTTGGGAAAGCCAGATTCAATCAAGGCAGAAACTTGGGTTAAGCAAATCACCAAGATATTTGATGTCTTCGGATGCACAGAGGAGAAAAAGGTTCCATTCGCCACCTTTATGTTCTATGGAGAGGCAGATTACTGGTGGGAATCTGTGAAGCGTACTCAGCTTTTCGCGCTCAAGATGTCTTGGGAAGAGTTCCAGAAATTGTTCAACGACAAATACTTTCCTGAAAGTATTCGTCGTATGAAGGAGATAGAATTCATTAAAGTAGAACATAACAATATGACTGTGTCCCAATATGAGGCCAAGTTTGCGGAGTTATCCCGGTTTGCATCTCATTTGGTGGATAATGAGGATTGAATGACACGGATGTTTCTGAGAGGTTTGAAACCTAAAATTTTACAATACCTCATTTCTCACAAACTTTCTTTATATTCAGATGTTGTGAACAGGGCTCAATTATTAGAACGAGATAATGAGTCTGTTCAACCAAGAGATAACAACCAGGGTCGTACTGGTTGCAACAGTCATCGGAATAATGATAATCAGCGTGGAGGAAATTATTATGCCAGAAGCGGTAACCACTCTGGTGGTAAGCATGGCCATGATAATAGAAGAAGTGAGTCGGGGGGAGATTTCAAAAAGAGAAGGTACAACAATGACAACGTGAAGACGTCGGCACCACCATCAACAACCGTTTCTAGGGGAGGAGAACGACCACCGATTGTATGTTATAAATGTGGACAAGAGAGACACATCAGTCCAAACTGCACACAGCAATCCAGGGGTGCTATAACTATGAAAAGGAAGGTCACATAGCTCGAGTGTGTCCTGTAGCGAAACCAAGTCCAGCGGGGATGGTGACACCAAAGGCTATCCCAGACAAGTCAAAATCGGTGGTCCAAGAAAGAGCTTTTGTTGTGACTATCCAAAAAGCGAGGAACCCGAACGAAGTTATCACGGGTAAGCTAATCATAAACTCTTGCGAAGTATATACCTTATTAGATACCGGTTCTACCCATTCTTTTATTTCACCTGCTTGTGCTCAACGTTTGAACTTGACCCCTGACAAATTAGACTTTGACTTATCTGTTGAAACTCCGTTGGTTTCGTTACATCCATAGTTTACAAATCTTGTTTGATTCAAATTGGCACCCTCACATTACCTGTTGATCTTATCTCTTTGAAAATACTTGCATTTGATGTGATTTTAGGAATTGACTGGTTAACCACTTATCATGCCAAAATTGATTGTTTTCATAAGGTTCTTAGTTTTCATATTCCTAACCAACCTGTTGTGTGAATTCAAATAATCAAACCACTAAAATCAATTAATTTCATTTCAAGTCATAAAGATATTTGTTTATTGAAAAATGGATGTCAAGCTTTCTTAGCCCATGTCACTGATTTAAACCAGAATACGTCAGATTTGAATGATATTTCTGTTGTCAATAAGTTTCCTGATGTATTTCCCTAAGAACTTCATGGTCTACCCTCAGAACGTGAAGTTGAATTCTTTATTGACCATGAACCCGGTACAAAACCCATTTCTAAAATCCCATATCGAATGGCTCCTATTGAACTTCAGGAGTTAAAGGTCCAACTACAGGAGTTGTTAGACATTGATTTCATTCGTCCTAGTACATCTCCTTGGGGTGCTCCTGTTTTATTAGTAAAGAAGAAAGACGGGAGTATGCAACTTTGTATTGACTATCGGGAATTGAACTATGTCACCATCAAGAATAGGTATCCGTTACCTCACATTGATGACCTGTTCGACCAGTTGCAAGGTGTGCAATTCTTCTCAAAGATCGATCTTCGTTCTGGATATCATCAATTAAAGATTAAAACTGATGACATTTCAAAGACTGCCTTCAGAACTCGATACGAGCATTATGAATTCTTAGTCATGTATTTTGGATTGACTAATGCTCCTGTGGCCTTCATGGATATGATGAACCGTGTATTCAAGGAATATTTGGATCATTTTGTGGTCGTTTTTATTGATGACATCCTCATTTACTCCAAAAGCCGTGAAGATCATGAACAACACTTGAGGTTGATACTTCAAAAGCTTCGTGAAAACAAACTATACGCCAAGTTGAAGAAATGTGAGTTCTGGCTTGAGAAAGTAGCATTCCTTCGGCGCGTGGTATCGAAACATGGAATATCGGTTGACCCAGCGAAGATTGAAGCAATACAAAGTTGGGAATAACCTAAGTCAGTAATCGAAGTACGTAGCTTTCTGGGCTTAGCTGGTTATTATCGGAGATTCGTGGAATGATTTTCTTGAATCGCTACTCCATTAATGCAGCTGACTCGAAAAGATACAAAATTCGGATGGAACGAGGTATGTGAGAAGAGCTTCCAAGAGCTCAAGAGGAGACTCATTTCAGCACCTGTTTTGACAATACCGTCTGGTTTAGATGGATTTGTTATCTACAGCGATGCTTCAGGCAAAGGGTTAGGATGTGTTCTCATGCAACATGGGAAAGTCATAGCCTATGCCTCACGACAACTCAAAGAATATGAGAGGAATTATCCTACTCATGATCTAGAGTTGGCAGTAGTCATTTTCGCGTTGAAGATCTGGAGACACTACCTGTATGGGGAGAAAGTGGAGATCTATATGGATAATAAGAGATTTAAATATTTCTTCACTCAAAAGGAACTCAACATGCTGCAATGACGTTGGCTTGAGCTGTTGAAAGATTACGACCATACTATCCAATATCATCCTGAAAAAGTGATCGTGGTAGCGAACGCGTTGAGTAGAAGATCATATGCGGGAATGAGTGCGATGATGTCAACACAAAGGCCCATTTTGTATGACTTACAAAGGATGGAGATAGAGTTAAAGACTCCAGGGACCCACGTGAAGATGGCAAATATATGCGTAGAACCAGCTTTAATTGATAAAGTTAAAGCTGCTCAAGCTACAGACTCGGAGCAGATGAATATGAAGAAGAAGGTGTAAGAAGGTGCTATTCCAGAAGCAAGAATCAATGAAGAAGGAATACTTCGAGTCAACTCCAGACTTTGTGTTCCTAACGATTCCGATTTGAAGTATAAAATCATGATGGAGGCGCATAACACACCGTTTGCAATCCAATCTGGGAGTACTAAAATGTATCGTGATCTTCGACATACATTTTGGTGGAGCAATATGAAGAGAGAAATAACGGAGTTTATCTCAAGGTGTCTAACTTGTCAAAGTGTCAAAGCGGAGCATCAAGTGCCAAAGAGACCATTGCAACCACTTGAGATTCCAAAATGGAAGTGGGAACACATCAACATGGATTTCGTTACGGGTCTTCCTAAGGTTTCTCAAGGCATAGATGCAATTTGGGTTATTGTCGATAGATTAACCAAGTCTTCTCATTTCCTGCCGATACGAGAGACTTATTCACTTGAACGTCTTGCTCGTATGCACATAAATGAGATTGTGAGATTGCATGGCATGCCAGTATCCATAGTTTCAGATCGAGACCCAAGATTCACTTCACGATTTTGGGTCAGTTTGCAGAAAGCTATGGGCACCGATTTACGATTCAGTTCTGAATATCATCCTCAAACAGACGGGCAATCGGAAAGGATTATTCAAACTCTTGAAGATCTATTGAGACTCTGTGTTCTAGACTTCAAAGGAAGTTGGGATAAGTATTTACCATTGGTACAATTCTCCTACAATAACAGTTATCAGGCAAGTATAGGCATGGTTCCATTCGAGGCATTGAATGGATGAAAGTGTCGATCTTTAGTATGCTGGGACGAGGTGGGTGAAGCAACATTGTTAGGACCGGAGTTAGTACGTATGACTACGAAAAAGATTCAAATAATCCGACAACGTATACAAACAACACAAGATCGATAAAAAAGTTATACGGATCTTCATCGAAGGGACGTGGAATTTAATGTCGAAGATCATGTATTATTACGTGTTGCTCCATGGAAAGGAGTTACGAGATTCAAAAAGAGAGAAAAGCTCAACCCACGATTTATTGGTCCATTTGAGATCCTTGACTGAGTAGAAACTGTGGCCTATAGACTCGCTTTACCTCCAAGCATGTCTCGTGTTCATAACTTTTTTTCACATATCCATGCTTCGTAGATATGTGAAAGACCCAAACCACATTATTGAGTTAGAACCAGATGAGTTAGCCAAAGATTTAACGTAAGAGGAGGTACCTGTCAAGATCTTGGATAAAAAGGAACATGTCCTGCGCTCAAAGATTATACCTCAAGTTAAAGTTTTGTGGAGGAACCAAGATATCGAGGAAATGACCTAGGAGTTAGAATAGAAAATGAAAGTGAGGTATCTTCACCTTTTCAAAATACCAGGTACGTACATCAATTTCGATGACGAAATTTTATAAGGAGGGGAGGTTGTAAGACCCCAACTTTTATGAATAAAGATTTAATTTCCTCTACATATTATTTTAAATAGTAGGGTGTTGATTTGATAAATGTGATAAGTTATGGGTGATATGTGCAAATTTTACAAAGTAATCAAGTGGTCATAAAATATTCGTTTGGTCGGGAAATATTCTTTTTGTCGGAGAATATTCGTACGATGGCGCAGTCATTGGTGGACCCCACAACGGAATAACTGTCAGATATAGAAAGCGACAGAAATAACCTTTTTAAAAAAATAACGGTAAAACTGTTACTGTTAAACTGTTGAAATACCCAGTGATAAAAATACAATAATACGCGTGGTTGCATAGTAACACACGGTATTACACAGTGTTTTGAATTATTGGTTCTTACGTAAGAAATCACTCATTCAATAATTGTTATAGTAATTACTATTCAATATTTTATATTATTGATTTAATAATTGCTACATTGATAATCGCATAATATTTTATATTATTAATTTAATAATTGCATAATATTTTATATTATTGATTCAATAATTGTCACAATAACCGCTGCACAGTATTTCACATTACTAAATCAATAATTCATATTATTTGAATAATATTATTAGATAGCATTATTGACAATGTCTAGAAAGTTCTGTCGAGAAAAGGGGTTAAGTTATATAATTGCGCGCCAATGAGGAGAAATCCTTATCGGAAAGCCCCCTCTTTCCTAGGAACGACCTGGTTGTCAATATTGTGATTCTATAATATTAATTATGAATAATAATTGATGAATAAAATAAAAATTATTGATAAATATGATAAGTAAATATTTGTCCAATTTTGATATAAATGGAGGAATTTTAACATGAGACATTTGTTGAAGGTTGACATTTTATCTTCTCTGATAAAATATTTATTCAAATATATTATTATAATATTACATTATAATATTATAATGTGATAATATAATAGTATAATTTTATAATTTAAATGATAACATTATTATAATAAATTCATGATATAAAAATAAAATGAGGTGGAGGGGAGCAAAATTGAATTGGAATTCTTTTTAATAATGATAAATATTTTAATATATATATATATATATATATATATATATATATATATATGTGGGCAACTTGAATGGTCATTATTGGAGTGCTGGAAATTTTCAAGTGTGGTGTGCTGAGATGCCACCGTGGGCAGGTTTGTCAATCCTAGTGTTCTGGCACTTTTCTATAAATAGGGTGCTTAGTTAGAAATAAAAATTACACCAGAATCAGAAAATTTTCTCTCTATAATATTGAGCATATTTCTTATGAGTATAAGGATAGTTTGAGTGTGGATAACAGTGCAAGATTTTCTCAACATAATATTCGATATCCCAGTCAGATCTAGTATTCTACTAAGGTAAAGTATATTATTTTTCTCGTAAATGATATTATTTCCTTTCAATATTCATAAAGACTATTATTTTCTTTCATATTCCATATTATGAAAGTGATAATATTTCATTTTATATTCCTAAATTTAAACTTACTACAGTAAGTATTGCTTCTATAATTCCTGAAATGATCAGAAATTCCTTGAGTTTTGCGCTTCATCTAATATCATTTCGCTTGAATATTGGTCTGAACTTTCTTATAATTTTTTTTATCTTTTCATGTAAGGGTACTATTCATTCGGATACTATTCATGAAGTACTATTCACAAAAAAAAATATTTATTTTTTTTGTCCAAATTATCATTGATTGGATCCATATTTTGATCTTCATTTTGAACTCTGGATAAATTCTCTAATATTTGTCCTTTATCTCACTGGATTCGTTCTTTATATCATTTTTTATCATCTTTAGTCCTATATTGTGGTGAAAGTTATCTTTGACCTGTAGTGCAAAGATGAGTTGTTGATTTATAAATATCTTTAGCCCGTAATGCAAAGATGAGTTGTTGATTTATGAATATCTTTGGCTTGTAGTGCAAAGATGGACAGGTGTTTGACATGATCATAACCACTGGTGATACAAATAAATATCCCTGGCCCATAGTGTGACGAACGAGATTTTTGTAATGTAATTTGAATATTTATTGAATTAAATGAATATTTTTTGATGATTTAATTATTGAGTTAAATAATTAATTGAGAAATTTATGGTAGATTAATTTAATTATATGTGTTACATTGATTAAATTAATGTGAATTTTTTTTTATATTCAATGATGCACTTAACTGAGCTTATTTAATTTAATAAATTAATTAATAAGCATAATGTGTTCTAATTAATTTAATAATTAATTAGAGATTTATGATTTGACATAATTAATAAATAAAAATTTTAATTATGTGACTATGTGATTTAATGTGGATTTATGCTATTTAATTTAATTGATTTAAATAATATTATTTGATTAAACTGGGTGTGATATTAATTAACTATATAATAAGAGCTTTATTAAAATAAATGGAAAGGGAGAATAAGAGAGCTAGCAAACATGGCCCTAAGGGGAGTTGCACCAGTTAACCCATTACGGATTAACTGACGCCACTCACCCATTACTCACCCACTATACTTATTATACGTACTACACTATACATATACCGTATACATCAGATTTATATTTCATATTACAAAAAAAGAAAGGAGAGAATTTCAGAGAGAAACTTAGAGAGAAATACACAGAGAGAATTGAGAGATTGAGAAATAGAATCCATATCGTCTTCACAGAGTTTGCAAGGGGTAATTTTTTTTGTCCCAATTTTATTTTACGTACTATGTTTCCTTCATTAACATATATTCTGAGTTCTCTGTGTATGGGAAGAATTTGCAATTGTAGATTGTATGCTCATATATGTGTTATTGTATGATTATAACATGTTTTATATTTGGTATGAATGGTTTAAAATAGTTGAATTCATGAAATTAGGCCTTAATTGGGTCTACGAAAAGTTACAGAGTTTTCCATTTACGTGCTTTAAAAATTCTCTATGAATGGAAAAATTGATATTTGTTCATTATATGGATATATGTGTTCATATGTGTTTATAACATATTATATGTCATATATGCATAACTTTAGTGATCAAACCATCGAATTTTGTTATATTTGGGTTTTCAAAATTACAGAGTATAGAAATTCTATATGTGGCCCATATGGCCCTTACGTACAATTTTTATGCCATGAATAGATGGTTTAACTTTAAATTGACGATTTAATATAATTATACACATTTAAACAAACAAAATAGAAGTTAAACTAACGGATTCGGTGTTATAACGAATCCGTAACTTTGAATTTCTTTTTTTTCTTTCAAAACTTTATAAAGTATGAAAAACAGTAAAATTATATGATTGATTCAAATAATTGTATATTTTAACTCATTAAAATAGTGCTAAAAAGGTTGGGTAATGATTATATGTGTATTATAGTGTCTGGGTATGCTTAAATTCATGTGTGAATAAATCAATTGGATGTTTTGGTCAAGTTCTATTTTTCTCGCGAACCTCAGAATCTGGAACTGGCATGTCGCACCGCAGCGCCAGCTCCAGACCATAAGGTCCGCGCCGCAGCGCCAAGGATAGCTTGTATGGTGGCGCCGCAGCGCCACTATGTAGTTTGTCCAGAAATGAGAAATTTAATTATTTTAGTCCAGGGAATGTAATAGTAACCTAATCTAATGAACATAAAAATGTGTTAGACATATAATGGAATGTTAAAATAGATTCTTAACATGTCAATGAGGTACTTACATGTTTAATTGAACTGTTGAACGCATAGTTAGCTAGTCGTTCGTGAAATTTAATATTTTGTGAAGACAAGTGTTGTGATATGATTAGTATAATCATAATCAGAGTTTAGACAAAAGAGAATGAACTTGTGATGCTAGTTACGTTATTGATTAATGTGTATTGTGAATGTATTGATATGTAGGACTTAATAAAGAACGTGAATTATAAATTGTAGCTTGTGCAAGAGGCAAGTTTCCTATCCTTAAACTTGTTTAATATTTTGCAAGTTTCCTAAACTCAAACTTTACTTTTACATTGAGCAAGTATCCTATCTCTAACTTATTGTTATTAAGCAAGTTTCTTAACATTCTAAGTTATTCATTTATCAAGTCTTAGACTTGTGTTCTATATCGAGCGAGCTCTTGTTTTTAATTGTTCAAGTTCAAATGTTTCATATTTGATGCTATAACTCTTTTAAGCATGATTCAGCTATACAATACTTATTCGATTGTATTGTCTTGAGATTTACCATTCAAGTTGAATATCGATGTTATTGTTGAACTTATAGGACTAGTGAACCCTTATTTATTCGACTAGTCCATAGTTGATGTACGTTCTAAATTCTAGAATACTTATTGAGCTTATCCAAACTAAACTTCCTTTGGTGCGGACTCTGATGTCAAAACTGAGATGAACAACCCTGTAAAGGGGATTATTTAAGCTTTAGCGTTGAGATATTGTGCACAGTATGGTACTAAGGGCTGATCCCTCTAAGAACTAGAAGTAGAGTCCATAGTCTTATGACTGTTAAAGTTTTAAAGTTAAACACTTTACAACCTAAGACATAGTTCAAGGTCTGATGACCCTCAGATGTTCTTTTGATTCCTGCTATTTATCCTCGAGTCAAAAGTTGAGTTTCTTTATTCAGATGTCTTTGATTCACTCGCATGTTATTATATTGTTGTCATATTATTGTACTTGTGGGCAATCGTGCTCACTCTTGCGTAATAATAACATTGTAGTTAAGAACGAAAGGTCCGACGAGCCTTCTACTAGCAAAGGCAAGGGCAAGGTCAACAATTGATGAAGACTTGTTGTTTATTTTATATGTTTATGTTTCAGCTCTATGTTAAAGTTGTGTAAGACTATTTATTTGTTATGTTCCGCACAGATGTTTAAGGTTAGTATTATTTGGGATTGATGTATTTATTTTCAAATGTTGTAACCCCATAAGGGGAGGATTATTTCTATTTATTTCATAGATTGCATTTATTATGGGTAGATAGATAGATGATATTTGTATAGTGAACACCAAGTCCCATGGAAATTGAAGTACCCGGATTTGGGGGTGTCACAGGTTGGTATCAAAGCTGTAGGTTATGAACTTTAGGTGGGAAAAAACCTTAGGATAGTAGCCTTTTTAGAGATCGAGAACATAGTAATGATAACTCTTATCGAGTTCTAAGAAAGATAATAACTTATCTTATATGCTATGTGCTTATACTTATATACTTGAGTACCGATTAGCATCATGTAATTACTAAAACTTAAAAATTTTATTTGTCAGGATGACAGATGCTGGAGAACCTAGTCAGTCCAGGGACCTTGTACCCCTAGAGGCTAGAGAAGAGGAGCCTCGAGATATCTATGTAGTCTGGGAGCAGTTAGTCCGACAAGAGCCATCACCCTTGATCACAGTCATTGGTCAGGAGTATGTGCTGGTGTTTGATTTAGAGGACTCTGGGGAAGACCCTGAGGAGATTGAAGTTCAGGCTGAGGCAGCTGAAGAGGAGGAGGAAGACCCTGAAGAGTTTCTACCGAGCTCTATCAGTGCCGAGATGTATGACGAGCTGTATGACCGTAACATAGAGTTACGTGATTCTGTTCAGGAGCTGAGGGAGCGGTCGGTTACTTAACAGTCTACCATCGAGCTGAGGGATGGAGAGGTTGAGGCTCTTCACACACGTTTGGGAAATGTAGAGTGGGATTTGGCTCACGAGAAGGGCCAAACCGAGCAGAAGTCAAAGGAAATGGAGGAATTGAAGAATGAACTGAAAGAGAAATCAGCAAGCTGGCCATAGCAGAGGAGGCCTGGGTAAGGGAATCACGACGAGCAGATCTCGCAGAAGATAACTGTCGGGCGAAGAAGGCCAAGCTTGAGGAGACGTACTCTACACTTCAGTATGCAATTAATGAGGCCCAGGATCGGGTTATGAGGTACCCAATTCAGTTTGAAGGACTACCGTCATACATGCTAGATCGCAGGACGATGTCCCGAATTATGGAAGAAGAGCGTGGCAAAGCTGTTCGTCGCCTTAATGGGCAGTGATAGGAACATTTGATTTTGTGAAACCTATCTGGTAGTTAATAATGTAAATTCTAATGTGTTTATAAACAGAGGAATATTTTATGTTTTAAATCCTGTAGATTCTTTATCTAGGGATAGTTGATGTAAATAGCAGTGATGCTATCGTATTATGTTAAAACTTTTGATTTAGTAATATATCAGAGTTTATTTGAGATAATGTGTTGACTGATTGTGTCTAAATATTTAAGTTAAGCCTTAAATATTTAAAAAATTGAATAAAGTTCTAATAAGCGTATATCTTAATAGAAATATGCCGCCAAGGAGAAGACCAAACCGTTGACCGGCCCAGGAAGGGTCAACTAACAACGACAACGACGCCAATGCTAACCCCGTTCAGCAGTTGGCGAACTTACTTGCTGGAGCGCTTAACAACCAACCTCAAGCTCCACCGAACACAACGTTCAAGGACTTCAAGGTGGTGGGACCGCCAGAGTTTAAAGGCACCATGAACCCGATAGAAGCTCAAACCTGGGTCATAGAGATGGAAAAAGTTTTCGACGTCGCAAGAGTCAGAGAAGACCAGAAAACCGCCTATGCAATGTTCATGCTGAAATTCGAGGCCAGCTATTGGTGGTAAGTGAATAAGGTCCGGGGAGGTGAAGGTGTGATTACCTGGGAGAGGTTCAAAGAGATGTTCTTCGAGATGTACTTTCTGACCAGCTCGCAGAATCAAATGGGGGTCCAGTTCCTGGAGCTGAAATAGGGGAATATGTCAGTACCAGAATATTCGGCAAAATTCAATGAGTTGGCTAGGTTTGCTACATATCAAGTGCACACCTATCAGAGGAAGGCAAGGAGGTTTGAGCAGGGCCTGAAGCCCTGGTTATATAGCAAGGTGTCAATGTTCTAATTGAACACTTTTGCTGGGGTGTTGGAGAAGGCCATGCTCGCTGAAGGCAGGAGTGACGCTATTATAAAGTACAAGCAGGACCAAAAAAAGAAAAAGAGTGAAGGTGAAGGAGTTAACAAGGCTAGTGGTAGCAACATAGGGGGAAGTAACAATCAGAAGAGGAGGTGGACCGACAACTCATCAACTGGAAATCAGCAAGGAGGTCAGAAAAAGAGGATCGAAGCTTGTCCGACCTGCGAGAAAGCTCACCTGGGAATCTGTATGAAGGGAAAATGAGTATGCTACAATTGTGGTCAGGAAGGCCACATAGCACCTAACTGCCCTAACCCAAAGAAGGGCACTTGCTTCACTTGCGACTCAAAGGACCATCTGGCAAGGGACTGTCCCAAGAAGGGATCTGGAGGAGCAGGATCAGGAGGGAACAAGGGAAACAACGGTGGAAGTGCTCTAACTATCACGGGACCAACCGCAACCAACCGACCAATCGCCAGGACCTTTGACATGATCGTGCAGGATGCTGTACAGTCTCGCGATGTGGTGTCAGGTATCATTCCGATCAATAAAGTTAATGCTTATGTACTATTTGATTCGGGTGCTACTTGTTCATTTATATCCGATGACTTTGCTAAGAACTTAGAACTTCCAATGGACGAGTTAGAATACCCCATGAACATAGAGATTGTGAATAGAGAAATGATCCCTGTTAAGTACGTACACAAGAACTGTAGGGTGGATATTAATGGTAACATTATGAACGTAGATCTTATCCCGATTAGACTTGGGGAATTCGATGATATTCTGGGAATGGATTGGCTAGTCAATTATGGGGCTGTAATTGATTGCCAGAGGAAGTGTATCAACCTTATGACCCTGTCAAAGGTTTTGTTTTATGGTAGCAAATCACCTAGATAAGTGAGTTGTCTGACGATGATGCAGGCCAGAAACTTGTTAAGACAAGGCTGTGTAGGATATTTAGCCTACATAGTCGATAGTCGTAAAGAAAACCCGAAAGTGGAAGATATACCAGTAATGAGGGACTTCATTGACGTATTTCTGGATGATCTGCCAGGACTTCCACCAGACAGAGAGGTTGAGTTTGTGATTGATTTGGCTGCAGGGACGTCCCCAATATCAAAGGCACCATACCGGATGGCTCCGGTAGAGATGAAGGAGTTAATGGTACAACTGCAAGAGTTACTGGACAAGAAGTACATCCAACCGAGCGTATCACCGTGGGGAGCGCCAGTGTTGTTTGTGAAAAAGAAGGACGGGACGATGCTGCTTTGCATCGACTATAGAGAATTGAATAAGGTCACAATTAAGAATAGATATCCATTACCGAGGATCGACGATCTGTTTGACCAATTAAAGGGTGCAAGGTACTTTTCAAAGATAGACTTGAGGAGTGGCTATCATTAGCTAAAGGTGAGGCCAGAGAATGTTTCTAAGACAGCATTTAGGACTCGATATGGTCACTACGAATTTCTGGTAATGTTATTTGGTCTAACGAATGCTCCTGCAGTATTCATGGGCTTAATGAATGGAGTGTTCAAGCTGTTTTTGGACAAATTCATGGTGGTCTTTATCAACGGCATTTTGGTATACTCGAAGACCAAGGAAGAACATGTAGAACATCTGAAGTTAACATTAGAGACGTTGAGAAGAGAGAAGTTATACGCCAAATTTTCAAAATGTGAATTCTGGATTGAAAGAGTGCAATTTCTTGGACATGTGATTGACAAGGATGGAATTTCGGTAGATCCCTCTAAAGTAGAAGCTATGATGAATTGGGATCAGCCAAAAACACCGTTGGAAGTGAAGAGTTTTCTTGGATTAACGGGCTATTATAGAAGATTCATTCAGGACTTTTCCAAGATCGCAACTCCGCTGACGAATTTGACTAGGAAATCGGTGAAATTTATTTGGACGGAGAAGTGTGAGGAAAGCTTCCAAGAGCTTAAGAAGAGGTTGAGTTCAGCACCTGTGTTATCTCTTCCGGACGACACAGGAAATTTTATGGTTTATAGTAACATGTCACATAAAGGACTTGGCTGTGTGCTTATGCAAAACGACAAGGTCATTGCATATGCGTCACGACAATTGAAAGACTATGAGAAGGGGTATCCGACCCATGACTTGGAGTTAGCTGCAGTGGTATTTGCTTTGAAAATTTGGAGACACTATCTTTATGGGGAGAAGTGTGAAATATATACAGACCACAAGAGTCTGAAATATATTTTTACGCAAAAGGACTTGAATATGCGCCAGAGAAGGTGGCTGGAGTTAATTAAGGACTATGACTGTGAAATCTTATACCATCCGGGTAAGGCTAATGTGGTTGCCGATGCCTTAAGTAGGAAGGGCCGGGAGAAATTAATGATGTTGACTGCTCAGGAGGAGCTAATTTCAGCAATGGAAAAATTGGAATTGGAAGTGAAGTATCCGATGGAGATTGACGAGAAGTTGTTTCAGATGCAAACTGGTACAACCCTATTGGATAAAGTTAAGGAAGCTCAACTTTAGGACGAAGAATGTGAGAAGGTTAAGAAAAAGATATCTGAAGGAACCGAACTGAGATTCAAGATAGACAGTTAAGGACTACTGAGATTTGAGAACAGAGTTAGGGTACCGTCAGTGCCAGAGATTAAGGATGACATTTTGAGCGAGGCTCATAGCTCACGGTATTCGATTCACCCCAGTAGTACCAAGATGTACCAGGATCTTTGACAGTACTTCTGGTGGCCGAGTTTGAAATGAGATGTTGCTGAGTGTGTTGCAAAGTGTCTGACCTGTCAGAAAGTAAAAGCAGAACATCAGAGGCCGAGTGGTTTGCTACAACCCCTGGAAATCCAAAAATAGAAATGCGAACACATTACGATGGATTTCGTGGTTGGCCTTCCAACGACTCAGAAAGGCTACGACGCAATATGGGTTATCGTTAATCGACTGACAAAATCCGCACACTTTCTTCCGATCAAAATCAAATTCAACTTAGATCAGTTGGCAAGGTTATATGTGAAAGAGATTGTATCGAGGCACAGAGTTCCGGTGTCAATTGTTTCCGACAGAGATCCGCGCTTCACATCGAACTTTTGGAAGCGACTACAAGAATGCATGGGGACACAGTTGAAAATGAGTACGGCTTATCACCCTCAGACAGACGGGCAGAGTGAAAGAACAATCCAGACATTGGAAGATATGTTGAGAGCATGCATCATGGATTTTAAAGGAAATTGGGATGATCACCTACCGCTTGTGGAATTCGGTTACAACAACAGTTACCACGCTAGTATTGGCATGCTGCCTTACGAAGCGTTGTACAGAAGAAAATGCAGAACTCCGCTATACTGGGATGAAGTTGGGGAGAGACAATTGCTAGGTCCAGAGTTGGTACAACAGACAGCAGAGATAGTCAAAGTGATTCGGACAAGACTGGTAGCCGCTCAGGATAGGCAGAAGAAATATGTTGATCCACACCGTAAGAATGTTGAGTTTGAATCGGGTAGCTTTGTATTTTTGAAAGTCTCTCCCTGAAAGGGGAAGATCAGATTCAGAAAGAAGGGAAAATTGAACCCGAGGTTCATTGGACCCTTTGAGGTACTGCGAAGGATTGGAGAAGTTGCGTATAAGGTAGCCTTACCTCCTGCGCTAGAGAATATCCATAACGTCTTCCATGTTTCAGTTTTACTCCCCTACAAACCCGATTACAAGCATGTGACTGAATATGAACCCCTACATTTTGAGAAAGAATTATCCTATGAAGAAATTCCTGTTCAAATTATTGACAGGAAAGAGCAAGTTCTCAGAAACAAGGTTATACCTTCGGTTAAGGTAATTTGGAGGAACCACAACGCTGAAGAAGCTACGTGGGAACTCGAAGAGAATATGATGAAGAATTACCCACATTTATTTACTTAATTTATGTTTATGCAATTCTGGGGACAGAATCTTTGTAGAGGGGGGGGGGGGGGGGGAGAATGTAACGGGACGAAATTTAATTGAACCGTAATTCTAGGGACATAATCCTTTTAAGGGGGGAAAGATGTGACGAACTAGATTTTTGTAATGTAATTTGAATATTTATTGAATTAAATGAATATTTTTTGATGATTTAATTATTGAGTTAAATAATTAATTGATGAATTTGTGGTAGATTAATTTAATTATATGTGTTACATTGATTAAATTAATGTGGAAAATTTTTTATATTCAATGATGCACTTAACTGAGCTTACTTGATTTAATATATTAATTAATAAGCATAATGTGTTCTAATTAATTTAATAATTAATTAGAGATTTATGATTTGACATAATTAATAAATAAAAATTTTAATTATGTGACTATGTAATTTAATGTAGATTTATGCTATTTAATTTAATTGATTTAAATAACATTATTTGATTAAATTGGGTGTGACATTAATTAACTATATAATAAGAGCTTTATTAAAATAAATGGAAAGGGAGAATAAGAGAGCTAGCAAACATGGCCCTAAGGGGAGTTGCACCAGTTAACCCATTACGGATTAACTGACGCCACTCACCCATTACTCACCCACTATACTTATTATACGTACTACACTATACATATACCGTAAACATCAGACTTATATTTCATATTACAAACAAAGAAAGGAGAGAATTTCAGAGAGAAACTTAGAGAGAAATACACAGAGAGAATTGAGAGAATGAGAAATAGAATCCATATCGTCTTCACGGAGTTTGAAAGGGATAATTTCTTTGTCCCAATTTTATTTCACGTACTATGTTTTCTTTATTAACATATATTCTGAGTTCTCTGTGTATGGGAAGAATTTGCAATTGTAGATTGTATGCTCATATATGTGTTATTGTATGATTATAACATATTTTATATTTGGTATGAATGGTTTAAAATAGTTGAATTCATGAAATTAGGCCTTAATTGGGTTTACGAAAAGTTACAGAGTTTTCCATTTACGTGCTTTAAAAATTTTCTGTGAATGGAAAAATTGATATTTGTTCATTATATGGATATGTGTGTTCATATGTGTTTATAACATATTATATGCCATATATGCATAACTTTAGTGATCAAACCATCGAATTTTGTTATATTTGGGTTTTCAAAATTACAGAGTATAGAAATTCTATATGTGGCCCATACGGCCCTTACGTATAATTTTTATGACATGAATCGATGGTTTAACTTTAAATTGACGATTTAATATAATTATAAACATTTAAACAAACAAAACGGAAGTTAAACGAACGGATTTGGTGTTATAACGAATCCGTAATGTTAAATTTCTTATTTTTCTTTTAAAACTTTATAAAGTATAAAAAACAGTAAAATTATATGATTGATTCAAATAATTGTATATTTTAACTCATTAAAATAGTGCTAAAAAGGTTGGGTAATGATTATATGTGTATTATAGTGTCTGGGTATGCTTAAATTCATGTGTGAATAAATCAATTGGATGTTTTGGTCAAGTTCTGTTTTCCTCGCGAACCTCAGAATCTGGAACTGGCATGTTGTGCCGCAGCGCCAGCTCCAGACCTTAAGGTCCGCGCCGCAGCGTCAGCCGCGCCGCAGCGTCAGCCGCGCAGCAGCGCCAAGGATAGCTTGTATGGTGGCGCCGCAGCGCCACTATGTAGTTTGTCCAGAAATGAGAATTTTAATTGTTTTAGTCCAGGGAATGTAATAGTAACCTAATCTAATGAACATAAAAATGTGTTAGACATATAATGGAATGTTAAAATAAATTCTTAACATATCAATGAGGTACTTACATGTTTAATTGAACTGGTGAACGCATAGTTAGCTAGTCGTTCGTGAAATCTAATATTTTGTGAAGACAAGTGTTGTGATATGATTAGTATAATCATAATCAGAGTTTAGACAAAAGAGAATGAACTTGTGATGCTAGTTACGTTATTGATTAATGTGTATTGTGAATGTATTGATATGTAGGACTTAATAAAGAACGTGAATTATAAATTGTAGCTTGTGCAAGAGGCAAGTTTCCTATCCTTAAACTTGTTTAATATTTTGCAAGTTTCCTAAACTCAAACTTTACTTTTACATTGAGTAAGTATCCTATCTCTAACTTATTGTTATTAAGCAAGTTTCTTAACATTCTAAGTTTTTCATTTATCAAGTCTTAGACTTGTGTTCTATATTGAGCGAGCTCTTGTTTTTAATTGTTCAAGTTCAAAGGTTTCATATTTGATGCTATAACTCTTTTAAGTATGATTCAGCTATACAATACTTATTCGATTGTATACTCTTGAGATTTACCATTCAAGTTGAATATCGATGTTATTGTTGAACTTATAGGACTAGTGAACCCTTATTTATTCGACTAGTCCATAGTTGATATACGTTCTAAATTCTAGAATACTTATTGAGCTTATCCAAACTAAACTTCCTTTGGTGCGGACTCTGATGTCAAAACTGAGATGAACAACCCTATAAAGGGGATTATTTACGCTTTAGCGTTGAGATATTGTGCACAGTATGGTACTAAGAGCTGATCCCCCTGAGTACGAGAAGTAGAGTCCATAGTCTTATGACTGTTAAAGGTTTAAAGTATAAACACTTTACAACCTAGGACATAGTTCAAGGTCTTATAACCCTCAGATGTTCTTTTGATTCATGTTATTTATCCTCGAGTCAAAAGTTGAGTTTCTTTATTCAGATGTCTTTGATTCACGCGCATGTTATTATATTGTTGTCATATTATTATACTTGTGGGCAATCGTGCTCACTCTTGCATAATAATAACATTGCAGTTAAGAACGAAGGTCCGACGAGCCTTCTACTAGCAAAGGCAAGGGCAAGGTCAACAATTGATGAAGACTTGTTGTTTATTTTATATGTTTATGTTTCAGCTCTATGTTAAAGTTGTGTAAGACTATTTATTTGTTATGTTTCGCACTGATGTTTAAGGTTAGTATTACCTGGGATTGATGTATTTATTTTCAGATGTTGTAACCCCGTAAGGGGAGGATTATTTCTATTTATTTCATGGTTTGCATTTATTATAGGTAGATAGATAGATGATATTTGTAAAGTGAACACCAAGTCCCGTGAAAATTAAAGTACCCGGATTTGGGGGTGTCACACATAGTGCATGGATAATTCGTTGATTGAAAATATTATTGATTGGTGTTACAGGGATAAAATATTGATGATGGACTTTTATATCATAGAAGATAGTAGACATCACTCTCTACTTAACTCTTCTAATGAATTGTTATTTTTGCTGCAGTTGTTGATCTAAAACTTGTTGTCCATCATATTTTATCTGGTTTATTGAAGACTAACGATAATTTATTCTTCATTATCTTAGTCATAATATTCTTTACTGGGTTAGTTGAGCTTACCCTTTTCTTCCATTGTTCTCTTTAGGAAATGAGAATATCGCAGGGACTAGTCGGGGAATGGAGTGATGGTCCGAGTTAGAGCTGTAGAAGTCTTCACTATTTTATAAAATAGTGTGATAATAATTGTAATGAGGACTTATTTGAGTGTTTATATTTTTGTATTATATACGATCCGTATTGAAGCTCACAGCTTGTGTGGTCTTATTTTGCACAACTGTTTGTTATAAGAAGATTTGTATTCGAATTTTGTACCATATATTTGGCGACTCAGAATGGGTTGTGTGAACCTATTTTGGGGGCATCACAGCGGCTACCTCCAGTATACCCGTGGTTACCCCAATTTCCTCTATAAAAATCTGGATCTTAACTTATTTAAGAAGAGAGGGCTAGAGAGATAGCGTCGGTTTCAGAGAGAGAAAGAGGCTAGTTCTTGTGTTTAAACTCTGTAAACATCTTCTATAAACACTCATATTCATATATATTAAAACATATCAAGTTTTAACCTGTAGAAACTGAGTTTTGAGGTGCAAAAAGTTATTCGTTTGCAAAACTCGTGCTAGATTATAAGATCTCTTCAGATCTGTGCTTTTTCTTTACTTTATTGCATATATAAGTGCTATATATATATATATATATAGATCTTGCTTGTTAGTGGTTAGATCTAGCTTTTAACCATTTAAATCTGTGTAAATAGTCAATATATAAAGTGTATTAACTAGATCTAGCAAGATCTAGCTTTTAACCTGTTCAAAAGTTGTAAAACTTGAACCTTTGAGCTAGACTGGCTAGGATCTGGATAGATCTTGTTTACTTTCTAGTTTATAAATATTTGGCAACCACGTGACCTTAGATCAGTATCTAGAGGAAACAGGAAGCTTGGCTACTCGCATACAAGGATTTAACCAATAAATCACTTGTTTAGCGCAGTCTAGAATATATATTTATTTAATTTTAATATATACATTGTGCAAGCTGTGGAATGATGATTTGTGAGCCTAGGAACATCAGGATCAATGATTCAATCAATGGCTGGTTCCCATGATGAACTTTTTTAAGATGTATAACTAGCTTGCAAAACCTTGTACATGTAAATCCAGGGCCTTGGAACGGTATCCAGATTTTAGGCTCAAAAATAGTGAAAAATGTGGTTGTAGTTCTCGGGCGTACTTCGATAGCTTTCATGCCCATAAGAAGCCTTGTACTTGTATATAATATTTATATACTGTCAAAGATGCTTAGCATCTTAATGAAATCAAATCAAGCCGAATATGGAATAAAATGAAAGTATCAAAGGGCTTCAATTCATATACGAGCGCAAGGGTTTGAAAACAGCTTTTTAAAAATTCACTTTTATATGCCTGTTTAAAATGAACTTTTCAATAAGTCAAACCCTTAGTATATAGGTTCAACGAGGCACAACACTAATTTCAAATAAATCACTTTGGGCACATTTATCTGCATCACACACACACAATCAATGCATAGGAAATGGAAAGATGCGGTAACTGTGTTTCACGGAAGTCGGGGGGTGCCTAACACCTTCCCCTCGCTTAAGTAAGCCCCCGAATTCTATGAATCTAGGGTTCCAGACCAAATTAAATGGATTCAAATATTGGGCCATATTGTAAAACCTTTCAAAACTTTAGATGAGTTGATACATCTATTTAAACTTATATCAACTGGCGGCTCTGTCTAATTCGGCCCAATCATTAAAATCAATCTTTTCAAATCGTCGACTTTGTATGTCGGTCCTTTCCTAAAACCTCACGCTTTAAGAAAGATAAATAAAATCAACATAGCGAAAGCTAACGGGTAGAGACACATAGGAATCGAATTTTCCTGGCGTCGACATGTGGCGACTCTGCTGGGGACAGTAGAGGGCTTAAGTCGCATTTCAATTTTTTCAATTCCCTTTTTATCTGCATGTGTGTGAATGCTGTCTTTACATTGAATAGATGTGAATGAATGCTTTATATTAGTGTTTCGCACAATGTCATCATATTGTATACGGTGAGGCACGATGAATGTATGTTGTGTGATTCCTTCACCAAGAGGAAAACTCGTCGGTGGCTGATTACTGGACTCAAGAGGAGACTAATCCCACGAGGCTCAGGAAAGGCGCCACTCAGATCCGCTCCAATTGAAAGATCAGATTAATTTCCCATCCAGTAGATTGCGATGATTTGGGAACCTTCATGTCGAAAAGCCCGTGAGAGTAAACCTAAGATAAGTTAGCCTCTGATAAACCAAACGCGAAGGAAGTCTCTTCATGCCTTCCCTATTTCAATACATGTCCAATATTAAATCCTATCAAATATTAAATATTATAAAATATCTAAATTCCTTTTAATTCCATTGTTAAATATTAAATCCTGTCATATTATCATGTCATCAAAACAACTAACCTTTATTTTGCAGGAAAGCATTAAAACTAACACATTGCACAACGTGCATACCGTTAGCGTTTATCATGACTAAACTACCTACCTTTTGTAGGAAAAATTGGTCCCACTACTAGATCAGAATCTAAGAAGGCACAAAGCCCATCCACTGATATGGCTGAAAGTGCCCAACATGAATCAAGTCCTGTGTCCCGAAAGGAGTTTGAGGGACTAAAAAATCAAATAGCAGAGTTGGCTATCTTCTTGAAAGAACAGAGTAGAAGCACTCAGGGACAGACAATGCCCACTCAACTAGAGTCATCCTCATAGGATAACAATCAAAGTTCTGACAAAAAGGGGGAGATATAGATACCTGAGCCTCGAAGGAACCAACAAAACCCCTGAAATCACAAATCTCAGGGAAGACCGTGAAACTGGTTATATCCGAAAGAAAGTCCAATAAATGGAAGAAACCATACGGTCAATCAAAGGGACTGGAACTTATGGAAGTGTCAACTACTCAGACCTATGCATATTTCCTAGTACTCGTTAGCCAGACGAATTCTGAGTACCAGACTTTAAGAAATACAATGGGTCAGGCGATCCTTACACCCATCTAAAGGTATACATCGGAGAACTCGGATCCTATCCAGAGGACAAGAAATTAAGAATGCAACTATTCTAGAAAAGTCTAACGGGAGAGGCTAGGACATGGTTCGCCCGACTTGACAGTTCAAAAATCCACAGCTCGGAAGAACTAGCCCTTGCCTTCCTAAATCAGTATAATTTTCAGTCACAAATAGCACCGGATCGATATCAGGTGACTAAAGTTAAGAAGCAGAATACTGAGTCTTTCTAAGAATACACTCAAAGATGGAGACGTCTGGCAACACAGGTCAGCCCGCCTGTGACAGAAACTAAAATGATGATGACTTTCATAGACATCCAAGAGGCACCTTACTATAGGAGGATCCTAGCTGGAATAGGAAAACCATTCTCAGAGATGATCAAACATGGAGAAATGGCAGAGATGGGCCTAAAAGCAGGCAAAATTAATGATCTCACAGCTTTGGAAGTAGTCGCCACACATATACAGTCTGGCAACTATATGAACGCTCCCAAAAGGGTACCCAAGAAAGGTGATGAAGAAGTATTCCTCGTTTTACAAGGGCAAGCTAGGAGACCCAACCATAGTCCCCCCATTTGGAAGAAGGAAGGCAATCTGTCATTACAACAATATGTCGCATTCAACCAACGCCATGATAGAAAGAAAAAATTTAAAAGAATAGAAAATCGGGTGTTCACTCCACTAGGCGATTCCCTTGAGACCGTATTGGCGTTGTTAATGGATTACAAGAAAATTACCGATTTGGCTCCACCTCTAGATCCAAAAAGCAAAATATACGATCCAAGCAAGAGATGTACTTACCACTCAGGGTCTCCGGGACATGATACACAAGATTTTTGGTCTTTAAAGCATAGAATCCAAAATCTGATCGAAAGTGGCGATGTTGTGGTCCAATGACCTGACCAGCTAAATTTTAACACCAACCTTCTGTTCAAATATAATACAGAAGAAGTGAACATGACCGGGTCAGGAAGCGCTAAAATGGATCCAAATCATAACTACATACGAAGGATGGAGGAATACCCCCAAAGGAACAAAACAAATGTCCTAGATTGGGAAAGTCAGGAGGATTATATGATAGTAATGCAAAAATTAGAGACAATCCAGCATTAAGTAACTCTGGTGGCAATCTGATAGTGCACCAACATCAGATTACAAGGCAACTTTTCACTTCATTATCAGGAAGTCAAAAGAAAGAGGAGGTTAACCATAATGAAAGCCTATATCCCTCCAAGATGAGCCCTCTAAATTAAGAAGATCAAAGCAGGCTGAAAGGGTAAGAAAAGTGAAATGATAAAATTCTTAGAAGATCTCACCCGTAGAAAAATTGATCAAAGGAATGCGAATTCTCAAAGAAGAAAGATCAATTAAGAGATCAAAAATTCACCCCTCTGAACAAATCAAATGAAGAGATGCTACACTTTCTGATAAGCGAAGGAAATATTACTGAGTTGCTGCCTCTCGCAAATCCCGAGATAAAAGGTTATGATCCCCTCAAGATATGTCTCTACGATTATAACTCACCTGGATATGCGACTGAGGAATGTTGGTCCTTGTGGCATAAAATCCATAATCTCGTTGAAAATGGCGAGCTGAAGATAGAAATCCCAACGATCAAGGAAGGCACAAAAGTTATAAAGAGTTTAGATGTCCACTCGAGACAGACAATTCAAAGGAAGTAGAGATTATGAATACCAATCCTGGTAGAACAAAAGGTAAACCGATCATAATGAGGGGAATGACAGAGGAAACAAGACAGTCCCCCTAAGGAAATTCCTCCACAACCGTCAAATATTTTGTTGCCAAAAGTTAGTAACCACATTCCTAATTTTACCCTCCTGGATGATGAGGAGGAAATACTGATACTTTCCAGTATGGGAAAAGCCAAAAAGGAAAGTTCTTATAGTTAAATTCTCTCAAGCCTATGAGAATGGTGAAGGAACAGATAAAAAAAAGGTGGTGAAGTTGTCAAGGAAGCCAACCCATCAAGGAATCAAGAGTTCATCCCTTTTTGCGACAGGTCCAGTTTGAGCATCCTTGAGGGTTGTGCTTAATTAGGAGGTGAGCAAGTTATGTTAGTAATTAAAGATATTCATAACCAGGAGGTAACCTCTATCCCGAGCCTCGAAGGCCCCAAGAGGTGTGGGGATGCTATCACTTTCTTAGCGTTATGTCTTTTACTTTCAATGTTAAAAAAAAATATCAAACCAATCAGGTCTTTACAGGTAAGCCTGAACTACGAAAGACCTGATCTCCCTCTATCCACGGGAGTACGTAGGCAACCATCTATGGTGCGGTCTAACCCTCAAAAGAAACATCTAAACCAAAAATCCAACTTAAATATACCCAAATGCCAGTCTCAAGACACCAAATTAAACCTGAAAGGCCTACACCCAAGAAAAAACCCTTAAGGTCAGCGACCTATGCTGAGAAGACCCTACGACATCTCAATGTCATTCCATCAAATCTGGAACAAGTCCGGGAAAGGAAGAGATAGCGATACATCAAGACAACCAGTCACATGGATGAAATGATAATCATCATAAGATGTAACCCATCAACAACTCATAACTCCTAAAGTGCGAGAAGACTTGATCTCCTTTGACCAACAGAAGCACATGGGCTACCGTCGTGGCAAAGTCTATCTAATACACAATGACCTGTTCCTTGAGGAAAAGGCCATAGATTAAACCTCACAGATCAAACCAAATTCAATTGCAGCCATCATATCACCAACCAAGCTGAGCTCTTAGGTCCAATTCATTGGAGACCGAAGGCCTCTCGACATCAATCATTAAAGTTAAAACAATAACACAGTGATATATCAAGCATGATCATCAGTAAGGACCTTCAAAGAGCTGACACCCTCAATCTAAAGCCTTCATAAAATTAGAAAAAAAAAATCATCAAAGCCAATTACACCTAGAAGTTAAAATGAGGGTTGAGGCAAACCAAATGCAAAAAATCTAATACCTGTTTACCATGTGGGTCATGAGGAAAACACTCTTGTGATCTCAGCATCCTATCAGCCTATCTGTCAAACATATAACAAAGCAATTACCCCAGATGGCAAGTAAGACTAGGGAAATTTCAGAATCAATGACAGCCTGATATTGGGACCCTTACAATAAACAAGACTGGGGCAATTTCGGAGGCTGAGATAACTTAAACACTGGGGCATTCATCGGCCATCCTAAAAAGGAAAATGCACCAGTCAGCACCATCAACATAGTCCGTCATCATCAGAGGGACCCTCATATCATTTCACGGGCGATTCGGTACAATTATTTGGTCTTTTCCAATTATAATTTTCTTATAATACATCAATCCACATATGAGGTATGCCTTTTTCATCTCTTTATGCATTTTTAATCTGTATATACATGTATTAGTGATGATATACGTGTTAAGTATAGATATATCTTGCATTAGAATCTTAGAAAAAGGTTTTAAAAAGATATTTGCTTAACTTGTTATGAATTAGATTAATTCTGATAAGCGTCCGTGGAGCAAGAATTATGGGAACGATTAGATAATTAAGACTATTCAACCTTTTGATTAGGCACGACATCCTAGTTCAAAGCGCCTTTTGGAATAGACTTGACCTCATATGCATGTCTGCACTTTGCGATTGCCCTGACTCTTAGTTGTGGGGTATGAAACTATGGTGACGGAAATGACAATTAGTGAGAAGATAAAAGATAAGTAGCCAGCCTAATGTCTCGAATCTTGGCATGGGTTACTCGAGTTATTAAGACTGAGGGATGTTTTTACATATGGTGCTCTAAAGCCATCTAGTTTGGGAGCCACCGGCCCAATGCTCGCTACATGGGTAACTTAACGCTTAAGAAAATGAGCATTAAAGAAGGAAAAGACGAGACCTGAGTAGATTTGAATTTTGGTCTAGGTTACTCTAGTAATTAAGCCTGAGGGGTGTCTTTACACCTGGTGCCCTAAAGCCGTATGGTTTGGAAGTCATCGGCCCAATGCTCGCTACAGGGGTAACTTAGAACTTAAGAAAATGAATCTTGCACATGCTCAGGCGAGGAGCAAATAGAGTAGACATCTTGACTTATCTCGAAGTGTGGCCTTTGTTACTCTAAAAAGTAAACCCAAAAGGGTGTGTTTACACTTAGTGCCTTAAAGCCATTCAGTTTGGGAGTGATTGGTCCAAACCTCGTTAAATGGGTAACTCTGAATAGCCTAAGAAAATGAGACAAGTTAAGCAAGAGAAAAAGAAAAAAGAAAATTTAGAATCAAGAAAATATGAAGTCATAGAAGTGAAACCCCTGCTAAGGGTTGCATCACTCATAGTGCACGTGTCATATAAAATCAATTCTACAAAGAATAACGTCTAGAGCGAAGATGAAGTATCTCTGATAAAGGGAGATAAGTCTTTTGAATCTGATCCTACCCATGAACAATGACCATGAATGCTTCAAAATTTCCATGCAAATTCATAATTCATTTAAGTTTATAAACCTTAACTTTAAATGCCTCAGTCACAAGATTATACTAACCCTGAAGGCCTAAGCCATCAAACTTTTGCGCATTTTGTTATTCGTTTAATGTGCAGGATATTGCTTACTCTCGACTTGGTCAACAAAGAGAGTTTCTTATATAAATCCCAGGTAACAACGTACGAAAGGGCTGGGGCATTTTCTGATTCCAGGAAATAGAAGGAGTCTAAGGCGAGATTAAGCCTCTCATCAAAAGAAAAAAGAGAACTCCTGAAAGAAATCACGGTGACATAAGCTTGCCCCCACAAAAGAAGGGAAAAACTCTCAAGAGAGTCCTTAACTAAAAAATAGACGCTCGATGATAAAAGGTCTAGCAAATGAAATCTACATTATCAAACATGTCAACCTACGACAAGCCTTCATAAGTCAAGGCCTCTGCACCAAAGTTCAAATCTGGGGTAGTGAAAGAACTAGCTACATCCTCTAGGACGTCAGCAACACCTGGAAAATCAGTCAAGCCAGTATCTAATCCAACAGGGTTGCAAGTAAAGAGCTCCCCCTTTTTATAATCAATGATTAAACCGTTGGCGTCAATCCAACATAGCAACGGGGAAGGATTCGGTGATGTAAGTCGTTGAACACTACTTCATCAAAGATATCAAGATGTCTGATATTGTAAACTGTTGTTGTCAATCCAGCGTAGCATCGGGGATAGATCTAGTGATGTTAATCGTTGAATAATACTTTAGCGAAGATATCGAGATGTCTGATATTATAAACCATTGGCGTCAATCCAGCGTAGCATCGGGGAAGGATCCGGTGATGTAAGTCATTGAAAACTACTTCAGCGAAGATATCAGGATGTCTGATATTATAAACCATTAACTTCAATCCAGTGTAGCATCGGGGAAGGATCCGATGATGTAAGCCGTTGAACACTACTTTAATGAAGATATCGAGATATCTCCTAGTAAAGCCATCAGTGTTTGGACAGCTAAAAGGACCAGTATCAGATCTAGATCCAGAAGAAAAAAAAGTAGCAGCCTCTGCGGGATCTCCATCAAGACGGCGTCTAAAAAGGGAACATCCGAATCTACCCTGCGAATGCCAAAAGAAGCCATACGGGAGTTGGAGCTACTACCCCTATCAAAATCTATGTCTGAAAAGAAACTCCCAATCGCCTCAGAAAGGGTGAGGTACATTTTTATATCTAGTCAATTCAATTAAGCATGTGCATCAACCTGGGACAATAGACTCCTAAGGATAAATTTAGATCATCATATCATGCACGGTCTGTACATGTGCAACCGCGCTATATCAATGCATATCTCCATTAAAAAGTTTAGCATGCATCCCCAGTAGAGTTAAATATGCATGCACAATAAACGCCCAGACTCGAGAAAATTTTTTGCTATTTAAAACTACTGTTCAAGTAGGCATCGAGACAGTCCGATGATGTAAACCTTTGTAAACTATCATTCGAGTAGGCATCAAGATAGTCCGGTGATGTAAACCTTTGTAAACTACCGTTCGTATAGGCATCGAGACTGTCCGGTGATGTAAACCTTTGAAAACTACCGTTAGAGTAGGCATCGAGACAGTCTGATGAGATAAACTGTTGTGAACTACCGACAGGGTAGGCATCGAGATCATCAGATGAGATAAACCATTTTAAACTACCGGCAGGGTAGGCATCGAGATCATTCAATGAGGTAAACCTTTGTAAACTACCTGCAGGGTAGGCATCGAGATCATCCGATGAGGTAAACCATTGTAAACTACTGACAGGGTAGGCATCTAGATCATCCGATGAGGTAAATTATTATAAACTACCGTCAGGGTATGCATCGACATCATCTGGTATTATAAACCGTTGGTGACAGCTCCAACATAGGCATCGAGAAGGCCCGATGATTTCAGAAAATCAACCCCAGCAAAGATGTTGAAAATGTCCAGATTAATAAATATTTTAGTTTATCGTCATCAAACAAGCATCGGCAACACCGATGGAAATTAAACCGTTGGAGTCTACACCAGCATAGGCATTAGCAGCACTGATGGAAGCTAACCGTTGGAGTCAGCCCCAATATAGGCATCAGTAATACCCGATAATGCGATTTACGATGTGCAAAGTGCAAAGTGCAATTTGTGAAGTGCGATGTGCGAAGTGCAAATTGCGATGTGCGAATTGCAATGTGAGAAGTGCGATTTGTGATTTGCAAAGTGTGATATGCGAAGTGCGATTTGCGAAAGAATTTTAACATTCATCATACCACTCATTGCATTGCATTGCATCATTAGATAACTCATGTTATATTTAAAGTGTCTATTAACCATTGCCATGTTCATTTCATTGTATTGCATAATTATGACAAAGAGGGGCATCTGTAGACACTTGAAATTTTGTTTTCCTGTTACTAACCATGCAGGAGGGCAAAAACATCTTTTTTCACTCCGGAGACAGCCTTAGAGAATTGCAACATCTACTGCGGAGACAACGCCGAAGGACTACAACATCAAACCATGGAGACAGCCCCATGGGACATCAAATCAAACCCTGAAGACAATCCCAAGGAAAAATATCATCACAGTTTCAGCCCCAAAGACAACCACTATAAACCCGCAGGTAACCCCGGGAGGCCAAATATGTTATTTTGCCAAACACAACATAGACAACCATCATCTAGCTAAGGATAGGCTCACAAAGAACCACCACAGCAGTCCTTAGTGCAAACTGCGCAAGACAGCTCAACGGACTACCTACAAAGACCTGGAGATGCTATTCTGGTCATGGACCTATCTTCGCGGATTCAGAAAAGAGCAAGCCCAATGTCATTACGTAGCCCTTTGAAAGAGCTTTCTGGAATGGTATTGCAAATCTCCCAAGTATTCCATGGTTGAAAGGAGCAAGCTTCTCAGCGCACAACAAGGCGAATGGCTAGCTGATATCTATCTAGAGATGGTTTTTACCATTTTGCCTATCTTCCAGAACTTAGAATTGGGAAAATAATAAACCATCGCGAAGATATTGGAAAGATCTTTCTGGAATAATATGTCACATCTTCTAACTCCTCCTGGATTGAGAGTTATGGCCATTCGAGTGTGCAACATAAAAACATGACCTCCCGGGACGAAACCTAGCAAATGGGGCCCACTTTTGGGCTGCTGTAACGGATGAGAATTTTATATTTATTGAATTAAATAAATATTTTAATCGATTTATTTATTGAGTTAAAAAAATAAATTATGTGATTATTGTGGAGTAATTTAATTAAGTGTAATCTATTAATTAAGTGAATATTTAATATTTAATTTAATTAATGTATAATGATTTTATGGTATAGTTCTAATTTAATTGAGATAATTAAATTAGATGAAATTTATGTGAAAATTGTTACATAAAATTATAATTAGCGGGTAATTATAATTGTTATGTGATAAATTGTATGTGGTTAATTGATGTTAGCTTTTAATTAATTAAATAAAAATGTTAAGATTTAATTAATTAAAGTATAACATTTAAACTGTGTTAAATGATTGATTAAAAATAAAGAAAAGAGTTTTAAAACTGTTTTACCAAACAAGGTCCTTGCACCTGTTTTAAATCCGTTTTGCCAAACGGGGCCTTAACTACTAAAAACCTGTTTTTAAATAAGTTGTTTTGCCAAACAAGCCTTAGGGTTTTTAAATTTCAAATATTATAACTTATGAATTAATTGTATTTAGTACATGTATTAAATAGATAGCAGTTACATATTCTATATAATTATATGTATTATATGTATATTATATTATATCAATTATAATATATCTAAGTTACATTAGTTAGAAAGTTAGAACAAAACAAAGAAGAAACAGAGAGTTAGAGAGAAAAGAGAAGAAGGGAGAGAAAGAAAAAAGAGGAAGAGGAAGTTTGAAAGAATCAAATACATCACCATCATCATCTTCATCTTTTTCTTCTAATCAAAGCAAAGGTATAACTAATTTTATATTATGTTCTTCATTGTTTTTATAGTTTTAATTCTCTGTAACTTGCTTTATATGAGGAATTGTGTAGTATAGTTCATATATATTTAATATGTGTTATAACATGCTTAAATATGATTCATATGGTTGTTTATAAAGTTCAATTCATGTAAATATGATGAACACGAAGAAATCATGTTCATAGTAATTTACATTGAACTAGTTTTAAAAAATAGTCCTTAAATTGTCAAAATCTGTGTTTGATTGTGATATATTATGTAAATTGATAATAGATTATGATAATATATCAAGAAACAAAATTAACATGCTTTGAATTGGTTGATTTGGTTTAAAAACAAAGTTACAGTGTTAGTTTTCGTCAAGAACGTTTAACAATGGTGTTTTCTTCAAAAATTATAAGAATTGTATTTTTATTATGTGTTGTTATGTATGTTATAATCATGTTAGAAGTTTAAGATTTTGTTTTCATAAAGTTTCATATGCATTATGTTAGCTAAAATCGGACTTTGGTGCGAAGAACTAAGCCAATTTGGCTTATTTCTCTGCATAGTCGTGAGCCGGGGGAACTCACCAGTGGGGAGCCCCACCCCAGCAGGGCATTTGGCCTAGGGAACCCCGCCCCAGTGGGGCTACTTGCTGTCCGGGATGTTAGTTTGTGTTCCGTGAAGTTTTTGTGCGATACATGTTAGCTAACTTAATGTGATGATATGTTAAGTGTATTAGACAATGAGATAACATATTTTTAATATGTTTAAGATAATTTGAAGTCTTATATTAACCTTGAAAATTATTATCATAGAGTACGATATAATAGTTTAAAGTGCTATACGCGTATGATGTGCATGATTGTGAGTTTAGACTCACGTATGTGTATAATTAGCGACTTAAGTTGTAAACCATGTTGCTAAATTGAACTTGAGTAAGAATTTTAACGGTTAAATGTCATAGTTAGGAACTAATTGGTATTATAAACGTAATGTACTGTGTAGGACGATTGAGAAAGTGATTGTATATTATAAAGTGTAGCTTGCGCTTAAGGTAAGTTCTCTAATCCTTACTCTTTATATTGTATAATTTCCAAAACCTTTCTTTTTACATTATGCAAGCCTGTTTCCAATTATTAACTTGTTAATTATTGTACAAGTTATTTTGTATCCTAATATTCATAATGAACCAGCGTTGAAGTTATTGTTGAAGTAATGTGATCTTGACTTATTATTCAAGCAAGATCTACTTAATCTTTCAAATGCTTTAAGTTATTTCTAAAGCTTGCCTAGTTATTATGAAGTCTATTGTTATGACTTATATTTGGTTCATAATTTTTATATTATCGAACTGTTAAATTATTATGAGTCGATTCAACTACTCCTTAGTTGATGATAGTTGAAAACTCCAAACTTTCTTTTAGCTATCCAAACTAAACTTTCTTTGGTGCGGACTTGTATCAAATACTGAGATGAACAACCCTATTTATTAGGGGAGGTTACTATGCAAAAGCGTTAAATGTTTGTGCACAATACATGGTACGAAGAGCTGATCCCCCTAAGTACGAGTTGAGAGTCCATAGTCTAAATGACTGATAAAGGTTTTAAATGAAAATATTTATAACCTAAGACAAAGTTCAAGGTCTTATGACTGTGACGCCCCCAAATCTGGGTCCCTTCGAACCTCCGATCCGGTGCAGTCATGATACTACTATCGTCAAACTATTACATCTTTTATTCATAACTCAAAGAATAAAACTTGCTTTATTATAATTTAGAATATAAATTCTTTTCATTATCAGGATCTCGTATAATGATTCCAAACTTTTATAAGTTTTCAAATCTCGGTCATTTACCATTCCTGTCTTATATCATGTTCGATATTATAAAAATGCGGAATAACTTAAACTTTTTCAATCTTCCTTGAATAAAATCTTTTATTGATTCCACAATCTTAAATCAATTACAAATCCTTGAATCACTATATATGATTCACTATATCCGAATTTTTGTATAAACGTTTACATCTCAATTCAATATCCTCTATGTATTAACTAATACATCTTTACGATACGACAAGTACTAAACATTGTAAACAACTATCAAGTACAGCTCCTAGAACCTAAATATGGTTCGAGAGCATATATCTAAATAAACAGAAATCTTCGAACTCTATCACGTAGCACGTTACTCTTATTGTGAGTCCTTAACCTGTAAAAGTGATTATTTGCAAGAGTGAGCTTGACAGCTCGGCAATTCTAACAGTTTTCATGCATCACATAACATATAACATCATACTCAGTTCATGCATTTATAATCAACTTATTTTTACTAAGCATGTTACTTCTCACATAACAAGTATATCATCAAAGATCAACTTTCAATCTCATACATATCTCATATACAGCTTATATATAAGTTCACATCATCACAGCATAATATAATTTAACTAACAATTATTGAATTCATATATCAAATAGGAACTGAAATACTTTCCTGTTGCGTAGTTTAACAACTACGACTTAACTGCTTAAAGATATCTGCACTTCGTGTAATCCTACACAATTATACAATTATGGATTCATACTTATCAGTTATACGCATTCATACATTCTTAACATAATAACAATTGATTACATTGTTGTCTAACTTGTTTCTTAGAACCTTTATTTTACTGTCTCATCGTATTCTTAGAGTAACCATGTACGTATAGGTATACCTTAAGCATACATACTTACTATCATCATTCATATACATGTATCACACACTTAACTAAATGTATTCGACATATATTTAGAACTTATATGATTCTTATTATTCATACGTTTCTTAAACATTAACGGAATTATAGTTTCCGAGTTTTATATAACCATTGTACAATCAACACTTAATGCATCATTAAGATTCTGTTTTATAACTTAGAAATAATAATGTAAACATGCTACTATGTTCATCACGTATATATGTGAGGTGCCATACTAGTTAAGACGCATGCTCACAAATATCTTTACCATATACGCACAACTAGCATCGATAATTACTTTAAAACATATCTAATTCATGCTTAACTAACTTTCATTGTGTCTAGTATTGTGTGTGCACATACATGTCATTTAAAAGCTCTAGCATGCATGCTCAAACATATTAGAACACTAATACACTATGATCATGCAACTTAGTTTGCAAAAAGTCCGAATCTTTCTTTTAAAACCATTACGACTTAAACCATAAATGCTAGGGTAAACTTAACACTTTTAAATTTACATTTCATGCCTATCTAGACCATGCAATCATGTTCAAAAAGTCAGAACATAAGCATCAATAGTATGTGTCAAGGCTCTTTTTAAAACTTTATAACTTTCTTTAGAAATGGCACACTAACGAAGTCAAAACGTTCATGCTACGTTAAGGTGCTTACTCATACATGTTAAACCTAATTTCATGCATGTCTAAGTTATTTACACATGCTACAAATATCAGAATACGTATATGATATGTTCATGACAAGGTTACTTTAACAAATTCTAAGTTCATTTATAAACTATGAAGCTTTTCATCAATAGTGTATGCTAACATGGCTACACATGCTCATACTATATGAATATACTCGTATATGTATTTACTCATGCTCTTATGATTTCCTAATGTGGTATTACATGATAACATTCAGCAGGCTGTGTAACAGAAATAACAAATTCTGGTTCAGGCCTGGCGCAGCTGCGCCGCTGGCCAGTACAAAACTGGCGCATCTGCGCAGGGCTCCGGCCAGACTAGGAAACAGACTGCTTCGGCAGTTTAATAACCCAACTCAACATTTTTTTATTAATTCGATTCTGTATCAGCTATGTAACAATTCTATCATGCATATAACTTCATATAACACTTAATAAACATATTCCAATCACTTAATCAATCAATTCATGATCAATTCAAGAATCAAGAACTTAGAAAATTATAGAAAATGAAGAACATGGTGAGGAAGTTATACCTCTGTTAAACAACTGACTTGCATGCTAAATGGATTCTACACTATCATGATATACCCACACTAACTTTTCTTGATAGAATTCTCACCAATTGCAATGAGGAAGATGAGGGTCTTATTTATAGAAGAATGAATATACAGACAATACTCTTATCCCCCATTTCAAACCAATGGGTTGCAAGATTGCATAACAGTTATCAAGAGGTTGGTGAGGAGTTGGTGAAATCCATCATCAATCCCACTCCCCTCATACTCATTAGCTAGGATTGATGAATTTGAGAGGAGAGTAGTTTAGGCTAGGCTTCACGTGGGAAGAAGTTAAGCACTCAGCAACTTGCAATTGTAATACACTATACTAATGTAATATATATATATATATATATATATATATATATATATATATATATATATATATATATCATGCTTACTAAGGCTACACCATGTATGCACATTTTATTTCATATACTTGGATTATATATGTACTCTTTTCATTTCATATGACATAGGTTATGAATTAGGGGATGTACAATGTCACTTCTAATGAGTAACTAAGTAATACAATGTATCAAGTAGAGTACATATATATCAACATATAATCCATGTATATTTTATTAACACCAAATATAATTCAATTGGGAATTATCATAACGGTTATTAATACAGTTATAATAACTTATTGCATACATTATCAATTAACAATGGTTATTGATATTACTATACCTCAATGTTCACCCATACATTTATTGTCACATAAACACTTACTATTATGTAACTCACATAATGCATTTAATCTTACTACATAGTCTATAATATATAGACATATTAATGTGTCCCCTTGTACTATATATAATATATAGTTAACTACCATATATTAAAGGTTTAATATATCGCATGCTTGCACAAACTAATTAATCAAGTAAATATAATCTCATTATATTTATTAATCCTTTACTTATTAATATATTATTCTCCATAACAAATTCATACGTTATCGATTAATTATTCAAAATATCAATTAATCAAACACGTTTAAAATCTCTACATTATATTCAAGTAATTGAATATTTAATTACTAATGCTTTTATCAATACTCTGATATAAAAGCCTTAGGGCTAGTTCACTAATTTAATAAACCATTAGTGATTCCCTTTAATATTCCTAGCATTTATTCGCATAGCCTCTAACTCGCATAACATGTATACTTGCACATAGCAATAATTCCCATAATAATATTAATTAACCTAGTTAATTCTTCATTCGTTAAATTATTTAATGAACATCTATTTCACCTCTTTGCCACACTAGGCATTTCTCACAAGCTCAATCTTAAACTTATTATCACTTCCACCACACTTAAATATTTTTTTAATATAATGTTTGTGTGACATATACATTTTAATGCTAAGCTACCTCAATTAATTATATACTTATAATTTGTATAACCTTTATGCTTAGAATAATTAAGATTTACTCTATTAATTATTTAAATAATAATATCCACGATAACATAATAACTTAAATTATTTAAATAACTTAGTTTTCTTTCATTAATTAACTCTCTTGAAAATACATTAGAAATCATGTGTTTTGCCATAACATAAAATATTATATTTTCTCCAAATAAAGACATTCATTATTAGAAAATAATTTACTTATTGTCTCAAGATATTATTCTTATAATATCTATTAAAAATAATTATATGTACGACACATATACATATATTATATATAGAAAATAGATTAGAAGTTTATTTTCTATTAAAATAAATTATTTTCATCAATTTATTTACATATAGCAAATATGTTTTAATAATTAATCATACCTATTACCTTATACAAAAACATATAAGGTAATATTATTATTCAAAAAAATAACATTTCCTCCTTATATTAAAATAATTCAATATTATAAATTATTTTAATATCCTTTATTAGAAATATATAATAACTATTTCTCTTTTCTTTCTATAAATTGTCCCCAAAATAATTTTTTCAAATATTAAATATTCATTTAAAGATATAATAATTTCCATCTCCCTTTAATAACGTATATATATTTATTAACGTTATTCGTATATTAGACTTTCTCACATATTACCATTCTAAGTAATATATATAAAGTACTAACTATAATTATATTTTCAACACCTATATTAGTTCACCTTTTACTTAAGTAAATTAATCCCCCTTTACTAAATCACCATAGTTAATTAAGGCTTTAATATTCAAATTATATTATTCCATAATATAACTTCCAATTTAAATTAACCAATATTTATTCTTATTAGTTAATTCTCTCAACTAACTCATGTTTCACTATCCAAATCCATCCATGGATAGCTTAAGCACTAATAATAACCTATATTACAAACATACTAGTTACTAGTATATATATTCAAGAAAATGGTGATTATTCATCAAAGGTATTTAATGTCACCAACTTACTAAAAATAATTCTATAAATTATTTAATGTCGATAGATAAATCTTATCCATCTTCTTACTAATTCATCTCTATAAGTTATAAATATATAATAATGATATATATTTATTAAACACAAAATCACTTATTACACAGTTCATATTACCCTATGTAATACAATACTACATACCTCGTATCCCGAATATATATTCTTATTTGAACTCATCTCATGCTTTAAGAATTTTATTTATTAAATTCTTATTATAATAATTCTTGAAAATTCAGGTTCTCACAATGACCCTCAGATGATTTCAATATTCAAAATTCTAAATGTTGATGAAAGAATTATTATTCAATTCTTTATGAAAGAAAAAGTTAGTCAACTCTTTTGAAGCTATTCAGTTTATGTCATTTTTATTGTTGTATTCCAAGTGAGCTTTTGTTTGCTCACTCTTGTATATTAATCATCCCTTGCAGCTAAAGTCGAGAACGTTGATGTACCGTCAACGAGTAAAGGAAAAGGCAAGATGAACAAGTGAAGACTTGTTGTGTTTTGTTTATGATATGTAATAAGACTTAAATGTTTATGACGTTTATTTTTCTGCATTAATTGTTATGTCAAGGTTAGATAACCCTGGGATTATGTTTGGAAATGTTGTAATCCTTTTTAAGGAAGATTTTATTATTTATTCAAGGTTGTAATTTATTTTGCATTCCTTATAATGGGTAGATGTATGTTTTTTTTAGATAGTGAACACCAAATCATGTGGAAACGAAGTATCCGAATTTGGGCGAGGACCAGAAGACAGCTTTCATAACTTTTATGTTGAAATCAGATGCTAGTTTTTGGTGACAGGCCAATAAAACGAGGGAAGGAGAAGGAGTTATTGCGTGGGACCGTTTCAAAGAGATGTTCTTTGAAATGTACTTTCCCGTTAGCTCACATGACTAGATGGAGGTCTAGTTTCTAGAGCTTAAACAAGGAGGGATGACGGTGTCGAAATATGCCACAAAATTTAACGAGCTGGCCAGGTTCGCTACATACCAGGTGTCGACGTTGGTTTAAAAAATCCGCGGGTCGGGTCACAACCCGAATCTTTTAATCTCTTTTCCTAAGTTCTCTCTACCCTCACTCTTTTTATTTAGGAAAAAGGTTTTGAAGGGTTTTTTAGGAGAAAGGCCAACATGTATCATGTCGACAATTTGAACGTTTTACAGAGTCGCCAGTTGGTAGATTTGAAATGGTTGTACCAACTCAACCGAGTTTTGTTTGAAAAAGGCCCAATTGCTGGGCACTATCAAAATTGATCTTTGAAAACAAAGTTTTGAGCTTGGGGGCTTGGTTAAGTGTGGGGAAGGTGTTAGGCACCCCACGACTCTCGTGTAAATACGGTACCGCATCTTTTCAATATTTCCCTTTAAAAACTAGAATGCGTGTGTGGATGCTATTTAAAAATTGGGCCTATTGATTTGATTGATTGAAAGTAGTGCTTTGCTTCGTTGAACCTATATACGAAGGGTTTGATTTGATTTGAAAATCAGTCTTTGATTTGATTTGCAAAAGCATTTAATTTGATTTTCTTTGAAAAGCTTTTCTTTTGATTGATTTAAAAATGATGTTTTGAAAGTTGGTTTATCAAACCCTTATGCTGCCATAGGAATTGAAGCCTGTTGATACTTCTAATTTTATCTTTATAGCCTTAAGGCTGCATGTGAATGGTGATTTGTCGGGCTGCGAAGCATCCTCGACCACAGAATATACAAGTGTCGGTCTCCTTATGGGTATGAAAACCATCAGAGGGACGCTGACACAACAATCAATATTTTTTTATTATATTGAGACCTAAAATCCGAATAACCGTTTTAAGTTCTGTTTACATGTACATTTTTGCAGAAAAACTGGCAGGGTACATTTGTAAATTTGAATTTGTCCATCGTGGGAATCAGATTTTGATCGTTTTGATCGTGAATCCCACGATTCCTAGGCTCACATATGAGTAGCCAAAACTTACACAGTTCAAATTTGTACAGAAATAGATAAATATCCCAATATTGCCAGAACCGAGGATTCATTAAGTAAATCCTGGTCCGCACGGCCAAAGCATCTCGTTCCCACTAGATAGCGATCTAAGGGACGCGAGGTTGCTTTTGAAGCTGAAACTAGAAAGAAAGCTAGATTTAAGGAAATCTCAGCCATTCTAGTTTCCCGATTCAGTCTGGAGATTTTGAACCGTTTGAAAACTAGAATTGGCGAGATTTAAATAAATCTAGTCCGTCTGTAGATATGTCACTGCCAATTCATATAAAATGAATATTTAAAGCATCAGTTGAATAGAAAGCGAGTAAAGCAATATATATATATACACATATATATATATATATATATATATATATATATATATATATATATAAAAGCTGTAAAGGGCAATGGGTTTTCACGCCGGTGCCCGGACTGGAATTGATATATATATATATATATATATATATATATATATATATATATATATATATATATATATATATATATATATTGACAGAAACGTAGTCAACCAAGACTGGGAAGAGGACCAGTGATGTTGAAGGCTGCTTATATATGCATAAATATACATAAAAGCAGTAAAAAGGCAACAGAATGATCCAAGCCGAATGTAAATATACAAAAAAGTAGTTAACCAGGGACTGGGAAGATAACCCAGTAATGGTGAAGTGTGAAAAAACAATATAAAGGCCACGAAATAGTTCAGGCCAGACTGGAATATAAATTGCAGAAAAGTAGTAAACCAGTGATTGGGGAGATCACCCAGTATGGCGAAGAGTGCAAAAATAATATAAAGGGCGATGGGTTTTCACGCCAGTGCCCGTACTGGAATTGAAATATATATAAATATATATATATATATATATATATGTATATATATATTGACAGAAATGTAGTCAACCAATACTGGGAAGAGAACCCAATTATAATGAAAATCGCTCAAATATGCGTAAATATATATAAAAGTGGTAAACTACCTCGGATTTGGCATCTAGGCTTGACAGAATTGAAATATTAGTATATATACAGTTAAATATATAAAAAAAAGGGCCAAATCCGGACTGAGAAGATAACCCATTCTAGCGAAGTTGCCAGAACGTGTGTGCTACTGCATTGAAGCTGCTGGAGCTGACGTATCATCAATCCGAGTTATAGAAATGCCAAAAAATCAGTTTATGTACAAAAATATACCAATGTTTGATGAAAATGTTGACGGAACTAAGTTCCGGGCATTTTTAGAAAACGAAACTTAACGTGCAACTGTATAAATGTACGAAGAAGTAATATTCACTTTCTGATCGTGAAAATACTTATAATGAACTGCTACACGGGCTTTTTTCCAAATCGTAGGCTCTATACGTCCAAATCTACCAGTTATTTTATGATATGTGGTAGTATATGGGTATATCTACGTGTTAGAGTGAAAATATTTGGGTTTGGAAGAGGTGTAAAAGTCAGAAAATCGAACTGGCAGAGCTTCGTTGCGTTTCTTCTTTTTTTTAAATGAAGGGGGCCCCTTTATTTATAGGGTAGGGAGCCTCCACTCTACCTGCTGCTGCAATAGGTAGAGGTGCGGCTCCCCTGGTGGGGCCCGCAATGCCGGGTTCTATCATCTCGAAGTACGTGCACTCCAAACAATGCGCAGTCAAAGTCGAAACTTTCTAACTATTGATCTGAGCGTCCGTTTGAGTAATGAAATACCTTTTTGGAAAGCCCTCCTCTAGAGTGTCGTAATGACATAGGATAAAACATTTTTTGGGTCCCAGAAGACGAGTTTATAACTAGGTCTTCGATTCCCCGCAGTTTGTCCAATGAGCTGTCTTGCGTCTTTTGCACTCGGGATCGTTGTTATGGTTAATTTTGACTTCGATGGCATCAATTGGGTTTGAGTTTGACCAAATCAACTGAGAGTTGATCAAATGACCGTTTTGCCCCTCCCGGGGTGGTCCTTGGTGGATCTAGCTTCCCAGGATCATCTATGGGGCTGAACTGCACTTCCCGGATTAAGACCGGGATGACTCAACATGTCCTGGGTTGATGTTGCGGTTGACCTGTACCTCCCGGGTTGATACTGGGGCTTACTTGAAGGCTCGATATTGAGCTCGGGGTTTGCATTGATGGTCCGATTGGAGATCGGAGCTGGATAGACGGTCCGATTGGAGATCAGAGCTGGATAGACGGTTCGATTGGAGATCGAAGATGGATAGACGGCCCGATTGGAGATCGAAGATGGATAGATGATCCAATTGGAGATCGAAGATGGATAGACTGTCTGATTAGAGATCGGAGCTAGATAGACGGTCCGATTAGAGATCGAAGATGGATAGACGATCTGATTGGAGATCAGAGCTGGATAGACGGTCCGATTGGAGATCGAATTTGACTGGAATACCGACATTGGTGATCGGATTTAACTGGAATACCGACATTAGTGATCGAATTTGGGTTTACTGATATTGGGGATCAAATTTGGGTTTACTGATATTGGGATCGAATTTGGGTTTACCAATATTGGGGATCAAATTTGGGTTTACCGATATTGGGGATCGGATTTGTTTACCAATATTGGTGATCGAATTTGGGTTTACCGATATTGGGGATCAGATTTAGGTTACCGATATTGGGGATCAGATTTGGGTTTACCGGCATTGGTGGCCGAATTTGGATTAGAAGCTTGGTATTGGTACCGGGGTTGATTTAATTAACGGCTTTGCCCTCCTACAGTGTTCGTATTGGGGCAAGGAAAATTTTGAATGTCTACAAATGCCCCTCTTTATTATATCCATGCAATGTAGTGGAATGGGCAGGATAAAGATTAGTAGACACTGGAAATAAGACACATGTCAGAGACGTTATGAAGGCTGGGTGTCTTTGAGTGGAACGTGGCTGCTCTCGGTTGCTTACGTCATCTATCTGCTGGGGATGACGTTGTCATAGATAGCCCTTGATATTATTGACAGGTTACCGCGAACTATTCTTGTTATTTTCTGCTCGGGATGACGTTATTCATGATATCTAATTTAATTATGACGGGGATGCTATTATGCTACCATGGTTTGAAACCTATGGCTTCCCACATCTGTTAGCATTATCTGGGGGCAAATTTCCTCTTGGCTGATGCCGTTTGTGTGTTTTTGAAGGTTCCTCTGACGGGGTTATCCCTCAGGTATCGAGTCACCTTGCTGGGATCTTGTGATGCTTATCCGAATGATAGGTTTCACTTGGAAGCTTGCAGTAGGGAGCTGAATATCCAATCTTTTACCTCATTCTCTTTTGAGGATGTGTATAACAGATTCCATCATTGACGATGGATTACTAAAATTGCCTCCATCACTGGATCATTCCTGATGCTTTGCTGGGGCTGAGTAATCAGTTAAACTGTATCGGTAAGTACCCGACGCTTCGCTGAGGTTGTGCCAACGGTTGAACTGTCATCGGTCAGTACCGGACGCTTCGCTGGGGTTGTGCCAACAGTTGAACTTGACTTCGATCTGAACCTAAACTTTGCTGGGGTTGAACCAATGGCTGAACTTGACTTTAGTTTGTACCCGAACTTCGCTGGAGTTGAACCAATGGTTGAAATTAACTTTGGTCTATATCCGAACTTCGTTGGAATGGAACCAACGATTGAACTGGACTTCGGTCTGCACCTGAATTTTGTTAGAATAGAACCAATGGTTGAACTGGCTTTGGTCTGTACCCGAACTTTGTTGGAATGAAACCAACGATTTAACTGGCTTCAGTCTGCACCCGAACTTCACTGGAATGGAACCAACAGTTGAACTTGCTTCGGTCTGTACCCAAACTTCGTTGGAATGAAACCAATGGTTGAACTGGCTTCGGTCTGTACCCGAACTTTGCTGGGGTTATGCCAACGGTTGACCTTGACTTTGGTCTGTACCCGAACTTCGCTGGAGTTGGACCAACAGTTGAACTGGACTTCGGTCTGTACTCGAACTTTGCTGGAATGAAATCAAAGGCTGAACTTGACTCGGTCTGTACCCGACGCTTTGAAAGTGGCAGTTTTTGATAGTTTTACGCAGTTTTTTGCGTAGTTTTCCATAGTTTTCTTTGTTGATCCCTGAACATGGCTTCGGGATGAATACCAAGGGTCTCTGTGGGGTCCCCTTTCTATTAGATTCCCGCTGCTTAAACGTAGATTTTTAGGACAAACTGCTCAATCGCGTAGCGATTTTCTTTAGATTTAACTTGGCAGCACATAAGAACTCCATTTTGACCCGAACTGAACTGAGCCCGGGGGAGTGGGACCCACCCTGGGGTGCCGTAGGTGGGACCGCTTCCACCTGGGCTATTTAATGGGCTGTGGGATTTTCATTTTTCAAGTTTCAGTTTTGAGTTCCAAACGGATTTCGATCTTCTTTTTCAGATCTACGTAGCTTGGACTGCTGTTTTCTGAATTCGTTAGTTTCGGCGCGATCAACTCAGAGTAGGTAATAGTTTACATTTTTTTTTACAAGTTTTGACCATTAAAAGCATGCGAACCACTTAGGGGCCTTTCAGACGCAATGTATGAAAAATGTATGCCTATATGACCTGATAAATTTTTTTTGACTACATATGTATGCATATCTTACTGTAATGCATGTTTGGATTTAAGAAAATTCAGGTTCTGAGACAGTGCTATTTTGCACTTTTTGACCAATTTAGTTATCCTTTTTGAGGCCTAGTGCACCTGAATTTTCAAGTAAAAATGTCCATGGTAATTTGGCTACCATGTGAGGTTGACTTTTGATTTTTCTTCATAAATATGAACTGTTTCTATTTTTGGCTAGGTGTGCTACTGAATGGCCACCTAGACATGCCTGTGTGCATGTGGACAGTCCATTTTACAAAGGAGACTCTGGCGAAATTTTTCCTAAACCTTAGGCATTGAAAAACATGCATTTTTGACTTTATTGGGGATTTTTGACTGACCCATGCAGGTTTTTAGCTTCTAGATTTTGACAACATGCAGTTTTGAGTTTACTGGGTATTTTTGACCGAGCTGTGTATGTCTTAGAACCTAGAGATATATGTTGGACTGATTAAAAATGATAAGCCACAGGTTTTAGGCTTACCACACCCTTTTTCTGAGGTGATTTGGAGTATTGGTGTATGCGATGGATCGTGATAAACCCGGTAATTCTAGCAGGGTATCCTCAGGTATTAGACGGAGGAGGGCTTCTATTGTTCCTCAGCCTCGTCCAGCTCGAACACCTCGTAGACTGGTGGAGGCTGTGATTTGTCCAACACAGGACAAGCAGCCACTTGATATTGACGATGAGGAGGCTCATTTTGTTGTTCCTGTTCTCGCTAAGGCTCCACGTGCGGAGGTCCTTGGCATTGTTGTGCTGACGCAAGAGTTCCTGGGTGACTTGAGTCGCCATCCATCGAGATATCTTCACGCCAACGAGTTGACTTAAAGTTTTTCTTTTCTCTGGATTCTTTTCTTCCTTTTTCCATTCTCGGGGCACAGGTTTTGGATATGGTTGATTTTTGATGCAGGTTCCCGGCTTTACGCAGTCTCGAGGGAACTAGTTCAGCGTGTATTCCCTGTATCACACTTTGCACGAGGATTACAAAGAGATTGTAGATGACTAGGGCTTTCAGGACTTTTTCTCGATCCTTTCCAGCCGTTACCCCTGGGGGTATATGAGGGCTTTGTCTGAGCGCCGGTTCCACCGGACTCAGTCCCTTCATCTTCTGGACTGCGAGGTGATGATGACTCCTATGGATTGGAGGTTTATCACCGACATTGAGTTTAAGGGAGAGCCAGTGCCTGTTGTGGCTGACATTACACCCATTATCGTTCGGTCTCTGCTGGGAGTCCTTTCGACGACATTCAAGGGTCAGACGGTCCGATTTGGTCCCTTGATTATAGATGCCCAGGATGGGACTTTACAGGAGCCTCGCATGATGATCAGAGGGCTAGAGATCGCATTTTGAGGCGATTATTTTTGTCGATCATCAGGGGTTGTTTTGTGGCGGACAACTCGCCTACTATGTTATTCGCCTTAATTAGTGCCACTCGACATGTAGAGGGCCTTAGTGACTATGATTGGGGCTCCTATACCTTTGCCTATTTTCTCCGTGGCGTGCTCATGCTTTCGGAGGGTGTGACGGAGGCTTGGTTAGGATTTTACCCATTTCTGCTGGTGAGTACATCTTTCTGTACCTTTTTGATTTCAGCATTCATTTTTGTCAGTCTTGGTCACTAAGGGCTTTTGATATTTGCATGGTCAGCTTTGGGCATTTGAGAGGCTTTCTTGTCTACGGCCCGCTTCTGCCCTAGGTCTAGAGACCTATCCTCGGGGACGGAGATGGCATCACTCCACTTTGACGGAGGTCCCTGTTGTTGAGGGATTCACTCATGCCCGTTGCAGTTGGAGCTTTTGATAGTGGGTTTGATCACTTGGATGTTGTATACCTCTGAGTTTTTGATCGTCGAATTCAAGGGAGGCGTCCCTACAGGTCGGGAGTTTATTTTGTTGATCCGTAGAGTCCCTTTGTTGACGGTGGGAGGCTGGGATCTCTATCTTAGAGAGCGTGCCATTAGGAGCGTTACGGGGGAGATTCGCATTCCTATTGCTCCTCCTACTTGGCATTATTGGCCATTGACCGTGCCATTGACAGATATCCCTATGGAGGGCATAGATGGCTTTGCCTTATCAGAGGGCTCGTACAGCAAGGAGGTCTTTAGCAGTTGGTGGAGTCCTCGCACTATTGAAGCTCAGACTCGTGCCACCCAGTTTATAGTAGACATGGTGCCAGGGTACGTGATGATGACGGACTGGATAGCTTGCCTCGGGGAGCCTACTCATGTAGACCAGATAGCAGATCAGACTAGAGAGTTGGATCAGGCCTGTTTCATTATCAGGCACCTTGGACGAGATCCGTCAGAGGCATCTTTTTTTTACCCATCCAGCTCAGGAGCGGGTCCCTCTTTTGGTCCATTTAGCAGCAGCTATCAGGGGCAGATCCTCCCTTATAAAGTCTAGAGATGCCTGATAGCAGCGATTTTGTATCCACTAAGGAGATGGAGCAGGTCGATCACTTTGACACTGATGTCTTCGACTTCCTCTGATAGCTATTGGAGCTATATTTTTGGTCAGCCACTGTTTTGGCTATTTGGCGGTTGTGCCATCATTTTGATAGACCACTGTATTAGTTGGGTGGTGGTGTCCCCATTTCCCTATATTTTCCTTTATGCTTTGTATTATCAGACAGGGATGATGTCTGCAGTAGATAGTTTGTTGTAGATATTCATAATCTTTTCTATCTATCGCATCATGTTTATATTTGTCATCATGCATATATTATGTCATGTGTATGCATTCAGACAGCTGCGACTTGATTTAACCTCTGGATGGTCTTGTGGTACGGTGCTACAGATGACGTCATCTGAGGTCAGCCGTATTGAGCATTCACCACCGTCTGAGGTGGACACATCATTGAGGTCGTGGTATGAGAGCCTGCCCTACCTAGTCAGAGGGACAGTGGACCACATGCTGGGGCATTCGTTGGCCCTTGCAGATTTTTGGGTGCCATCTGGATTTGTATTTGGCATTTTACCCTTCTGGATACCTGAGAGACAGGTGTTCCACTTCGGGCAGCATGAGTTAACGTCGACTCTCGAGGAGTACGAGCGATTTACTAGGTTGGCTCTGGATTTGCCGTGTGCCCGTACGGCTATTAGTGATATGAGGAGACCGTTTACCCGTATATCCGGTCTCCGTCAGAGCTTGATCAGGGATGAGATTGTATCTGGACACGTGATCTCGATTGATTTCCTGATTGATCGATTTGGCGAGCTCGAAATATATGATCGCCATGGCGGGGATTTTATTATTTCAGCAGAGGCATGGCATCTGGCCAGAGTAGACATTCTGCTGATGTGTATTGTGGCATACGTCTATATGCCGCTTCCCTTGGATCATTTGGACGTGGGATTAGTAGTTGTGGTTTGGGCCCTTAGACAGGGTAGCACCATCATCCTGATGATATTGGTTGAGACATTTAGATCTGCCACACATTGTAGTACCCATCCAGAGGGGTTTTTAGGGGTAGCTCGGTCTTGCTGTATATATGGATGATGTCCCATATACGACCGATTGGATTCTTCAGGCCTCAAGGTTTTTGCTTTACTCACGAGACATCCACAGTTTACTCCTTACAGCCTGCAAAGTGCATTAATGTAGAGTCATGGTTGGCATTTCTGTCGGATATTGAGAATCCGTTCTTGATCTTGCCATGCTCAGGGCTAGCGTCCCCATATAGCTTTATCACCCATGCTTCTGGCCTAGATTATTTACCCCTAACGGGTTTGAGGGGAGTGACTACCTATCATCCCTTGGCAGTCATGTGTCTGTTCGATCAGCTGTAGAGTTTGCACCATTTTGAGGGGTCTGCTGATCAGAGGACGATGACTTCTTCTATGTCGTCCACCGACTTGGTTAAAGTATATGAGTGTTGGACTCATCGAGAGAGGGCTGATTTATCTGGAAGCTATTCGGGTCGTTCTCCGGAGTATTCTACGTGGTTGGAGGCAGAGACAGCAGTTGCAGCAGCAGAGCCTCATTTATCTCCGATTGCGGACTCCGACGAGGAGGAGCCTATGGAGGATCCGGATTCTCCTACCGAAGATGAACTGTTCACGGGTTTGATAGTGGCTCTAGTGAGTGATCCATTGGTTATTTCTGCAGAGACGGATCCGGCTTTAGCGGACTCACTATTCAGGATGACCTTTGAGTAAGATTCAGCTAGAACGCAGATGTTGGTTGCCTTGTCTTGCAAAGATTTAGCTTTTGCTGAGAGAGATGGACTCAGGGTCTCTTTAGATGCTGGATTGATTGAGCGGAAGGAGCTCCGATCTGCCAGAGATGCAGCTATTGTAGAGCGAGACGAGATCTGCTCGGCTAGAGATGCAGTATATATTGAGATCGAGGAGACTTTGATTGCTCGAGACCAGCTTTTACAGAGAGGGATGAGGCTATAGCTTCCCGTGATTTCCACATTGCTGATAGTACTTCTCTTTAATCTTACACTCATGGTTTGGTCACCGAGATGAGTGCGTATACGGATAACCACAGTGCCACCTTACAGATGACCGTGGAGGTATTGAGCCGTATGGAGGCTGAGTGGATTGCACTTACAGCTACTCCCCCATCTTCAGAGAGAGATGCCATGCTGGCATTGCTGACCCACTTGTCCTTGGGTCCATAGACTAGCTTTATTTTTCCTGCACAGACTAGATCAGCCATTTTTGTCATGTATATATCAAACAGTGTTATATATAAGAGAAATATAGTTTTGATTCACTTCCCTAATTGGATATATACTGTCATTGTTGAGTGATTACCACTTCTTTCATGACTCGCAGTTGTAGATGTATCTTGAGCTTCTCCTTGATAGACTGACAGTTGAGATGTCAGGGAGTATCTCAGATGGGCCTGTTGACCAGGATAACTTAATAGAATTTGGCTTCTATTTGTCTTTGGTGTCTTGGAACTGGTCTTTTATTTATTTTTTATTTTTTCTTGAAGGTCAAACCGCGCCGTAGATGGCTGCCTACGTACTCCCGGGTTGAGGGAGATCAGGTCATTCGTAGTTCTGGCTGTTTAGTTGAAGAGAGGTTTGAAAAGTATTTATCTTGGGTTTTTGAGTTTGGTTTGATGAATTTTTGAGTTTTTTATTTGGTTTGACCGCACCAGAAATGGCTGCGTACATACTTCCGGGAGTAGGGAGATCAGGTCATTCGTAGTTCCGGCTGTTTAGTGATAAACCAAACTTGATTTGATTCGTAGGACCCGGATGCGGGTATGCATATGACTCAGACGTAATACCTCTTGCTGGTGTTTGAATTGATGAGTTGGGGGAATTCGTTCCCATCCATTTCCTATAATCTGATAGCTCCCCCTGTCAACACCTCCTTGACAATGAAAGGGTCTTCCCAGTTAGGGACGAATTTTCCTTTGGCTTCATCCTGATTGGCCAGGACTTTCTTCAGCACCAAGTTATTTTCTTTGAATTGTTGGATTCGGACCTTTTTGTTGTAGGATCTCGCGATCCTTTGCTGGTATAACTGTCCGTGGAAAATGGCTGTAGCCCTCTTGTCATCTATCAGGGGCAGTTAATGATATCGGTCTTACAATCACTGATCCTCATCTATCTGAGCGTCGATCATAACTCGCAAGGATTCCATCTCTACCTCTACGGGAAGGACTGCCTTCATGCCATAGACCAACGAATAGGGGGTAGCCCCAGTAGAGGTGTGCATTGACGTCTGTATGCTAACAGGGTGAGAGGCAGCAGGTCAGGCCATTCCTTGTGATTGGCAGACATTTTCTACATGATCTTCTTGATGTTTTTATTGGTCGCTTCGACCGCATCGTTTATCTTAGGCCGATAGATGATGGAATTGAGATGCTTGATGTGGAACTTATTGCACAATTCTTTCATCATTTGATTGTTCAGGTTCTTGGCATTGTCTGATACGATCACCTCCGGTTGTCCATATCGACAGACGATATTATTTCTGATGAAACTAATGATGACCTCTTTTGTGACTTTGGGAAAGGAGGCTGCTTCAACCCATTTGGTGAAGTAATTGATCATGGTGAAAATGAATCGATGACCATTGTTGGCTTTTGGTTCCACTGGACCTATCAATCCATTCCCCACATGGAGAAAGGCCATAGTGAACTCATGTTGTGTAGCTCATTCGAAGGAGCGTGGATGGCATGTCCATGTATTTGGCATTAAAATATCTCTTAACGTGATCGTCGCAGTCGGCCTTAAGAGAGATCCAATAGTGTCCAGTTCTTAATATTTTCTTGGCCGGCAGATGACCGCTCATGTGTGGACCACAGTCTCCACCGTGGATTTCATCCATAAGTCTTTGGGCTTGCTCTTTGTCGAGGCATCTCAATAGGCCTATTCCAGCATCCCTTTTGTAAAGTGCATCTCCGCTCAAATAGAACTTCATGGCCATTTTATGAATTCACTTTCGCTCGTATTGACTTGCTCCAGTGGGTGTAGATCCATCACGGAGATATTCCTTGATGTCTTGATACCAAGGCTGCTTGACAGGAGGTATTTCATTTGATACTTCTCCAACGTAACTCCCATATGTCGGGGCTTTCTGAGCTATGAACTTGATGTTGGGAAATCCACTCTTATCGGATATGCGGATTAATGAAGCCAACATTGCCAATGCATCAGCGAAGTCATTCCGACCCCGAGGAATATGAACGAAGGTTATGTCTTCGAATTCCCGAGATATTTTATGGACCTGCCAATGATAGGGCAGCAAATGCAGTTCTTTGGTGAGATACGCACCCCTGGTTTGTTTGATGACCAGCTCGGACTCTCCAAAGACGAGTAGGTGTTTGATAGACATGGATTGGACTAATTTTAACCCCATTATACAGCCTTCATACTCGTCCGTGTTGTTGGTGTTGCCAAATTAAAGTTTGGTAGCCACAGGATACTGCTTTCCTGCACCAGAGATGAGGACTGCCCCAGCTCCGGCACCTTCCATGTTTACCGCTCCATCAAAATACATTTTCCATGGTTGGACTGTATTCTCTGACTGAAGTTGTTGAATTATCATAATCGCATCATCTGGGAAATATGTCTCCAGGGGCTCGAACCCTCCTGAAGGTGCTTCAGCTAATTGATCTGCAATGCCTTGACCCTTGATTGACTTCTGAGTCACGTAGACAATGTCGAATTGTTGTAGGATTAACTGCCAATTGGACAGTCGGTAATTCAGCATTGGTTTGTTGAATACATATTTGAGTGGATCCATACGGGATATGAGGTAGGTCGTGTGCCCATGCAAATAGTGTTGCAACCTCATGGCGGCCCATGCTAACGCACAACATGTCTTTTTGATCAGGGTGTACTTCTGTTCACCACTGCTGAATCTTTTGCTGAGGTAGTAGATAGCTCTTTCTTTACTACTATCATCCTTCTGTCCTAACATGCAGCCCATTGCGTTGTTATTGACGGATAGGTACATGAATAAAGGAACTCCATCCCTTGGGGGTACCAAAACAGGTGCTCCTGTCAGCTGTTTCTTAATGGCAAGGAAGGCTTGTTGACAATCCTCATTCTATTTGGTGGAGGAATTCTTCCTTAATAGCTTGAAGATGGGTTCACAGGTTGCTGTGAGTTGGGAAATGAATCGACTTACGAAGTTGATCTTTCCCAGGAATCCACGAATCTCCTTCTCTGTACGAGGTACGGGCATTTCATTAATGGCTTTGATTTGGCAGGGTCGAGCTCGATTCCCCGATTACTCACCAAGAATCCTAGCAGCTTGCCTGCTTTGACGCCAAAAGCACATTTGGCGGGATTGAGCTTGAGGTTATACTTACGTAACCTGTTGAACAGCTTCCTGAGATGGTCGATGTGATCATCCTCTCTCCAGGATTTGATGATGATGTCATCCACATAAACTTCAATCTCTTTGTGCATCATATCATGAAAGAGGGCCATCATGGCTCATTAATACGTGGCTTCGATATTGATAAGGTCGAAGGATAGTCGTCTATAGCACAAGGTTCCCCAGGGAGTGATAAAAGCTATTTTTTCCTGGTCCTCTTCAGCAACCATGATTTGATGATAACCAACAAAGCAATTCACGCAGGAATACATGCCATAATGCACAGTATTGTCGATCAGGATGTGGATGAATGGTACCGGGAAATTATCCTTGAGGCAGGCTTTGTTTAAATCCAGGTAATCCATGCAGACTCGTACCTTCCCTCCAGGCTTAGGTACGAGAACTATGTTTGATAGCCATTCTGGGTATGTTGATACCATGATGATTCCGGCTTTGAACAATTTCTTCTTTGGCTTTTAGACTCCATTCAGGTTTCAATCACCTGAGCTTTTGCTTGACTGGTTTGAATCCATCTTTGATGGGCATTCGATGGATGACAATATCAGTGGATAAGCCAATCATGTCTTCATGTGACCATGCAAATACATCCTGGTACTGTGTTAGGAGTTCGATCAGGTCGGTTTTTTGATTGGGTGTGAGGTCTGAACCTATTTGGATTTCTTTGATGTTTTTGGAGGTTCCTATGTTGATGATGGTGGTTTGGTCGAGGATTGGTTTGGGTTTGTCTTTAACCCATTCTTTGATCTCCTCAGGCACCTTATAGTCATCTTCCTCCTCTTGATCAATAGCCATCAAGTCAAAGCTCAGTTTTACATCAAAGTCGTAGTCATTTTGACAGGTTGGCATCTCATCAGCAGAGACACACACATCCAATGCTTGGGACCTGAAAACAAAAATGATTTCATTAATATATACAACTGCTTAAACTTGCAGAGCATTTGTAAAGCATGACAAAAGTAAGCTGTAAATGAAAGCATGATTAAAGGGTAGATGTACTCTCTGCTTCTTTACCTTATCGACCGAGGCAAGGGACACTGCTCTAGTTGTCCAAGGTCAGATCCTCATAAACTGGGAGGATCAGGGATTTGTGATTATCTGTCTTATCTTGGATGATGACTGAGATATCCTTTATAATAGGGTTAGGGCTCTTCTTTGACCTTCTCCCTTTTCCCTTCTTAATGCGAGGAATTTGAACTTGATCCTCGTCGTCGCTGTCTGGGAGTTCGTCATTCATGCCCTCATAATTGATAATGGCCCTCATGTTAGCGAATGGGTCTTGTCCTTCGTACATGATCTTTTCTTTTCTGTTTTTGCTGTCTGCCTCAGGCTTGAGGGCTTTTCTTTCATGGATAGGTATGATAGGAGGAAATAGCATGACTGATACCGCAGTCAGGATTTTCCTCGTAGGTTTCACCCATCCGGCATTTGTGAGGTTTGGCAGCAGAATTGTGGAGGCATGAGCCTTGGGATGTTTATGTGGGTTCCGACGGCTTGACCAGGATGAATATCCCAATCCTGCTCTCACAGTTTGACTTGGGATTTGGACTGGCAACTTGATACCTTGCTTATCCTTTCCCAACCCTTCTCCATGTTGGAAACCCGAAGATACCATTTCTTGCCCCCTTGTCATTACTTCGATGGAGACTTTAGGTTTTAGGGCTGGTGCCCCGATAGGTAGATACGGAGTATCGCTCACCTCTAGAGCTTGAAAACTGGCAGGTTCAATCCCCGCATCCAGATGTATGTAGGTAGGGTATTCTTGTTCAGCATTCACTGTGATGAGGCTGCCGTTGATAATGTACTTGAGTTTTTGATGGAGGGTGGATGGCACTGCCCCTGCCATGTGGATCCATGGTCTGCCCAGTAATAAGTTATATCCGATGGCGATGTTGAGCACCTGGAAAGATACATAGAAAGTGTGTGGGCCAATCTCTAGAGGAAGCTCTATTTCCCCCATAGCCTGTCGGCGAGATCCATCGAAGGCCCAGATGACCATATGAATGGATTTGATCCGGTTCGGATTAATCTTCATCCTTTCTAAAGTATCGTATGGACAAATGTTGAGGGATGATCCTCCATCGATGAGCACCCCTTTGATCACATATTCGGAGGACATTACAACTATTTGCAGGGACTTGTGGTGGCCCATTCCCTCTGCCTAGATATCATCATCAGTGAAAGATATCACATTGCTGTTGAAGATGTGCTCTATCACATGACAGAATTTCTCGGTATCCACTATATATGGCAAATGAGCTTCTTCTAGTACTTTTACTAGAATGTTGCGATGATCCTCTGAGGATAGGACTAAGTCGAGGATGGGCACTTGTTTAGGTGCATCCTTCAAGCTTTGCACTATTTTGATTTCATGATGTCCCATCCGTTTAAGGAATTCTTTGATTTTCTCTTCAACAACCTTCTCTTTTGCTTTGATGACCGGTTTGATTACCTGTTGAGGTAGGTATAAGGGATTGTCCTTCGGCACAACGGTAATGTTATTTGAAGTAGAGCCTTCATTATTTTCATAGTTCCATGGGACCTTCTTCAGACTGATGATTGGATACTGAGGTCTGAAGGGTAAGATTAGAGGCTGAGGTGCAACCACCTTCATAGGATTTTGTATTTCTTGAACCCCTTTCCCTGTCAGTACCAAGGGTGTGAGGATTGACTCGTTATCGCAGGATATGACAGCTACTGTGTTCTGGTTCCATATAGTGGTGATCCAGAGAGTGTCATTGTCTAGGAGATCAAGGATTTGATTTCCCCTTATTAGGTCCCCAATTTCGATCATGTCTTGAATCAGGTTACGAAGTGCCTAGCAATCCTCAGTATCATGGTCGGGTGAATTGGAATGGTACTGACATATTTGGTCAGGTTTGAATTTTCTGGCTCGAGGTTTCAATGGAGGTAACAAGTCTGCAACCATTCCTTCGTTGATTAGCATTTGAAGGATTTCTTCCATTGATTGATTTAGGTTGGTGAAGTTCCTCTGAAATAGGAATTTCCCATCCGCTCGGAGATTCTCTTCTTCGGCCACCTTGTTGGCCCAAAAATCATTCTCATTAGACTGCTATTAATTTTTCGGGGAAGTGATCTCCGGTGTGGGAGGATGATCGACGATGGACTGGTTAATTTGTTTCACCATCTTCCTGGTGAGCTGATGCTGGTAAACGACCAGTTCTGCTAACTGCTCGATTCGTTCCTTGAGAGACTTTATTTCTTTCTCTATCATAAATCGCCTTTCAAAAACTTCCAAACTATCGGGACTGGTGTTGTTGGATTGAATTGATTCTCCCATATAACGGAGGTAATTGGATCCTTCTCCATTTGTGGTGCTGATCATGTTGACATTCTCCTCTGTATTTTATGGTAGAGAATTGTCCTGTACATGGGTTTGCTCAGGCTTTGTGACAACAATCTCTCCGCTGTCAATCAAGTCTTGTATTTTGTGCTTGAGAGACCAACAGTCTTGGGTGTCATGGCCTGGAGATCCAGAGTGATAAGCACACTTCTTGCTTGGGTTGAAATTTCGTCCATTAGTGTTGGTTGGTGGAAGGAGTTGAACAACCTTCTTCTGGGCTGTCAGAAGTTTGAATACGTTCTCAAGTCAATCCCCTAAAAGGGTGAAAGTTCTTCGACGCCTGACCTCCATATTTTTTTGAAATGGAGGATTTGAAGGCTGTGCTGGATTTTGAAAAGTGGTATAATTCCTCCTTTGGATGGGCATACTGTTTGACTCGCTCCTTGGATTTTGTCCTTGTAACACTAAGGAGACTTCTTCGTCTTACTTCTTGTGGACCCTACATGGATTACTCCCGTAATTTTCAGACTGGATATGCTCAGCGACAGCTTTGAGGGCGGTTAGATCTTTTATCTTCCCGGATTTGAGCCCCAATTCGGCCATTTTGCAATGTTTGATCATTTCAGAGAATGGTTTTCCTATGCCTGCTAGGACCCTCTCATAATAAGGCGCTTCTTGGATGTCGATGAAGGTCCTGACTATTTCAGATTCAGTCATGGCTGGGGTGACTTATGCTGCGACCCATCTCCATCGCTGGGCATATTCTCTGAATTATTCAGTGTTATTCTTCCTGATCTTGGTAATTTGATATCTGTCTAGAGCCAGCTGAGATTGGAAGCTGTATTGACCGAGGAAGGCATGGGCAAGTTCTTCCCAACTGTGGATTTTGGAGTTGTCCAAAAGGGCATACCATGCTCTAGCTTCTCTAGTCAGACTCTTTTAAAATATCTGCATTCGAAGCTTCTCATCCTCTGCATAGGATTCGAGTTCTCCGATGAATACTTTCAAGTGTGTGTAAGGATCTCCCATTTAATCATACTTCTCGAAGTCAGGAGTTTTAAATTTTTTGGGATAACGAGCCCCGGGGAATATACAGAGGTCGGAGTAATTGACACTACCGAATGCCCCAATCCCTTTGATTGATTGGAGAGCTTCCTCTATTTGTTGTACTTTCTTTATAATGTCACCAGCTTCCTTTTCTTTGACGAGGGGGGTGATTTCAGGGGTTTTGTTAGTCGTGTCCTGGTTTTGTGGTTAAGGAATCTGAGTTTTGGCCTTTTTAGTCTCTTGACCGCCAGCACTACCACCAGATGCTCCTGGTTCTGTGTGAGCTTGAGACTGTTTCCCTTTAAGGGCCTTGCTTTGTTCTCGTAGGAAATCGGCTAACTCGGCTATCTGATTTTTCAGACCTTCGAACTCTTCCCTAGATACCGGGGTGCTTTAGATTTAGACCTAGTAACAGGACCAATTTTTACCTACAACAAAACGTAGGTGTGTCAATTTCCTGATGTAGACAAGGACATGATGCATGATGTGTTTTTTAGATTTTATCTTGCAAAATCAAGGTTAGTTGTTTTGATGGCAGGATGACATGGTATTTTGACAAGGAAAGTAAATCTTTCATTATGATATTTACATTGTGCTCCTTGATAATTGGAGACTTAACATGGAATTGAAAGAAGAAGGCATGAAGAAGCTTCCCTTCGGATTTGGTTAATTAGAGGCTGACCTATCTTAGGTTACTCTCGCGGCTTTTGTTTCGGCATGAATGTTCCCAGATCATTGCAATCTACTAGAAGGAAAATTAATCCGATCTTTCAACTGGAGCGAATCTGGGTCGGGCATTTTCATAGGCCCCAGAGACTTAGTCGTCCCCAGAGACATTATGATAAGTGGTCTTTATGACCACTTATTCGGATAGTAACCAGCTTGTTTCGTTGCTTAAACTTAATTATTAATGTGCTTTTAATATGTTTTTCCTTTATTTTGCATTATTCAGGTTTAGGAACTCTTTGAGTTCAAATTGAGCTCTAAAGGACAAAAGATAGCCTAAATGGGGCAATGCACAGAAAGTGGCTTAAAGCTTAATGGAGGCTTGATAAAGGAGCAATGCAATGTAAGGAGGCCATGAGGCTAAAAGAAAGCAAAAAGGAATGGCATAGGTGTATGGCAGCCAAGTAGAGGCAAAACAACAGCAAAGGGCAGCTTTTCATGCTCGCGCGGCCGCACCTTGTTAAAGCAGCCAGCCCGCGCGCCCGCGCCAATCCCCAGATCTGAACCTCGGCATTTCAGTGCCGCACGGCCGCGCCAGTGTCAACGCCTAAAGCCGTGCGGCCGCGCCAGTCTATTTTTCGGCCAAAGTTAACTTTTTGCTTAGCAGACGCGAGAAGGCAAAGCTTATAAGGGCTGAAGCCCTCATTTTGTTAAAAATCTCCAATAGGGAGCTCTCCCTTAGCTTAGCCCTAATTCCTTTCTTCCTTTCCTTTTCATTTCTTGTTTAGATTAGGTTAGTTTAGGCGTAGATTAGGATTAATTAGTTAGTGTAGTTTCTAGGGTTAGATTAGTTAAAGAAGATTGAAGCAAGAGATTTACATCAAAGATCCAAGTGGGGAGAAACAACACAAGATTTACATTTCTCTATCTCTTACTTTCCTTGTATTAAATTGTATTCGGATGATGTTTATCTAACTTGTGGAAAATATATTCAAGTTATTTATGACTTAGTTTATATTTTGGGGTTTCAATGGAACCCAACACATAGTTTGTATTGATTGCTCTCTCTCTTTGCTATTATTACGAATTGGTTATCATAACTTGTGCTTATCGATTAATTTCTTGACTCGTAATTACTTTGGGAACCTATATGAACTTGATAAACGGAGTATAGGTTTAGACCTAGTTATGTTAACATGTAAAAGTTAGAGATTCTTGTGGGTATTCTATGAGATTATGTGACGTGTGTCTTATTCATTGTCCTCAAGAATTGATAATTTGATAGTGTTTGGGATAGAAATATACCTAAATGCCGTATGCAACCAAATTGAGAATCTAATCTTAATGACTTCCTATGTGAAAGTTGGTAATTGAAGGAGTAGTTAACGAGATTTTCCCGTGACATGTGTCTTGTTAATTATTTTTGATATTTGTTTCTTGATAGTGTGTAGGATAGACATATACCTACATGCTGCATTAGGAAGATTCATAGTTGTCCGTCGAAAGAGGCTCTTATGTGATCATGATTTCTCGGTTGTCAATTCTATATGTTAATTGTCCCATGTGAGAGAGTTAAGAGATTCAAATGAAGTGTTGGGGGAAATTGTAATCTCATGTCTTCATTATCTGAATTTACCCTAGGATTAGTTATTGTATGTTTTAATTCTTACCTAGTTAACGTAGTTTTAATTCATTCTCCTTACCATCCGTTTAAATAAGACTGAGATGATTATGTACTAGTGCTTTAGCGACCCTTTATCTATTAATTCCTCGTGGGAACGATATCTTTACTCACTCTTTATTACTCGTTGGCCGCGTATACTTGCGCGTTAATTGTGTTATCTAATCGGACCAACACATTAATTATCACCTACCGGGTTTTCCTCCTTGTGAGAGGGACACACAACATACATTCACATACATCGTGCCTCACCGTTGTGCATATGATGACATGGGTGCGAAGCACTAAATATGGGTGTGAAGCACTAGAAAGTAGGAAAGCATTCATTCACATTCATTCAATGTAAAGATGCAGCATTCATACATTCAATAAAGACGCAGCTTTCACTCATTCATTGACTGTGGAGATGCAGAATTTCACGCATTCAATAGTTTTGAAAGGGAAATGTTTGAAAAGATTAGAAAGCGGCATAAGCCCTCTGCTGTCCCCAGCAGAGTCGCCACCTGTCGATGTTGGTTTAAAAAATACGCGGATTGGGTCACAACCCGGATCTTTTAATCTCTTTTCCTAAGTTCTCTCAACCCTTTCTCTTTTTTTTAGAAAAATGGTTTTGAAGGGTTTTTTAGGAGAAAGGCCAACATGTATCATGTCGATGATTTGAACATTTTACATAGTCGTCAGTTGGTAGATTTGAAATGGTTGTACCAACTCAACCGAGTTTTGTTTGAAAGAGACCCAATTGTTGGACACTGTCGATACTTGATCTTTGAAAACAAAGTTTTGAGCTCGAGAGCTTGGTGTTAGGCACCCCACGACTCTCGTGTAAACACAGTACCGCATCTTTTCAATATTTCCTTTTAAAAACTAGAATGCGTGAGTGAATGTTGTTTGAAAATTGGGCCTATTGATTTGATTGATTGAAAGTAGTTCTTTGCTTTGTTGAACCTATATACGAAGGGTTTGATTTGATTTGAAAATCAGTCTTTGATTTGATTTGAAAAAGCATTTAATTTGATTTTCTTTGAAAAGCTTTTCTTTTGATTGATTTGAAAATGATGTTTTGAAAGTTGGTTTATCAAACCCTTACGTTGCCATAGGAATTGAAGCCTGTTGATACTTCCAATTTTATCTTTATAGCCTTAAGGCTGCATGTGAATGGTGATTTATCGGCTGCGAAGCATCCTCGACCACAGAATATACAAGTGTCGGTCTCCTCATGGGTATGAAAATCATCGGAGGGAGGCTGACATGACAATCAACATTTTTTATTATATTGAGACCTTAAATCTAGATAATCGTTTTAAGATCTGTTTACATGTACATTTTTGCAGAAAAACTGGCAGGGTACATTTGTAAATCTGAATTTGTCCATCGTGGGAATCAGATTCAGATCGTTTTGATCGTGAATCTCACGATTCCTAGGCTCACATATGACTAGCCAAAAACCTGCACAGTTCAAATTTGTACAAAAATAGATAAATATCCCAATATTACCAGAACCGAGGATTCATTCAGTAAATCCTAGTACGCACGACCAAAGCATCTCGTTCCCACTAGATAACGATCTAAGCTTTTGAAGCTGAAACTAGAAAGAAAGCTATATTTAAGGAAATCTCATTCTAGCTTCCCGGTTTTGTCTGGAGATTTTGAACCGTTTGAAAACTAGAATTGGCGAGATTTAAATAAATCTAGTCCTCCTGCAGATATGCCAGTGCCAATTCATATAAAATGAATATTTAAAGCAGCAGTTGAATAGAAAACGAGTAAAGCAATATATATTTATATATACAAATATACATAAAAGCTGTAAAAGGCGATGGATTTTTACGCCGGTGCCCGGTCTGGAATTGAAATATATATATATATATATATATATATATATATATATATATATATATATATATATATATATATATATATATATATATATATTAACAAAAACGTAGTCAACCAAGATTGGGAAGAGGACCAGTGATGGTGAAGACTGCTTATATATGCATAAATATATATAAAAACAGTAAAAAGGCCACAGAATGATCCAGGCCGAACTGGAATGTAAATATACAGAAACATAGTCAACTAGGGACTGAGAAGATAACCCAGTAATGGTGAAGTGTGCAAAAATAGTATAAAGGCCACGAAATAGTCCAGGCCAGACTGGAATATAAATTGCAGAAAAGTAGTCAACTAGTGACTGGGGAGATCACCCAGTATGGCGAATAGTGCAAAAACAATATAAAGGGCGATGGGTTTTCACGCCGGTGCCCAGACTGGAATTGAAATATATATATATATATATATATATATATATATATATATATATATATATATATATATATTGACAGAAATGTAGTCAACCAATACTGGGAAGAGAACCCAGTTATGGTGAAAATCGCTCATATATGCGTAAATATATATAAAAGCGAGAAACTACCTCGGATTTGGCATCTGGGCTTGACAGAATTAAAATGTTTGTATATATACAGTTAACTATATACAAAAAAGGGGCAAATTCGAACTGGGAAGATAACCCAGTCCGACGAAGTTGCCAGAATATGTGTGCTAGTGCATTGAAGCTGCTGGAGCTGACGGATCGTCAATTCGAGTTATAGAAATGCCAGAAAATTAGTTTATGTACAAAAATGTACCAATTTTTGAGGAAAACGGCCACGGAACTAAGTTCCGGGCATTTTTAGAAAACCAAACGTAACGTGCAAGTGTATAAAAGTACGAAGAAGTAATATTCACTTTCTGATTGTGAAAATACTTACAATGGACTGCTACACGGACTTTTTGCCAAATCGTAGGCTCTATACGTCCAAATCTAACGGTTTTTTTCTGATATGTGGTAGTATATGGGTATATCTACGTGTTAGAGTGAAAATATTTAGGTTTGGAAGAGGTGTAAAATTCAAAAAATAAAACTGGCAGAGCTTCGCTGCTTTTCTTCTTTTTTTGAAATGAAGGGGGCCACCTTTATTTATAGGCCAGGGAGCCTCCACTCTACCTGCTGCTACCTCAGGTAGAGGTGCGGCTCCTCTAATGGGGCCCACAGTGCACTCCGAATAACGCGCAGTCGAAGTTAAAACTTTCTAACTTTTGATCGGAGCATCCGTTTGAGGTGTGCAATACCTTTTCGAAAAGCCCTCGCCGAGAGTGTCGCAATGACATAGGATAAAACATTTTTTGGTTCCCAGAAGACGGGTTTATAACTAGGTCTTCGATTCCCCACAGTTTGTCCGTTGAGCTGTCTTGCGTTGTTTGCACTCGGGATCGTTGTTATAGTTCATTCTGACTTCGATGGCATTAATTTGGCTTGAGTTTAACCAAATTGACTGAGAGTTGTTAAAATAACCATTTTTCCCCTCCCGGGGTGGTCCTTGGTGGATCTGGCTTCCCAGGGTCATCTCTGGGGCTGAACTGCACTTCCCGGATTGAGACCAGGATGCCTCAATATGTCCTGGGTTGATGTTAAGGTTAACCTGTACCACTCGGGTTGATGTCGAGGCTGACTTAAAGGCCCGATATTGAGATCGGGGTTTGCACTGATGGTCCGATTCGAGATCAAAGCTGGATAGACGGCCCGATTGGAGATCAGAGTTGGATAGACGGTCCGATTCGAGATAGGAGATGGATAGACGGTCCGATTAGAGATCAAATTTTACTAGAATACCAACATTGGTGATCGAATTTGACTAGAATCCTTACATTGGTGATCGAATTTGAGTTTACCGATATTGGGGATTGGATTTGGGTTTACCGATATTGGGATCGGATTTGGGTTTACCGATATTGGAGATCGGATTTAGGTTTATCGATATTGGAGATCTGATTTGGGTTTACCGATATTGGGGATCGGATTTGGGTTTACCGATATTGGGGATCGAATTTGGGTTTACCGATATTGGGGATCAGATTTGGGTTTACTGATATTAGGGATCGGATTTGGGTTTACCGACATTGGTGGCCGGATTTGGGTTTACCGGCATTGGTGGCCGAATTTGGATTGGAAGCCTGGTATCAGTACCGGGGTTGATTTAATTGACAATTTTGCCCTCCTATAGTGTTCGTATTTGGGCAAGGAAAATTTCGAGTGTCTACACCAGGTCAGTACTAACGCAAGGAAGGCGAGAAGGTTTGAGCGGGGACTGAAGCCCTGGCTCTACTGCAAGGTTTCCATATTCTAGTTGAATACGTTTGCAGCTATGCTAGAAAAGGCCATTCTCGCTGAAGGTGGAACCGACGCGGTGTCCAAGTTCAATCAGGACTAGAAGAAGAAGAAGAATGAGACGGAGAACAAGGCTGGTGGTAGCGGGGCTATCAACCAGAAAAGGAAGTGGAACGACATCACCTCTGCTGGAAGTCAACAGGGAAACTAGCAGAAGAAGAAGATTGAAGCATGTGTGACATGCGGGAAGAATCACACTGGAGTGTGCATGAAGGGGAGATGAGTGTGCTTTAACTGTGGTCAAGAAGGCCACATTGTGCCAAATTGTGCCAAATTGCCCGAACCCGAAGAAGGGAGCTTGCTACACATGGGGATCCAAGGATCATATGGCTCGAAGAAGCCAGCAGCAGGGCCAACAAGGAATGGAGGAAATGGCAGCGGCAGCACTCTGACTATCGTTGGACCACTGCAGGCAGTTTGACCCACTGCCCGCACATTCAACATGACGGTGTAGGATGCTGTGCAGTCAAAAGATGTGGTGTCAGGTATTATTCCGGTCAATAGTATAAATGCTTATGTATTATTTTATTCGGGTGCTACTTGCTCATTCATATCTGATGATTTTGCTAAGATCCTAGACTTACCTAAAGAAAAATTAGTCTATCCCTTGAACATAGAGATTGCGAATAGGGAGGTTATTCCTATTAGGTTTGTATACAAGAACTGTAGATTGGACATTAAGGGTCAGGAATTGAGGGTACATTTGATTCCGATAAAACTTGGGGAATTCGATGTGATACTGGGTATGGATTGGTTATTCAACCATGGGGCAGTAATCGACTGTTAGAAGAAGTCGGTAAACCTTACGACCTCGTCATAGTTAGTATTTTATGGTAGCAAATCGCCTAGAAAAATGAGTTATCTAACATTTATGTAAGCCAAGAAACTTTTAACGCAAGGCTGTGTAGGGTATTTAGCCTACATAATAGATACTCGTAAAGAGAGCCCGAAGATAGAAGAGATATCAGTGGTTAGGGAGTTTGTGGATGTATTTTCGAGCGATTTGCCAAGACTTCCGCTAGATAGAGCGATAGAGTTCGTAATTGACTTAGCACCGGGAACTACTCTGATTTTGAAAGCTCCATACCAAATGGCTCCCGTCGAGATGAAGGAATTGATAATTCAACTACAAGATTGATGGACAAGAAGTATATTCAGCCGAGCGTTTCGCCGTGGGGAACGCCAGTTTTATTAGTGAAGAAGAAGGATGGATCGATGCGGCTTTGCATTGATTATAGGGAGTTGAACAATGTTACAATCAAGAATTGGTATCCTTTACCTAGGATCGATGACTTGTTCAATCAACTGAAGGGTGTTAGATACTTCTCAAAAATTGATTTGAGAAGTGGGTATCATCAATTGAAGGTGAGAAGAGAAGATATACCGAAGACGGCTTTTAGAACTCGGTATGGACATTACTAGTTCTTAGTGATGTCATTTGGTCTAAAGAATGCCCCAGCTGCATTTATGGACCTAATGAATATGGTGTTTAAGCCATTCCTGGATAAATTTGTAGTAGTGTTCATAGTTGACATCCTGGTTTATTCCAAAACCGAGGAGGAACACACTGGACATTTGAAGATGACGTTAGAATCGCTGAGACGGGAGAAGCTATATATGAAATTCTCGAAACTCGAATTCTGGTTAGAACTTGTGTAATTTATTGGCCACGTGAGTGACAAGGATGGGATTTCGGTAGATACATCAAAGGTTGAAGCTGTAATGAATTAGGATCAGCCGAAGACGCAGTCTGAAGTAAGGAGTTTCTTGGAATTGGCAGGTTATTACTGAAGATTTATCCAAAACTTTTCTAGAATTGCAACTCCGTTGACGAATTTGACTCGTAAAATAGTTAAGTTTGTTTGGACGAAAAAGTGTGAGGAAAGTTTTCAGGAATTGAAGAAAAGTTTGAGTACAGGAAATTTTGTAGTATATAGTGATGCCTCACATAAAGAATTAGGCTGTGTGTTGATGCAGCGCGGCAAAGTCATTGCGTATACATCACGTCAACTGAAGGACTATAAGAAAGCGTATCCGACCCATGATTTAGAATTGGCGGCAGTAGTGTTTGCTCTGAAGATTTGGAGACACTACTTATATGGAGAGAAGTGTGAGATATACATGGATCATAAGAGTCTGAAGTATATCTTCACCTATAAGGATTTGAACACGCACTAAAGGAGATGGTTGGAGTTGATCAAGGACTATGACTGTGAGATACTTTACCATCCGGGTAAAGCTAACGTCGTCGCTAATGCTTTAAGCAGGAAGGGTCTGGAGAAGTTAAATATGTTAACTGATCAGGATCATTTGATAGTAGAGATGGCTAAGTTAGAGCTGGAAGTTTAGTATCCGAAGGAATCAGATGAGAAGCTGTTTCAAGTAACTACTAGTTCTACTCTGGTAGACAAAGTGAAAGAAGCACAACTTCACAATGACGAGTGCGAAAAGATCCGGAAGAGAATAGTCGATGGTAAAGAAATCAAGTTTAAGATCGATAACGAAGGACTGTTACAATTTGAAGGAAGAATCTGGGTACCGCAAGTACCAGAAGTCAAAGAGGAGATTTTGACTGAAGCTCACAGTTCGAGATATTCGATTCACCCTGGGAGTACGAAGATGGATCAGGATCTCAGACATCATTTTTGGTGGCCGAACATGAAGAGGGACATTACTGATTGCGTTGTGAAATGCTTAACGTGCCAAAAAGTTAAAGCAGAACACCAAAGACCGAGTGGATTGCTACAGCAGCTGGAGATTCCAAAATGGAAGTGGGAGCATATCACGATGGATTTTGTGGTTGGTCTTCCTGTGACTCAGAAGGGTTTTGATTCGATATGGGTGATAGTGGATCGACTGACCAAGTCAGCACATTTCTTACCGATCAAGATTAGATACAACTTGGACCAGTTAGCGAAGTTGTACGTGAAGGAAATTATCTCTCGACACGGTGTTCCGGTATAGATTGTGTCCGACAGAGTTCTGTATTTTACGTCAAATTTCTAGAAGCGGTTACAAGAATGTCTGGGAATGCAATTACGAATGAGTACGGCGTACCATCCTCAGACTGATGGCCAAAGCGAGAGAACGATTCAGACACTAGAGGACATGCTAAGAACTTGCGTGATGGACTTCAAAGGAAGCTGGGATGATCATCTACCATTAGTGGAGTTCGGCTACAACAATAGTTACCACGTGAGTATTGGCATGCCGCCTTTTGAAGCATTGTATGGCAGAAAATGCAGGACTCCATTGTGCTGGGATGAGGTCGGTGAGCGTCAGCTGTTGGGACCGGAATTGGTGCAACAAACTGCTGAGATCGTGAAGCTGATCAGAACAAGATTGGTTGTTGCTCAAGACAGACAAAAGAAGTATGCTGATCATCATCGACAGAATCGAGAATTTGCAATGGGAAGCTTCGTTTTTTTGAAGGTATCTCCCTAGAAAGGGAAAATTCGATTTGTCAAGAAAGGGAAGCTGAGTCCCCGATTCATTGGGCCTTTCGAGATACTACAGAGGGTTGGCGAAGTGGCTTACGAGGTTGCATTACCTCCAGAGATAGAAAATATACATAACTTTTTCCATATTTTCGTGTTACGACCATACAATCACGACTACAAGCATGAAATATAATACGAGCCTTTACAATTTGATAAAGACTTAACTTATGAAGAGGATCCTGTTCAAATAGTTGCTAGGAAAGAGCAAGTTCTTAGAAATAAAGTGATACCTTCTGTTAAGGTAATCTGGAGGAACCACAGTGTTGAAGAAGCTACGTGGGAACTCGAAGATGTAATGATGAAAACATATCCCCAATTATTTGCTTAATTATTTGTGTTAATTCTTGTACACCGATTCTAGAGACATAATCTTTTAAGGGGGAAGAATGTAACAGATGATTTTTTTTTGTGATTCTGGGGACAAAATCTTTTTGAGGGAAGATTATTATGAATGAGAATTTTATATTGATTTTTATATTTATTGAATTAAATAAATATTTTAATTGATTTATTTATTGAGTTAAATAAATAAATTCTGTGATTATTGTGGAGTAATTTAATTAAGTGTAATATATTAATTAAGTGAATATTTAATATTTAATTTAATTGATGTATAATGATTTTATGGTATAGTTCTAATTTAATTGAGATAATTAAATTAGATGAAGTTTATGTGAAAATTGTTACATGAAATTATAATTAGCGGGTAATTATAGTTGTTATGTGGTAAATTATATGTGGTTAATTGATGTTAGCTTTTAATTAATTAAATAAGAATGTTAAGATTTAATTAATTAAAGTATAACATTTAAACTATGTGTTAAAGGATTGATTAAAAATAAAGAAAAAAGTTTTAAAACTGTTTTGCCAAACAAGGCCCTTGCACATGTTTTAAATTCGTTTTGCCAAACGGAGCCTTAACTACTAAAAATCTATTTTTAAATAAGTTGTTTTGCGAAACAAGCCTTAGGGCTTTTTTAATTTTAAATATTGTAACTTATGTATTAATTGTATTTAGTATATGTAATAAATAGATAGTAGTTACATATTCTATATAATTATATGTATATTATATTATATTAGTTATAATATATCTAAGTTACGTTAGTTAGAAAGTTGTATCCTAATATTAACTTGTTAATTATTGTACAAGTTATTTTGTATCCTAATATTCATAATGAACCAGCATTGAAGTTATTGTTGAAGTAATGCGATCTTGACTTATTGTTCAATCAAGATTTACTTAATCTTTCAAATGCTTTAAGTTATTTCTAAAGCATGCCTAGTTATTATGAAATCTATTGTTATGACTTATATTTGGTTCATAATTTTTATATTATCGAACTGTTAAATTATTGTGAGTCGATTCAACTACTCCTTAGTTGATGATAGTTGAAAACTCCAAACTTCCTTTTATCTATCCAAACCAAACTTTCTTTGGTGCGGACTTGTATCAAATACTGAGATGAATAACCCTATTTATTAGGGGAGGTTACTATGCGAAAGCGTTAAATATTTGTGCACAATACATGGTACGAAGGGCTGATCCCCCTAAGTACGAGTTGAGAGTCCATAGTCTAAATGACTATTAAAGGTTTAAATAAAAATGTTTATAACCTAGGACAAAGTTCAAGATCTTATAACCCTCAGATGATTTCAATATTCGAAATTCTAAATGTTGATAAAAGAATTATTATTCAATTCTTTATGAAAGAAAAAGTTATTCAACTCTTTTGAAGCTATTCAGTTTATGTCATTATTATTGTTGTATTCCAAGTGAGCTTTTGTTTGCTCACTCTTGCATATTAATCATCCCTTGCAGCTAAAGTCGAGAACGTTGACGTACCGTCAAACGAGTAAAAAGAAAGGCAAGATGAACAAGTGAGGACTTGTTGTATTTTGTTTATGATATGTAATAAGACTTAAATGTTTATGACATTTGTTTTTTGCATTAATTGTTATGTCAAGGTTAGATAACCCTGGGATTATGTTTGGAAAGGTTATAATCCTTTTTAAGGAAGATTTTATTATTTATTCAAGGTTGTAATTTATTTTGCATTCCTTATTATGGGTAGATGTATGTTTTATTTAGATAGTGAACACCAAATCATGTGAAAACAAAGTGCCCGAATTTGGGAGTGTCAAAGCTGCTGCAGGTCTACATGCAGCTGCCTCTAGTAGACCTGCGACACCCCCTATTTTCTCTATAAAAATCCAGATCTTAGCTTATTTGGGAAGATAGAGCTACAGAGAGGAACCTAGAGAGAGAGCATCGATTTTAGAGAAAGAAATAGGCTAGTTCTTGCGTTTAAACTCTGTAAATCTCTTCTATAAACACTCATATACATATTTATTACAATATATCAAGTTTTAACCGGTGGAAACTGAGTTTTGAGGTGCAAAAAGTCGTTTGTTTGCAAAACACGTGCTAAATTGTAAGATATCTTCAGATCTGTGCTTTTTCTTTACTTTATTGCATATATAACTGCTATGTATATATATAGATCCTGCTTGTTAGTGGTTAGATCTAGATTTTAACCATTTAAATTTGTGTAAATAGTCAATATTTAAAGTGTATTGACTAGATCTATACTAGATCTAGCCAGATCTAGCTTTTAACCAATTCAAAAGTTATAAAACTTGAACCTTTGAGCTAGACTGGCTAGGATCTAGATAGATCTAGTTTACTTTCTAGTTTGTAAATATTTGGTAACCACGTGATCCTAGATCAGTATTGATAAGTGGTCTTTATGACCACTTATTCGGATAGTAACCAGCTTGTTCCGCTGTCGAAACTCAAATATCTGTGTGTTTTTCATGTGTTTTTGCTTTGTTTTGTAGTTTGCATATTTTGAAACTCCCTTGGTGCTTATTGAGCTTAAAAGGACAAAATGAGGTCAAAAGGAGCAAGAATGGAATGATGGAATGACAATGGGAAGGAAATGCAATCCGGACATCGTTTGGGGGGTTTATGTTCATTTCATGTTCTTGGATTGGAGCTTAGTTCATATTGTAGAGCATCTTATAAGCTTTTCAGAACATCTTGAATCATCCCAATCGGAGTTCGGAGGCGAGAGTTATGCCCCGTATACCAACGGACATTAAACTTCACGGTTTTGAGTTTTCATGCACAGCTGTCACTTGGAGCTCAATTTCAGCCTTCATCCATCCATTATTTCTCAATGCTCAAAGAATGAAAGTTGTATAGCTCTTCGATAGCTTCGATTTGACAGGTGGCAGGCCTCGTAACTCCTCCCGGATCAAAAGTTATGGCCGTTCTACCAGAGGACACTGCAGCAAAAAATCTTTGGCCCTGGCGCGCGGATTTTTAGTGTATTTTGGGCGCGGCTGCGCCAGTCCCCAGTAGACAAAACTTTGACTTTTCAACTGAAGGGCTTGGCTAGAGATTGGGATATAAGGGGGCTTGGTTTTGGCAAGAAAGGGCATCAAATATTGGCCTTAAGCCCTAGCCCTAGCTTGTTCTTCCATTTCTCTTACATTTCTTGTATAGATTAGGAGTAGATTAGTGTTAGATTAGGGTTTAGTTAGTTAGTTAGATTCTAGGGTTAGGTTAGTGTTGAAGATTGAAGCAAGTGGTCGTATTCAAAGATCCAAGCTTAGAGAGAAGAACAAAGATTTGCATTTTTCTATCTCTTAACTCTCTTTGCTATCATTTTGTATTTGGATAATGTATAATCAACTTGTGGATAATATATTTGGGTTGTCTATGCCTTAAATCTATTTTGAGGTTCCAATGGAACCTTTTGAGTAGTCAATGTTGATTTCCCTTCCATAATGGTTCTATTTGATTGTTATGTGTTTGTTTATTGCGATGTATGCTTTCATTACTTAATTGAATTGCAACCAATTACTGTGATAACCTATGTGGGATTGAAAGACGAAGTGTAGGTTTAGATCTAATTGCGGTAGCGGTTGATTGTACGTTCACATGGCGTTGAACATATGATTTGTGCTTAGGATAGACATATACCGAAGCGCCGCTCGTAGTCAATAGAGAACTTGAACTTAAACCCTATTTATTTGTAAACACCATAGACATATAGGAGTTTAGATATTGTGGGTGTCCACGTGCATTCTATCATCGGTGGATTGCACGTGGTATGGAGTAGGTGCATCGAAAGATGGCCTTCTCTCACTTTAGTGGTCTCGGCTAACAACATTGCGATTAATTTGACCTAATTAGGAGTGTGTCGACTTAGACGAATCATTAGGGGAAATTGGGATCTCTTATCTTCATTATCTGATTCTACCTTAGGATTATTTATTGCATGTTTTAATTCCTTGCCTAGTTAACTTAGTTTTAATTCCTTCTCTTTACCACCCGTTTAAATAAGACTGAAATGATTATGTGCTAGTGCTTTGGCGACCTTTTATCCATTAATTCCTCGTGGGAACGATATCTTTACTCACTCTTTATTACTTGTTGACCGCGTATACTTGTGCATAAATTGTGTCATCTAATCGGACCAACAAGTTTATGGCGCCGTCGCCGGGGAATTAATTGGATAACTGTTTGCCAACATTAGTTTAAATCAAATTAGTCTTACTTTAAATATTTTATTTTTATTTTAGTTTAATTCTCTTCTCATATTCTCTTTTCAGGTACAATGGACTCAAATTTCTATCCATGGAACTACACAAGTCAAGAGCAACCAAGGGAAGTAGGGAATGATGGCGTCGTCCCAATTGCTTCACTTTCAGCACAGTTGGAGGTTCTCTCGAGGAAGCTGGATACTGTTTCAGCCCAGTAGAGTCGAGAGACGGCAGTGATATATGACTATGGTGCTGGGAACTGCATGAGCCATCAGGAGCCTATCAGTTTTGGACAGGAGCAGTATGGGGGTGGTTATTCCTACTCCGAGCCGTATCCAGCTTATCAGCCAGATTGGGGGTATCACCCAGACCTTTCAGCAGACCCTTCATCAGACTATTATCAAGACCAGTATTGGGATCCAAATCCCGCATACGCCCTAGAATGCACCTTCCAAACTCTGACTTACGAGCCTCAACACAATTTTGAGGGTAAAAAAACTAATGCAAGCTTGGAGGAAGGAGGTGACATATCACTTAAGGACATCTTGATTGAGCAACAGAAGTCAGTCAAGAATATCCAGAACTGGGCAGAGCAAATTAGTAGGGCCTTGATGATAGAGGATGAGCAAGGGCAGACCCATACTGTGAGCTATCAAGAACAATGCAAGCCAAGTCCAAATTGTGCACCCGAACCCACTTATCAATCCCCATGTTTAGAAGGAGAACAGTCAACAATGGACTTCATGTATGCAAGCTCAGAAAACCAAGAGGAGTTATTTGGGAGCCAGGAAACATCAAACCAAAATTTTCAATATCAGATGGCCCCAATCAACTATGCTTCTACCAGTGAGCCTCAATACAGGGAGCCCGTGGTTGAAACAGAAAAGGAAGGATTGGACACTATGTGGGGTAGCTCATTAGCATCAACAAAGGAGATCTTGGTCGAACAAGAGCAATCGATTGAGGATCTTCAGACTTGGGTAGAGCAAATTAGCACGGCATTAAGGAAGGAGGAGGTATGTGAACAAGAGACAACAGTGCAAGATTTTGTGCCTCCAATGACTGAAGCCGTAAGTTATGAGCCCCATACTACTTGGTGCTATGACATAGGTGCAGAAACTGATAGAGAAGCCGAAGTGAAATTTCAACTGGACGAGCCGAAGGCAATGGAAATAAAGGAGATAATTGGGGATATGGAACAGTATGAACTAACAGTGATAATACCCCAAGAGCCTCCTCCGCCGAAGTTTGAGACTCCAGACAAGTTTGCACACACTTGCCCCCTTGGAAGCCACATTACAGATACGGATCTCGATGACATGAGAGAGTCCGAGAGCTTCAAACCATGGTGGTCAGAAGAGAAGAGAATAGAAGAAGAGTCCGTTGTGTGGTCTATACCTCCATGCCCCGATCATTTCACCTACACAACAGAACCCTTGCCTAGTTCCCCTACCATCAAGATGGGGAATTCTTACACACATCCAATGCTAGGTAGTTTAATTTCGAGTCCTCCTTTATTGGGAAGCCTCCAAAAGCATATAACAATTCTAATGGATGGAGGGGTTCTCAAATATCGTCGGGGAGTCGGATGGCATTGGCCAGACACAGTCCAGCTAGAGGACTATAAATCAAGCGCTAGATGGGAGGCACTCCATCATTTCTCTCTCTCTTTGTTTAATTCTCCATTACCTACTTCCCATCATCCCTCTCTCTATCTCTTTGTTTAATTCTCCATTTACATGCTTTCTATCACATTTCCCTCCCCCTTGTTTAATTCTTATTAGTTTAGTATTTAGTTTGAATTTTTTGAATGCCCTTAGGAATTAGGAGTTCATTGCCTACATTTTTGAACTTAGGTATGAATGCGTATATTTTTGGGATTACAAAGCTTATAGCATATTTTTGATGCACTTGCATTGCTTATACGCACTTAGAGAATTTTTGGGAATTTAAATGCATATATCTTTCCATGTTCGTTCTCTTGATGTAAATAGATAATATACTTTTGATAGTGTATGAGGGCTTAATAAAGGTTATAGGTCTTTCTCAGGATCAATGCATGCTGCAAGAAGCCAAACTAAAGGGCCAACCAAGTGCATAGGAAAAATTCTGCATAAACAAAAATCTGGCAGCCCGCGCGGCCACGCCAAATCCAAGGCATTACTACGTGCGGCCGCGCCACATGCAGACTGGACCTATCTTGGGAAAAATCCTGTAGATTTTGGGGGGTACCACTTCATGTCAATTATTAGCAGCCCCCAAGCCTCAGTCCCTATAATCCCAAACCCTCAGTTCCTTAATGCAATCCCCCATCTCTTCCTTAATGCAATTCTCCCCCCCCCCCCACTAAAAGCCTTAGTTTTTAAAACCTCCTACCTCCTCAATCTAAAGTACCAATTCCCATCCACCTCAACCTCTCAACCTGATCAATTGAGACATTGTGTGTGGAATCTCTAGCAAAGAAAGATTGATATTGAGTTAGGTTGGTTCGTTGAGTACAGTGCTGAGCGGGATTTATTTTGTCAGAGCAGAAAGAGAGACGGGGGAAACTTCTGAGAGGGTGCCAATTCATTTCATGCAGCATCAGAAGCCGAATAGGGGAGTTCCTTTCTTTTTACCTTTACCTTCAATGAGGACATTGAACATTTTAAGTTTGGGGGTATTGGTTTTATTTTTGCATGTAGTTAGTTCATTTCATGTTATGTCAGTTCATTTAGTGCATGTAGTGTTAAAATTTGTCAAAATTTTAAAAATTTTGCATTCTGTGTTAGGACATTTTGCAAGAATCCAGTTTCAGTTGGTGAGTTATGTATGTGGCCTATGAAGAAACTGAAATCACTTGATTGTTGAACTAATTGGAGACTTAAGCTTGATTTCATTGTCATATATGTAAATCCTTACCTGTCAGATACTGTGTAGCCAGTGAGCACGATAGAGTAACCACCATGACATGCTAAGTCTAAATTTTCACATACTTGTCTTCTGATGGAAAAACTATGTTTTAATAAAAGAGTTTCAGTTAGCATATAATAATAACTAGACTGTTAAAAGCTTAAGTTTGGGGGAAACAGGGGTTTTGCATGCTATGTGGGGAGATGGAGCGTAAAACGCACTCCCCTTTGAAAAGAAAAGAAAATAAAAGAAAATGCATTGAAAAAGAAAAAAATATAATAAACACATCGGCTACGTCGAGTTATGGGGCCTTTGATATTCGAGCAAGTAAGCCCGAGGGGTGTCTCTACACCCAGCGCCCTAAGACCGTCTGGTCTGGGAGTCGTTGGTTGAAAGCTCGCTATACGGATATCATTGAAAAGCCTAAGAGGACTAGGCATTGCACAGTCGATTGTGTACACGAGAAAGTGCAAATACGCCCTCGTGAGTAATAAAAGCTTAATTAAAACCCTCTGTGACTCTTGGCTTAAGTAATGCATGGTCTTGGTTAGAACTTATCTGATTTACTGCTTTTCTTGAATTAAAGCTTATTTTTCCCCTAAGAAGCGTAGTATGTGATAAATTTGTTCAAAAGCATGTTTAATGGTTGCTAGGCACACAACGCACAATACGTCAGTGCTGACAGCTTTGGATTTGCAGAATATGCCTTATGGTCTTGTCTTGGGTAACTTATCTATTCGATTATCTCGTGGTTTTCTGAGGCATTACTTTGAAAGTTCAATATTGACTGGGACTTAGATTTGCATTCATGATAGTGTAGATTGTATACATTGTATATACTGCATTGCATCTTTTGTTTAGTTTTATTTTGGTTGCTTGAGGGCAAGCAACGGTTAAGTTTGGGGGTATTTGATAAGTGGTATTTCTGACCACTTATTCGGATAGTAACCAGCTTGTTTCGCTGTCAAAACTCAAGTATCTGTGTTCTTTTCAGGCGTTTTTGCTTTGTTTTATAGTTTGCATGTTTTGGAACTCCCTTGGTGCTTATTGAGCTTAAAAGGACAAAATGAGGTCAAAAGGAGCAAGAATGGAATGATGGAATGACAATGGGAAGGAAATGCAATCCGGACATCGTTTAGGGGATTTATGTTCATTTCATGTTCTTGGATTGGAGCTTAGTTCATATTGTAGAGCATCTTATAAGCTTTCCGGAACATCTTGAATCATCCCAATCGGAGTTCGGAGGCGAGAGTTATGCCCCGTATACCAACGGACGTTAAACTTCACGGTTTTGAGTTTTCATGCACAGCTGTCACTTGGAGCTCCATTTCAGCCTTCATCCATCCATTATTTCTCAATGCTCAAAGAATGAAAGTATTAGAGCTCTTCGATAGCTTCGATTTGACAAGTGGCAGGACTCATAACTCCTCCCGGATCAAAAGTTATGGTCGTTCTACCAGAGGACACTGCAGCAGAAAATCTTTAGCGCGGGCGCGCGGATTTCTAGTGTATTTTGGGCGCGTCCGCGCCAGTCCCCAGCAGACAAAACTTTAACTTTTCAACTGAAGGGCTTGGCTAGAGATTGGGATATAAGGGGGCTTGGTTTTGGGAAGAAAGGGCATCAAATATTGGCCTTAAGCCCTAGCCCTAGCTTGTTCTTCCATTTCTCTTACATTTCTTGTATAGATTAGGAGTAGATTAGTGTTAGATTAGGGTTTAGTTAGTTAGTTAGATTCTAGGGTTAGGTTAGTGTTGAAGATTGAAGCAAGTGGTTGTATTCAAAGATCCAAGCTTAGAGAGAAGAACAAAGATTTGCATTTTTCTATCTCTTAACTCTCTTTGCTATCATTTTGTATTTGGATAATGTATAATCAACTTGTGGATAATATATTTGGGTTGTCTATGCCTTAAATCTATTTTGAGGTTCCAATGGAACCTTTTGAGTAGTCAATGTTGATTTCCCTTCCATGATGGTTCTATTTGATTGCTATGTGTTTGTCTATTGCGATGTATGCTTTCATTACTTAATTGAGTTGCAACCAATTACTGTGATAACCTATGTGGGATTGAAAGACGAAGTGTAGGTTTAGATCTAATTGCGGTAGCGGTTGATTGTACGTTCACATGGCGTTGAACATATGATTTGTGCTTAGGATAGACATATACCGAAGCGCCGCTCGTAGTCAATAGAAAACTTGAACTTAAACCCTATTTATTTGTAAACACCATAGACATATAGGAGTTTAGATAATGTGGGTGTCCACGTGCGTTCTATCATCGGTGGATTGCACGTGGTATAGAGTAGGTGCATCGAAAGATGGCCTTCTCTCAGTTTAGTGTTCTCGGCTAACAACATTGCGATTAATTTGACCTAATTGGGAGTGTGTCGACTTAGACGAATCATTATGGGAAATTGGGATCTCTTATCTTCATTATCTGATTCTACCTTAGGATTATTTATTGCATGTTTTAATTCCTTGCCTAGTTAACTTAGTTTTAATTCCTTCTCTTTACCACCCGTTTAAATAAGACTAAAATGATTATGTGCTAGTGCTTTGGCGACCTTTTATCCATTAATTCCTCGTGGGAACGATATCTTTACTCACTCTTTATTACTTGTTGACCGCGTATACTTGCGCGTAATTTGTGTCATCTAATCGGACCAACAAGTATATAGAGGAAACGAGAATCTTGGCTACTCGCATACAAGGATTTAACCGATAAATCATTTGTTTAGCGCAGTCTAGAATAGACATTTATTTAATTTTAATATATGCATTGTGCAAGCAGTGGAATAATGATTTGTGAGCCTTGGAACATCAGGATCGATGATTCAATCAATTGATCTAGATCCGGTTCCCATGATGGACTTTTTTAATTTGTATTACTAGCTTGCAATTGTACATGTAAATCCAGGGCCTTAAAACGGTATCCGGATTTAAGGCCCAAAAATAGTGAAAATTGTGGTTGTAGTGCTTGAACGTACTTCGATGACTTTCATGCCCATAAGAAGCCCAACACTTGTATATAATATTTATATACTGTCAAAGATGCTTCGCATCTTAATAAAATCAAATCAAGCCGAATATGGAATAAAATGGAAGTATCAATGGGCTTCAATTCCTATGCGAGCGCAAGTGTTTGAAAACAGCTTTTCAAATCTTAACTTTCATATACCTGTTTAAAATGAACTTTTTAATAAGTTAAACCCTTCATATATAGGTTCAATGAGGCACAACACTACTTTCAAATAAAGCACTTTGAGCACATTTATCTACATCACACACACACAATCAATGCATAGGGAATGGAAAGACGCAGTAACCGTGTTTCACAAAAGTCGGGGGGGTGCCTAACACCTTCCCATCGCTTAAGCAAGCCCTCGAACTCTATGAATCCTGGTTTTCAGACCAAATTAAACGAAGTCACATATTGGGCCATATTGCAAAACCTTTTAAAACTTCAGATGAATTGATACATCCATTTAAACTTATTTCAACTGGCGGCTCTGTCTAATTCGGCCCAATCATTAAAATCAATCTTTTCAAATCATCGACATTATATGTCGGTCCTTTCCTAAAACCTCACCCTTTAAGAAAGATAAATAAAATCAACATAGAAAAATCTAAAGGGTAGAGAACACATAGGAATCGAATTTTCCCTACGTCGACACTACCAATAAATAAGGATAATAAATTTTATAAATTATAATCCCATTAAAGGGTTAATACGAAATCCCAGGTCGTCTAACCTTTAATTATTACATCATCAGCGAAAAACAAAACATAAATATAATTAAGTCTGGTTACATAAGCTCCATGAAAAGAAATTAAACTAAACATTATCTATTTGTTTATCTTGCCCTTGCCCTTGCTCGTCGATGGCCCCTCGAATTTCTTGGGCTTAACTGAAATATTTTATGCAAGAGTGAGCAAAATAATTACTAAAAATGATAATAATAAACAATAACAATATATGAATCATCAATTAATACGCTTTGTCTGAAAAGTATATACTTTACTGAAAACAGTCAATGATACTCAAGAACTGCAAGCTCAAAGGAAAACTCGGCTTTTGAATCAATACTAGAAATCAAGATCAAAAGTATAACTGTGACGCCCCAAAATCTAGTTTATCTTTATACTCGAATTCCGTACATCTCATTCCAAACTTACATCATTATATAACTAAATATAACAACATACATTTGCAAATCCCAGGTTCTATTACCTTAAAACCTCGTTCATTACAAGTAATGATAATTACATTATTCTTGACATCTTACAAGAGTGACTTTCATCCGCCACAAAAGATATATACAGTTCATTAAAATATATAGTTTAATAAACTATTCTACATCTACAAGTCTTGGTTTGATCTTCACACTTGTTCATATAATGAACAACACTTCGGCAGGACACCAGTCAGCTTGATCTTTATAGGATCCTTAAGTTCAATCTATCGTCGTTCGCTGAAAATATTTTTTTTAAAGCAAGTGTGAGCATTCGATTGCTCAACAAGTTAAGTAGTTGAATAACAACTAAGAAAGAATCACATATTCTTTCAAGACTTCAATAACCGAACAAAGGTTATGAAGCAATTTGAATAATAGGAAAAATCTGATTCCTATCATTTTAAAACATTAATCACATTTAATATCACATACCTTACATTCAGTCTGGCTAGAATCATTAGCACAGACTTAATCCTAACAGTTCACCAATAGAACTAAATCACATTAAACAGTTCAGCCGCAGAACAGTTAATTTCATAGAAACACATAAGTGTTAAAAGTTTGGCACAAGGCCTCATACATAAACACCTTGCACAAATATCACACATTTGCACATAGGTAAAACTTCTCAAGTCCAACATCTGAGAAAGTTTAAGAAACTAGCATTCATTTGAAATATGAATGAAGTTAGGCAAATTGCCTTAAGAACATCTACAACTTATAGTTTACGCTGAACTGTTTATCGCAATCCGTATATATCAGATAAAGAATATCACATACACCAATTAGTCATATATTTGACTTACACATTGGTTTAAAATTAACTTTACTTCCTATGGCTCGCGTTCCTGTAATCTAAGTATACGCATCCAACTTTACTTTCATTCCTTCGGTATTATGACATACGGAGATGGCATAAACCTTATAATCATCTTTTACAATAGATTTACATTCTCATTTTTTTCTTATAACGTTTCTAGGAATTAACTCATTTTGTACATCTACATATATGAAAAGGATCACCTTTTAATCATACGTATCCACAACTCTACACATAGCACACATCCAATCTCTAACAGTGTTCAATATAGTACACTGAGTGATTTTCCATAAACAACCAACAAACTAGTTTCCCGTCTCGTCTACACTGTCTTTCACAGCGAGTTAGATCGGTTGCTAGTTTATATTAACCTTTGCTCTCTAAAGGAATCGTTTAGCCCAGATATCATACATCAACCATTAAAGAGTACGATTGTACCACAACTTAAACTTAACTTCTTATTCTTACCCTTTTATTGTAACTTACCCAAACTATTAAAACTATAATGTTCGTTAAGTCAATTTCCCATTCCTTATGGCTTTCTGGCAACCAAATGCTATACCTCATGATTTATTCATTAACGTCTAGGTCATATAATCATTTGTATGCCAAGAGTCAACACTTAATGTTAAGACCATGCATTCATAACTTTTATACATTTTACATTACCTTATCTTCATATTTTACAATGTTCGGTCCGTTTAACTCGGAACATTATTCAAGTTATTATCATTAACTCAGTTTGCTCAACGTCCATATGTTATTCGTTATTCTTCATTTTCTCCCGTTCAAACCACACACGGTGTGTATGATAAGCAAGTTTAATTTATGCGTACACTCAATACCATTACATCGGTTCAAGTTTTCTTACGTTTACGTTTCTTTTTAACCTTCATTATCCAACTCACACTCGGACATTCCTTAACCTTATTACCGTTCGCTACGGCTTTCTTGATAATTACATGTCTTACTTACTACATTCGTCAACTTCTAAGTCATACAAACAATGTATACTTAGAACGTTTGCCCGACGCATATACGGTCCCCGGATATCGGTTACGTATTTTGCGTTTGTCATTTTATAACCATTATTCAACTTTTAATCGTCGAACTCAAAGTTTTACTCAACATTGTAAACATTTCTTCCCATGAACATTGCATTCATGCTTGCCCTTTAATTACCATCCAAAAAGTTGGACAATAAAAATCTTCAGTCGGAGAAAAATTTCTTAAGAGCGCTACGGCGCCACTCTATGTACAAAACCCAATGTTGCTGTGCGGGTTAGCAGTGCTTGAGCTACCGGGCTAGTGCTGCGGCGCCGGTTTCCCTTTCCCAGGCGGCGCTGTGGCGCCTCCCTTAAAACTCAGAAATTTTTTGAAGTCTTTGAACATGTTTGAGACGCCTACTTTGAAATCTCATAACGTCTTCTCCCAATATCAGAATTGGTCTGTTTCGGAGGTGTTTGAAATCTTGAAACACCTACTACACATCCCCTAGATAAAATTAATTTTCCTAGTTTTTAACCAACCTTAAAATTGGCTCGAAAGGCCTCCCTTGCTAAGTTTTTCAACTTTGCGTTAAATTTTCGTTCGTCCGTTATTCATTTATCCGAACCCAAAATTCATTTATTCTTAATTCCACGACTCACGTTTTCTACGTTTTCTTACATTCTTATGAAACCCTAACTATTCGGGTTCCTTAGCTTACTTTCTACATTCGTTTAGTTTTTACGAAATTTCTTCATAACTTCGTTATCAGCTAATTTCAATCCGTTCTTCATGAACGTTTCAACCATTCCTAACCAAGCAAACATATATACGATGGTTTTAAACTTGTCCATCAACAACAAGCTCTAATTAGATGATTTTCAATTTGTCCATCAACAACGTTCTTATCGCTTTCTTCGCGTTCTTCGTTCGTTCTTCGTTTTTAATCGATATTATGATTATAATTTTACGTTTTCTTGCATATCAACGGTATAAGTTTGATAATTCATTCTCATATTATCGGAGAGTTCATATAACTCATCCGAATCGCCAATTCACATCAAACAATTCATACTTTCTATGAAAGCTTTTAAAGAAGTTTATAAACTAAACTTTAAATTCTTATTTCTTCATTTCCTTATGATTCAACAGTATAGAAATTGTTTCTTAACATCTTTTACTTCTATTTTCATTAAACTATGTATTTGATATAAAAGACTTAAAGAAAATTTTGATTAAAGGTAAGTATTAATACATTTCTTTTTGATTTTTCTTTCGTTTTCTTCTTTCTCGTGGTAAAGCTGACAATTTGCTAGCTTCTCCACTCCCGAGACTTGTTAATTCAAGTCCCTCATGTCCTCTCTTCATTTGTCCAGAGTCTCCTCTCTCGGTTTTTCAAAAAATAAAGAGTTAAACTTGTTTATATAGTTTTTCAAGGCTAGGGTCATTTTGGTCATTTGGAAACTTTTTACCATTTTACCCCCACTTCCTCACTAGTCATGCCTCTGTACTATTCACGAAGCTTCTTCTAAGCTTCGTGGTTCCGTCTTTCGGAATTCGTCTGACAGTTTGAAAAACTGCGTTTCTCGGAATCCAAATATTTTTGGATATTTCGTCTTTCCTCTACAGATTAACTTTTATGCGTTCTTCGAAACTTTGAAAAACTTAAAAACACTTTTTGATGATTAGTGTTTTTCGTCACGTTTCCCCACAACGTAGTAAAACGAATGAAAAGTACACAACTGTACTTTTTGTCATTTTTATTTCGTCCGATTTCTACACGTTTTTCGAGAAAAACTATTATCGACTAACATAACTTTTCACGACATATTACCGTCAAATCTTCAGACGAAATGTTATTACGACATACTGAATTCTCAAAAAGGCCTAAGTTATTCAAACCCTAACCCTTAGGTTTCATCGTGTGAATAGTTCATATTTTGTCTTTTTCTGAGAAATATTTTTGTTCTCGAAAATCTTTTATTTTTCATCTTGAAAATTCTTACTCATTCATTCTAGCTCACAGCCAGAATACTCCCAGCTTATGATCATCCTAGGTTATAGAATGACTAATAAACATATAACACGGAATATAATTAATAAAAATCTATTTTATTAATTAATAATTCTTTAAACTTAATATTCGGGACAATCTGATTTTCCAGGTTGTCACAATAACTGAAGGTCACAAGACCATGAACTATGTCCTAGGTTAACAAGTATTCTTATCGTAACCTTTAACAACCTCATAGCCTATATAGACCATCCATCTCGTACTTCGGGGGATCAGCCCTTCGTACAATGTATTGTGCACAAACATTTTAATGCTATGGTGTAGCTCAAATTTATAGTTTACGACAACTTAATCCCATATTATAGGGTTGTTCATCTTAGTTTGTCATTAGAGTCCGTACCAAAGAAAGTTTGGTTTGGAATAGCTTCAAAAGGATTTTAAAACTTTATAACGCTCATCAACTATTGACTAGTCGAATTAATAAGTGTTCACTAGCCATTTAGAAGTTTGATATCAACAACAATATAATCTCGTATGAGATACATTAACAAGTCATGAATCAATACGTGAAAGAGTCACAATGATTTACAATTGAATAGACATCACATATCGAAGTAATGCTTTTGAAAGAATAGAAAGCTTAATCAAGAACATAGACATTGAAATTTTAATAAACCTTGCTTGAATAAATAGAAAGCAAAGGTTAGGTAGCTTTCTCAATGTAAAAGTAGAGTTAAGAAATTTACCTCATGCATTAGCTATACAATTACAAATTACGTTCTCCAAATATCCTACATATAATATTTAGAATCACAATACCAATTAGTTACTTAAACACTAACTTCATTGGTTTACTTTTCATTATAGTCAAGACTATAATCTTTAACATTAGGTCTGACTATACTAACCACATACCATGAATCTTGAAACCTTCACTAGCATATAACATAAGTTTTAACATTTAAACTATGTTACTAAACCCCACAAAAATCGAGTTTAAGTCTTTAACAAATTACTAAATCATAATGTATAATCGTTATATGTGTGACTACAGCCTGTTATTATGTCGTATAACATGTTTTACATCTCATTACAATCATTCATTCATTAAGGTTAAATAAACAAAACTACAATTATACACTTAAAAGCTCATCACTGGACCAAACTGCTAACCGGCGCTGCCTTACACAAGGGAACCGGCGCTGCGGCGCTAGCTTAACACTAGGGAACAGGCGCTGCGGCGCTGGCTTCAACCCTTGGAACCGGCGCTGCGACTCAGAAACAGTTTTTGCAGTTCACGAGCAGCACAGTTCCAAAGCCAAAAACACCTAATTTCTTCACCCAAATAGCAAATTAAACACATCCAAATGATATAAACTTTGTTAAAACAAATCCTAACATATATAAATTGATTCTAACAACACAATTAACTTAAACAACTAATTTAAGAAATAAAAATCCCAAGTTCATGCTCTATTCTCATATTTCAACATATTTAGTGAATTTAACTCTCACGAATTCGTTTCTCAACCAAATTGATTCATTCAATTTGCATTAGTTTCGTATTCCAACATATTAACAACATCTATCATCAATTTATAGATTACAACATCAATTAATCATTAATTTTGACTCCAAAACAAGACATAATGTACATATATTAACAGAGACTCAATTTCTTCTTTTTTAATATGTTTATATGGATTTGGTTACTGAAAACGCAATTATAAACAACATAAAATGAATCATACATACTCAAGAACATATATAACAGATTTCTTAGCTAATTCATCATCCAAAACCAACTATAGAGAACTAATTTTGGAAAAAAAGAACTAGAAACTTTAGAATTTACCTTTGTTTCCTCTAAGCCCTAGTTAGATGATTGGAAAGCTTTGCCAAACCTTCTTCTTCCTCATTTAATTCTCAAATCTCTCTCAATTTCACAGAGAATCTATCTTTCTCTCTTAATTTCTCTTTTTCTCTCTTCTTCTCTGTGTTCTTAGTCTTAGAAATAGAGCGTAAACATAAAAGACTGATGGGATAATGCGTATCAATTAAAAATAACAAAAGGACTTTAGCTGTTACGGAAAAGAAAGGGGCCAAACCAACTTAAACTCCTTTTAATTTATTTTTATTTTCCACTTATCATATAGTACACAATTATCACACTTTATTTAATTTAATTACTTAATCAATATAATTCTAATTTTATTTAACAAATCATTAGCCCTCTAATTTAATTATTTAATTAAATTAGAATATTTCCATTACACTATATTGTAATTATTTAACAATTCACTAACCCTTAAATTTAATTATTTAATTAAATTAGGACATCACCAACACATTAGCATAATAAAATACGCACAAATTATAAAATTATTTATCATCAATTTACTTAATATCATCATACTTAAATAAATTATCCCACAATAACTTCCATCAAATATTTATTTTATTTAATAAATATCCCAACAAAAATATTTATTTAATTCAATAAATATTTTTAAATATTTACAAAATCACATTCGTTACATCATTTCCTCCTTAAAAGGATTCTGTCCCCAGAATCACGACACAACTAACTCATCCGTTACATCATTCCCTCCTACAAAGGATTCTGTCCCCAGAATCGAAAAACATGAATTAAACAAACAACTAAGGATAACTTTTCATCATCTTGTCTTCAACTTCCCACGTAGCTTCTTCAGCGTTGTGGTTTCTCCATATTACCTTAACAGAAGGGATTACTTTATTCCTGAGAACTTGCTCTTTCCTGTCAATTAACTGAACAGGAACTTCTTCATAAGATAAATCTTTCTCAACTTGTAAGGTTTCATACTCTATGACATGTTTATAATCAAATTTATACGGTCGTAGTACCGAAATATGGAAAATATTAAAATGTGTTCTAACTTTAGAGGAAAAGCTGTGACACCCCCAAATCCGGGTGCTTCAATTTGATAAGTAGGTTTTATACCTACTTATTCGATATCAACTTGCTATGATTATGGCTTAAACTCAAGCACTTTCTGTGTCTTTTAATGTGTTTTATCTTTGTTTTGCATATCTTAGTCAGAAAACTCTTTTGGCATGGAATAACATTGATAACAGCTAAAAAGGCATGGTTTGGCATGGAAGTGGCAACAAGGCAAGGTGGGATGGCATGAAGATGGCTTGGCATCATATGGTGGAGTTGGCATGGGGATTGACAAGACAAGGCATGTGCAAATGGCTTATATGCAGCAACAAGTGAAGGAACAAGAAGCAAGATAGAAGCAACAAGGCAACAAAGAAACCAGCATTACACCAGATTATACCAGCAGGAAACAGGACATCGCGCGGCCGCTCCAGGAACCCAAAAAAGAGCCGCGCGGCAGCGCCGAAGTGCAATTTAGAGAGGCAATTTCTGGATATCAGCGCGCCCACGCCGGGTGACCAAAGTGAGGCGGCGCGGCCGCGCCGGTCAAGCTTTATTGACTTTTCATTTTAACTTTCTGTTGAGTGTATTCCTTATATATGGGGTGTATTTGCAAGAACGAAATATCACTTACCATTTATCAGACATCATTTATTATAAGTTCCTATTTTCTAGGGTTTAAAGAGCTTGAGGGGTCTTGGAACTTAACTTCTTCCCCCTTTTTGTTGTAGTAGATTTCTTTTCTAGGGCTCACTTTGGAGCTTATTTGTGGTCTAAACTTGAGCTTGCTAGCATTCTATCGGAAGGCGAACCACAAGATTTACATTCTGTATCTCTCCATTCTCTTGCTTTCGTAGTTGCTTCAATGCTTGGTTTAAATCCCATAATGGTTGGCGGTTCAGAGATGAACTAACTACCATTATGGGATTCTAATGAATCTTATTGCTTAGTCTAGCTTTATATGCCTCATTGATAAGTGTGCTTGGTTTTGTATGGTTTGCCTAGCATGGTTATATTGAATATATAGATGCTTGATCACCATCTACTGTAATAGTTTATATGGAATTGAAAGAGGAAGTATAAGCTTAGATTTTGCCATGCTAGCATATGTTCGTGAAACTTGCATTCGATGAGTTTTGTGATTCGTAATCCGGATAGAAATATACCGTATTACCATATGTAGTCTATTAGGGGCTTGCACTTAAACTAATATAGCTTGTAAATCACATAGACATATAGCGATTTAGGTTTTATTGGTGTTCATGTGATTTCTATCTCTTTTGTGGATATTATATGATATGGACTTGGTATATTGACAAATAGCCTTGTCTCACATTCGTGCTCCCAGCTAGCGTTCCTAATTAATCAATTATTCTGGATATGAGGTGTGTAATCTAGACGATACAATAGGTGAAGTTAGGATCCCATATTTCTCCAATTTGAAACCCTCGTCGGTTAATTCGTTATTTTAGCTTTAAAATCAGTCTAGTTATTAAGTCACACTTTAATACTCGTTTGAGCAGCTGAAGAAAACTATAGAATTGTTGCATGATAGTTTAAATCTAATTTCTTTTCTCCGTGGGAACGATCTCTACTTATCACATTTATTACTTGTCGACCGTGTATGCTTGAACGAGTCTGTGCCCGTTTTGTTGATACCAAAATGGCGCAACAAGTTTTTTGCGCCGTTGTCGTGGACTAGTTTTAGTTTTATTACTATTGACATCAATTTTAGTTAGATTTGTCTGACTTGAACAAATCTCTTCTTATCTCATTTTTAATTTATTTTCATTTGTGTTTCAGGTATTTGTGGTTAGTTTATGCAAACACGAGCCTCCAATCCTGAGTTGGTGCCTCTACAAGAGCACATTAACGGTAGAGCTTGGAGAGCGAATATCTGAAATACTAACCCACAGAAGAACCTGAACAACGAGAGCTGACAGTAGAGCCTTGAAGGACTAATCAATACCGAAGGTAAATGATTTACAGTCCAGCATAGTTAGGCCTGCGATAGCTGCAAATACATTTGAGATCAAACCAGGGACGCTTCAAATGGTTCAGAATACAGTCCAGTTTGGGGGCGCAGCTACAGAAGATCCGAATGAGCATATCCTGATCTTTATTGAATTATGCGACACATTCAAATTTAACAACGTGTCAGATGATGCAATGAAACTTCGATTATTCCCATTAACCTTGAGGGATAAGGCGAAGAGTTTGTTGCATTCACTGCCATCAGGATCAATCACTACATGGGAGGACTTAGCTCAGAAGTTCCTCACCAAATTCTTTCCCATGGCCAGGACAGCTCAGATGAGGAGTGCCCTATCTCAGTTTGCACAACAACAGGGAGAATCTTTATATGAGGCATAGGAACGATACAAGGAGATGCTCAGGAAATGTCCGCATCACGAAATGCCGGACTGGATGATAATCCGTTCATTTTATAATGGTTTGTGATGGCAGTCGATGTGACAACCCCAAATCCGGGTTCTCTAACCCCGATTCGGCCGTCACGATACAATAAAAATATCCACCTCTAAACAACATACAATAACTAAATGCGGAATATAATAAACGTATGTCGTTCATTTAAAAGGTGCTACTAGTCCCAAGATTCGATAACCTTAATACAACCATACAAATATACCCTAGAATAGTCATTAGGGTTCATATTACATAACAGTAATTAAACTAAACATAAAGTAAAGTCTGCTCCTTGAAAACTATTACTACATCTTTCCTTTACCCGTGTCCTTCCCTGAAGTCTAGGGCTTAACTGCAATAGAAGTCATGATATAGCAAGAATGAGCAACAAGTTTACTCAGCAAGTTTAAATACAACAATAAAGGATATATCATGATGAAAGGAATATATCTAACAATGAATTCAACAATATGAATATCGAAAGCAAGAATAATAATTGCTTTTAGAATAACTGATAGTCAAGTAGACTTCGAATTATAAAACTCCAATGGAATCAATAGCTAATTGACCCTTTGGTTACTGGATACAGAATAAGTACTTGAGGGGATCAGCCTCACGTATGCCATATATATGCATAACATTCAACTCTGTTGTTTGTATCTTTATATTAGATACCTGGGGTACTCCCCTATATATAAGGGGTGTTCTTTTCAGTCTAAGAATCCATACCATCAATTGGTCTAGATAACTTTGATAAAACTTCATACGATTGTCTGACCGAACAAGGGTTCAGACTCTATCTGACGCAATTCAAGAATTATAGAACTTTAAATAAGGTACAAGTCCAAGACTGTACGAACTCAAGTGCACCAAGTGCGAATATCAATAAGATTGATGTGGAATAATTGTAAAGTAATTAAACCACCTAATAGCATGCTTGGAAATAAGATTCAAGCTTAAATAAAATAACTTGCAACACACTAATAACCTGCTCAATACAATATGAGAAGGATAAAAAACTTGCACAATAAAAAAATGAGTTTCAGAAGACTTGCACAAATAAAGAGTGTAAGTCAAAGAATTTGCACAACCAAAGAGTGAAGTTCGGGAACTTGTATTCAAATCATAGATTCCTTGCTTAAAGTAAATGCATAGGATAGGATACTTGCCTGTTTGCACAGCTACAAATAATTCTAGCTTTAATTAAACTGCGTTAAAACGACCTAACATTCACAAGTCGGTCTTTCAATTAGCATGTGTAAACTAATATGAGTCTACACTAAAAAGAATCTAATTATCATGCCACATTGTCATTTCATGCTGCTGAAAAATCTGAGCATAATCTTTAACATTCAAACCACTGACATTAATCAATATACATGCTCTATGGTTATAATTTCAAATTCAAAAACCTAGCATGCTCATTCTATACCCACTTCAAAATTATATAATTTTCATGTTGGTGACCTTAAGCTAATCAAGTTCGTGTCTCAAGTGTCAACTACTAGAGTAATAGTACCACATAACGAGATTAACAATACTTAGTAAGCATGATCGTGTGTATACTACTTATGTATACTTTAATCACATAGTCTATGCTTTAGAAATTTATTTTCTATGAATAAGCGTGCATAGGTGATATTCATGTATGAACATATGATGTTCATGTCAATATGTCTATAGGCATAATGAAATCTTAATACTCATGCTTGCATGATCATAACATAACTCACATGGTAATTGATGTTATTAACTTTCAAATCCTAAGTTTTCTTTGAAAATTGCACTAAGTCCTTTTAGTACATGCAAGGCACGTCGACATATAATTCATATGCATTTGAAACACATATTAAAGCCACATAAACATATTGAAATGGTCAGAATCTAAAAGACATAAGTCTTGGTCAAGTTTGCTTTCAAAGTTCTTAAGTTTTTTCCTTTGAAATCACTTGCATTTATCAATCATGTATGATAGGGTGTGCTTAACACTTCAAACTTAGTTCTCATGTCAATATAGACCGTACTATCATGTTCATAAAATCAGAATACCTATATGATGTGTTCATGACAGTTTACTTTAGCAATTTCTAAGTTTATTTATAAACTATAAGGCTATTCATCAATAGTGTACACTATCATGATTATACATGCTTATATCATGTCATTGTACTAACATCAACAAGGTAATCATGTTCACAAGCTTGGTCTAAGTGATGCCACATGCTAGCACATAATAGGATTGTAACAAAAAATGAAAACCAGAAACTGGTCCTAGCGCAGCAACGCCGCTGGCCAGTACAAAACTGGCGCAGCTGCGCAGGTGTGCGGCCAGAGGTAGTAACTGTTCTGCTTCGGCAGAAACCTTAGCCCAACTCAAAAATTCTTACAAAAATTATTCTGTACCAGCCATATAATAGTTCCAACATGCTTATAATCTTATATAACACTTAACAACATATCCCAAATCAACTTAACATCTTATCTAGCAAAATCAAGAACTTAGAAATTTACAGAAAATAAGAAATGAAGAGCATGAATATAATTGATTACCTCTGCAACTGATGATTTCTACTATAACAAATCTCCCTCACTGATATCTCTCCCAATAACTTACTATCAATTCTACACTTATATGAAAATCTCAGCAAGTGTAATATAGAAGAAGAGAAGGCTATATTTATAGGCAATTCATTATACGGTTCATGCATTTGTTCACCAATTCAAAACAATGGAATTAGCAAGAACATGGTGGTTAACAAGAAGTTGGTGAATACAATCATGAGACCCACTCCCCCCCCCCCCCATAATCATTAGCTCTATATTGCTGAAATTGAGAGAAGGAGTAGAGTAGTATAGGCTTTTAGCTTAACACGTGAGAAAGAATTGAAGATGGGCACTCAAAATGGGACAAGCAATTCTCAGCAACTTGCAATTATATATAATGTATGCCCAACACTTAGCTATATACTAAATATACTTAGGTTATATAATATATACACACATAGTATATTCTTAAGTCACAATGTCACTTCTAAATACAATGTAACAAGTAGGGGTACACATAGATATATTAACATATAATCCAAGTACATTTTCCTTAATACCAACTATAATTTAATTGGGTATTATCATTATTCAATATCACAAAGGTTATAATTTCAATTAATAACATATTGAAATCATTTATCAAATAACAATTATTTATTGATATTACTATATGGTAATAGGGTTATATATTAATGTCTATCCACACATTGTCACATGCCCTTATGTACACAATTAATTTATCAATCTTACTATATATGATATATAACCACATTAATGTTTTGCATTGTACTTATATAATATAAAGATAACCTCCACACAATATAAGTTTAATTATCGCATACTTGTATAAAATAATTAATCGGGTAAATATAATCTTGCTATATTTATTAATCCTTTACTCGTTAATATATTATTTATTCACAGTAATAGTTAATCGACATATTATCAATTAATTACACGTTAATCGTTTATCCTTTGTAACCACAATTAATCCTTTCACTATATTCAAGCAAATTAAATATTTAATTAATAATCATCCCATTAATTCTTTTGATATAAAACTTAGGGCTAGTCCACTAATTTAATTAGACCATTAGCGACTCCCTTTAATATAATCCTAGCATTTATTCGCATAGGCTCAAACTCACATAATCTCATAACCACATAAGGTTTAAATAAGCTCACAAAACTAACTCATTAAAATTTAAATCACATATTAAATTAATAATGGAGTTTAAAATTCACGGTCATTACAGTCGAGGCCAATCATCGACGCCGCATCGGGAGGAGCTCTGTAAAAATTTCATCCTCGGAATTATAAAAATAAGGTTACTCAAATAAAAACGGATAATTCGCTTTCATCTTCTCTTCTAATTTCCACGTAGCTTCTTCGGCTGCGTGATTCCTCTAGAGAACCTTGACGGAATGGATGATCTTACTTCTCAGCTTCTGTTCCTTCCTATCAAGTATCTGGATAGGAACTTCCTCGTACGATAAGTCTTTCTCGACTTGGATCGGTTCATAGGAGATAACGTCCTTGTAGTCTGGTTTATACGGCCGTAATACTGACACATGAGACACGTTGTGAATGTGCTAAAGTTCAGGAGGTAACGCTACCTAGTACGCCACTTCACTGACTCGCCTCAGAATCTCAAACGGTCCTATGAATCTAGGACTCAACTTGCCCTTCTTCCCAAAATGAATCTTCTCTATCCAGGGAGATACTTTCAAGAATGCATAGCTTCCTAATTCAAAATCTCTCTTCTTATGATGTAAGTCCGCATACTTCTTTTGGCGATCTTGAGCTGCTACCAGTCGTGCTCTTATCACCTTGATGATCTCTACTGTCTGCTGTACAAGTTCTGGTCCCAACAGTCGACGTTCACCTACTTCGTCCCAACATAAGGGCGTTCGGCATTTTCTCCCGTATAGCGCTTCGTACGGTGGCATTCCGATACTAGCGTGATAACTATTGTTGTAAGCGAACTCTACTAATGGAAGGTGATCCTCCCAACTACCTTTGAAGTCCATCACATAAGCTCGGAGCATGTCTTCAAGTGTTTGAATTGTTCTCTCGCATTGCTCATCGGTCTGCAGATGATACGCGGTACTCATTCGTAGTTGTGTCCCCATTCTTTCTTGAAGACTCTTCCAGAAGTTTGACGTGAATCGCGGATCTCTATCCGATACAATAGATACCAGCACCCCATGCCTCGAGATAATTTCCTTAACATACGATTTGGCTAACTGGTCCAAACTATGCTTAATCTTAATCGGCAAAAAGTGAGTTGACTTAGTAAGACGATCTACAATCACCCATATGGCGTCATGCCCTTTTAGCGTTGTCGGAAGTCCCACCACAAAGTCCATTGTGATGTGCTCCCACTTCCACTCCGGAATCTCTAACTGTTGTAATAACCCGCTTGGTTGTTGGTGCTCTACCTTGACTCTCTGATAAGTTAGACATCTGCTTATGCATTTTGCAACCTCTCTCTTTATGTTTGGCCACCAGAAGTGGTGACGCAAATCTTGGTACATCTTCGTGCTTCCTGGGTGTATCAAGTATCTCGTACTATGTGCTTCTTGCAAAATCTCCTCCCTTAGTTCTGGTACTAACGGTACCCAAATTCGTCCTTCAAATCTCAGCAGTCCAATGCTATCAATCTTGTATTTGAATTCATCACCTTCAGCCAATCGCTTCTTGATGTTATTGCAATCTTCGTCCATCTCTTGTGCCCCTTTAACCTTATCCAATAAAGTTGGGCTTGCTGTCACTGTAAATAATTTCTCGTTGGTCTCCATCGGATACTTAACCTCCAAGTCTAGTCGTTCGAAATCTTTCACTAATTCCTCTTGAATGGTCAACTTTAATAACTTCTCTCTGCCTTTTATGCTCAAGGCATCTGCCACTACATTTGCTTTGCCTGGATGGTACAGGATCTCACAATCATAATCTTCGATCAATTCTAGCCATCGACGCTGCCTCATGTTTAGCTCCTCCAGCGTGAAGATATACTTCAGATTCTTATGATCCGTATATATCTCACACTTCTCGCCATACAAATAATGCCTCCAAATTTTTAAGGCAAAAACTACCGCTGCTAACTCCAGGTCATGAGTCGGATAGCCCTTCTCATAATCTTTCAGTTGACGTGAAGCGTACGCAATGACCCTGCCGTGCTGCATCAATACACAGCCAAGACCTTTGTGTAACGCATCACTATACACTACAAACCCTCCCGTGTTGTCCGGTAAAGCCAACATAGGTGCTTGACTAAGCGTCTTCTTCAATTCTAGGAAACTCTCCTCCCATTTCTCCGTCCAAACAAATTTAATTATTTTCCTAGTAAGATTGGTTAACGGCGACGCTATCTTCAAAAAATCCTGAATAAATCTTCGATAGTATCCCGCTAATCCTAAGAAACTCCTGATTTCTGTTGGCGTCTTTGGCTGCTCCTAATTGATAACCGCTTCTACTTTTGCTGGATCCACCGAAACACCATTCTTGTCAATAACGTGCCCCAAAAATTGCACTCTCTGCAACTAAAACTCACACTTGGAGAATTTTGCATACAGCTTCTCCCTCCTTAATGTCTCCAACACTATCCGAAGATGCTCGGCGTGTTCTTCCTCCGTCTCTGAATACACCAGAATGTCATCGATGAATACGACAACGAACTTATCCAAATATTATTTGAACACTCTATTCATCAAGTCTATAAATGCTGTCGACGCGTTCGTCAATCCGAATGACATTACTAGAAACTCAAAGTGTCCATACCGAGTTCTGAATGCTTTTTTGGAATGTCCTCTGACCTCACCTTCAGTTGGTGATAACCGGTCCTCAAGTCAATCTTTGAAAAGTATTTTGCTCCCTTCAACTGATCAAACAGATCGTCGATCCTGGGTAATGGGTACTTGTTCTTAACGGTGACTTTGTTCAACTCTTGGTAGTCGATACAAAGCCTTAATGACCCATCTTTCTTCTTTACAAATAAGACTGGTGCTCCCCACGGTGATACGCTTGGTCAAATGTATCCTTTATCTAACAATTCTTGTAATTGAGCCATCAGTTCTTTCATCTCTACCGAAGCCATACGATACGGCGCTTTGTATACCGGTGCTGTCCCTGGTGCCAAATCAATAACAAACTCAATCTCTCTATCCGGGGGCAATCCCAGAATCTCATCTGGGAAGACATCGACGAATTCCCTAACAATAGGTATCTGACCCAGTTCACCCTCGACTCGTCGAGCTTCAACCACGTAAGCCAAATAACCTATACAACCCTTTCTAAGCAATCTCTGCGCTTGCATCATCATCAGACAATAAGATTGTCTCTGCGATTTATTACCATAAAATACCACCTTCAACTTATTCGGCATCTTAAGGTGTACACACTTCTTCCTACAGTTGATAACTGCTCTGTGAATCGATAACCAATCCATTCCAAGGATTACATCGAACTGCCCCAAATGAATCGGTATCAAATCCACGTTTAGCTTATATCCTCGCAATTTGGTATAACAGTTCCTATGAATGTATTCTACGGGAATAATTTCCTTGTTTGCTACTTCTCCGTTCATAGGGTGTTCTAATCTTTCACGGGGTAAGCCTAACTGTTTAGCAAATTCTTCGAAAATAAAAGAGCAGGTAGCACCCGAATCAAATAACACATAGGCATCTATATCATTTATTGGGATGATACCTGACACCACGTCCTTAGACTCCACCGTATCTTGTACGGTCATGTTGAACATGCGTGCCGCTGGTCTGTTGGCTTGACTGGATGGCCATCCGATGCTCAGCCCATTGTTGTTGTTGTTGTGATTGCCGCTAGCTGCATCGCCCTTTCTCTTCGGGCTGTCCTTAATCTGGTGATCTGGGGCTCCGCACGAGAAACATCCTCCTTTTGGCTTGTTCGGACACTGAGGAACCATGTGCCCCGGTTGTCCACAATGATAGCAAACGCTTCTCCCCTTCATACACTCCCCCGAGTGAATCCTCCCGCAGTTATTGCACTTTCCACTTTTCTTGGCCTCTCCCCCAAACTTTTTGCCCCCAGAGGATTGTCTCTCCGTCCATTTACGCTTGTTGGGGTTGCTGCCTCCGCTGCTTCCCCTTTCTATTCTTCCTGTTTGGTTTTCTTTTCTTGTTTAAATCGTGCTATGGCTTCATTGCCTCCTTCTGCAATGATAGCCCTTTCTAGTAGATCAGAGTAACTCTTAATCTTCAACACAACTACTACTTTCTGTACCCATGGTTTCAATCCTAATTCGAACCTTCTTGCCTTCATGGCCTCCGTGTCCACCTGATGTGAAGCGAATCGGAACAACTCGTTAAATTTTTGCCGCTACTCTGTGACAGTCATACTACCTTATTTCAGTTCTAGAAACTTATCCTCCATATCCTGTTGCGTATTCTACGAGAAGTAATTCTTGAGGAATAGCTCCTAAAATCTGTCCTAAAGAATAACTCCTTTGACTGCTCGTCCTTTATTGGCTTTCCACCAATAGTTAGCTTCGCTCTTCATCATAAAAGTGGCAAAACCCGTCTTCTGTGCTTTGGCCACCCGTGCGACCTCAAACACTTTCTCTATCTCTTCTACCTATATTTGGGCTTCGATTGGATCTAAGGTTCCTCGGAATTCCGAAGGTCCTACCAACTTAAAATCTTTGAAGCGAGCTAAGTGTTGTCCTGACTGCCCTGCCGCTGGCTGAGGTCTATTTTGCATTGCTTCTGTTAATAGGTCAATGAAGTTCTGCATCGGGTTTGCATTTCCCCCTCCGTTGTTAACGGATCCTTCCTCCCTCTGGTTTCGTGGTAGCCTACGAGGCGGCATGATCTGAGGAAAGGAAGAAAATTTAGGCTTTACGTGATATGCTATTCATGTTAGCATTAAGAAGTTAGGATGTCTATCAATCATATTTGATTCTAATAAACAACTTCAGTATCACAACAAAACTCGATGGATCTCCTCAACCCATTACTTACATACTCTAATTGAGTTTTCTACTAAGGTTATAACCTAGGTTTCGCATTCCTAATGTTTATAACCTACTGCTTTGATACCAACCTGTGACACCCCCAAATCTGGGTTCTCTAACCTCGATTCGGTCGTCACGATACAATACAAATATCCACCTCTAAACAACATACAATAACTAAATGCGGAATATAATAAACGTATGTCGTTCATTCAAAAGGTGTTACTAGTCCCAAGATTCGATAACCTTAATACAACCATACAAACATACCCTAGAATAGTCATTAGGGTCATATAACATAACAGTAATTATACTAATCATAAAGTAAAGTCTGCTCCTTGCAAACTATTACTACATCTTTCCTTTACCATTGTCCTTCCCTGAAGTCTCGGGCTTAACTGCAATAGAAGTTATGATATAGCAAGAATGAGCAACAAGTTTGCTCAGCAAGTTTAAATACAACAATAAAGGATATATCATGATGAAATAAATATATCTGACAATGAATTCAACAATATGAATATCGGAAGCAAGAATAATAATTGCTTTTAGAATAATTGATAGTCAAGTAGACTTTAAACTATAAAACTCCAATGGAATCAATAGCTGATTGACCCTTTAGTTACTGGCTACAGAATAAGTACTTGAGGGGATCAACCTCGTGTACGCCATGTATATGCATAACATTCAACTCTGCTGTTTGTATCTTTATATTAGATACTTGGGGTACTCCCTTATATATAAGGGGTGTTCTTTTCAGTCTAAGAATCCATACCATCAATTGGTCTGGATAGCTTTTATAAAACTTTATACGATTGTCTGGCCGAATAAGGGTTCAGACTCTATCTGACGCAGTTCAAGAATTATAGAACTTTAAATAAGGTACAAGTCCAAGACTATACGAACTCAAGTGCACCAAGTGCAAATATCAATAAGATCGATGTGGAATAATTGTAAAGTAATTAAACCACCTAATAGCATGCTTGGAAATAAGATTCAAGCTTAAATAAAATAACTTGCAACACAATAATAACTTGCTCAATACAATATGAGAAGGATAAGAAACTTGCACAATAAAGAATGAGTTTCAGAAGACTTGCACAAATAAAGAGTGTAAGTCAGAGAACTTGCACAACCAAAGAGTGAAGTTCGGGAACTTGCATTCAAATAATAGATTTCTTGCATAAAGTAAATGCATAGGATAGGATACTTGCCTGTTTGCTCATGTAACACCCGAGAAAATCGAGCATTTTTGTAAATGAATTTTTATTTGATTTATTGAATAAAATTTGGATTATTTGTTTATTAAACTGAGTAAGCTAATTGTAGGTCATTTTATGACCTAGAGAATGTAGAAATGAGTAGGATTCTGGCTATGTGCTTGGAATAAATGATATGAATTTATAAGACAAAAATAAAAGATTTCCGAGAATAAAAATATTTTGGGAAAAGACAAAATAGATACTATTCAACCCTAAGGGTTAGGGTTTGAGACCTTATGCCATTCCGAGAGTTCAGAATGTCAGAATGACGTTCTGTCGAAAGATTTGATGATAATATACTGTGAAAAGTTAAGTTAGCTGAGAAAAGTTTTCTCGGGAGGAAAAGTACGGGAATCACTATTCATCCGTTTCTGCTCGGGAATTTATTTTGAAATTTCTAAAAACGCGTAATGATAGGATTTCGATACGAGATGGAATATGTAATAATATTTCATTTATGACTCACGAAGTTTTCGCGTAGGGACTTAAAATCCTAACGGTTAGAGAAAGTGATCTAATGAAATAATTGTTTACGTATAATAATAAATAATTATTGTACAAAAAGAATTCGTGTATAATATGAGGTATTATACAAGAATAATACGGAGAGAATACAAGAATTATACAACGTGCAATACAAATTTTTATACGGAGTAAATACATTAAAACGAATTGAATTGAAATTAAAAGTTGATAAGTTTGACCCGTGGGTCGAACCATTGGATAAACGGGTGGTTTTAACCCATGGTTCAACCCACAACCCATGTTGGACATGGGGGAACAAGGCCACATGGAAGCATGTGGGAGCACAAGGGGGGGACATGGTTGGCCATGTGCTAGCACATGGGCTCAAACTTGGTGGGAAAGTAATTGAAGAGGTAGGAATAGTTGAGGAGGTTGGGCCTAAAGACTAAGTTACCCTAAGTCTTGCCAACTTCTATAAATATAGAGCTTGCTCTTCATTATTTTATTGTTTGACAATTCCTCCAACAAAGAGGTAGAGAGAGAGAAGAAGAAGAAGAAGCTAGATTGAGCTTTGCCTAGTTAACTCATCAATCAAGAAGGAAGAAGACCATTGAGTCTCCATACTCACTCCACTAAGAACACAAAAGGTATAACCATAAGAAAGTATATAAACATCATCTTTTCTTTCAATAACAATTTTTATAGAGAAGTGTTAGAGAAAGCATGAACCCTAAAAAGTTATAAGGATGGCTTAATGAGTAACTAAGAACCTTAACAAGCCATGCATAATGGAAAACTAAGAATTGATTAGGTACTAATAATGGACTTAATGAATTCATAGGAAATGGACTAATGAACATGTGAAACCATAAAAAACTTAAATGTTTTGAATGATTAGAATTAGTAATAATCAACCATGGGATTGATTCCAAGTGGTTTGGAGTAATAATAATGAAGAACGAAGATTCGGCGAAAGTTAGCGATTAGACAATAATCGTCGAAAACATAAATTTCTCGAATTAGAAGTCAAAAGTTGTCGTGAGCATCAAAAATGATGGTTTTCAATTGCAACACGTGAATTTAGGTAAATCAGACTTGTGAGGGAAAGAACGGATTGATTCCGACTTAAAACGAAGATTTGAGCGTCAAACGTTCACGAACGTTTAACAAAAATATAAAAATGGACTAATCGGCGAATTTCTCGTTGACAGATTTGGAAATGAATTCCAACTTGATAGAATGGTAGGGCATGGCGTTTATGAACTTTTGGCTTTGGAATGAACCAATTCTGAGTTATAACGATCAAGTTACGGACTCCGGAATTTCAGAATTTTCAAAGACTTATAAAAATTTTCTAAGTTGCAAAGCTAGCACCACAGCGCCAGCCAATAGACTTAAATCTGGCGCCGCAGCGCCACTCCCGGGAGAAAACTCTGGAGAGTAGCGCTGCAGCGCCACTCCAAGAGCAATATCTGGCGCCGCAGCGCCAACATGTGAGAAAAGTTGACATTGTTAATAATTACTTAACCATTTGCATATCATTAAGGGGCTAGTAAATGATGTAATGTAAACCTTAAACAACATGTTTAAGTAAGAGTTTATGAAAATTAAATGTTAAATAAATCGTAATGAACATTAAATAACTTAAATGAGTGTTATTAATTTAACATTTCGATTAAGTTATACAAGAAGGAGAAGTTAGGCTATACTTGGTATATCGATGATGAATTCTCATAGGTATGCTTTGTGTTATGCTTTGTAGACATTGTAAAGACTGAATAGACTACGTGTAAAGGTTTAGAAGACGCAAAGGCAAGTTTTCTAACTTCGTTCATACTTTACTATGAATGCAAGTTTTCTAAACTCTTGTCTATACATTATGGTTGGACAAGAAGTCATTGTGCATAATTGCTTATGCATGAACTGTTATTGAATAGTCGATGCCATTTGATTCGGCTAGATTGAGATTTAGCATATTTTGGTGGGTTTTTCCATAAATCTTTCCAAAATACATATAATGTTGTGATCCTATACCGATTGCTTGGTACGGATTCTCAGGTAAACCTGAGTATGAATAAAACAAAGGTTTTAAACGTCGTTAATTTGACAGGCACGTGAGGTTGCCACAAATTAAAAGTTAACACGTTTAATGTATGTGTGTTGATCAACATAGAGTACTATAGGCTGATCACCTGGATGTGCTCGTAAGCTATATCGAACTTACGGCCTTCGTGCCGGGTTGTTCCTTTCATGAATGAGAACTAAAATATGGTTCATGGCCATTGACCAAGATGGATTCCGAAGAGGCTATAAAGTCCTTGGGAATGGTTTTAAAGGAATCAAAATGATATTTTAATTATTCTTAAGTACTTCATAACTATTGTACAGTTATTGAAGACCAAGATATATGATTCTTGATTTTGTAGTTTCAAGATACAATGTTTAACTTGCTGAGCTGTTTATGCTCATTCTTGCTTAAAACTAAATAATTTCAGCTAAGAGCGAACGGACCGAAGTATCTGGTAAAGACAAAGGCAAGTCCAAGCTGGACAAGTAGTGACCTTTGTAATAGTATAGAATTAGTATTGTATTTACTGATATTATGACACAGAACAATGTATTGGTTACGAATACTTGGGAAGGGATTAATAGAATGTAATAATTAGTAAACTTATGCATTGATATTGATGTCCTCAATTGAATGTATGAGTAGATTGTAGCACCGTGTAGCACCATATCTTGGGTTTGAAGGTACCTGGATTTGGGGGCATCACAGGTTGGTATCAAAGCTATAGGTTATAAAACTTAAGGGGTAAAAACCTTAGGCTATAACCTGGAGAAGTGAAGTAGAAGTTAGAAGTCAACAAACTCGGGTAAAGTTTTGAAAGAAGAAAGTAACCTTAAACATATTAAATGTGATACAAACTATTTATATTTGATTGTATACTAATCCAGTTATTTATGTTTTATGTAGATAACAGGAATAATGAGCATGTATAATGAAATACATGAGGTTAGCGAAGATTCAGTTAACCTTGTAGAGGTGGTACCTATGCCAGTAGCAGAGATACCCGTGGTAATCTTAGAGGGGACTGATATAGAAGAAGAGGATCCGTCCGAGTACTCCGATAACTTTGACTACGCGTCATTGTTTGAGGGTATGTCGGAGGAGGAGGTTGAGTCGGTGCCGATTAATACGGTACTGCCTACTGAGGAGGAGGAGACAATGTCGATTAATACGGTATTGCCTACAGAGGTAGATGTAGAGGATTCTACACCGGGAGAGTCCATGAAACTACTGTTCATGGTAATACTAGACAGAAATGTCCAACTAAGTAAGGTGGTCCGTGACCTCAAGAAAGTGGTGGATGATATGGTAGAAGATAGAGAGAATATGGAGATCTTCTGGGAGGCCGAGCACGATGAGAAAGTGCTGGCTAAGGATAAAGTCCGGGACTTGAAGCTAGAAGTCCAGGAATTGAAGGCTGAACTTCTAAACATAAAGCAGAAGATAGGTAGAATGTGCTATATTCATAGGTGCTTGCACGAGGATTACCAGCAGCAGATGGCTGAGTATTCTGTGGAGGAAGGACAGACTCGGCATACTATTAGTCGGGACATTGTGGCCAGTATGGCCGATGCAGATTACATGAATGCTGTGTTGCAAATGTAGTTCCGTAATATGTATAGAAAAGATAGCGATGTAAATAGCTATGTAAATGTGTGTATTACTAGTGATGACGTAAAACCCTCTTTTGTATAGATAAGGGTAGTCTTTTGTAAATCCCATCTTTTGGAAAGTAATTGCGGGATAGTAAAGTGTAGTGTTATACTACAAGGAAGTATTTTAATATAAAGGTTTTATTTAAAATACTTGGCAATGTGATTGAGTTATTATTTGATTGTTAATAATAGCCAAATGAAGAAATAAAGAATAACAAAATATTTTCGTATTAACAGAAAATGCCGCCAAGAAGACGTGCCAGAAATCATGAAGAAGAACCCCGTAATGAGGAGGAGCAAGGGAATAATAACCCGATGCAGGAAGTTGTGAATCTTCTACCTACGGCTCTCAATCGAACGAGAGGTACCGTACGCACTAATCCTGGGGAACTACCTTTAAGGAGTTCAAGATAATAGGTCTGCCTGAGTTCTATGGAACTACGGACCCAATAGCTGCCCAAGTTTGGGTGAAAGAAATAGAGAAGGCATTTGTCATAGCAAATGTCGGTGAGGCGCAGAAGACTTCTTTTGCGACTTACATGATGAAGGGGGAGGCCAACTATTGGTGGGAAGCCAACCAGGGTAGGGCCGGAACAGAAGTGGTTATGTGGGAGCGGTTCAAGGAGTTATTCTTTGAGAACTACTTCCCCACGCGCATGCAGGGGAGAATGCAGATTCAATTCCTAGAACTGAAGTAGGGGGATATGACGGTACCTCAATATGCAGCCAGGTTTAATGAACTGGCAAGGTTTGCTCCACACCAAGATGGCACAGAGTTGCGGAAGGCACGACGGTTCGAGCAGGGATTGAAACCCTGGCTCTATAACCGGATATCGATTTTCCAAAGTGTTACCTTTGGAGCGGTGTTAGAAAAGGCGATTATCGCCGAGGGTGCTAGTGAAGCGTTGACCTTGTAGCACAAAGAGAAGAAGAATAAAACTAAGACTGAGGTATCAGTCAAGATCGAGGGAGCTAGTTGAAGTGGCCAGAAGAGGAAAGATTTTAGCTCTGGGAATACCGAAGTAAAACAGGAGTTTTCCAAAAGGATGATGGAAGCGTGTAAGAATTGCGGTAAGACTCATCTGGGAGTTTGCCTCAAGGGTAAGGCGGTCTGTTATAACTGTGGATAGGAGGGGCATATTTCGCCTAACTGTCCCAGTCCCAAGAAGAGTCGCGGTTGTTTTATATGTGGATCTATGGACCACATGGCACGTAACTGTCCGAAGAAGGGTTCGGATGGTCGGAAAGGAGCTAGCGGTAATAAGCTGGCGATTGGTGGCGTAGTACCACAGGGTAGATCGACTGCCCATACTTTTAATATGACGGTCCAAGATGCGGTAGCATCGAGCGACGTCATAGCAGGTATCATTCCGGTCAACGACATTAATGCATATGTACTGTTTGATTTGGGTTAAACAAGTTCGTTCATAGCATGTGAGTTTGCTAAACGATTAGGATTACTCCCCAAAAAACTTGTAATACCTTTAAACATTAAGGTAGTAAACAACGATGTAATTCCTGTGGACTCAGTTTATAGGAGTTGTTGTGTGGATATTAGAGGTAACAAATTGTCGGTAGATCTTATACCGATAAATTTGGGAGAATTCGATGTAATTCTCGGGATGGACTGGTTAATTAACCATGGGGCGATGATAGATTGCCAAAATAAGAGTGTGAACCTTCGAATTTCTAAGAAATCCAAGGTAGTGTTCTACGGTAGTAAATCACCGGGACGCTCTTGTTGTCTAACTATGACACAAGCTAGAAAATTGTTGAAGAAAGGATGCGAAGGTTACCTGTGCCATGTTGTTGATACCCAACTGTTGGGAGCAACGTTGGAACAGATACCTATAGTCAACGAGTACACGGATGTATTTCTGAGTGACTTGCCAGGTCTTCCACCTGATAGGGAGACCGAATTTGTTATAGACCTTGCGCCAGGGACGGTACCAGTTTCGAAGGCACCATATCGTATGGCGCTAGTGGAGTTGAAGGAGTTGATGATTCAGTTGCAAGAACTATTGGACAAGAAGTATATTCAACCGAGTGTTTCTCCATGGGGAGCGCTTATATTGTTTGTAAAGAAGAAGGATGGATAGTTGAGGCTTTGCATCGACTACCGAGAGTTGAACAAACTAACGATAAAGAATAAGTACCCATTGCCCAGGATCAATGATGTGTTCATGACAGTTTACTTTAGCAATTTCTAAGTTCATTTATAAACTATAAGGCTTTTCATCAATAGTGTACAATATCATGATTATAAATGCTTATACATGTCATTGTACTAACATCTACAAGTTAATTATATTCATAAGCTTGTTCTAAGTGATGCCACATGCTAGCACATAACAGGATTGTAATAGAAAATGAAAACCAGAAACTGGTCCTGGCACAGCTGCGCAGGTGTACGACCAAAGGTAGTAACTGTTCTGCTTCGGCAGAAACCTTAGCCCAACTCAAAAATTCTTACAAAAATCATTCTGTACTAGCCATATAATAGTTCCAACATGCTTATAATCTTATATAACACTTAACAACATATCCCAAATCAACTTAACATCTTATCTAGCAAAATCAAGAACTTAGAAATTTACATAAAATAAGAAATGAAGAGCATGAATATAATTGATTACCTCTGCAACTGATGATTTCTACTATAACAAATCTCCCTCACTGATATCTCTCCCAATAACTTACTATTAATTCTACACTTATATGAAAATCTCAGCAAGTGTAATACAGAAGAAGAGAAGGCTCTATTTATAGGCAATTCATTATACGGTTCATGCATTTGTTCACCAATTCAAAATAATGAAAATAGCAAGAACATGGTGGTTAACAAGAAGTTGGTGAATACAATCATGAGACCCACTCCCCCCATAATCATTAGCTCCATATTGCTGAAATTAAGAGAAGGAGTAGAGTAGTATAGGCTTTTGGCTTAACACGTGAGAAAGAATTAAAGATGGGCACTCGAAATGGGACAATCAATTCTCAGCAACTTGCAATTGTATATAATGTATGCCCAACACTTAGCTATATACTAAATATACTTAGGTTATATATTATATATACACATAGTATAATCTTAAGTCACAATGTCACTTCTAAATACAATGTAACATGTAGGGGTACACATAGATATATCAACATATAATCCATGTACATTTTCCTTAATACCAACTATAATTTAATTGGATATTATCATTATTCAATATCACAATGGTTATAATTTCAATTAATAACATATTGAAATCATTTATCAAATAACAATTGTTTATTGATATTACTATATGGTAATGGGGTTATATATTAATGTCTATCCACACATTGTCACATGCCCTTATGTACACATTCAATTTATCAATCTTACTATATATGATATATAGCCACATTAATGTGTCGCATTGTACTTATTTAATATAAAGATAACCTCCACACAATATAAGTTTAATTATCGCATGCTTGTATAAAATAATTAATCGGGTAAATATAATATTGTTATATTTATTAATCCTTTACTCGTTAATATATTATTTACTAACAAAAATAGTTAATCGACATATTATCAATTAATTACTCGTTAATCGTTTAACCTTTGTAATCACAATTAATCCTTTCACTATATTCAAGCAAATTGAATATTTAATTAATAATCATCCCATAAATTCTTTTAATATAAAACTTAGGGCTAGTCCACTAATTTAATTAGACCATTAGCGACTCCCTTTAATATAATCCTAGCATTTATTCGCATAGGCTCAAACTCACATAATCTCATAACCACATAAGGTTTAAATAAGCTCACAAAACTAACTCATTAAAATTTAAATCACATATTAAATTAATAATGGAGTTTAAAATTCACGGTCATTACAGTCGAGGCCAATCATCGACGTCGCATTGGGAGGAGCTCTGTGGGCCATGGACTATCCGACAATATATGACCTAATTGAGACTATGGCGGCCAATGAATATCAGAATATGACATCCAGAATGCCACAACCAAAAGTGGCTGGAGTTATGGATGTGGATGCCGTCACAGCCCTTTCAGCTCAGATGGCTGCAATATCAAAGAAGATAGATTCTATGGCCGAAACTAAAGTTCAGCAAGTTGCTTTTATATGTGAGTTGTGTGCCAGAGCACACCAGATAGAACAATGTGCCTTCACTATCGAGTCGGTCCAGTTCGTTAGCAACTATCAGAAGCCTCAGAATTAGTTTCCAAACTCCTATCATCCAAACAATCGAAACCATCCTAATTTCAGTTGGAGCAATAATCAAAATGCTTAGCAGCCTCAACCATCTCGAAAACATCAACAACAAACTCAATACCAGCCTCCTCCACAACAACAACCATACCAAAGTGCCCAACAGTCCCAATATCAACCCTACCAACCAAAATCTCAGCTACAGCACTCTCAGCAGCAGTATGCCCTGAGACAGTCACATCGACCCGGATTTCATCAACCACAACATCAACACAATCCAACTCCTAGTCACCAATCTGAGGAAAAACATGAGATAGAAGAGCTTAAGTTGATTGTTAAGAGTCAAGCGGTGTCTCTTAAGACATTAGAGACTAAAATTGGCCAAATTGCCAATGCAGTCTTAAATAGACCGCAAGGAACTCTTTCGAGCAGTATGGAAGCGAATCCAGGGAGAAGGGATGGCAAAGAGCAATGCCAAGCAATCACATTAAGGTCTGGGAAACAAACTGCTGAAATGGAGGCTAGCGTGGCCGCGCCCCTGGAAGACTAAAACCTGGCGCGGGCGCGCCCAAGTGCAGAAAGTTTTGAAGTTATTTTGGAAGATGAGAAAGATGGGGGGACATACAGTTGAGGCAGATAAGGAGGTAACCACAGAGAAAACCAATGTTCCACCCCAAGTAGTCTACCCTCCTGCACCCTACCCACAGAGGATTCAGAAGTAGAGACTGGATAAGCAATTTGCCAAGTTCTTGGAGGTATTCAAGAAATTGCAGATCAACATTCCCTTTGTCAAAGCTTTAGAACAAATGCCGAGCTACGCAAAGTTTATGAAGGGGATACTGTCAAGGAAGAAGAAGCTAGAGGACTATGAAACAGTGGCATTAACAGAGGAATGCAGTGCCGTCTTTCAGAGAAAGTTACCTCCAAAGCTTAAGGATCCAGGGAGCTTTACAATACCTTGTTCGATTGGGGAGTTGTCCTTCAACAATTGTCTATGTGACTTGGGGGCAAGTATTAATTTGATGCCACTATCGGTGTTCACTCAATTGGGATTGCCGGCTCCTAACCCGACAAGCATATCTTTGCAGCTAGCCGATAGATCCATCACCTACCTAGAGGCATTGTTGAAGACGTGTTGGTAAAGGTGGATAAGTTCATTATCCCTGCAGACTTTATCATCCTAGACTTCGAAGAAGATAAGAAAATTCTAATTATTCTGGGGAGATCATTTCTAGCCACCAGGAGAACACTCACAGATGTACAAAAGAGAGATTTGACTATGAGGGTTCAGGACCAAGAGGTCACCTTCAATGTCTTCAAGGCTATGAAGTTTCCCACGGATGAGGAAGAATGTTTCAGAATTGATACTATCGACAGGATTCTGCAGGAGGAGACTGAACACTTAATGAGTATGGATCCATTAGAAACTGCTCTACAGAGAGATTCTGAAGTGGGAGATACAGATGTGGCGAAGTGCATACAGATCTTGAACACAGTGCCTCAGATGCGAAAGTTAAAATGCCCATCGAACCACTTGGACAGACTGGGAGTCATCAGAGCGACTAAAGCCTTCTCTAGAGGTGGCTCCCACACTTGACTTGAAACCTCTTTCGGATCATTTGAGATATGCATATCTGGGATAATCTTTTACATTGCCAGTTATTATTGCCTCTGCTCTATCATCCGATCAAGAGAGGAAATTATTGCGGGTCCTTAGAGAGTTTAAATCAGCTATTGGTTGGACCATAGCAGACATCAAGGGGATCAGCCCCTCCAACTGCATGCATAAAATACTCTTGGAGGATGATAGAAAGCCATCAATAAAGCAACAATAGAGATTGAATTTAATTATAAAAGAGGTCGTCAAAAAAGAGATTCTCAAGTGGTTAGATGCTGGAATAATTTATTCGATCTCAGACAGCCCTTGGGTGAGCCCGGTGCAGTGCGTCCCAAAGAAGGGAGGCATGACAGTCGTGACTAATGAAAAGAATTAGTTTATACCTACCAGGACAGTTACGGGATGGAGAGTCTGCATGGACTATCGCAGATTGAATAAAGCTACAAGGAAAGATCATTTTCCTCTCCCGTTCATTGATCAGATGCAAGATAGGCTGGCAGGACATAACTATTATTGCCTTCTGGACGGTTACTCGGGGTATAATTATATTATCATAGCCCCAGAGGACCAAGAAAAGACCACCTTCACTTTTCCATATGGCACTTTTTCTTTTAAAAGGATGTTTATCGGGCTATGTAATGCACCAGCCATTTTCCAGAGATGCATGATGGCTATATTTTTTGACGTGGTCGAACACAATGTGGAAGTTTTCATGGATGATTTCTCTGTCTTTGGGGACTCCTTCGACATCTGTTTGTAAAATCTGGTATTGGTCTTAAAGAGGTGTGTGGAGACCAACTTGGTATTGAATTGGGAAAAGTGCCATTTTATGGTACAAGAAGGTATTATTCTGGGCCACAAAGTTTCTGGGAAAGGTCTAGAGGTGGATAGAGCGAAATTGGAGACCATTAAAAGTCTACCACCACCAACCTCAGTAAAAGGAGTTCGTAATTTTCTTAGGCATGCAGGCTTCTATCGTCGTTTCATCAAAGACTTCTCAAAGATTACTAAGCCTTTGTGCAGTTTACTCGAGAAGGACGTCCCATTCAAATTCAACGAGGAATGCCTGGTAGCCTTTGAACACTTGAAAAAGAAATTGACTACGACTCCCGTTATTCCAGCACCAGATTGGTCTCTCCCCTTCGAATTGATGTGTGATGCAAGTGGCTTCGCCGTGGGGGTGGTATTGGGACAATGCAGGGATAAGATCTTTTATGTGATATATTATGCAAGCAAAACCCTGACAGACGCCCAGTTGAACTACACCACCACTGAGAAGGAGCTTCTTACAGTGGTATATGCTTTTGACAAATTCAGGTCATATTTTATTGGCACAAGGGTAATTGTATACACAAATCATACTGCGATCAGATACCTGATTTTAAAGAAGGATGTTAAACCTCAACTCATTCGATGGATACTTCTTTTCCAAGATTTAACTTAGAAATTAAAGACAGAAAAGGAACCAAGAACCAAGTGGCTGACCATTTATTTAGACTGGAAAATTTGGGGATGGATAGAAACGACAAAGTGATGATCAATGAGTCCTTTCCGGACGAGCAGTTATTTATGGTGCAAGGTGAGATGCCCTGGTTTGCAGATTTTGCAAACTTCATAGTAAGCAATATTATCCCATCTGACTTTACTAGAGCTCAAAAGAAGAAGTTTCTGCACGATGCTAGATGGTATAGTTGGGATGAGCCGTACTTATTTAGGCAGTGCACTGATAGGATGATCAGGCGGTGCATCTCAGAGAGCGAGATGGAAAGTATACTGCGAGATTGCCACTCATCTATTTATGGAGGCCATTATGGGGGTGAGAGGACCGTCGTCAAAGTGCTACAGGCCGGTTTTTATTAGCGAAAACTATTTAAAGATGCTCATAACTTTGTCCAGAACTGTGACCGGTGTCAGCGGGTGGGTAACATATCCAAGAGAAATGAGATGCCGCTGAATATGATCCTCGAGGTCAAAATCTTTGATGTCTGGGGAATAGATTTCATGGGCCTTTTGTCTCATCTTGTGGAAATTTATACATCTTGCTAGCGGTCGATTATGTGTCCAAATGGGTAGAGGTAGCAGCCTTACCAACCAATGATGCTCGAGTGATCTTACGTTTTCTTCAGAAAAGCATATTCACACGCTTCGGGACACCCAGAGCCATCATCAGTGATGAAGGAACACACTTCTGTAATCGTTAGTTTTCTGCGCTTTTGGCCTAATATGGGGTGAATCATTGTATTGCTACTGCATATCATCCCCAAACAAATGGCCAAGCTGAGGTCTCGAATCGTGAGGTGAAGCGAGTACTAGAAAAAGTTATAAATCCCACGAGTAAGGATTGGTCTCTAAAGCTTGACAATGAGGTGTGGGCCTATAGGACTGCCTACAAGACGCCACTGGGTATGTCGCCATATCAGCTTGTTTATGGGAAGGCTTGCCACCTCCCCATGGAGCTTGAACACAAGGCCTACTGGGCCATCAAGAAGCTGAATTTTGATTTGAAGGCTGCGGGGGAGAAAAGGCTTCTCCAACTTAATGAACTTGACGAGTTCAAATTGCAAGGCTATAAGAATTCCAAGCTATATAAGGAGAAGATCAAAAGGTGGCACGACAGAAAAATCATGGAAAGAACCTTTGAGCCAGGACAAGCAGTGTTGCTGTATAACTCTCGTCTCCGACTCTTTCTAGGAAAGCTAAAATCGCGATGGTCGGGCCCCTTTACGGTGAAAACCGTATTCCCGCATAGCGTAATGGAAATTTCTAATCAATACCCGGACAAGCCCTTCAAGGTGAATGGACAAAGACTGTAGCACTATTATGGCGGTGAGGTGAATCGAGAGAAGGTTGCCTCGATTCTTTCTACCACTTGACCAAACCAGACAGAGTCTAGCTTAAGGACTATAAACAAGCGCTTGATGGGAGGCACCCCATCATCTCTATCTTCTCCCTCATATTTAATTCTTGCATCATATTGTCTATTTCACCCTCTTGTTTAATCCTGGTTACTTATCTCTACATTTCCCTCCCCCCCCCCCCCCGTTTAATTCAAATCATTTTGAAATTTGTGAAATTTATTTGGACAGTTATGGTGTTAGGATGCTCTTTGCCTACATTTTTGAACATTGGGCATTATTGCATCTATTTTTGGGACTAAGAACTTATTGCCTACATTTTTGGACATTAGGCATTATTGCACATATTTTTGGACTTAGTAGCTTATTGAACATATTATTGTAGTGGTGCATATTGCATATAAGCACATATACTCATTTTTGGGATTTCATATACATATGACTCACTTATATAGCATTGCTAAGGATTTAACAGTACATTCATCTCTTATAGGCAAATTGTAAATATGGAATCTATGGCATCTTATTTTTGATTGCTATGTGTGCAGGAAAGAAAAGTATCTAAAGTTACTGCTTAAGCCTTCATATCGTTGCTGCAGAAAACAAAAGAAAATTTTTTGGCGGGGCTCAGGGCAGCGCGGCAATACCAACCTCAAGGCATAACCCGGTGCGCCCGCGCCAATATCCAGCAACTCCTTAGAATGACCCTGACCCGCGTGGTCGTGCCCCGTCAAGAGTAACCAGCCGCTCGCCCGCGCCAATTTTCAGGCCAAAGAATCAATTTTTATAGCCCGCGTGGCCGCACCCCATGCAAAGCTTAAGCCCAGATAGACGCCCGTTTAAAAATTTGCCTAAACAGTCTCCAACCCTATTCCTATATCTATTGTAATCGGCCTCCACTCTAAAAACACATGATTTACTCTCAGAAAAAGGTCTTCAACCCCTTTCCTATTCAAACGTAAATCTCTCTAAATCCTATCCCTAGTCAATTGAACCTATCTCACTTCTCCTGCTCATATCAGATTGCTACCCACTATCTATCCAATCCAAGCTTTAGCCTCATCTTCCATTCCATCAGTTCCATTTTCATTTTTAGCGTTAGGGTTTCACGATCGAGGGTTTTCTCTGGAGAGTTTCAGAGAAGCAAGTTTGGGGGTGTCGTTCAAATTCAGAAACAAGGGTTTGCTTTGCATTTGGCAAAGAATCAGTTTGGGGGTTGTTCTTCATCCATTATCTAGGGTTTGCATCATAATTTTTTTTTTCAATCATTATGTGCCCAAAACGTGCAAGGTCTATCACGCCTGACTCACCCGTTGAAAGTAGCCAAGCCGAGGTCACGATGGACTTGACCAAGTTCATCAGTCTTGAGGCCCAAAATGAATACTACAGGATTGCTAGCAAGTCATTTGCGAAAGAAAGAGTGCTGAAGCCAGCCAAGAGAGATGGGCAGATAATAGAGATGATCAGAGCTATGGCTTGGGTTGGATTTGCGTCGACTCCTGTACCCGTTCCCATGGCCATAGTCCGCGAGTTTTACTCTAATGCCAAGGAAGTTCAGAATGGTTTTTCTTTTGTAATAGGAGTCACAATTGATTACCATCCTCTGGCAATCAGGGAAGTCTACAATATGCCATCACTATCGGCTAGTCGAGTGAATTGGGTGGAGGCTCAACGGTTTGAGATGAACCTTGACAGGGTGGTCGCTGACTTGTGCATGCCAGGCACGGTGTGGAAAATTAAGAAGGACACTACTGATGAGTATACCATCTTCCCTGTCATCGCCTTGAATCGATATGCCAAAGCTTGGAACTTGTTCATATGTGCAAATTTGATGCCATCCACCCACCAACACAAAATTACAGTCGAACGAGCAATCATTTTATGGGGGATCATCACCAGAAAGTATGTCGACATTGGGCATTTGATCTATCAGAACATGTTGCGATTCATGCGCGGCAATACCACCAGGAGCATTCTACACGGTTTAGTTGTGGCACATCTGTGTGCTCAGGCCGGCATTGACTGGGTGGGAGAGCAAGTGCAAAGGCCGACCCAAGACATAACTCATTCCACCATCAAGAACTTTGAGGATTGGGCTAGAGGCACGGCAGACCCGAGGGGCAAAAGTTTTATTGTGATTAATCCTCCACCAGTTCCCCCACCGCAGCCAGCCACAGCCACTTCCACAGCCACAGCCAGTACAGGGCCTTAGGATCGCCAGTTTCGTCGATTAGAGAGGAGATTAGACGCACTTCATGGGAACTTTGCTGCATTCATAGATGGCATGTCCCGTGCACTGGCTGAGGCGTTCGCACAGCAGGGAATGATGCTGGAGTGGCCTACCTTCGGTTCCGCCATGCCATATCTGTAAAAACCCAAATTTTTAGATATTATTAAATAAGGATTTAATAAATAAAATTCTTAAACCGTGAGATGGGTTCGAATAAAAATATATATATGTGATATGAGTTATGTGGTATTATATTACATAGGGTAATATGGACTATGTAATATGTGTTTTTGTGATTTATAAATATATTATTAATATATATTTGTTATTTAGCGTAGAGACGATTCAGTGGAGATAGAGGAAGTGGATAAATTCCTATCGATATTAAATAATTTATATAATTATTTTATCATAATAAGTTGGTGACATTAAATAACATTAATGTATAATCACTGTAACGATTGAGATTTTATATTTAATTTTAAATATTTATTGAATTAAATAAATATTTATGTGAATTATTTATTGAGTTAAATAAATAAATTATGTGATTGATGGAGTGATTTAATTAAGTGTATATATTAATTAATTGAATGTGTAATGCTTATTTAATTAATGTATATTAATTTTATATTATAGTTCTAATTTAATTGAGATAATTAAATTAGATGAGATATGTGATGAAGTGTTACATGAATTATAATTAGCGAGTAATTATAATTATGTGGCAATTTTATGTGATTTATTGATGTTAGATTTTAATTGATTAAATTAGATGATTAATATTTAATTAATTAAAATGTGACATTAAAGTGTGCGTCAAATGATTTATTAAAATAAAAAGAAAAGGATTTTTTTAAAATGATTTACTTTAACCAAACAAGGCCCTTATAATTGTTTTAAACCTATTTCTACCAAACGGGGCCCTAACTATCAAAAAGCTATTTAAATAAACTGTTTACCAAACATGGCCTTAGCATTAATAATCTGTTTTTAAAAATAACCTTGTTTTGCCAAACAAGGCATTGTGGCTTTTTGAAATTTGTAACTGACATTATACTTAATATATTTGTCAGTTATATTATATAATTAAGCCTATATCTATTACTAAGTATTATATTGTACGTTAGTCTAAACTACGTTAGAAAGAATATCAGTGTAAGAGAGAAAGAACAGAGGAAGAGTTAGAGAAGAGAGAAGAAGAAGAAAAGGAAGAGCTTAAGCATCATCATCTTCTTCATTAACGATTAGCAAAAAGGTTATAATCTATAATTTTACTCTTACAATTATAGAACTCAATTCATATGTTTCATGTATTTTATTCTCTGTCAAAAGTTGAGTTTTCATGGAAGTTATGAAATCATGAATTTTATATGTATGTATTGTATCCATGTGTTGATTGTGGTAATTGTATGACATAAGAGGATTTTCAGGAATTAAATTACTGTTAAAACAAGTTTCATGGAAAAAGTTTTGTTCATATTGTTTTATGTATATTGATTGGTTTTAGAATGGAAAATTTAGGAATTTGTATGTGTTAGTATGTCTAATTAGAATTGGTTATGATGTTATATTCAATTATGAAGAGATTTCATGTGTTATAAGTTGAATTACTTGAGAAATTCTATTACAGTAGATTATTTTATGAAAAAATATGAGTTTTCATGAAAATGGCCAAATTGGATTTTTAAAACTATTGATTCTCGTTGTTTAAATGAGTTTATGTTTTGAGTGCATGTTATATATATGTATTACAGCGTATATATGATTTACAGTGTCTATGTTACTGTATTTTTGGCTTGTATGGGTTGTCCGGTAAAGCAGGGAGCCGTGGCTGTCTGCGTCTGGCCGAGCTGCTGCGCAGCTGCCCCGGCAGCAAGGCCAGGAGCAGCGCAGCTGCGCCGCTTGCTTTTACCAGAGCCTTTACCTACGCAGCTGCGCCGGGTTTAAGGCAGCTGACTGCGCAGCTGCGCCGGGTTCGGTGCAGTGGCAGTGTGTTTTAAACAGTTATGCAGATTATTTTCATGCCTAAGTTACATTATTGCTAAGATAATGAGCACATATCTAGCTTCTATAACATGTGTTAACACGAAGTTGGTAATTTCATAATTTGAGAAAAAAAGGAAGTTTTGAAAACCTAATATAATATTTAAATTATAAGCTATAATTGTTTAATTGTAAAATAAGTTACTTAATTATAATTTGATTAATTATAATTAAGAGTAAATGTTTAATTTAAATTATAATTCTGTGAAATTATAATGTATAGAAGTTGATTTATTTTAATCAATTAGATGTTAATTTAAATTTTAATTTAAGTAATTATAATTTAATAAATACATGTTTAATTGTGGATTTTAAATTGATAATTACATGATTTATTATAAATTGTGTAATTATAATACATGTTATAGTTTAATTAATTCTTGATTATAATTGATAAATACATGATTAATTATAAATTGTGTAATTATAAATGCATGAATGTGGTTTAATTGATTTTAAATTATAAATTATTTATAATTTAAAAGGTAATGATAATTTAAGTAATTATAATTTGATTAAGTGTTTGAATTATAATTGTTTAATTATAATTGAGTTAAATACATAATTAATTTAATTATGTGAATATGTAGGTGATGTAATTAACTATGTGATGGTTGATTATTATTACTATTTAATCAGAATGTGAGTTAACCATGAGGGTTAACCACTTATGTGAATTAGTTACGTGTTAACTAATTTAGGTTATTGTGATTGAATATATATGTGTAGGAAGTATTAAAGTACGTGAATTGTGTTAAGTAGCTTGCGCTTGAGGCAAGTCTTCTAAACCCTAAACTCGTTAATTTTACGAAAGTTTTCTAAACCCTAATCTTGTATTGATTTTATATGATCTCTTGAATTCATATATTCATTGTTGAGAATGTCCTTTCCATTTCAGTATTGGACAATTGTTTATTTAATTGAAATGGTCTTAACTTATTATTCAAGTAAGATCCAATTATTATTTTAAATGCTTTAGGTTTACTTCTAAAGCATATGTTAATTCATAATTCTTTTATTTTGAATTATTGGAAGTCGATTCAACTAATCCTTAGTTGATGAACGTGAATTCTAAATTACCCTTGTAAGCTTATCCAAACCAAACTTTCTTTGGTGCGGACTTGAATTCAAATTACTGAGTTGAACAAACCTATTTACTAGGGGAGGTTACTACGCATAGCGTTAAGATGTTTGTGCACAATACATGGTATGAAGGGCTGATCCCCCTAAGTACGAGTTAAGGTCCATAGTCTTATTGACTGTTAAAGGTTTAAATAGAAATATTTATAACCTAGGACAAGAGTTCAAAGGTCTTATGACCCTCAGATAAATTCTATATCCAAATTTTAATATTGATAGAGAACTATTATTCAATTCTTTATTATTGAAGCAAGCTAAGTTGTTCAGATTTTCTTAAAGATATTCTTTCATATCTATATTATTGTTAAACTCCAGTGAGCTGTGGTTTGCTCACTCTTGCATTAAATAACAATTTCAGTTAAGGTTGATAACGCTGATGCTCCGTCTACAAGTAAGGGCAAGGGAAAGTAAAGCAAGTGAAGACTTGTTTTTTTATTTAATTGAGAATGATTGTAATAATTGAATGTTATGTTTTATTCCAGCACTTTATTATATTCATGTCAAGGTTAGAGTAACCCTGGGATTGATTTTGAGAAGGTTGTAACCCTTGTTTTAAGGGAGATTTAGTTATTTTAATTTAAGTTGTAGTTTATTTTGCATTATTCATTGGGTAGATATATGTTATATTAGAAAGTGAACACCAAATCATGTGAAAACGAAGTACCTGGATTTGGGGGTGTCACAATCACCATATTCTTGTGTATATGTATTAATAACTAGTATGTTTATAATATAGGTTATTAATAGCACTTAAGCTATCCGTGAATAGGTTTGGATAGTGAAACATGAGTTAGTTAAGGAGTTAACTAATAAGAATAAATATTAGTTAATTTAAGTTGGGAGCTATATTTAGGGAATAATATAATGAGAATATTGAACCTTAACTAACTATGATGATATAGTACAGTGTTTAATTCACTTAAGTAAATGAGTTAATTAATATGTGTGTTGAATATGTAATTATAGTTGATACTTTTTATATATATTACTTATAGTGGTAATATGTGAGAAAGTCAAATGTGCGAATAGCGTTAATAAAAATATATACGTTATTAAAGAGAAATAGAAATCATTATATCTTTAAATGAATATTTGAAGAAATTATTTTGGGAATAATTTATAGAAAAGAAAGAGAAATAATTATTATATATTTCTAATAAAGGATATTAGAATAATTTCTAATATTGTATTATTTTAATAAAAAGAGGGAATGTTATTTTTGAATAATAATATTTTCTTATATGTTTTTGTATGAGGTAATAGGTATGATTATTTAATATGGTAAATATATTCAAACATATTTGCTATATGTAAATAAATTGATAGAAATAATTTATTATAATAGAAAATAAACTCACTATCTATTTTCTATATATAATATATGTACATGTGTTGTACATGTAATTATTTGATATTATATTATATTATAATATCTTGAGTTAATAAATAAAGTATTTTCTAATAATGAATATCTTTATTTGGAGAAAACATAATATTTTATGTTAGGGCTAAATACATAATTTCTAATGTATTTTTCAAGGGAGTTTAATTTATAGAAGGAAACTAAGTTAATTTAATAACTTGAGTTATTATATTACCGTAAAGGTTATATAGAATATTGGAGTATTTCCATTCACGATATATTTAGATATGTGAACCTTGTGACTTAATAGTTCTAATTATATTAAACATATTATAAGTAGTAAGTGATGGGAATGATAATAAGCTTGAGATTAAGCTTGTGAGAAATGCCTTGTGTGGCACGATAATAGATTCGGTAATGAATTGATTAATTCGAAGATGGAAGAAGTATTAATTAAACAATTAATCTATATTAATTGTTATTATAATAATATGTTAAAATTATTATTATTGCGAGTGATAGCATGATAATAAGTATATTTGTTATAAATATAATAAGATTTATATTTATTTATTGTGATAATTAACTATATAAATGTTAATTAATTGTTATGGAAATTATAATTCCATTGATTTATGAGAAATAGATTAATTAATATTATTATTAATTAATAAGATAAGTAAATTATTTACTTCTATATGCAAGCATGCGAATAAAATGTATAGCGTATAGTAACTAGCTATATATTATATAATGTGTGAAATGTAGTGCAACTATATTATATAGTGTGGTGCAACAATTATGTGACTATACTATATATAGGAACCATGTATCAAGACTAATTAAACTATGTGAGTTACATGAAATGTGGGTGTGACAATGTGTATATTAAGTATACAATAAAGTAATATATCATGAATATATAGTAAATAATTATTAAATTAATGAAATTTAATAATAAAAGAGACAATACACTGTGATGGTACCCGAAAGAATTATATCCGGTAGAATGAGATATATATGGATTATATGGTGATATATATGTACCTCCACTTGATATATTGTATTATGGTTTGCTCATTAGAAATGACATTGTGACTCTAGATAAGCTTATAACCTAAGTGTATATATAATGTATATATAGATAACCCAAGTATTTATACACTTGCTAGTTACTTTGTTGCTGAGAATCATTTCTTGTCCCTAATTGAGTGACCCATTTCATCTCACGTGAGTGACCTAAGGCTAGCCTACTCTTCCTTAAACTTAGAAATCTTGCAAACCTTAGCTAATGATGAGAAGGGGAGTGGCTCCAATAGTGGATTTCAACAACTACCCAACCACTCTTCCTTACCCATCATTCAATATTTTAAATCATTGGTTTGAATTGGTGGATGATTTCATGGTCTGTGTAATCAAATTGCTATAAATAAAGCTCTCCTTCTTCTCTTTTCTAATTGCTGAGATTTCTCTGTAGAGCTAGTATAAGTTTTTGTAACTGAGAATTTAGCGAGTGTATAGCATGTTGGGAAGAGTCTGATAATTGAGAATGAGTACATTGAAGGAGTATTCATTTGAGCTTTAACAGAGGTATAACATTGTTCTTCATTCTGTAAATTATAAGTTCTTGATTCTTGAATTGATCATGATTGATTAATTAAGTTGATTGGGAAGTGTTATTAGTTGCTATGTTAGCTTACTAGTATGTTAGAACTATTATATAGTTGCTTAGAATCGAATTGCTGTGGAAAATTTTAAGTTTGGGCTAAGTTCTGCCGAAGTAGGCTGTCTCTGCCCCTGGCCGGAGCCCTGCGCAGCTGCGCCAGTTTTATAGTGGCCAGCAGCGCAGCTGCGCCGGTACCAGACTTAAGTTGGCCAAGGCCCTGCGCAGCTGCGCCAGTTTTGAACTGGGGAGCTGTGCCGGGACCAGTTTCTGGGTTTTATTTTCTGTGCAAGTTCTGTTATATGCTAGCATAAGTTATCTAATTAGAACAAGCATGCACACATAAATAACATGTATATATGAGTATCATGACATGGCATAAGCATGATAGTATACATTATTGATGAAGAACTCATAATTTTCAAATGAAACTTATAGTTTTCGATATGAACTTTGATACTTGTATAAACATGTGTGTTCTGACCTTGTAAGCACATTTGTACGGTCTAGACATGCATGAAAGTTGGTATTAACTTATAGTACGTGTTCTTGATACTACATGTACATGCATGGCCATGTTAGTATGTACTATGAAAGGAAAACGTATGATTTTAAAATAAAACTTCTAGTTTTAGATTTGAACTTGGACGTATACATACCATGTATATATTCTAATTTTGTGAGCATGTTTAGATGACTTAGAAATGCATATCGGACATGTCAACCTATATATAGATAGCATGAACATGTTAGGTTTTGTTAGTGAGCTTCACTAATGAAAATGCGAGCTTTGAACGTGGACGTTAACATGTTACCTTAAGATTTGGGATTTTGATGTTTATGGAAATATGTGATAGCACACTTGGACTCTCTCATGTATCATACATGTATATACATACCATGACTACATATCATGAAACCAAGTTTAGCGTAAACGAAGCATGTTTTCAAACTAATAATCGTGATAGTTACATGCATGAAGTATGAATATTCATGAACATGCCCAATATGAGTTATATAAATACTTTATGTGTTTAAAGAACTAGCATGATAAACCTTGTGATGTTCATGACCTTGAGTGGCCTTAAATTGTTGAAATGTTGACTTAGAACCTATATCATGTAAATTGAACGTGAAAAGGTTAATCGAGCATGAAAGTATCCTTTAATATGTATACATGCTATGTAGGACCATATGTTAATACTTGAATCCGACTTCGACGGTTAATAGCGTATATTTGCTTTGTTATAGTCTTATGTGTTAGTAATGATATATGAGAATGATTAACTCAAAAGATAGACTACACTAGCTATATGTAAATAGATTAGTGGTAGACAGGCATATGTATATGTAGAGAATGGTAGTAAGTACGTATGGTTAAAGTATACTTATACGTACATAGTTATTATAAGAATACGATAAGAAAGTAAGACGAAGGTTCTAAGAACCAAGTTAGACAACAATGTAATACTAATTATTATATTGAGAATGTATGGAAGTGTATAACTGATAAGTGTGATCTCTATGATTAATATAACTGTGTAGGATTACACGAAGTGCAGATATTCTTAAGCAGTTAAGTCGTAGTTGTTAAACTACGAATCAGGCAAGTCTTTCAGTTCCTATTTGATATATGAATTCAATAACTGTTAGTTGAATTATATTATTCTGTGATAATGTGAACTTATATATGAACTATATATGAGATATAAATGAGATTGAAAGTTGATCTTTGATGATATACTTGTTATGTGAAAAGTAGCATGCGTAGTAAATATAAACTATTTATAAATGCATGAACTGAGTATGATGTTGTATGCTATGTGATGCATAAGGACTGTTAGAATTGCTGCGCTGTCGAGCTCACTCTTGCAAATAACCACTTTTGCAGGTTAAGGATTCACGATAAAGATTTCGTGCTTCTTGATTGATAAAGATAGATAGTATCGCATTGAAGAATATTACTTAGATTATTGTCTGGACCATGTTTAGATTCTAGATGATGTACTCGATAGTTGCTTACACTGTTTAATACTTGTTGTATTGTAAAAATGTATTAGTTAATACATAGAGGATATCGAGTTGAGTTGTAAACGTTATACGATAACTCAAATAGGATGAATCATATTATAAAGTTGATTCAGGGATTTGTAATTGATTCAAGTTATGGAATCAATAAAAAGATTTTTATTCAAAGGATATTGAAAAGTTTAAATTATTCCGCATTTTAGTAACATCGAATATGATGTAAAGCCGAGATCTTGGATATAAATAGAATTTATATTCTAAATTGTAATAAACAAAGTTGTATTTTTTTACTAATGATTAAAAGATGTAATAGTTCGATGATAGTAGTATCGTGACTGCACCGAACCAGAGGTTTCAAAGGAACGTGGATTTGGGGGAGTCACAATATCCGCCGCCAGATTCACCACCGGAGGAGGGTGGCCATGCCGATCAGTAGGGGAGTTTTCCTGACCCTTTACCTTCAATGTGGACATTGAATATTTCAAGTTTAGGGGTACTGGGTGTAGTTAGTTTTAATTGCATATAGTTTTAATTGCGTGTGAGGTTGTATATAGTAGTTTCATTCTAGTATGTGTTAGTTAAATTTTGCATAAAAAAATTTCGGTTTTATTTTGTTTTGCTTATTTAGTTTATGTTTAATTGCATTGCATTGCATAGTCCCATATGTTTAGCCTGTTGAATTCCAGTCTTGCCAATGATGACATTGAGATATAATAGATTTTTGAACCCTGTTAGTAGCTTAAGCTCAGTTATATTTTTATACATGATGTAATCTATACCTGTTGCTTTGATGTCACCGGATAGCATAGTTTTGTCTTTAATTACTTGTTGGCTAGATTAGTGCATGCTTGTCTTTTGAGGGGGAATAATTTTGTTTTTAATTGCTAGAATTGTGTAATAAAAGCAATAATGACCTTAACAACACCGGAATACAAGTTTGAGGGAAAACTTTGGGTATGCATGCTAAATATAAAAAAAGAAAAAGAAAAGAAAGTTTACTGTGAAAAAGAAAAAAAATAGAATAAACACCTTGGCTAGCTAGGTTTTGTGGCCTTTGATACTCGAGCAAGTACGCCCGAGGGGATTGTCTCCACACCCAGCGCCCTAAGGCCTTTATGGTTTGGGAGTCGTTGGTCAAAAGCTCGATAAATGGATATCATTGAAAAGCCTAAGAGGGCCTAACATTGCACAGTCTGGTGTAACCGTGGGAAATGTGCGAATATCGCCCTCGTGTGTGAATAAAAGCATAATGAGCCCTTGTTGCACCTTAGCTTGTATCTATGTGTTGGTTTGGTCATTGTTTTGTATAAATGAAAAATTCTGGACTTAAAACCTCAATTTTTCTCCCTTAGAAGTATAGCATGTGGAATCTTTACCTCTGTCAAGCTTATTTATGACATTGCACACACACACCTCATCTTAGTAACAGGTTGTGACTTATAGATTGTATGTCTTTATAGCAGTAGCTTGAGCTAATACTTTGTTCATTAGTCTTATTATTTCTCTGAGGCGATTCTTATTGGAATTTATAACATGGCTAATAATTTTGGATTCATTTTCATGTAGTTAGTTGCATAGCATGTAGTTCGCATTTATGTTTGTTGCTTGAGGGCAAACAATGATTCAAGTTTGGGGGTATTTGATAAGTAGGTTTTATACCTACTTATTGGATATCAACTTGCTATGATTATGGCTTAAACTCAAGCACTTTCTGTGTCTTTTAATGTGTTTTATCTTTGTTTTGCATATCTTAGTCAGGAAACTCTTTTGGCATGGAATAGCATTGATAATGGCTAAAAAGGCATGGTTTGGCGTGGAAGTGGCAACAAGGCAAGGTGGGATGGCATGAAGATGGCTTGGCATCATATGGTGGAGTTGGCATGGAGATTGACAAGACAAGGCATGTGCAAATGGGTTAGATGCAGCAACAAGTGAAGGAACAAGAAGCAAGATAGAAGCAGCAAGGCAACAAAGAAACCAGCATTACACCAGATTGTACCAGCAGGAGAAAGGACCCTGCGCGTCCGTGTCGAGTACACAAGAAAGAGCGGCGCGCCCACGCCGAAGTGCAGTCTAGAGAGGCGATTTCTGGATATCAGCGCGCCCGCGCTGGGTGACCAAAGGGAGGCCGCGCGGCCGTGTCGGTCAAGCTTCATTGACTTTTCATTTTAACTTTCTGCTGAGTGTATTCCTTATATATGGGGTGTATTTGCAAGAACGAAATATCACTTATCACTTATCAGACATCATTTATTACAAGTTCCCAGACAACCTGGATGAAAGGCTCTCTCTGAACCTACTGATCAATGGAAATGGCTCTCTCTGAACCTACTGCTCCCAAAAAACCTGGATGTCTCGGGGCTCCTCATCTCTAGGCATCTGGGGTAACTCCTCCCTAGCCTGACTAGACTCTCCAACGTTCGTCATCTTGACAACAGAATTTTAAAGTTCAATTATTACGTGATATCGATCGATACTCTTCGCATACTTACACGAAAACACATAGCACGTATGGTAGTTTATTATCTTTATCTATCAACACTATCTTTTCGATCTCCTACAAGGCTACTACCTAAGGTTTCCCCCAGCTAAGGTTCATAACCTAAGGCTTTGATACCAACCTGTGACACCCTTAAATTTGGGTACTTCAATTCCACGGAATTTGGTGCTCACTATCTAAATAAAATACAACTACTGCCCAATAATAAAGAATGCAAAACAAATTACAACCTTGAATAAATAATAAAATCTTCCTTATCAAAAGGATTACAACTTAATCAAATCAGTACCAGGGTTTGCTAACCTTAACGTCAATAAATAAGTGCGAAAAAAAAATAACACTAAAAGTCTATTACAAAACATAATAAGTCTTCACTTGTTCATCTTACGTTTTCCTTCACTTGTTGACGGTGCGTCAACATTCTCGACTTTAGCTGCAATGGTTATTTAATTGCAAGAGTGAGCAAACAAAAGCTCACTTAGAATAATACCAATAATAGTGATGGCATAAACTGAATAATTTCAAAAGATTTGAATAACTTTTCTTTCATCAATAATAAAGAATTGAATAATAATTCTTTCATCAACATTTAGAATTCGAATATAGAAATCATTTGAGGGTCATAAGACCTTGAACTATGTCCTAGGTTATAAATATTTTTATTTAAAACCTTTAACAGTCTTTTAGACTATATGAACTCTTAACTCGTTCTTAGGGTGATCAACCCTTCAAATTCGTACCATGTATTGTGCACAAATATTTTAACACTTTCGCATGGTAATCCCCTATTAAATAGGATTGTTCATCTCAGTATTTGATAACAAGTCCGCACCAAAGAAAGTTTGGTTTGGATAAGCTTAAAAAGGTGATTTGGAGTTCAACTACCATCAACTAAGGAGTAGTTGGATCGACTTACAATAATTTAGAATAATTCAATAATAAATAATTATGAAATAACTTATGCTTTAGAATTAAACTTAAAGTATTCGAGAGATAAGATAGACATTACTTGAACAATTAAGTCAAGGTCACTTTAATTAAATCGCGAATTTTAAATAATTACTTGTCCATTGCAGACATAAAAGGACAGGCTAAAATACAATTAAGATTTGAATTTAAAATATTTGCATATAAATTACAAGTTTAGGGATAGAGAACTTGCCTCAAGCACAAGTTACAAGTTATACTCACGTCACTAGTAGAAAAAAGTAAATAGACAACGTTTAAAAAGTGTTGTAATAGGTCCCCCAAAAGTGTCGTGGTTAGCAGTGTCATCTATTAGATACAAATAGACAATGTTTAAAAAACGTTGTCTTTTGACACATTAGACAATATTTTTTCAAAAAAGCATCGCCTATTTGTCAAATAGACAACGCTGTTTAGACATAAATAGACAATGTTTAAAAAACATTGTCTTTTGACACATTAGACAATTTTCAAAAAAGCGTTGTCTATTTGTCAAATAGACAACGTTTTCAGACACAAATAGACAACGTTTAAAAAACGTTGTCTTATAACACATTAGACAATGCTTTTTCAAAGAAACGTTGTCTATTGGACACATTAGACAATGCTTTTTTTAAAAAAAGCATTGTCTATTTGACATATTATACAACATTTTTTCTAAAAACGTTGTCTATTGTACACATTAGACAATATTTTTTTCTAAAAAGCGTTATCTATTTGATACATTAGATAACGTTTTTTCTAAGAAACGTTGTCTACTTAAAAAACACAATCCACAACATTTAAAGCCAAAATGTAAGCATTCTATGTTCCAAAATACCATACATCCCAATAATACCATACGTTTACAGCTTCAAATTTACTTTTCAATATAATTACTAGTACGTACATTCAAAGGTTTCAATATAATTACTAGTACGTACTTTCTCTCTTTCGGTTTTGAACTAAAAAAGAGATGCTGACAGAAAATGGTCATAACGGGATGCTCTTTGATGACATTGACAAATTGTTGATCAGTGCAGTAACAGACCAAGAAGCCCTTCCACAATGATTGATATTGGCCGGGATGTTCTTGCATTGGAGCTATGGTGCTGGTCTTTGAGTGTAGCAGCAGTCCATCCAACAAAATTGGCTCCTAGGACAGTCTTAACTTCGTTTTCTAAGAGAGGAATATTAGCAAGAAAACAAGCAGCATCAGATCTCTCACCATCTGTGGATTGCCCGTCCAGAATCTAATTGTCTTTAATCATGGGGAGCTTATTGGAAGGTTTCAGTTCCATGGCAAGATCCTCACCGAGCCTTTGAGAGAGGAGTCTTGTGAACCTGAAAGCATAAATTCTGTGCTCAACCTCTATGTGATCAAGAAATGTTATATTATGGTTTTCAAACCATCACAAGATTTGATGTGAGAGATGGCTGAGTCTGCAAGAAAAATTAAATATATGGTTCCATAAATACAAGTCTACTGGATCAGAAACATAATACTTGAATATAAAATTACAGAGGCACTAACTGATGAATACAATTTAGGTATTTGTCAAGCGAATTATTCTTTTTGGTGCTCCTTCTTTCTTGAGCTGAACTTCTAGGCACTAACTGATGAATACAGTAGACGCACAAAATAACATAGTGTAGGAACTAATGTTTATGAGCAAATCAAATTTTGATGGTCAATCCTTCACCAATTAGAACTTTCAAATTTTATTCAATAATAACATTTTCAAAAAGATCAAATAGTATTCAACTGCTTATGGAAAACAAACTCGGGAAGCCAGATAACAGAAATAGACCTGCACAATTGAAACTAATGAGATAGCAGATCCAGCAAGGGCGGGAGGATTTGATAACTTGAACTTGGGATTAGCAGAATATGCTGATGGGGAACCTGAGAGAACATTCAAAACCTACAAATGGATTGGATACATGAAGAAGCATCACCACAAAGTCAGCAGCCAATTAAACATTTTGAACTACATAAGCTTCTATTTAAAACATCGTAGTGAGTATGCAAAAGATAAAAATAAAAACTTATTAACCTTACCAAACTGTTGGCTGGATTTAACGAATGCCCAATCCCTTCGAAAAAACTACATTTCTTCTGCAGAACTAAAAACTTCTCTTATGAGTAGCAAAAGAATTTAATGTACCAGAGCCGACACGTGTAGATCAACACCTTGTCTTCCTATGGCAGTCACTAGTTTGGCCACCACATCTTTACCAATACTTGCCAAACCTACAAGTTCCACATGTAATTTATAAAAATCTAAGTAACTGTTTTTGGAGTTAAACATATTGGATACGCAATAAGAAGTAATCCTCACCTCATATGAAAGCACCTCAGTTAAATCTTCCAATTCAAAAGTTTCCTGAGGAACACTGACTATATCAACCAAGGCACTATAGCAATGCCAATCTGCTCCCTCCTGGGCACAACACTCTTCCTCTTGTTATCCCACTCAAGAGTAATATTAGATCTGACTTTCTAGACCATGACTTTCTAGACCATGGTTACAGAATCTTCTTGGTTATATCCAGAATAGCAGGTAATGGCAACAATAGCATTCTTTCATGAAACAAAGGGCAAAGAAACCAGATCGCTAATTAAAGGCAAACACATAAACAAGAGTACCAGCTAGCAGTAAACAAATGCTTACTATGCCAGCTGGAAGTTGCCTAAAATACAAATGCTCCATTGCTCGTGTAGTAACTAAAGTCTTCTGAGGATAGTAGAGAACATAGGCTAGTGTGTCCTGTTTTGAAGCCAAAAAAAAGTGAAAATGCAAGTGTATGACAATGAAAGGCAAAATAGAATGCAAAATTATATACAAAGAGAAGAAACTGTTCACACCATTCGTGTCTGGTAATTAGTGACATATTCCCATGGCTTGTTTTCCTATTGGTAATTGATAGGTATTACGAGGGGATTGCGTTGTTTTACCACCATTGGCACTGTAATCAGATATACAAATATATATGGGTTCAAGACTGCAGAGTTCTCAAGCAACAGTACAAACTAACCTGATTATGGTCAGGAAACGGTATGATAGAAGCAGTAACACTTAATATCAGGGATGGATGGATTTCATAGTGGGTGTAAGTTTCAGAATAAGCCTCATCTGGGTTGACCCTTGAATTTACAAGATCCTGTCAAGTGAAATCACAAGCTAAGTAAGGGAACTATGTGATTATTCCAAAAAATGGAAAGTAACTCTTTAAACTTACCATTATCTTCAAAACAATGTGAATTTTGGACAACTCTCTAAGCCAAATCTGACTTTCTGGACAATGACGTACCAAATATATACAAGAAGTCGATACAATCAGCAATCTTTCATAGTCGATCAATAATGATAAGCTCTAGTGCTAGTTCTGCTTAACTTATTAAAACTATAAACACTCTATAAGTAGAAATATAGTTTGGCAACCTCCTTTTCTCAAAATTCAGCATAAACACAATTCAACCATGAGGACATGCATAAGTACGATAAACATCTTATCGCGCTACTCACAGTAACCAAATGTTTACAACAAAGTTGTTAGTTACAGCTAAAGCAGATGACCAGCTTAAGAAAGAGTTCAAGCTAGACAAACTTCACTGTAGAACTAGTTTGTTGATTCATGAATAACAGATTCCTCTCCACACATCACATGTATTACAAAATTTTCTTCCCAAAATACCTTCCCCCACATATCATCTCAAAAACTGCTCAACATATCATGTAGTCCCTCTTAAACAAATTTTCAATTTCTATCAAAAAATAACCACACAATAGTTTTAGATACCAACTTTGGTCCACCTGCAATTAATACCATAGCATTTAAGTCCAGCACACATACTTATGCTTTATGTATGCACATATAGCAGAGATAAAATTCCAGGCCAAGCAGTTTGCCACCAGAAACAATTACAATTAACATACAACTAAAGAGATGGAAAATTTGTTCAATTCTCAAAGTAGGGGAAAAGAGAAAAAAATTAAATTTAAACAAGGTGTAAGCGCCATTGTCAATTAAACCCAAATTAAGAGGAACAAAATACAAGTTTCACCTTTTAAGCATAAATTCAATTAAGCCCTAAACTGAAGATCATAAGCGGTGGGAGCGTCACCGGTGTCTATGGCAGCGGCGTCGTTTGGTGGTGGAATTGTCAATAGTGAAAAACAGAGGAGAGAGAGAGCTCACAGCAACTAGAATTACAAGTTCAGTGTGTGGTCGATTGAACAAATATCTCAACAGGAACCAGGAAAATTTGCTTGACCAGAGAGAGCGAGGACGCGAGAGCGAGCGAAGGCAGTAGCGCGCGATTGAATCCCAGATCGACCAATTATTTTTGTAGAAATTGAATCCTAGATCGACCAAAGAGAGCGCGAGAGAGAGCGAGAACCGGAGTAATTTGCTTGAAGAAATGGATATGAGCCCTAATGAACCAGACAATAATTGGCATGAAGAGAAGAGAAAACCAGAGTCGAGAGGTAGTAGCGCGCATCAGCCCTGCGTGTTTTTTTTAAAAGACAACTTTTTCTTTCAAAAACGTTATCAGTTTGAAATAAAAAATTACCCCTTTCAAATACAAAACGTTTTTGTATATCAAACCACAATATTTTCTAAAAAAAAAACGTTGTGAAAAATTAAATCACAACATTTTTTTATAAAAACGTTATCTATTAAGTATCATCTATTTACTATTTTATAGTAGTGCGTTCCTTAATTAACCCTACATATATGTAATTGACAATAATAATATAAATTAGTTATCATATAACTAATTCACATAACTAGTCAACACATCTAGGTTAACTCATTCCCCTTTAATTATTAGGTTTAATAATTAATTATCACATCTACTGAGCATATTACATTTTCACATAATTAATCAAATAATAATTATGTACTAATATTAATTAGATTATAATTTAAATTATACAATTACTTTAATTATAATTAATCAAATTATAATTACATATTATATTTTAATAATATTATTCATTACTGTCTATTTAGTATTTTAATTTTATTAACATGCTTTATAATTTATTACATCATTAATCTCATAAAATTTCACATTTAAAAATAAATCTCAGCACAAACTGCAGGACCAGCGCGGCCGCGCCACTGTGCAAATAGGTCTGATAGTGTAACGAAATTTGCAGAGAAAAAGTCAATTTGACTTATTTCTCCACACCAAACTCCGAATTCAACACATAAATCACATAAACCTTTATGAAAATATCAATTTATGTTTCTAATCAAATCCTAACACATATAACATTAAAACACTAAATTTTGTTAATTTTGAAGAAAAAACTATATTTCAGTGTTCTTGATGAAATTGAATACTGTGACTTTGTTTCTAAATCAAAATACACAATTCAAAGCATACTGAATTCGTTTCTTAACATATTAACACAATCTATAATCAATTTATATAATAACTTACAATCAAACATGAATTTTGATTTTAAAAGAGCTAATTATCAAAATCAATTCACTGTAACTTTTGATGAACATGATTTATTCATGTTCATCATATTTACATGAATTAAACTCTCTAATTATGCATACAAATCATATATAAGCGTATATATATACCATATAACATGTATAAATTACAATTACACAATTTTCATGAAAACTATTTTTAACAGAGAAGTTTTTGTTATGAAAACATGGAAGAACATAAAATAACAATAGAATTAAGATTATACACTTGATGATTTGAAGAAGATGATGAAGATGGTGTTGATGTTTTCTCAAGCTTCCTCCTCCTCCTCCTTCTTCTTCTATCTTCTTTCTTCTCTCTGTATATTTTTCTAATTCTGTTTTGTTCTAACTTTGTTCTTCTAACTTAACTATCGTATATTATAACTGATATATATTATACATATAATTATATAACATACATAACTGACAAATAATTATAACATATTAATACACTATATTAATAACAATGCCAGTTATATTTTATTTGAATTTCAATAGCCTTAAGGCTTTGTTTGGCAAAAACTCATTATATTTAAAAATAGCTTTTTAGAACTTAAGGCCTTGGTTGATAAAACAGGATTAAAATAGGTGCAAGGGCCTTGTTTGGTAAAACTAATTTAAAACCCTTTTTATTTCTTTTAACACATAACTTTCAATGTTACACTTTATTTTAATTAAACCCCAACATTCTAATTTAATTAAATTAAAGCTAACATCAATTAACCAAATAAAATCTACCACATAACAATTATAACTACTCGCTAATCATAATCTAATGTAACAATTACCACATAAATTCATCTAATTTAATTATCTCAATTAAATTAGAATTATACCAAAAATTGCTTTCCCAATAATTTAAATATTCTTTTAATTAACATATTGCACGTAATTAAATTACTCCACAACAATCACATAAATTATTTATTTAACTCAATAAATAAATTAATTAAGATATTTATTTAATTCAATAAATATTAAAACTCATATATAAAATTCTCATTCGTTACAATCTTCCCTCCTTAAAAGGATTCTGTCCCCAGAATCACAAAAAAAAAATCTCATCCCGTTACATTCTTCCCCCCTTAAAAAGATTCTATCCCCAGAATCGACATACAAGGAATTAGACAAATTGATGGGGATAAGTTTTCATCATTACATCTTTGAGTTCCAACGTAGCTTCTTCAGCACTGTGGTTCCTCCAGATTACCTTAACAGAAGGTATCACTTTATTTCTAAGTATTTGTTCTTTTCTATCAACTATCTGAATATGAACCTCTTCATATGTTAAGTCTTTATCGAATTATAAAGGTTCATACTCTATTATATGTTTATAGTCCTGTTTGTACGGTCGCAACACAAAAATATGAAAAACGTTGTGTATATTATCTAGCTCCGGAGGTAACGTAACCTCGTAAGCTACCTCGCCAACCCTTCGCAGTATCTCAAAAGGTCCAATAAATCGGGGACTCAGCTTCCCCTTCTTGCCAAATCGAATTTTCCCCTTCCAGGGAGATACCTTCAGAAAAACGATGCTTTTTGCTACAAATTTTCGATTCTGTCGATGTTGATCGGCATACTTCTTCTGTCTGTCTTGAGCAGCAACCAATCTTGTTCTAATTACCTTGACAATCTCAGCAGTTTGTTGCACCAATTCTGGTCCCAACAGTTGTCGTTCACCGACCTCATCCCAGCACAATGGAGTCCTGCATTTTCTGTCGTACAATGTTTCGTAAGGCGGCATGCCAATACTTGCATGGTAACTATTGTTGTAAGCAAACTCCACCAACGGTAGATGATCATCCCAGCTTCCTTTGAAGTCCATAACGCAAGCTCTCAACATGTCCTCTAGCGTCTGAATTGCTCTTTCGCTCTGGCCATCGGTTTGAGGATGGTACGCCGTACTCATTCGCAATTACGTTCTCAAGCACTCTTGTAGTCGCTTCCAAAAATTCGACGTGAAACACGGATCTCTGTCGAACACAATCGACACTAGAACACCGTGTCTAGAAATAATTTCCTTCACGTACAGCTTTGCTAACTGATCTAAGTTGAACTTAATCTTGATCGGTAGGAAATGTGCTGACTTCATCACTTGATCTACTATAACCCATATCACATCGAAACCTTTCTGAGTCGCTGGAAGACCAACCACGAAATCCATCGTGATATGCTCCCACTTCCATTTTGGAATCTCTAGCGGTTGTAGTAATCCACTCGGTCGCTGGTGTTCTGCTTTGACTTTCTGGCACGTCAGACATCTCGCAATGCATTCAGCCTCGTCTCTCTTCATATTCGGCCACCAAAAATACTGTCTGAGATCCTGGTACATCTTCGTACTCCCAGGGTGAATCGAATATCTCGAACTGTGAGCTTCGCCCAAAATCTCCTCTTTGACATCTGGTACTGGCGGTACCCAGATTCTCCCTGCAAATCGTAGCAGTCCTTAATTATCGATCTTGAACTTGATTTCTTCCCAATTGGCTATTCTCTTCCGGATCTGCTTGCACTCCTCATCGTGTAGTTGGGCTTCTTTCACCTTGTCTACCAGAATAGAACCAGTAGTTACTTAAAACAGCTTCTCGTCCGACTCCTTTGGATACTTGACTTCCAGCTCTAACTTAGCCATATATGCTATCAACTGATCCTGATCAGTTAACATATTTAACTTCTCCCGACCCTTCAGGCTTAAAGCGTCGGCAACAACTTTAACTTTACCCGGATGGTAAAGAATCTCGCAGTCGTAGTCTTTTATTAGTTCCAACCATCTCCTTTGGCGCATGTTTAAATCTTTTTGTGTAAATATGTACTTCAGACTCTTATGATCTGTGTATATCTCACACTTTTCTCCATAAAGGTAGTGTCTCCAAATCTTCAAAGCAAACACTACAGCCGCCAATTCCAAGTCATGGGTCGGATACCCTTTCTCGTAGTCCTTCAGTTAACGTGATGCATAGGCAATGACTTTGTTGCTCTGCATCAGCACATAGCCTAATCCCTTATGTGAGGCATCACTATATACTATGAAATTTCCTGTACTATCTGGAAATAACAACACGGTGCAGTACTTAACCTCTTCTTCAGTTCCTGAAAACTTTCCTCACACTTTTCTGTCAAAACAAATTTAACTATTTTAAGAGTGTAATTTGTCAACAGAGTTGCAATTTTAGAAAAGTCTTGTATAAATCTTCAAAAATAACCTGCCAATTCTAAGAAACTCCTCACTTTAGACGGTGTCTTTGGCTGATCCTAATTCATCTCAGCTTCAACCTTCGATGGATCTACTGAAATCCCATCCTTATCAATCACGTGGCCAAGAAATTGCACACGTTCTAACTAGAATTCACACTTCGAGAATTTCGCGTAAAACTTCTCTCGTCTTAGTGATTCTAATGTCAGCCTTAAATGCTCAGTGTGTTCCTCCTCAGTTTTGGAATAAATCAAAATGTCGTCTATGAACACCACTACAAACTTGTCTAAGAATGGCTTAAATACCCTATTCATTAGGTCTATGAATGTCGCTGGTGCATTCGTTAGACCAAATGACATCACCAAGAACTCATAATGTCCGTACCGAGTTCTAAAAGCCGTCTTCGGTATATCCTCTTTTCTTACCTTCAACTGATGATATCCACTTCTCAAATCTATTTTCGAGAAATATCTAGCACCCTTCAATTGATCGGACAAGTCGTCGATCCTAGGTAAAGGATACCTATTCTTGATCGTAACTTTGTTCAACTCCCTATAATCAATGCAAAGCCGCATCGATCCATTCTTCTTCTTCACGAACAACACTGGCGCTCCTCACAGCTATGATAGTAGTGTGCATACAAGCCAATCATGTATGATGATAAAGCACATACTTTGTAAACAATCTTATTTATTTATTAATAAAATATTCATTTATTAAAGGCATTTAATTATCTACATGGTGCTATTTTTATAATATGTAAATAACCCATAGTTTTAAGCAATACTTTTAGAATCATGATGATGATCATGCTAATGAGATCTAAATTCTTAGAAAGCTCTAAAACTAAAATAGTTTCCAATCGTGAGATTACTAAAAAGGGGATTAGTAAATCCGGATAGATTGGTACATATGTTGCTTGCTCATTGGATGAGGATGATTGATCTCATGATCATTTGTGTGGAGGCACTAAAGCAAGTATGTAGGTGCTTATTGGAGAATAAGTTCACTGAACGTGACTCGCAATGGAATACCTAATGGAGTTTTACTAGCTTGTCAATAGGAATTCCTAATGTGATAGTAGTACAAGTGATCCTTGGACTTGAGATCATCATAGTATCTTGTATGTAACAAATTATACTTTGACTTATTCCTTAAGACCTTTTAAGGCATATATAGGGTATGCTTGGGTATAATGAGTTACATATGGAGATAATGAATGATCAATAAAGAATCTACCACATCTAGTAAAAGAGGAGATATGTCCTATGTGATTCGTTAAATGACAACCCAGGAATCCTTGGCCAAGGTGGAATGAAATTAGAAAGAGGTTTCTAATTTACATTAATCGGAGTTGTGCATTTTCTAATCGAAATACATATGATTAAATAAAATAAGACTTGACAGTAAATCCATGTCTTATATTTAATTGGGACATTATATGGTAGAAGGATTGAATTGTACGGTAACTATTTACTCACAGGTTCTTTTATGATTAATATTGAAATCTATATTATCTGAAAAGTCGTTGATCGCTAGGGAGGCTTATCCCTATTGTAGAATAAATATTATTTATTTACCTAGATTATTAATTTAATTTATTTATTTAAATAAGATTAAAATTATTTTAATTGATTTATTCACAACCGGTTTAATATAGATAACCTAAAGGGTCACACCATAAAAGGAAGAATAATTATTTAAGAAGGTAATGGCATAATCGTAATAATGCATTAAGTGTAATTAATTTAATCTATAGTGATAAAATAAATTAAATAGCTTAATGTTTATTATTTAATATTTTAGAAATATTAAATATAAATTAATAAGAGGAGTCTTATTAATATTATTACAATTATTATTATTTTAATTTCTAAAGGAGTTTAGTAATTAATTTAATATTAGTACTCTCATTTATTCCTAATAATATTAGGAGACAAATTAATTAAATGAATTTAATTAATTATTCCCCATGTGGTGGGAAGCCTAAATTAATTAAAGGAGTTTAATTAATTAAAAGAAATCCCATGTCTAATAGGATTAGAAGGGTTGACCAATATCTATATAAGAGGAGTCTTATAATAGATATTGATTGATGCAATTCCAATTGTTGGAGAGTACTCCTTTTCTATAGAGGATAGAAAACTAAGGTTTAGCCAAACACCCTCCTTCTTGATAATTCCTCTTCCTTGGTGGATCACCTCTAGAGGCCAAACACTTGGGTGGCTAACGTTGATCAAAGGAAGGAATCTAACCCGGAAATTCAAGGAGATCATGAAGAACAAGGAGTTGAACTAGTACCTGTGGAAGCTTCGTTCTATAAGGGTATGATTCCATAACTTCTTATTTATCATTTTAAATTAATAATTTGCATAAAGGATGATCCGGGTAATGATTTTGTAGAAATTTTTTTAAACTCTGATATACCATGCTTCCGCTAATTTTTGCAATTTGATTGCGTCACGATTTCGTACAAACCCAACAGTGGTATCAAAGCCAAATCTTTATGCAATTATTAATTTATTTTTGATTTCATATACATATGGGTATGTAATTAAAATAATTTATTGGGCATAATTTTATTGTATAAAATTATTTTTTTTAAGAAAAAAAAAATGACGTTTTTTTTTTTGGGACGAATCACAATTTTTTTTTGGGTGCTAATCTTGAATTTTGCAAAGAAAATGTGTTGTCTCTTTCTTACTCCAAAAAGAAGGTGACCCATCAGAAAAGGACTCTTTTAATAAACCTGCAGGACTCTTTTAATAAAAGAAGGTGACTTCTTTTTAAAAAATAAATATGAATTTATATTATATATATATATATATATATATATGATATATTTATATATTATATTCTAAATAATTTCATAATTAAAATAAAGAGTTTATTTTAATCTTGAAATTAGATTTCATACAATTTAAAATTGCCCATTAAATGATACTCATATATATATGGAATGTTTTAATTCATGAGATGAATATTTATTTATTGATATATATGGTGATATGTATGATAATAAATGGGGATTGATTATGGACTATTTGACCAATGTGATTGGATTTTATTTTAGTTGAATGCTTGAATGAATGTGTTTTATTAAATGGGGTCTGTGTACCTCGTCTTCTCTAATTTTTTTTTTCTTGATGTAAAATTCTATCTCCCTCCTATGTACTTCCCCTTGACTGCTGATCAAGGTTTCTATTTAAATTAAATAGTTTAATGTAATAGAAATAGTTAGAATTATCTTGAAAAAATTGGAGACCAAGGAGCAAGGAGCGCGTGAAGACCCGTTTATATGGAACCCGGGTTTAAATGTAATAGTTATATTTAAATTTAAATTCTTGCACTCCTAGGTTTGACCTTTTGGTTCACTTGGTGGCTCTAGTGAACCAAACTAGAATAAAAGTCCATAATCAATCCGGGTAGAATATAATATTCTATATTGCATGCTAAATATTATATATATTATATTTTATGCAAACATGCTTCGCATGTTTAATAAAATGACGCGTATTTTATATATATATGTGCATGCGCGCTAAACAAGATGAGACAAATAATAACAAACCCCTTAAAGAAATAATATTAAGTCCGAAGCGTTCAAATGATATTTAGAATATCGAACGTCGCCTTCTAGCATGATAAATTAATAGAGTATTAAATATTTAATATGAGCTTGTTGTGCTATCCACAAGGCGAGTATTGCGTATTTAAGATGTTAATTAATCACATTTGATGCTTATCAAGAAAATTGAACGATCTAGTCTTGTTGTGCTATCCACAAGGACGAACATTTTTCTTTTTTGAATTTATGGAAGTGCTAGGCTGGACTTAACTTAAATCATTTTAGTTCGGATGTGCACACACTTGACCATTATGATTTAAGAGGCAAAATAAGAAGAGTTATATAGTGATGTAATTGACAAGAGTTGTCTACCTATTTATTTGTATATCGCTTGTTGTGCTATCCACAAGGTTATATACATTTGAAATGGGATCCTTATTCTCACTAGTAAATCTTTAATTAGATGTTGCCGAACTATATAAGTGAGGGTAATATAGTTTGATAAAAATAGTGGGAGATACCAATTTAAAATAAAGACCTAAATTTATTTTGGTATGCAAAATTAATAAAATGAATGTTTGCTAAAATGTTGTTTTTCACATGCAGAATTTTAAAAATGTCAAAATCACTAATTTCACTGCGAAGCATACTTGATGCTAATAAGCTTACCGGGTCGAATTATACGGACTGGCTAAGAAATCTGAGAATAGTTCTCACTGCTGAAAAGATTTCTTATGTTCTAAACTCACCTGTCCTTGGAACTGTTCCAGAAACAGCCTCTGAGGAAGAGATTGCCACCATTGTAAAGTGGCAAGATGATGCATCTGTGGCTCAATGCATCATGCTCGCATCCATGAATAACGAGCTTCAGCGTCAGCACGAAAACATGGATGCTCCTACTATGTTGATTCACCTCAAGGAGTTGTATGGTGAACAAAGTAGGACTGCTAGATATAAGATATCTAAGGAGCTCTTCCGATCTCGGATGACCAAAGGCAAAGTGAACATAAAGGAACAAAAAAAAACTGATCCAGCTAGCAAAGGAATGTGCTTCCATTGCAACGAGCCGGGTCATTGGAAGAGGAACTGCAAGAAGTTTTTGGCAAAGAAGAAGCTTGGAGAAGCTTAGACTTCCAATCAAGGTTTGTTCATGATTGAAATTAATTTTTCAGAATGTCAAACTTCTACTTGGGTATTGGATACCGGCTGTGGTTCTCACATATGTAATAATGTGAAGGGACTGGTCAGAAATAGAAAGCTGAGCAATGATGAGGTCATCCTACGAGTGGGGAATGGAGCAAAGGTTGCTGCATTAGCTGTAGGGACTTATTGTTTAGTAATGCCTTCGGGGCAAGTCCATTTATCTAAATAATTGTTATTTTGTTCCGAATATTATTAGAAGCATTATTTCTATTTCTGTATTGGATATGGAAGGATATGACGTTAATATAAAGAACAACAGTTGTTCAATTTATAAAGATGATGTTTTATATGGTATTGAAAATTTGCGAAATGGACTTTATATACTTGACTTGCAAGAAAATATATTTCAAATTGAACAAACTAAGAAAAGGAAAAGAGATAATATTAATTATACCTAGATGTGGCACTGTAGACTCGGTCATATCAATGAAACAAGATTATCCAAGTTGCATAAGGATGGGCTCCTAGAGTTATCCGATTATGAATCATATCCAACTTGTGAATCTTGTCTCATGGGTAAAATGACTAAATCTCCTTTTAGTGAAAAAGGAGAAAGAGTTACAGAGTTGTTGGCATTGATTCACACAAACGTTTGTGGACCTATGACAACAAGTGCACGGGGTGGGTATTCTTATTTTATTACTTTCACTGATGATCACTCAAAATTTGGATATGTGTATTTAATGAAATACAAGTCAGAATCATTTGAAAAGTTCAAAGAGTTCAGAAGTGAAGTAGAGAAACAAACGGGCAAGAGTATAAAGATACTTCGATCAGATCGAGGTGGAGAATACTTAAGCGGCGAGTTTCTCAATTGTCTCAAAGAAAATGGTATAATCTCACAATGGACTCCTCCAGGTACACCACAAATAAATGGAGTATCTGAAAGGAGAAAATAGAACACTGTTGGACATGGTTCGATCCATGATGAGTTTTACCGACCTTCTAATTTCCTTCTGGGGATATGCCCTAGAAATGGCTGCATACCTACTTAACAAGGTACCTACCAAATCCGCCCCAAAGACTCCATATGAGATGTGGAAGGGGAGGAAACCAAATCTTAAGCATGTTAAGACTTGGGGTTGCCCAACTTATGTCAAAAATTTGAAAATAATAAGCTACAGACTAAATCCGATAAGTGTAGATTTGTGGGATACCCTAAAAAAACTTTAGGGTATTATTTCTATCATCCAACTGATCAAAAGGTGTTTATTGCGAAACATGCTGCCTTCTTGGAAAAGGAGTTTATCCATGAAGGGGTCAGTGGGAGTAAGATATATCTTGAAGAAGTTCAAGAACCACAAATTACCACGGATCAAAGTCAGGTACCTGACCAAGTAGAAGAACCTACTATACCACACCCTGTTCGTAAATCTGGAAGAGTACCGAAGATACCTGAGAGGTATGGATTCGTTATAGAGGATGACGATGAGGTACACATCATGAATGATGATGATCCATTGAATTACGAACAAGCTATGAGTAATAAAGACTCAGGGAAATGGCTTGATGCCATGAAATCCGAAATGGACTCCATGTATGAAAACAAAGTATGGACTTTGGTTTCACCATTTGAAGGCATTAAGCCTATTGGGTGTAAATGGGTCTTTAAAAGAAAGACAGGAGCGGACGGCAAGGTAGAGACCTATAAGGCCCGACTGATTGCAAAAGGTTTCAAACAAAGACAAGGAGTTGACTATGATGAAACCTTCTCACCAGTAGCTATGCTTAAGTCCATTCGGATTTTGCTTGCGATTGCAGCTTATAACGACTATGAGATCTGGCAGATGGACGTGAAAACGGCCTTCCTCAATGGGAAACTTGAGGAGGATGTGTATATGACACAGCCAGAGGGATTTGTTTCAAAGGTTGGAACAAATCAAGTCTGTAAGCTGCAACGATCCATTTATGGATTGAAGCAAGCTTCTCGTAGATGGAACATTCATTTTGATGAGACAATCAAAGAGTTTCATTTTATCAAAAACGACGATGAACCATGTGTGTACAAGAAGGTTAGTGGGAGCGCAGTTTCATTTCTTGTATTATATGTTAATGATATATTACTGATAGGGAATGACATTCCTATGCTACAATCGATTAAAATTTGGTTGTCTAAACACTTCTCCATGAAGGACTTGGGAGAAACATCCTATATTTTGGGGATAAAGATCTATAGAGATAGATCTAAAAGGATGCTTGGTTTATCCCAAGGAACGTACATTGATGCGATGCTAAAGAGGTTTAGCATGGAAGATTCCAAAAGAGGTCTCATGCCGATGAGCCATGGAATACATCTCTCCAAGAAATAGGCCCCAAAGACACCGGAGGAGAGAGACCGTATGAGTAAGATCCCTTATGCTTCTGCAATAGGATCTATCATGTACGGTATGATATGTACTAGACTGGATGTTGCTCATGCACTTAGTGTAACGAGCAGATACCAGTCAAATCTTGGAGAAGAGCACTGGAAGGCAGTGAAGAATATCCTAAAGTACTTGAGAAGGACTAAAGATATTTTTCTTGTCTACGGTGGATCTGAATTAAAACTCGGGGGATTCACGGACTCAAGTTTTTAAACAGACCAAGATGACAGTAAATCTATTTTAGGGTATGTGTTTACCTTGAACGGAGGCGCAGTGAGTTGGAAGAGTTCCAAGCAGCAAACAGTTGTTGATTCAGTGACAGAGGGAGAGTATATAGCTGCAAGTGAAGCTGCAAAGGAAGCTGTTTGGATGAAAAAGTTCATAACTGAACTTGGTGTGGGTTCCTAGCATTGGAGAAGCAATTCCCGTTTACTGTGACAACATAAGAGCAGTTACATAGGCTAAGGAACCCAGGTCTCATCAGAAATCTAAACACGTGTTGCGGCGATTTCATTTGATCAGGGAGATCATTAAAAGAAGAGACATCACCTTGGAGCGTGTAGACTCTCAAGACAATATTGCAGATCCATTTACTAAAGCTTTAACACAACAGCAGTTTGATCGTCACTTAGAGAAGATGGGTATGAGATACTATGGCGATTGGCTTTAGTGCAAGTGGGAGATTGATAGTAGTGTGCATACAAGCCAATCATGTATGATGATAAAGCACATACTTTGTAAATAATCTTATTTATTTATTAATAAAATATTTATTTATTAAAGGCATTTAATTATCTACATGGTGCTGTTTTATAATATGTAAATAACCCATAGTTTTAAGCAATACTTTTAGAATCATGATGATGATCATGCTAATGAGATCTAAATTCTTAGAAAGCTCTAAAACTAAAATAGTTCCCAATCGTGGGATTACTAAAAAGGGGATTAGTAAATCCGGATAGATTGGTACATATGTTGCTTGCTCATTGGATGAGGATGATTGATCTCATGATCATTTGTGTGGAGACACTAAAGCAAGTATGTAGGTGCTTATTGGAGAATAAGTTCACTGAACGTGACTCGCAATGGAATACCTAATGGAGTTTTACTAGCTTGTCAATAGGAATTCCTAATGTGATAGTAGTACAAGTGATCCTTGGACTTGAGATCATCATAGTATCTTGTATGTAACAAATTATACTTTGACTTATTCCTTAAGACCTTTTAAGGCATATATAGGGTATGCTTGGGTATAATGAGTTACATATGGAGATAATGAATGATCAATAAAGAATCTACCACCTCTAGTAAAAGAGGAGATATGTCCTATGTGATTCGTTAAATGACAACCCAGGAATCCTTGGCCAAGGTGGAATGAAATTAGAAAGAGGTTTCTAATTTACATTAATCGGAGTTGTGCATTTTCTAATCGAAATACATATGATTAAATAAAATAAGACTTGACAGTAAATCCATAGCTTATATTTAATTGGGACTGTGACATCCCGGATTTTTAAGAATTAATAAATGAGAATTTAATAAATAAAATTTTTATTTTAAGATGTTTAAGTACGAGTATGTGTGTATGTGTTATATATTGTAAAATATGTGATTTGGTGTGAAGAGAATTTATATATTTATTGAATTAAATAAATATATTAATTAAATTATTTATTGAGTTAAATAAATAATTATGTGATTATTATGGAGTAATTTAATTAAGTGTAATATGTTAATTAAATGAATATTTGGTATTTAATTTAATTGACATAATGATTTTATGTTATAGTTCTAATTTAATTGGGATAATTAAATTAGATGAGTTATGTGGTCAGAGTAACATGAAATTATAATTAGTGAGTAATTATAATTATGTGATAATTTTATGTGATTAATTGATGTTAAACTTTTAATTAATAAAATTAATGTTGAGTTTTAATTAGTTAAAGGATAACATTAAAAAGTATGTGTTAAAATGATTTATTAAAAGAGTTTTCAAAACTATTTTCCCAAACAAGGCCCTAGCACCGTTTTTAAATTCGTTTTGCCAAACGGGGCCTTAACTATTAAAACCTGTTTTTAAAATGATGAGTTTTACCAAACAAGGCCTTTGTACTTGTTTAATCTTTTTTCTTCCAAACAATGCCTTAAACTCAAGAAGTTAGTTTTTAAAAATAATGTGGTTTTGCCAAACATGGCCTTGGGCTTTTCAAATTTTGTAACCTATGTAATAAGTGGTAGTTAGTATAGCAATTAGTATATTATTTATTAGCTATATTAATAATATAAGTTACATATATTGTATATGTATATTGTATATTGTATAATATATGCTAAGTTAAAAGATACGTTAGTTTTCTAAAAGCCTAAGTCTAAACAAAACAAAGAAAGAAGAAGAGGAGGGTTAGAGAGAATTGTCAGAGAAGAAGAAGAGAGAAGAGGAAGAAAAGCTTGAGAAGGCAAGAGAGGATCATCATCTTCATCATCTCTCTCTTAAGTCAAAACTAGTAAGGTTATAATTTTAACCTTAGAATTAATTCATATGTGTTGTGTTTTCTTCTTTATCAAATTAGGTTTTTACAATCATAAAATTATATGTATATATGGTGTTCATATGTTTTCATATGTAATTGTATGCCATGAAAGGGTTTTCAAAATCAATTGTTGTAAAAACATGTTTTCAAAGCATATTCTTCTATGTTTTCATGGTTTTAGAATTCTATGTGGAAGTCTCTTTGTGAAACTTCATAATTTTGTTATGAGAATGGGATATGTATGTGTGTATATATATATATATATATATATATATTTACATGAGAGTTTCATAGTTGTTTAAGAATTTCAATTCACAAGTATATGATGAACACCATGAAATTCATGTTCATAGTGTTAGATTATGGAATTATGTTGAAAATTCTTTAAATCCTTGATGTGAGCATGAATTATGTGTAATATGTGATATAACATGATTATATATGAGTTATATGGTTGTTCTAGCAATTCAATCCATGAATTTTTGATAAACAATAGGAAGTGTGTTCATAGTGATTTTATGTGAAGTAATTTCTGAAAAATAACTTTTGAAACTATCAAAATTGATGTTGATTATGAGTTATTGTTAAAATTGATTAAGTTTATGTTAGTATGTTAAAAATAGAAGTGATTACAGTTGGAATCACTTGAATTGATTGAAAAACGAGTTCGTAGTAGCAATTTTCGTCAAGAACGCTTAAAATTGTGTTTTTCTTCGAATTCCATGAAATCTTGGTTGTGATTATGTGTTTATATGAAAATTTTATGTTATGAGCATGTTAATAAGCTTAAAATATTGTTTGTCACATGTTTCATGTTTGTCATGTTGGGAAAATTCGAATTCGGTGTGACGGAATAAGCCAAATTGGCTTATTTCTCCACCAGTTCGCGACCCAGCACCTCCACCAGCCCCTGGACCCGCCCCAGTGGGTGTTTATGCCTTGGAGGACCCGCCCCAGCGGGTATACTTGCTGCCCGGGGTAGTTTAGTTGTCGTAATGCAAAACTGTTTTGACCTCTGTTACTAAAATGGCCATAACGTTTTCATACGAACTCCGATTGAGGTGATTCAAGATGATTCGGAACGAGCACGAGTAGACCTACAACTTTTGTGTTTTTTGACTTTTTGATTTGAGGTCGTTATCTAGGGTCAAAATGGTCATTTTTGGGATTGATGCATATTCTGAGGCAATCGAAGGGCGTCGGTCATGCGCATACACAAGTATAGTGCTGTCGATGATATTAGATGTTGTTATAAGTTATAAAACATGAATGTTAGTAAAAATATAATTATGTTTAACTTGAAATGTAATTTGATTGACGTAAGATGTAATTATAATTGGTTAATTATGTGAAATGTAATATGATTATGTGAGGTGATTAAATTACGTGGTGATTAATTATTAACTTATTAGTTAATGAAGAATGAGTTAATCTTAATTGGTTAACTAACAATGAAGATTAGATATGTAATAATTATACATATGATTTGACAGCGAGTGTCAAACGAGTGAATGGCAGAGAGTTACGAAGTGTAAATTAGAAAGTGTAAATTAGAATTTACTTAGATATTTGATAAGCGTTGCTAAGTGACTAATAATTGATGCATATGGTGATACGTTATGTAGGATCATGAAGCAGATTATATTAAGCAGATTTTCGGTAATTGGTAATCCACGAACAAGGCAAGTCCTTCGGTTCCTACTTGTCTACGTGAATTTGATGAACTGTTTTAAATTATATGATATGTTATATATGTTGTAAGCGAGCATGATACGTTATACATGTTGTAATCATGAAATGTCATAGTCAATTTATGACTACACTGTTTGGTCAAATAATGTTGATTGAGTAAGGAACTCAATCTTTATATTTGTTATGTGAATTAAAGCATGTATGCCATGTTACTTTAATTATTATGAGATTTATGTTGAGCATGTTTATTATGTGATACGTGATGCATGAAAACTGTTAGAACTTGCTGAGCTGTCGAGCTCACTCTTGCAAATAACCATTTTTGCAGGTTAAGGACGCAAGGTAATGATACGTGTTAAGAGATTTATAGAGATCAATGTTCAAGAATATTAGTTATGTTCAATTTTAAATTGTAGTTAATGTTTTGAATGAAATATGTCGCTGAGTTATAAGTAGAGTTATCCAATATAGATGGATATTGTTGTAATGATTCATGATATAGATTTGAATCAAAGAGATGTAATGTAAAGGTTGCGATTCAGGGCAATATAGAAAGAAAGTTTATAAAAGTTTTAAATATTCCGCATTTTTAGTGATTTTTAATATCGAATAATGATGTAATGAGAGATTAAAGTTGTATTATTAACGATCGAGAAGGAGAATATTATTGTATGAATTTTTGGGGTCGTTACAGGGACATTATATGGTGGAAGGATTGGATTGTACGGTAACTATTTACTCACAGGTTCTTTTATGATTAATGTTGAAATCTATATTATCTGGAAAGTCGTTGATCGCTAGGGAGGCTTATCCCTATTGTAGAATAAATATTATTTATTTACCCAGATTATTAATTTAATTTATTTATTTAAATAAGATTAAAATTATTTTAATTGATTTATTCACAACCGGTTTAATATAGAGAACCTAAAGGGTCACACCATAAAAGGAAGAATAATTATTTAAGAAGGTAATGGCATAATCGTAATAATGCATTAAGTGTAATTAATTTAATCTATAGTGATAGAATAAATTAAATAGCTTAATGTTTATTATTTAATATTTTAGAAATATTAAATATAAATTAATAAGAGGAGTCTTATTAATATTATTACAATTATTATTATTTTAATTTATAAAGGAGTTTAGTAATTAATTTAATATTAGTCTCTCATTTATTCCTAATAATATTAGGAGACAAATTAATTAAATGAATTTAATTAATTATTCCCCATGTGGTGGGAAGCCTAAATTAATTAAAGGAGTTTAATTAATTAAAAGAAATCCCATGTCTAATAGGATTAGAAGGGTTGACCAATATCTATATAAGAGGAGTCTTATAATAGATATTGATTGATGCAATTTCAATTGTTGGAGAGTACTCCTTTTCTATAGAGGATAGAAAACTAAGGTTTAGCCAAACACCCTCCTTCTTGATAATTCCTCTTCCTTGGTGGATCACCTCTAGAGGCCAAACACTTGGGTGGCTAACGTTGATCAAAGGAAGGAATCTAACTCGGAAATTCAAGGAGATCACGAAGAACAAGGAGTTGAACTAGTACATGTGGAAGCTTCGTTCTACAAGGGTATGATTCCATAACTTCTTATTTATCGTTTTAAATTAATAATTTGCATAAAGGATGATCCGGGTAATGATTTTGTAGAAATTTTTTTAAACTCTGATATACCATGCTTCCACTAATTTTTGCAATTTGATTGCATCACGATTTCGTACAAACCCAACAGGCTATACGCTCGGCTGAATATACTTCTTGTCCAGTAATTCCTGCAGTTGAACCATCAACTCCTTCATCTCGATTGGAGCCATTCTATATGGAGCTTTCAAAATCGGAGCCGTTCCCGGTGTTAAGTCTATCACGAACTCTATTTCTTTATCTCGCGGAAGTCCTGGAAAGTCGCTCGGAAATACATCCACAAACTCCCTAACCAATGATATCTCTTCTATCTTTGGGCTCTCCTTTCAAGTATCCACTATATAGGCTAAATACCCTACACAGCCTTGATTCAATAGCTTCTTGGCCTGCATAATCGTCTGACAACTCGCTTGTCTAGGCTATTTGCTACAATAAAATACTACATTCGATAGAGTCGTAAGGTTTACAGACTTCCTCTGGCAATCGATTACCGCCCCATGGTCGAACAACCAATCCATACCTAGTATAACATCGACCTCCCCATGTTTTATCGGAATGAAATCTACCTTCAACTCATGACCCTTAATGTCCAATCTACAGTTCTTATAAACAAACCTAACAGGAATGACCTCCCTATTCGCAATCTCAACGTTCAAGGGGTAAGCTAATTCCTCGTTCGGTAAGTCTAAGGTCTTAGCAAAATCATCAGATATGAATGAACAAGCAGCACCCGAATTAAATAATACATAAGCATTAATACTATTGACTGGAATAATACCTGACACCACATCTTTTAACTGTACAACGTCCTGCATCGTCATGTTGAATGTCCTAGCAGTGGGTTGGATCGCCTGCAGTGGTCCAGCGATAGCCAAAGTGCTGTCGCTGTCATTTTCTCTCCCACCTGTCGACCCTCTAGCTGGCTTCTTAGGGAAACTTCAGGCCATGTGATCCTTAGATCCACATGTTTAGCAAGCTCCCTTCTTCGGGTTCGTGCAATTCGGCGCGATGTGGCTTTCTTGACCACTGTTTAAGCATACTCGCTTCCCCCTCAGGCACACTCCAGTGTGCTTCTTCCCGCATGTAGCACATGCTTCAATCCTCCTCTTCTGCTGGCTTCCTTGTTGACTCCCAGCAGAAGTGTAGTCGTTCCACTTCCTTTTCTAGTTGATAGCCCCACTACCACCAGCCTTGTTTTCTGTCTCATTTTTCTTCTTCTTTAGGTCCTGATTGTAGTTGGTCACCACGTCGCTTCCAGCTTCAGCGAAGATGGCCTATTCTAGCACAACTGCAAACATCTTTAGATGGAACATGGAGACCTTGTTGTAGAGCCAGAGCTTTAATCCCTGCTCAAACCTTCTCGCCTTCCTCTCATCAGTAATGACCTGGTACGTTGCAAACCTGGCCAGCTCATTATACTTTACGGCGTACTCCGGCACCGTCATCGTTCCCTGATTTAGCTCTAAGAACTGAACCTCCATTTGGTTCCGAGAGCTAATGAGAAAGTACATTTCAAAGAACATCTCTTTGAAATGGTCCCATGGTATAACACCTTCTCTCTCTCTATAGTCTAATTGGCCTACCACCAGAAACTAGCTTCTAACTTCAGCATGAACGCCGCGAAAGCCGTCTTCTGGTCCTCGCTAACTCTAGCCACGTCGAAGACCTTCTCTATCTCCATTATCCATGTTTGGGCCTCTATCGGGTTTACAGATCCTTAAAATTTTGGCTGTCCTACTGCCTTGAACTCCTTAAATGTTGTGTTCTGAACTTGCGGCTGATTTGCAAGCGCTCCCGTCAGCAAATTCACCAACTATTGAACCGAATTGGGATTCGTCCCGTCGTTGTTGTTGTCGTCGTTGTTATTTGTTGAACCCTTTGGGTGTAGTCGTGTAGGTCTTCTTCTAGGAGGCATCTCTATATTAAGATATATTCTTATTAGATCCTTTACTCATATGTTAATATTTAGGTTAAAACTTAAATATTAAAATAAATCAATTCACACTTGAACACATAGCACGTCAATAAACTTTGTTATTTTATTCATTCAAATTTTTAAAAACATAGAATAAATAGCATCTCTGCTATTTACATTATCTTTCCTGGACTAAAAAAGTTATAGGATTACATCATTATCTTATCTCATTATTATCTCAAATTTTGGGATTTACATTTATTTATATAAAAAGAAACACATAATTAATGACTCTACTATCTAGGCATGTTAAGACACCGCACAGCCTCTCTACGTTCTTCTTCCATCACCCAGAACACTGTTCTGCGATCCACCATGTACCACGGTAAATCTTTGAACTGAGCTAGGTAATAGAAGACACGATCCCGGGCCCTATCTATAGCCGTATGGAAAGCATAGTCTGTCTCTCTCAGCATAGTCTATCTATAGCCGTATGGAAAGCATAGGTAATAGAAGACTCAATCTGCACGTTGAGTAGCCCTCAAGCTTGTTTCCTCCGCTCTGGCGCTTTTCGCTAACTCTTTCTGGATGTCATTCTTTAGCTTTGCTAGCTCAGCTAGTGCATCATCTCTGTCACTCTCCGCGTGGACTAGATCCCACTTCGCGTTTCGAAGCTCATTGTCCAGTTTTTGAATTGTCTCGTCCCTCAGTTGTATGGTAGTTCGACTCTCGTCTACCAATTCCTTGAGTTCTCCGACTCGGCTATGAAGCTCCACGCTACGGTCGTAGATCTCTTCGTACATCTCAGCGCTAGTCGAGTGAGGTGGAAATTCCTCTTCAGGATCCACCTCCTCCTTCTCTGACGCATCCTCGTCATCTCAGTCAGATACTGGCTCATGTTCTTGACCAACTACGGTGATCAATGGAAATGGCTCTCTTTGAACCTACTGCTCCTAGACAACTTGGATGTCTCGGAGCTCCTCGTCTCTAGGCATCTGGGGTAACTCCTCCCTAGCCTGACTAGACTCTCTAACGTTCGTCATCCTGTCAACAAAATTTTAAAGTTCAATTATTACGTGATATCGATCGATACCCTTCGCATACTTACACGTAAACACATAGCACGTAAGGTAGTTTATTATTTTTATCTATCAACACTATCTTTTCGATCTCCTACAAGGCTACTACCTAAGGTTTCCCCCATCTAAGGTTCATAACCTAAGGCTTTGATACCAACCTGTGACACCCCCAAATTTGGGTACTTCAATTCCACGGGATTTGGTGCTCACTATCTAAATAAAATACAACTACTGCCCAATAATAAGGAATGCAAAATAAATTACAACCTTGAATAAATAATAAAATCTTCCTTATCAAAAGGATTACAACTTAATCAAATCAGTACCAGGGTTTGCTAACCTTAACGTCAATAAATAAGTGCGAAAAAAATAACACTATAAAAGTCTATTACAAAACATAACAAGTCTTCACTTGTTCATCTTACTTTTTCCTTTACTTGTTGACGGTGCGTCAACATTCTCGACTTTAGCTGCAATGGTTATTTAATTGCAAGAGTGAGCAAACAAAAGCTCACTTCGAAAAATAACAATAATAGTGATGACATAAACTGAATAACTTCAAAAGATTTGAATAACTTTTCTTTCATCAATAATAACGAATTGAATAATAATTCTTTCATCAACATTTAGAATTCGAATATAGAAATCATCTGAGGGTCATAAGACCTTAAACTATGTCCTAGGTTATAAACATTTCTATTTAAAACCTTTAATAGTCTTTTAGACTAGATGAACTCTTAACTCGTACTTAGGGGGAACAGTCATTCGTACCATGTATTGTGCACAAACATCTTAACGCTTTCGCATGGTAATCCCTTATTAAATAGGGTTTTTCATCTCACTATTTGATAACAAGTCCGCACCAAAGAAAGTTTAGTTTGGATAAGCTTAAAAAGGTAATTTGGAGTTCAACTACGATCAACTAAAGAGTAGTTGAATTGACTTACAATAATTTAGAATAATTTAACAATAAAGAATTATGAAATAACTTATGCTTTATAATTAAACTTAAAGCATTCGAGAGATAAGATAGACCTTACTTGAACAATTAAGTCAAAGTCACTTTAATTAAATCAGGAACTTTAAATAATTACTTGTCCATTGCAGACATAAAAGGACATGCTCAAATACAATTAAGATTTGAGTTTGAAACATTTGCATATAAATCACAAGTTTAGGGATAGACAACTTGCCTCAAGCGTAAGCTACAAGTTATACTCACGTTCCTTAATTAACCCTACATATATGTTATTGACAATAATAATATAAATTAGTTGTCATATAACTAATTCACATAACTAGTTAACCCATCTAGGTTAACTCATTCCTCTTTAATTATTAGGTGTAATTATTAATTATCACATCTCCTGAGCATATTACATTTTCACATAATTAATCAAATAATAATTATGTACTCATATTAATTAAATTATAATTATAATCAAATTATAATTATATATTATATTTTAATAACATTATTCATTACTGTCCATTTAGAATTTTAATTTTATTAACATGCTTTACAATTTATTACATCATTAATCTCATAAAAATTCACATTTAAAAATAACTCTCTGCATAAACTGCAGGACCAGCGCGGCCGCGCTCTAATAAGCCTTGGGAGCGGCGCGGTCTTGCCACTGCACAGATAGGTCTGACAGTGTCGCGAACTTTGCAAAAAAAAAGAAGCCAATTTGACTTATTTCTCCACACCAAACTCCGAATTCAACACACATAAATCACATAAACCTTTATGAAAATATTAGTTTATGTTTCTAATCATATCCTAACACATATAATATCAAAACACATAATTTAAAACACTAAATTTTGTTAATTTTGAAGAAAAAAACATTTTCAGTGTTTTTGATGAAATTAAACACTGTGGGTTTGTTTCTAAATCAAAATACACAATTCAAAGCATATTTAATTTATTTCTTAACATATTAACATAATGTATAATCAATTTATACAATAACTTACAATTACACATGAATTTTGATTTTAAAATAGCCATTTATCAAAACCAATTCAATGTAACTTTTGATGAACATGATTTATTCATGTTCATCATATTTACATGAATTAAATTCTCTAATTATGCATACAAATCATATATAAGCGTATATATATACCATATAACATGTATAAATCACAATTACACTATTTTCATGAAAACTATTTTTAACAGAGAAGTTTTTGTTATGAAAACATGGAAGAACATAAAATAACAATAGAATTAGGATTATACCCTTGATGATTAGGAGAAAAGGATGAAGATGGTGTTGATATTTTCTCAAGCTTCCTTCTTCTTCTTCTTTCTTCTTCTCTCTGTATATTTTTCTAACTCTGTTTTGTTCTAACTTTGTTCTTCTAACTTAACTAACGTATATTATAACTAATATATATTATACATATAAATATATAATATACATAACTGGAAAATAATTATAACATATTAATACACTATATTAATAACAATGTCAGTTATATTTTATTTGAATTTCAAAAGCCTCAAGGCTTTGTTTGGCAAAAACTCATTATATTTAAAAATAGCTTTTTAGAACTTAAGGCCTTGTTTAGTAAAATAGGATTATAATAGGTGCAAGGGCCTTGTTTTACAAAACTAATTTAAAACCCTTTTTATTTCTTTTAACACATAACTTTCAATGTTACACTTTATTTTAATTAAACCCCAACATTTAATTTAATTAAATTAAAGCTAACATCAATTAACCAAATAAAATTTGCCACATAACAATTATAATTACTCGTTAATCATAATCTCATTTAACAATTACCACATAAATTTATCTAATTTAATTATCTCACTTAAATTAGAATTATACCAAAAATTGCTTTCACAATAATTTAAATATTCTTTTAATTAACATATTGCACGTAATTAAATTGCTCCACAACAATCACATAAATTATTTATTTTACTCAATAAATAAATCAATTAAAATATTTATTTAATTCAATAAATATTAAAACTCATATATAAAATTCTCATTCGTTACAAAAGCTACCTCATAAGCCACCTCTCCTACTCTTCGTAACACTTCAAAAGGTCCAATGAACCTCGGACTCAGCTTTCCCTTTTTGCTAAATCTTATTTTCCTCTTTCAAGGAGATACTTTCAGGAAAACAAAACTACCCACTTCAAATTCTCGTTTCTAGCGATGCTGATTCGCATACTTTTGTTTGTCTTGAGCATCTAATAATCTAGCTCTAATGACTTTGACGATCTCTACAGTTTGTTGTACCAATTCTGGTCCAAGCAATCGTCGTTCACCAACTTCATTCCAGCATAGTGGAGTTCTGCATTTTCTTTCATACAATGCTTCGTAAGGCGGCATGCCGATACTTGCGTGATAGCTGTTATTATATCCAAACTCGACTAAAGGTAAATGGTCATCCCAATTTCCCTTAAAATCCATGACACAAGCTCTTAGCATATCTTCCAATGTCTAGATCGTTCTTTCGCTCTGCCCATTAGTTTGAGGATGGTACGCCGTGCTCATTCTCAGCTGCATTCCCATGCGTCCTTGTAAACGTTTTCAGTAATTCGATGTACAACGCGGATCACGGTCTTACACAATTGACAAGTGAACACCGTGCCTTGAGACAATCTCCTCAACATATAATTTTGACAACTGATCTAAATTAAATCTAATCTTGATTGACAAGAAATGTTCTAATTTCGTTAGTCCCATATTGCATTATAACCATTTTGATTAGTTGGAAGACTTATCACGAAATCTATTGTAATATGCTCCCATTTCCATTCTGGTATTTCCAACGGTTGCAACAAACCACTTGGTCTTTGATGCTCTGCTTTGACTTTCTGGCACGTTAAACACTTTGCAACACACTTAACAACTTCCCTCTTCATATTTGGCCACCAGAAATGTTATCGAAGATCCTAGTACATTTTCGTACTCCCAAGGTGAATTGAATATCTCGAGCTACGAGCTTCATGTAATCCTTCTTCTTTGACTTTCGATAGTGGCAAAACCCAGATTCTTCCTTTGAATCGTAACAATCCTTCGACATCAACTTTAAATTTTAGTTCCTCCCCTTCGTATACTCTCTTCCTTATTTCCTCATCCTAGAGTTGTGCTTCCTTCACTTTGTCCACCAATGTTGGACGGGTCTTCATCTGAAATAACTTCTCGTTCGAGTCTTTCAGATAATTTACTTCTAATTCCAACTTAGCCATTTCTGCTTTGAGTTCCTCTTGAATAGTTAACAACAATAACTTCTCACGACCCTTCCTTCTTAAAGCGTCGGCAAAAACATTAATTTTTCCCAGATGGTAAAGGATTTCACAATCATAATACTTGATCAACTCCAACCATTGCCTCTGACGCATATTTAAATACTTCTATGTGAAAATATACTTCAGACTCTTATGGTCGGTATATATCTCACACCTCTCCCCATAGATATAATGCCTCCAAATCTTCAAAGTAAACACTACCGCAACCAGTTCCAAATCATGGGTGTGATACCTTTTCTCATAATCTTTTAACTGTCGCGATGCATAAGCAATGACCTTGTCGTTTTGCATAAGCACACAACCTAATCCTTTATGCGATGCATCGTTATACAACATAAAATTTCCTGTACTATCTGGCAAAGATAATACAGGTGCTATACTTAACCTCTTCTTCAATTATTAAAAACTTTCTTCGCACTTCTCCGTCCGAACAAACTTCACCGCTTTCCTTGTCAAATTCGTTAACGAAGTAGTGATTTTAGAAAAATCCTGAATAAAATGACGATAATAACAAGCCAATCTTAAGAAAATCCTCATTTCTGAAGGTATCTTCGGCTGATCCCAATTTATCACAACTTTTACCTTTAATGGATTTACCGAGATTTCGTCCTTCTCAATCACATGCCCAAGAAAGTGCACATGCTCCAACCAGAATTCACATTTTGAAAACTTTGCGTACAACTTCTTTCTCCTTGATGTCTACAACGTCACTCTCAAATGTTCTGAATGTTCTTCTTTAGTTTTGGAATACACCAATATGTCATCTTTAAATACCACTACAAACTTATCCAAAAATGGCTTAAACACCCTATTCATTAAATCCATAAATGCTGCAGGTGCATTCGTTAAACCAAATGACATTACCAGAAACTCGTACCGACCATATCGAGTTCTGAATGCCGTCTTCGGTATATCTTCCTTTCTTATCTTCAATTGATGATATCCACTCCTCAAATCTATTTTTGAAAAGTATTTAGCTTCTTTTAATTGATCGAACAAGTCAATGATCCTTCGCAAAAGAAAACCTATTCTTGATAGTGACCTTATTCAATTCTCTATAATCAATGCAGAGCCACATTGACCCATCATTCTTCTTAACAAATAACACCAACACTCCCCACAATGATACGCCTGACTGAATATACTTCTTATCCAAAAATTCTTGCAGTTGAACCATCAACTCCTTCATCTCGACTAGAGACATTATGTACGGGGCTTTCGATATAGGGGTAGTTTCTGGTGCTAAATCGATCACGAACTCAATTTCTCGATCAGGCGAAAGTTCTGTAAAATCGTCTAAAAACACATCCGAAAAGTCTCTAACAACTAGTATCTCCTCCAGCTTTGCACCCACCTTTCGAGTATCGACTATGTAGGCTAAGTATCCTACACATCCTTGTCTCAACAACTTCCTTACTTGCATCATCGTCAGACAACTCGCTTGTCTAGGCGACTTGCTGCCATAAAATACTACCTTTAACTTATTCGGATTCATAAGGTTTACACAATTCCTATGGAAATCTATTATCGCCCCATGGTTAAACAACCAATCCATTCCTAGGATCATATCAAATTTTCCAAGTCGAATTGGAATCAAATCCACCGACATCACATGACCTTTAATATCTACCTGACAGTTCTTGTGTACAAACCTAACAGGAATCATTTCCCTATTTGCAATTTCTATGTTCAGAGGGTAACGTAACTTTTCTCGAAGCAATTCTGATTTCCTAGAAAATTCGTCGGATATAAATGAACAAGTAGCACCCGAATCAAATAATATGGAAGCATTTATATCATTGATCAAAATGATACCTGACACCACATCCTTTAATTGCACAACATCCTGCACCGTCATGTCGAATATTCTGGTAGTTGGTCGATTTGATGGCGCTGATCCAGTGATAGTCAGATTGCCACCGTTGCTGCTTCCCCTACCTCCGCTTGGTCCTCCTACTACTTTCTTAGGGCAATCACGAGCCAAGTGATCCTTTGACCCGCAAGTAAAACATGCTCCCTTCTTTGGAATGGGACAATTTGGCGCAATGTGGCCCTCTTGACCATAGTTGTAACATACCCCTTTCCCTTTTATGCACAATCCCACGTGATTCTTCCCGCATTAGATACAAGCCTCCACTCTCTTCTTCTGACTTCCTTGTTGATTCCTAACAGTGATACTGTCATTCCACTTTCTTTTCTAATCCCCATCACTATGGCTACCACCTGCTTTATTCTCACTCTCACTCTTCTTCTTCTTTTTCTGCTCTTGATTATATTTAGTTAGAGCATCGCTTCCTCCTTCCACGATAATCACCTTTTCTAGCACTGCTGTAAATGAATTCAAGTGGAACATTGAGACTCGGCTATACAGCCAGAGTTTTAGTCCCTGCTCGAACCTTCTTGCCTTCCTCTCATCAGTGTTTACTTGATATGGCGCAAACTTTACCAATTCATTAAATTTCGCGGCATACTGAGGCACCGTCATCGTTCCCTGTTTCTTCTCTGAGAATTCAACCTCCATCTAGTCTGCGAACTCGGAGGGAAATATGTCTTAAAGAAAATGTCCTTAAACTGATCCCATGGAATTACTCCCTGACCACCTCGACATTTGTTCGCCTGCTACCAGTAGCTAGCTTATGCCTTCAACATAAAGGTCGCAAAAGCAGTCTTTTGGTCCTCATTGGCCCTAGCAGCATCGAATACTTTATCCATTTCCATGATCCAGGTTTGAGCTTCAACCGAATTCATAGACCCTAAAAACTCTGAAGGTCCTACTGCTTTGAAGTCTTTAAATGTCGACACATGAGCGTGCGGCTGATTTGCAAGTGCTCCCTGCGACACCCCCAAATCCGGATACTTCAATATCCAAGGGATTTGGTGTTCACTGTACAAAAATCATATATCTATCTACCCATAATAAATGCAAACTATGGATTAAATAGAAATAAATCCTCCCCTTATAGGGTTACAACATCTGAACCATAAATACATCAATCCCAGGTCATACTAACCTTAAACATCTGTGCAGAAACATAAATAAATAAATAAGTCTTAAACAACGTCAATTCTTAACAATAAACATTCTTAAATTAATAATAAGTCTTCAACACTTGTTAACTTTCTCCTTGCTTTTACTAGTGGAAGGCTCGTCAGATCTTTCGTTCTTAACTGCAATGCTATTATGCAAGAGTGAGCACGATTGCCTATAAGTATAAAAATATAACAATATAATAACATGCGAATAATCAAAGAAGTCTAAATAACAGAAAGCTCGGCTTTTGAATCTAGAATGAATAACAAGAATCAAAAGAACATCTGAGGGTCATAAGACCTTGAACTATGTCCTAGGTTGTTAAGTGTTTATACTTTAAACCTTTAATAGTCATAAGACTATATGGACTCTACTTCTCGTACTTAGGGGGATCAGCCCTTAGTACTATACTGTGCACAATATCTCAACGGTAAAGCGTAAATAATCTCCTATACAGGGTTGTTCATCTCAGTTTGACATCAAAGTGCGCACCAAAGAAAGTTTAGTTTGGATAAGCTCATTAACAGTTCTAGAATTTAGAACGTTCATCAACTATGGACTAGTCGAATCAATAAGGGTTTGCTAGTCTTATTAGGTTCAACAATAACATCGATATTCAACTTGAATAATAAATCTCAAGAGTATACAATCGAATAAGTATTGTATAACTGAAATAGTACTTAAGGAATTATAATATCTCATATGGAAATCTCAACTTGAATAAACAAGAATATGAACTTGCATCATGATAATAATTCGAAAATAGAATGCTTATTCAATAATTGATTTGAATTTGGAATACTTGCTCAATAAAGTAAAGTTTAGGAAACTTTCTCAAATAAAGGTTTGAGTTTAGAAAACTTGCCTCTTGCATAAGCTACAATTAATTCACGTTCCTTATTAAATCCTATATATTTATACATTCACAGTACCAATTAATTATAAGTTCGATATATTTATCGAATCACAACATCGATCTTTGAACACGTTATTAGACTTTACAAATAACGATTTAAGTTATGTAATTAACTTACAAATTAATCACATAATATAAGTTATTAATTGTTTAACATCTCATTATATGCTGAATATGTCTTCGTGTTCATTACATTAGATTTTAAAACACATTTCTGAACATTGAACACTTAGATAAATTTTGGAAATCTGCAGGTCAGGCGCGGCCGCGCTCCAAGTATGCCTTGGAACGGCGCGGGCGCGCTCCATTTGTGCCTTGGAGCGGCGCGGCCGCTCTGCGACGCAGACACAGTTACTGCAGCTCGCGAAGAACACACAGAACAACCTAATAAATCTCAAATTAAACTAATACAATGATTTATAATGTTACCCATGAAGTATAAACTTCACAGGAACATCATAAATCGATTCTAGCATGCTTCTAATACTTTAAATCACATAATAATTGAATTAAAACATTTAATTTCACTATTTTTGCTATTTTGTGAAACTTTGAGGAAAAATATGAAATTAAACATTTTAGATTCGTTAATACATCGAATCCATCTGTTTGAATTCAGTTTTGTTCGTTTAAACATGCACAATCATATTCAATCGTCAATTTTAAGTTAAAAAACGATTTAGAGCATTTTGTAGACACTCGAGATTTTCCTTGCCCTGATACACATCCAGTAGAAGGGTAAAATCATCAATCAACCCAAATTCCATCCACAATATCGGTGCTCCAGTCAAATCCGATTCCCAATATCGGTAATCAAGGTCCGACAGTCAATCGGACCATCAATCAAGTTCCGACACTCAATTGGACCATCAATCAATTTTTAACAGTCAATCGGACCATCAATCAAGCTCCGACAGTCAATCGTATCATCAAGCTCAATTTTGGTCTCAACCCGGGAGGTACCAATCAACCCCAATATCAACCCGGGAGGTATCAATCAGCCCCGATAGCAACCCGGGAGGTACCAATCAACCCCAGTCTCAACCTGGGAAGTGCAGGTCATCCCCGGTCTAAACCAGCGACGTCAGGCCAACTTCAGACATCAGCCTGAATCATCGCAACAACTCCATAGCAAAACCTGGAATGACCACGTCGGCCTTAGAGACAACCCTAAGGTCAAAAGACTCGACTGGGATTCAAATATTGGAATCAGCTCTCGGAAGTCAACCAGCGACCATGCCAACACTGCAGGTAGCCCTAGGAGGGGTACAACGATCATTTTACCAACTTGCAACCGACTTGGTCAAACTCAAGCCAAATCGATGCCGCCCAAGTTAGAATGAACCCTAACAACGATCCTGAGTGGCAACAACGCAAGACAATTCAACGGACAAACTACGGGGAATCGAAGACCTGGTTATGAACCCATCTTCCTGGACCTGAAAAATGTTTTTTCCTATGTCATTGCAACACTCTTGGCGAGAGCTTTCTGGAAAGGTATCGCACGCCTCAAACGGATGCTCCGATCAAAAGTTAGAAAGTTTTCGACCAGATATCGCATTGCTCGGAGTGCACGTACTTTGAGACGACCAAGCCGGGAACCTCTACCTGCGGCAGCCGCATGTAGAGGTGCGGCTCCCCCCTCTATAAATAGAGGGGCAGCCCTCTCTCATTTGCATAAGTAGGAAGCGCAGCGAAGCCCTGCCCTACTGATTTTTTGACTTTTACACCTTTTCCAAACCCAAATATTTTCACTCCAACACATAGATATACCCATATACTACCACATAGGAAAAAACCACCAGTAGATTTGGACGTTTAAGGCCTACAATTTGGCAAAAAGCCCGTAGTGCAGCCCATTGTAAGTATTTTTACGATCATCAAGTCAATACTACTACTTTGCACTGTTTTGCACCATCACATAAAGTTTTATCTTTTAAATATGCCCGGAACTTAGTTCCGTGGCCATTTTTGTCTAAAATTGATACATTTTTGTACATAAACTTCGTTTTCAACATTTCTACAATTCGAATTGACGATCCGTCAGCTCCAGTAGCTTCAATGCACTAGCACACACTATTTTGGTAACTTCGCCGGACTGGGTTGTCTTTCCAGTCTGGGTTTGGCCTTTTTCTGTACATATTTAACTGTTTATGTACTAACATTTCAATTCTGTCAAGCCCGGATGTCAAATCTGAGCTAGTTTACCCCTTTTATATATATTTACGTATATATAAGCGAGTCTCACCATAACTGGTCTTCGTACCAGTATTGGTTGACTATATTTCTGTCAATATATATATATATATGTATATATATATATATATTTTAATTCAGTCCGGGCACAAGCGTGAAAACCCATCGCCCTTACTACTTATATATATATTTATGCATATATAAGCAGTCTTCATCATCACTGGACATCTTTCCAGTCTTGATTGACTATGTTTCTACCCATATATATATCTACATATATATTTCAATTCAATTTTGGGCTTGCGAGTGAAAATCCATCGCCCTTTACAATTATATATATATATATATCTAACTATATATATTGCTTTGTTCAATTTATTCAACTGTTGCATTTAACATTCATTTGTATATGAATTTGCACGGACATTTCTGCAGGTGAACTAGATTTATCCACATCTCGCCATTTCTAGCTTTCAACGGTTCAAACAGGTCCCGACAGAACCTGGAAGCTATAATGGCTGAGATTTCTTTAAATCTAATTATTTTTATAGTTTCAGCTTCAAAAGCAACCTCGCGTCCCTTAGATCGCTATCTAGTGGGAACGAGACGCTTCGGCCGTGCAGACCGGGATTTACTGAATGAATCCTTGGTTCTGGTTATTTTGGGATATTTATCTGCTTTTGTACAAATTTGAACTGTTCAGGTTTTTCTAGCAACTCATATGTGAGCCTAGGAATCGTGGAATTCATGATCAAACTGATCAGAACCTGATTCCCACGATGGACAAACTCCAATTTACAGATGTTCCTGTCAATTTTTCTGTAAAATGTACATGCACAGACCTTAAAACGGTTATTCGTATTTAAGGTCTCAACATAGTAAAAATATAGATTGTTGTGTCAACGTCCCTCCGATGGTTTTCATACCCATGAGGAGACTGACACTTTATATTTCTATGGTCGAGGATGCTTTACAGCCCGAAAAATCACCAGTTGCATGCAGCCTTAAGGCTATAAAGATAAAATTGAGAGTAGCGATATGCTTCAATTCCTATGTCAGCGTAAGGGTTTGATAAAACCAGCTTTCAAAACATCACTGTCAATTCAATTCAAAAGCTTTTGCAAATCAAATTAAATGATGCTTTTTGAAAATCAAATCAAAGATAGATTTTTAAATCAAATCAAACCCTTCGTATATAGGCTCAACGAAGCCTGTCAAAGCTTTCAATCAATCAAAAGGCCCAATTTTCAAACAACATTCACTCATACATTCCAGTTTTAAGGAAAATATTAAAAAGATTGTGGTACCGTGTTTACACGGGAGTCATGGGGTGCCTAACACCTTCCCCACACTTAACCAAGTCCCCGAACTAAAAACTCTGATTTCAAAGATCAAGTTTCGACAGTGTCCAGCAATTGGACCTCTTTTCAAATCAAATTCGGTTGAGTTGGCATAACCATTTTCAAAACTACCAACTGGCGACTTTATTTAAATCATATCAAATCGTCGACATATACACATATTGGTCTCTTTCCTAAAAACCCTTCAAAACCTTTTTTGTAATAAAAAGAATAAGGGTAGAAATAACTTAGGAAGATCGATTTGAGGAAAATCGGGTTATAAACTGACCCGCAGTGTTTCTTAAATTTTCCAACGTCGACAGGTGGCGACCTTGCTGGGGACAGTAAAGGGCTTAGGCCGCTTTTAATCTTTTCAAACATTTCCCTTATAAAACTATTGAATGCGTGAAATCCTGCGTCTCCACAGTCAGTGGATGAGTGAATGTTGCGTCTTTCATTGAATGTATGAATGCTTTACCTTTACATTGAAATAATCAGAATGAATGCTTCAGTGCTTTGCACCCATATTAGTGCTTCGCACGAACTGTCATTGCATGCATAAGTGGTAAGGCTGATGTATGTGAATGTATGTTGTGAGTCCCTCCACCAGGAGGCTAACGAGGTCGGTGATAAGTAAGGACTCTGGGGACGACTAAGTCTTCGGGGCTGCCTCTTGAAAATGCACCACCCAGATTCGCTCCAGTTGAACGATCGGATTAAACTTCCCTTCTAGTAGATTGCGATGATCTGGGAACCTTCATGCCAAAACAAAAGCTGCGAGAGTAATCTAGGATAGGTCAGCTTCTGATCAACTGAATCCTACAGGATGCTTTTTCATGCCTTCCTCTTTCAATTCCATGTCAAGTCTCCAATTACTGAGGAGCACAATGTAAATGATAATAATGAAAGATTTACTTTCCTGTCAAATATACTATCATCCTTCTATCAAAACAACTAACCTCGATTTAGCAGGTTAAACTTAAAAAAAACACACATCATAAATGCATCCAGTCATTACCTACCATAGGAAACTGACACCCCTACGTTTTGGTGTAGGTAGGGAAAAATTTCTCCTATCACTAGATCAAAGGCCAGAAAAGCACCCAGTCTATCTACAGACATGGCTTCAAGTGCTCCACCAGAATCCACCCCTGTGTCTATGGAAGAATTCGAAGGATTGAAAAATCAGATAGCCGAGCTAGCCGGTTTCCTTTGAGAGCAAAGCAATGCCTTCAAAGAAAAAAAAATCTCAAACTCATCCAAAACCAAGAGCATCTGGTAGTGGGGCTGGTGGTCAAGATACAGAAAAGGCCGAAACTCAGATCCCTGGACCCCAGAACCAGGATACAATCAACAAAATTCCAGAAATCACCATCCTAAGCAAAGAATAGGAAGCTGGTGACATTCTTAAGAAAATGCAACAAATGGAAGAAACCCTCCAGTCCATCAAAGGAACTGGGGCATTTGGCAGTGTCAACTATTCAGATCTATGCATATTTTTCGGTCTCGGTATCCCAAAAAATTTCAAGTCCTTGATTTTGAGAAATATAACGGATTAGGGGATCCTTATACACACCTGAAAGTTTTCATTGGAGAACTCAGATCCTATGCTGAGGACGAGAAACTTCGAATGCAGCTATTTCAGAAGAGTTTAACTGGAGAAGCTTGAGCCTGGTATGCCCGTCTGAACAACTCCAAAATCCACAGTTGGGAAGAATTGGCCCATACCTTCCTCAGCCAGTACAGTTTTAAATCTCAGCTAGCTCCAGATCGGTATCAAATTACCAAAATCAAGAAGAATAACACTGAATCATTCAGAGAATATGCCCAGCGATGGACACGGGTCGCAGCACAAGTCACCCCAGTCATGACTGAATCTGAAATAGTCATGACTTTCATTGATATTCAAGAAGCTCCTTATTATGAAAGGGTCCTAGCAGGCATAGGAAAACCTTTCTCTGAAATGATCAAACACGACAAAATGGCTGAAATAGGACTCAAGTTCGGGAAAATAAAAGACCTAACGGTACTCGAAGCTGTTACTGAGCATATCCAATCCGAAAATACAGGGAGTAATCCCCGGAGGGTCCACAAAAAGAAAGATGAAGAAGCTTCCTTAGTGTTACAAGGACAAAATTCAAGTGGTAATTCAAACAATACACCCATTCAAAAAAGGAACTATACCCCTTTCCAAGCTGCAACACAGCCTTCAAATCCTTCATTCTACAAAAATATGGAGGTCAGACGCAGAAGGACTTTCACCCCACTAGGGGATTCACTCAAGAACGTCTTCAAACTTCTGACAGCTCAGAAGAATATTGGCCAACTCTTTCTGCCAACTAACACTAATTCAAGGAACTTCGACCCTAGCAAGAAGTGTTCTTATCATTCCGGATCACCGGGCCATGACACCCAAGATTGTTGGTCCCTCAAGAACAGAATCCAAGATTTGATTGATAATGGAGAAATTGTGGTCACAAAACCCGATCAACCGCATGTCCAAGATAACCCTCTCCCCCAGCACAAGGAGGAGAGTGTCAACATGATCAACACTTCAAGTGGAGAAGGATCCAAATACCTCCGCTACGTCGAAGAATCAACTCAATCCAAAAACATCAGCCCAATGAGTTGGGAGGCTTTTGAAATTTTTTTCCTAAAAGAGCAAGAAATAAAGTCTATCAAGGAACAAATCGAGCAGTTGGCTGAACTGGTCGTCTACCAACATCAACTCACCAGAAAGATGTTGAAGCAAATCCATCAATCTATTGGCAGTCGCTCTCCTCCAGCGGAAGTCAATTCCAATCAAGATCATAGCCGGACTTGTGATCTTACACCCTGGACTGACAAGGGGATCGAAGAAGCAAGTGTCCAAGAAGGTAGGAAGTTCCTATTTCAAAGGAATTTCACCAATTTGAACCAGTCAATGGAAGAAATCCTGCAAATGATGATCAACGAGAAAATGGTTGTAGACTTGCTACCTTGGCTGAACCCTCAATCCAGAAAATTCAAACCTGACCAAATATGTCAGTACCATTCCAACTCTCCCGGCCATGATACAGAAGAATGCTGGGCACTTTGTAACCTAATTCAAGACCTAATTGAGAAAGGTGACCTAATCAGAGGAAATCAAATCCTCGACATGACAGATAAAAATAGCCTCTGGATCCCCGATGCATGGTATCAGGACACAATGGCTGTCATATCATACGATAAGGAATCAATCCTCACACCCCTGGTACTGACAAATAAAGGGGTCCAAGACAAACAAAATTCTGTGAAGGTGGCTGAACCTCAACCTCTAATTTTGCCCTTCAGGCCTCAGTATCCGATTTCCAGTCTGAAGAAGGTCTCATAGAACTACGGGGGCATTGAAAGCTCTACTTCAAACAACATTTCCATCCTGTCAAAGGATAATCCATTGTACCTACCTCAGTGGGTGATTGCACCAGTTACCAAAGCAAAAGAAGTGGTGGCTGAAGAAAAGATAAAAGAGTTCCTCAAAAAGATGGGGCACAATGAAATTAAGATAGTTCAAATCTTGAAAGACGCACCTAAGCAAATATCCATCCTGGACTTGGTCCTATCATCAGACGATCACCGTAACATCCTAGTAAAGGTACTAGAAGAAGCCCATCTACCACACACGGTAGACACAGAGAAATTCCGTCACGTGATAGAACACATTTTCAACAACAATGTGATTTCCTTCACAGACGATGATATCCCGGCTGAGGGAAGGGGCCACCACAAGTCCCTGTATATAACCGTTATATCCTCCGGATACGTGATTGGAGGAGTGCTTATTGATGGAGGATCTTCCTTCAATATTTGTCCATACGACACGTTGGAAAGGATGAAGATTAATCCAAATCGGATCAAATCCAGTAATATGGTTATCCGGGCTTTCGATGGATCTCGCCGCCAGGCTATAGGGAAAATCGAGCTTCCTCTAGAAATTGGTCCACACACATTCTACGTATCTTTCCAGGTGCTCAACATAGCCATCTGATACAACTTGTTGTTGGGCAGGCCATGGATCCATATGGCCGGGGCTGTTCCATCCACCCTCCATCAGCAACTCAAGTACATTATCAATGACAGCCTCATCACAATGAATGCTGAACTGGAATACCCTACCCACATACATGGAGACATGCCAGTGATTAGCCTGGACGCCGGGGTTGAGCCTGCTAGTTTTTAAGCTCTTGAGGTGAGTGATATTCAATATCTACCGATTAGAGCACCAGCCCTAAAGCCTAAGATTTCCACTGAAGTAATGACAGTGGGCAAAGAAATGGTATCTGCGGGTTTCCAGCCTAGAGAAGGGTTAGGAAAAAACAAGCATAGCATTAAGATGCAAATCCAAATCCCAAGTCAGATGGGAAGAGCATGATTGGGATTTTCATCCGGGTCAAACCACCGAAATCCACACAAACATCCCAAGGCTCAAGCCTCCATAATTCTACTCCCAAACCTCATAAATGCTAGATGGGTGAAACCTACGAGGATGATCCCTACAGGAGCATCAGCCATGCTATTTCCTTCAATCATACCTGTCTATAAAAGGAAAGCCCTCAAGCTTGAGGCACATAGCAAAAAAAGAAAAGATCCTGTACGGAGGACGAGACCCATTCGCTAACATGAAAGTCATTATCAACTACGAAGGGATGAATGATGAACTCCCAAATAGTGACGACGAAGATCGTGCTCACTTTCCTCACAGCAAATAGAGGAACAATCCCCGAAAAAGCCTCGGCCATATCCTAAAGGATGTCTCAGTTGTCATTCAAGATGAGACAGACGAGCACACTTCCAGCATCCTCCCTATCCATGAGGATCTAACCCTGGATAATTAGAGCAGTGTCCCTTGCCTCAGTCGAAAAGGGTAAAGGGGCAGACAGACAATCTGCCCTCAATCATACTTTCATTTACTGCGTACTTTTGATTGCACAGCTGGAGCAGTCACTTTTGTTATGCTTTACAAATGCTATATATATTTAAGCAGTTGTGTATATTAATGAAATCATTTTTATTTTCAGGACCCAAGCATTGGATGTGTATGTCTCTGCTGATGAGATGCCAACCTGTCAACATAACTCCATCTATGATGCAAGATTGAGCTTTGACTTGACGGATCTTGATCAAGAGGAGGAAGATGACTACGAGGTGCCAGAGGAGATCAAGGAATAGGTCGAAGATAAACATAAACCAAACCTCGACCAAACCTCTACCAGCAAAATAGGAACCTCCGAAACCATCAAAGAAATCCAAGTAGGTTTAGACCTCACATCGAATCAAAAAGCTGACCTAATCGCGCTCCTGACACAGTACCAGGATGTATTTGCATGGTCGCATGAAGGCATGGTCGGTCTATCCACAAACATTGTCATCCATCGAATGCCCATCAAAGAAGGGTTCAAGCCAGTCAAACAAAAGCTCAGACGATTGAAACCTGAGTGGAGTCTCAATGTCAAAGAAGAAATCGTTAAGCAATTCAAAGCCGGGATCATCATGGTATCAACATATCCCTAATGGCTATCAAACATAGTCCCCGTGCCTAAACCAGGAAGGAAGGTACGAGTCTGTATGGATTACAGGGATCTAAACAAAGCCTGCCTCAAGGATAATTTCCCGGTACTTTTTATCCATATCCTGATTGACAATACTGTGTAGTACGGCATGTATTCCTTCGTAGACTGCTTTGCTGATTACCATCAAATCATGGTCGCTAAAGAAGACCGGGAGAAAATAACTTTTATCACTCACTGGGGAACTTTTTGCTACCGACGACTATCCTTCGGCCTCATCAATGCCGGAGCAACGTATCAGCGAGCCATGATGGCCCTCTTTCATGATATGATGCACAAAGAAACAGAAGTCTATGTTAACGACATCATCATCAAGTCCCAGAGGGAGGATGATCACATAGACCATCTCAGGAAGCTGTTCAATAGGTTGCGCAAGTACAACCTCAAGCTAAATCCCGCCAAATGCACTTTTGGCGTTAAGACAGGCAAACTGCTAGGATTCCCGGTGAGCAATAGAAGAATTGAGTTAGACCATGCCAAGATCAAGGTCATTTCTGAAATGCCCGTGCCTCGTTCAGAGAAGGAGATACGAGGATTCCTAGGAAGGATCAACTTCATAAGTTGATTCATTTCCCAGCTCACAGCAACCTGTGAGCCCATCTTTAAGCTGTTAAGGAAGAATTCCTCCATCAAATGGAATGAGGATTGTCAACAAGTCTTCCTTGCCATCAAAAAGCAGCTTGTCGAAGCACCTGTTTTGGTACCTCCATGGGATGGAGTTCCCTTAATCATGTACCTATCCGTCAATGCCAATGCCATGGGCTGTATGCTAGGACAGAAGGATGATAGTAGCAAAGAAAGATCTATCTACTACATCAGCAAAAGATTCAGTAGTGGGGAACAAAAGTATACCCTGATCGAGAAGACATGTTGTGCATTAGCATGGGCCGCCATGAGGTTGCAACACTACTTACATGGGCACACGACGTATCTCATATCCCGCATGGATCCACTCAAATACGTCTTCAACAAACCAATGTTAACTTTCTGGCTGTCTAAATGGCAGTTGATTCTACAGCAGTTCGACATTGTCTACATGACTCAGAAGTCTATCAAAGGCTAAGGCATTGCAGATCAGTTAGCAGAAGCACCTTCAAGAGGTTTCGAGCCCCTGGAGACATATTTCCCAGATGATGGGATTATAACAATTCAACAACTCCAGTCAAAGAATATAGTCCAACCATGGAAAATGTATTTCGACGGAGCAGTAAACATGGAAAGTTCTAGAGCTGGGGCAGCCCTTATCTCTGGTACAGGTGATCAATATCCTATGACTACCAAACTTCAATTTGGCAACACCAACAACACGACTGAGTACGAAGGCTGTATACTAGGGTTAAAACTAGCCCAATCCATGGGTATCAAACACTTATTGGTCTTTGGAGATTCTGAGTTTGTCATCAGACAAACCACCGGCAAGTATCTCACAAAAGAACTTCATCTACTGCCATATCATAGGCAGGTCCTCAAAATGTCCCAGGAATTTGAAGCAATAACCTTCGTCCACATTCCTAGGGGTCGAAATGACTTTCCCGATGCACTGGCAACGTTGGCTTCATTAATTCGCATATCTAACAGGAGTGGGTTTCCCACCATCCAGTTCATAAATCAAAAAGCCCTAACATACGAAAATTACATTGGAGAAGTATTAGACAAAATACCTCCTGCCAAGCAACCTTGGTTTCAAGACATTAAGGAATATCTCCGTGATGGATCTACACCCGCTGGTGCAAGCCAATCAGAGCGAAAATGGATTCTCAGAATGGCCATGAAGTTCTATCTAAGTGGAGATGCACTCTACAAAAGGGATGCTGGAATAGGCCTTTTACGATGCCTTGACAAGGAGCAAGCCCAAAGACTAATGGATGAAGTCCATGGCGGAGTCTGTGGTCCACACATGAGCGGCCATCTGCTGGCCAAGAAGATAATCATAACAGGACATTACTGGATCTCTCTCAAAGCTGACTGTGATGATCACGTCAAGAGATGCTTTCAATACCAAATACATGGAAATGCCATCCATGCTCCTCCAAATGAGCTGCACAACATGAGTGCACCATGGCCATTTTTTATGTGGGGGAATGGACATGATAGGTCCAGTCGAACCCAAAGCCAGCAACGTTCATCGGTTCATCTTCACCATGATCGACTACTTCACCAAATAGGTTGAAGCAGCCTCTTTTCCTAACGTCACAAAAGAGGTCATCATCAGAAATAATGTCGTCTGTCGATATAGACAACCGGAGGTGATCGTATCAGACAACACCAAAAACCTGAACAATCAAATGATGGTAGAACTGTGCGATAAGTTCCACATCAAGCATCTCAACTCCGTCATCTATCGGCCCAAGATGAACGGTGCTGTCGAAGCGGCCAACAAAAACATCAAGAAGATCATGCAGAAAATGTTCACCAATCACAAAGACTGGCCTGACCTACTACCTCTCACCCTGTTAGCCTACAAGACGTCAATGTGCACCTCTACTGGGGCTACCCCCTATTCATTGGTCTATGGCATAGAAGTAGTCCTCCCCATAGAAGTAGAGATGGAGTTTTTATGAGTATTAATAGATGCTCAGATAAACGAAGATCAATGGTTGCAAGACCGATATCATTAACTGTCCCTGATAGACGAAAAAAGGGCCACAACCATTTTTCACGGACGGTTATACCAGCAAAGGATCGCCAGGTCCTACAACAAGAAAGTTTGAATTCAAAAATTCAAAGAAAATGATTTGGTGCTAAAGAAAATCCTGGCCAATCAGGATGAAGCTAAAGGAAAATTTATCCCAAACTGGGAAGGCCCGTTCATTGTCAAGGAAGTGCTGACAGGGGGAGCCATCAGGCTACAAGAAATGGACGGGAATGAATTTCCCCAAATCATTAATTCAGACACCGTGAAAAAGTACTACGTTTGAAGCACATGCATACCCGCATCTAGGTCCTATAAATCGAATCAGGTTTGGCTTTTCACTAGAGAAGCATAAACTACGAATGACCTGATCTCCCTTAACCCGGGAGTATGTAGGCAACCATTTATGGTGCGGTCAAACCAAGCAAAAATCTAAAGAACTTGCAAATCCCAGCATCAAATTCCAAAGCTCATCGAACCAAATTCAAACCCCAGATAAACTCTTTGCAAACCTCTTCAACCAGAACTCCGCATGACATGATCTCCTTCAACCCAGGAGTACGTAGGCAGCCCTCTACGGCGCGGTTTGACCTTTAAGAACAAACAAAAAAATGGAAGACCAGTTGCAAGACACCGAAGACAAATAAAAGCTAAATGATGTCAAGCTGTCTGGTTACCAGACCCATTTAGGGAACTCCCTTAACACCTAAACTGTCAGTCCATCAAGGAGAAGCTCAAAATGCATCAATAACTGCGAGTTATGACGGAAGTGGTAATCACTCAGGGATGACAATACATATCTAAGCAGGGAAGTATTTCAAAAATATATTTCTCTGATATATAAACTGCTTTATATACATAGTACCCTGTGCATGACAAAAATGGCTGAGCTAGTCTGTGTAGGAAAAATAAAGCTAGTCTATGGACCCAAGGACAAGCGGGTCAACAATGCTAGCATGGCACCTCTCTGAAGATGGAGGAGCATCTGTAAGAGTATTCCACTCAGCCTTCATATGGCTAAGAACATCCACAGTCATCTGCAAGGTGGCACTGTGGTCATCAATGTAAGCACTTATCTCGGTAACCAGACCATGGGTGTAAGATCGGAGAGCAGTATCAGCAATGTGGAAATCACGAGAAGCTATAGCCTCATCCCTCTCTGCAAAAGTTGCATCCCGAGAAATCAAAGTCTCCTCAATCTCAATATATGCTACATCTCTGGCTGAGCGAACCTCGTCTCGCTCCACAATGGCAATATCCAAAGCAGAGCGAAGCTCCTCCCGCTTAATCAATCCAGTATCCAAAGCGGTCCTGAGACCATCCCTCTCAGCAAAAGCTAAATCCCTACCAGACAGGGCAGCCAACAGCTGTGCTTTAGCTAAATATCTCTCAAAGGTTATCCTGAATAGAGAATCTGACAAAGCTAGATCTGTCCCTGTGGGAATAATTGAGGGATCACTAATCAAAGCTACCACTAAATCTGCAAACAGCTCATCCTTAGTAGGAGAATCGGGATCCTCCATGGGCTCCTCCTCGTCAGAATCCGCAAACGGAGATAAATGAAGCTTTGCTACTGTGACTGCGGTCTCTGCCTCTAACCATGCAGAATATTTCAGGGAGAGACCCGGATGTCTACTGGAGAAATCAGCCCTCTCCTTGTGAGTCCAACACTCATAGACTCTAACCAAGTCGGCCAGTGACATAGATGAAGCCGACATCCTCTAATCAGCAGAATCCTCAAAATGGTGAATACTCTGACACTGATCAAACTGCTCCATAACTAATAAGGGATGATAATAGTCACACCCCTCAATCCTGCCAAAGGCAAATAATCCATACTAGATGCATGAGTAATGAAGCTGAATAGGGTCGCCATCCCTGAGCATAACAAAACTGCGAACGGATGCTCAATATTCGATAAAAATGCTAACTAGAACTCTGAGTCGACGCAATCAGGCGAACGGAAGGAGTAAACTGAGGATATCTCGTGGCTAAAATAATAGGCATGAGGTCTAAAGGATCCAATCAGCCGTATATGTGACATCAACCACATATACAGCATAACCGAGCTACCCCGAAAAAACCCCGATGGATGGGTACTGCAATAGATGAGCGACCTCAGAGTCTCCGCCAAGATCATTGGGATAATGGTACTACCCTGCCTAAGGGCTCTGACTACAACAACCAATCCCACATCAAGGTGATCTAAACACAATGTCATGTAAATATACGCCATAATGCACATCAACAATATATCTATCCTGGTTGTCTGCCATTCCTCTATGAAAATGACAAAATCTTCGACGTGACGGTCGTAGCTATCAAGCTCACCATAGCGCTCTATCAAGAAGTCAATGGAGATCATATGCCTTGAAACGATCTCATCTATGACTATACTCTGCCGAAGACCGGACAACCGAGTAAACTGTCTCCGCATATCACTAATAGCCGTCCGAGCACACGGCGACTCTAAGTCCAAGCCAGTAAATCTATGGTACTCCTCCAGAGTAGGCGAAAGCTCACACTGCCCAATGCAGAATACCTATCTCTCCGGTACCCGTAAGGGTAGGAAGCCATCAATAAAGCCGTCTGGAACCCTAAAATCTACAAGGGCCATCGAATACCCCAGCATCTGGTCAACTATCCCCCATAGCTGGAAAGGGCAGACTATCATACCATGACCGCAATGATGCCGCCACCTCTGACAATGGAAAATGCTCTATACGGCTACTTGCAGACGTCGTCATCTGTAGCACCGTATCACAAGACCGTCCAGAGGTCAAGTCAAATCGCAATTGTCTGAATGCATACACATGATACATGCATGATGACAATGATATAAAATGATGCAGTAGATAAAGATGACAGAAATATCTACAAAAAGCTATCTACTACATACATCATCCCTATATCCTGGTACAAAGTGAAAGGAAGAATATAGGGAAATGGGGCACCACCACCCAGCTAATACAGTGGCCTATCAAAATGATGGCATAAACGCCGAATAGCCAAAATAGTGGCTGACCAAAAATATAGCTGCCATAGCTATCACAGAAAGTCAAAGACCTCGGTATCAAATCGATCGACCTGCTCTAGATCCTCTGTTTGCACAAAGCTGCTGGGATCAGGCATATCTGGGCGGTATAAGGGAGGATCTGCCCCTGTATAACTACTACTAAATGGACTTGAAGAGGGGCATGCTTCAGAGCTGGATGGGTCAAATGAAGATGCCTCTGATGGATCTCGGCCAATGTGCCTGATAAAGAAACGATCCTGGTCCAACTCCCTGGTCAGATGTGCTATCTGGTATGCATGAGTAGGCTCTCTAATACAAGCTATCTAGTTCGTCATCATCACGGACCCCGGCACCATGTCTGCCATAAAATGGGTGGCACGAATCTGAGCCCCGATAGTGCGATGACTCCACCAACTGTAGAAGGCTGCCTGGCTGTTTGGGTCCTCTGATAGATTAAAGCCGTCTATACCCTCCAAGGGGATGTCTGTCAAAGGCATGGACAATGGCCAATGATGCCAAGCAGGAGTAGCAATGGGAATGCGGATCTCCCTTGTGATGCTCTGAATGGCACGCTCTCCAAGACAGAGGTCCCAGCCTCCCTCCGTCAACATAGGGACTCTGCGGGTCAATAAATCAAACTCCCTAGTAGTGGGGAAACCTCCATCAAATTCGATGGTCAAGTGCTCGAATGTGTACGGCGTCCAGGTGATCGAGCCCGACGTCAAAAGCTCCAACTGCAGATGAGCATGAGTGAATCCCTCAGCAACAGGGACTCCGTCAAAATGGAGTGATGCCATCTCCGTCCACATGGATAGGTCTCCAGACCTAATGCTGAAATGGGCCATAGGTAAGGAAGCCTCTCAAATGCCCAAAGCTATCCATGCAAATATCAAAAGTCCTTAGTGACCAAGATTGCCAAAAATAAGTACAGAAATCAAAAAGGTACATAAAGATGTACTCACGTGCAAAAATTGATGAAATCCTAACCAAGCCTCCATCACACCCTCCAAAAGCAAGCGCATGCCCCGGAGAAAATGGGCAAAGGTATAGGAGCCCCAATCAAAGTCACTGAGGCGCTCTACATGCTGAGTGGCGCTAATCAAAGCAAAGGACACCGTCAATGTGTTGTCCGCCATGAAATAACCCCTAATGATAGACAAAAATAATCGCCTCAGAATGCAATCTCTAGCCCTCCGATCATCAGGCGGAGGCAACTGCAAAGTCCCGTCCTGGGCATCTATACTCAAGGGACCAGATCGGACTGCCTGACCATTGAATGCTGACTGAGGGACTCCCAACAGGGATCTAACCATGGTGGGCGAAATGTCAAACACGACAGGCACTGCCTCGCTCTCAAACTTAATGCCAGCGATAAATCTCTAGTCCATAAGAGTCATCATCACCTCGCAATCATGCAGATGAAGAGACTAAGTCTGGTGGAACCAGCGCTCAGATAAAGCCCTCATATACCCCCAAGGGCAACGGCGGGGCAGGATCGAGAAGAAGGCCTGAAATCTCTAGCCATCTACGATCTCCCTGTAATCCTCGTGCAGAGTCTGAAAGAGGGAGTGCACACTAAACCAATTCCCTTGAGGCTGTGTCAAGCCAGGGACCTGCATCAAAACTCAACCCATGTCAAAAACCTGTGCCTCGAGAATGGCCAGAAGATGGGAAAAGAATCTAGAGGGAAGAAAGACTTCAAGTCACCTCGTTGGCCTGAAGATATCTCAAAGGATGGCGACTCAAGTCGCCCAACAACTCCTGTGTCTGCATAGCAATGCCCGGGGCCTCCGCACGTGGAACCTGAGCTAGAACAGGAGCAACAAAAGCAACCTCCTCGTCATCAATGTCAATGGGCTGCTCGTCTTATGCTGGACTTATCCTGCTCTCTACCAATCTGTGAGGTGTCCTAGCTGGACGGGCCTGTGGGACGGAAAAAGCCCTCCTCCGTCTAACGCCTGATGAAACCCTGGTAGAGCTGTCGGGTCAATTGCGATCCATCGCATACACCAGTACTCCGAAATCACCTCAGACAGGGTGTGGTAAGCCTAAAATCTGTGGCTTATTAATCAATCAATTTAGCATACATATCTAAGTCCTAAAACATGTATGGGTCCATCAAAAATACCCCGTACAGTTAAAATTGCATGTTTTCAAAATCCCAGAAGCTCAAAGCATGCATTGGGTCAGTAAAAACTACCCACAGAGTCAGAAATACATGCTTTTCAAAACCTAAGATTTTAGAAAAAATTTGCCAGAGTCTCCTTTGTAAAATGGACTGTCTACATGCACACAGGCATACCTAGGTGGCCATTCAGTAGCACACCTACCCAAAAATAGAAATAGTTCATATTTACTAAAACAAATAAAAAACCAACCTCACATGGTCTTCAAAATACCATAGGCATTTTTAGCTGAAAGTCCGGGCTCGCTAGGCCTCAAAAAGGATGATTAGACTGATCAAAAAGTGAAAAAAATTGACTGTCTCAGAACCTAAATTTTCTTACATTCAAATGTGCATTATAGTAAAATATGCATATATATGTAGACAGAAAATTTTTCACAAGTCATATAGACATACATTTTTTATACATTACGTTTAAAAGCACCTTAGGTGGTTCACATGCTTTTAACGGTCAAAAACTGCAAAAGAAGGATGTAAAACGTTACTTGCGCTGAGCTGAACGCGTAGAAACTAACGGATTTAGAATCTGACTACCAGAACTCCGTAGTTCTAAAAAATAAGATCAAAAATCCTTTCGCTGCTCAAATGGGAAACTTGCAAAATGAAAAATCTCGCAGCACATTAAATAAGCTGGGTAGCCGCAGCTCCACTTGCGACTGTCGCACCTCTACCTGTAGCTGCCCCACCTCTACCTGCGGCTACCGCACCTCTACCTGCGGTATCCTACGTGGGTCCCACTTCCCCCGGGCCCGGTTTAATTCATGTTGAAACGGAGTTTAAACTGGCTTCCAAGTCAAATCTGACGAGAAATCGCTACGCGATTGAGCGGTTTGTCCAGAAATCCTGCGTTTAAGCAGTGTAATCCTGACAGAAATGGAAATTACTTGAGGACACTTGATATTCATCCCGGAGCAATGTCCGGGGATCAACAGATCAAACTGCAAAAAAACTGTGCAAGAATTATGCGAAACTGCCAAAAATTGCCATTTTTTGAAGTTTGGGTACTAACCGAAGTAGTGTCAGCCGTTGGCTCAGCCCCAGCGAAGTTCAAATACTAACCAAAATAGTTTCAGCCATTGGTTCAGCCCCAGCGAAGTTCGGGTACTGACAGAAGCAGTTTCAGCCGTTGGCTCAGCCCCAGCGAAGTTCGGGTACTGACCTAAGTAGTGTCAGCCATTGGCTCAGCCCCAGCAAAGCTCGGGTACTGACCGAAGTAGTTTCAGCCATTGGCTTAGCCCCAATGAAGTTCGGGTACTGACCGTAGCAGTTTCAGCCGTTGGCTCAGCCCCAACGAAGTTCGGGTACTGACCGAAGCAGTTTCAGCCGTTGACTCAGCCCAGTGAAGTTCGGGTACTGATCGAAGCAGTTTTAGCTGTTGGCTCAGCCCCAACAAAGTTTGGGTACTGACTAAAGTCCATTTCAGCTGTTGGCTCAGCCCCAGTGAAGTTCGGGTACTGACCGAAGTAGTTTCAGCCGTTGGCTCAGCCCCAGCGAAGATCGGGTTCCGATCAAAGTCAATGTCAGCCGTTGGCTCAGCCCCAGTAAAGTTCAGGTACTGACTAAAGTAGTTTCAGCTGTTGGCTCAGCCCCAGCGAAGTTTGGGTACTGACAGAAGTAGTTTCAGCCATTGGCTCAGCCCCAGCGAAGTTTGGGTATTGACCGAAGTTAATTTCAGCCGTTGGCTCAACCCCAGTGAAGTTCGGGTACTGACCGAAGTCAATTTCAGCCGTTGACTCAGCCCCATCAAAGTTCAGGTACTGACTGAAGCAGTTTCAGCCGTTGGTTCAGCCCCAGCAAAGTTCGGGTACTGACCGAAGCAGTTTCAGCGGTTGGTCGAGCCCCAGCGAAGTTTGAGTACTAACTGAAGCAGTTTCAGCCGTTGGCTCAGCCCCAGCGAAGTTCGGGTACTGACCGAATTCAATTTCAGTCGTTGGATCAGCCCCATCGAAGTTCGGGTACTGACCGAAGTCAATTTCAGCCGTTGGCTCAGCCCCAGCAAAGTTCGGGTTCCGACCGAAGTTAGTGTCAGCTGTTGGCTCACCCCCAGTAAAGTTCAGGTACTGATCAAAGCAGTTTCAGTCGTTGGCTCAGCCCCAGCGAAGTTCGGGTACTGACCAAAGTAGTTTTAGCCGTTGGCTCAGCCCAAGCGAAGTTTGGGTACTGACCGAAGCAGTTTTAGCCATTGGCTCAGCCCCAGCGAAGTTCGGGTACTGACCAAAGCAATTTCAGCCGTTGGCTCAGCCCCAGCAAAGTTTGAGTTCCGACCGAAGTTATTTTCAGCCATTGGTTTAGCCCCAGCGAAGTTTGGGTTCTGACCAAAGTTAATTTCAGCCGTTGGTTCAGCCCCAGCGAAGTTCGGGTTCAGACCGAAGTCAATTTCTGCCGTTGGCTCAGCCCCAGCGAAGTTCGGGTACTGACCGAAGCAGTTTCAGCCGTTATCTCAGCCCTAGCGAAGTTCGGGTTCCTACTGAAGTCAGTTTCAGCCGTTGGTTTAGCCCTAGCGAAGTTCGGGTACAGACCAAAATATAGTCCAATTATTGGCTTAACCCCAATGAAGCTTCAACTGACGGCTAAACCCTAGCCAAGCAATAGAAGGGATCTGGCAACGGAAACAATTATAATTGTCCATCACAACTAATGGAATCTATTATACACATCCTCAAAGGGGATTATTAAGGTAGTATCAACCAGAACCTACGAAGTTATCGCAAAGGACGTCTTTCCCTAACAGATCAAGACAAAAAAATCTGTGTTAGCTTAACTCTGCCAATCTCATCAGAGTCAAACCAGTTATCTTGAATAATGTCATCCCCAGCAGAAAATGACAACGGTAGTTCGCAGTAACTCCCTAATACCATCAAGGGCTATACAAGATGGCGTCATCCCTAGTCAAGTGATAACGCATATAGCAAAAAGTAGCCCCATTCTACTTCAAGATGCCTAATCTTAGAAATGACTCAGGCATTTTCTATTCCCTGTGTCTACTAATCTTTATCCTGTCCATTTCACTACGTTACATGGACATGATAAAGAGGGGAATCTGTAGACACTCGAGATTTTCCTTGCCCCGATACTCATCCAGTAGAAGGGTTAAACCATCAATCAACCCAAATTCGATCCATAATATCGGTGCTCCAATTAAATCCGATTTCCAATATCGATAATCAAGCTCTGACAGTCAATCGAACCATCAATCAAGTTCCGACAGTCAATCGGACCATCAATCAAGTTTCAACAGTCAATCAGACCATCAATTAAGTTCTGACAGTCAATCGGACCATCAATCAAGCTCTGACAGTCAATTGGATCATCAAGCTCAATCCCGATCTCAACCCGGGAGGTACCAATCAACCTCGGTATCAACCCGGGAGGTATCAATCAGCCCCGACAGCAACCCGGGAGGTACCAATCAACCCCGGTCTCAACCTGGGAAGTGCAGGTCATCCCCGATCTCAACTCGGGATGTCAGGCCAACTTCAGACATCAGCCTGAAGTATCGCAACAACTCCATATCAAAACCTAGAATGACCACGTCAGCCTCAGAGATAACCCTGAGGTCAAAAGACTCGACTGGGATCTAAATCTTGGAATCAGCTCTCGAAAATCAACCAGCGACCATGCCGACACTACAGGAAGCCCCAGGAGGGGTACAACGGTTATTTTACCAACTTTTAACCGACTTGGTCAAACTCAAGCCAAATTGATGCCGCCAAAGTCAGAATGAACCCTAACGCTGATCCCGAGTGGCAATAACGCAAGACAGTTCAACGGACAAACTACGGGGAATCAAAGACCTGGTTATGAACCCATTTTCCTGGACCCATGATTTTTTTCCCCATGTCATTGCAACACTCTCGGAGAGAGCTTTCTGAAAAGGTATCGCACGCCTCAAACGGACGCTCCGATCAAAAGTTAAAAAGTTTTTGACCGGACATCGCATTGCTCGGAGTGCAAGTACTTGGAGACGACCAACCGGGCATGCGGGAACCACCTCAAGTGGTCGTACCTCTACCTACAACATCCGGATGTAGAGGTGCGGCTCCCCCTCTATAAATAGAGGGGTAGCCCCCTCTCATTTGCTTAAGAAGGAAGCGCAGTGAAGCCCTGCCCGACTGATTTTCTGACTTTTACACCTCTTTCAAACTCAAATATTTTCACTCCAATACATAGATATACCCATATACTACCACATATCAAAAAATCATAGGTAGATTTGGACATTTAAGGCCTACGATTCGGCAAAAAGCCCATAGTGCAGCCCATTATAAGTATTTTTATGATCAACAAGTCAATACTACTACTTTACACTATTTTGCACCAGCACATAAAATTTTATCTTTTAAATATGCTCAGAACTTAGTTTCGTGGCTGTTTTCGTCTAAAATTGATACATTTTTGTACATAAACTCCGTTTTCAACATTTCTACAAGTCGAATTGACGATCCGTCTGTTCCAGTAGCTTCAATGCACTAGCACACACTGTTTTAGCAACTTCTCCGGACTGGGTTGTCTTCCCAGTCCAGGTTTGGCATTTTTCTGTACATATTTAAATGTTTATGTACTAACATTTCAATTCTGTCAAGCCCGTATATCAAATCCGAGGTAGTTTATCGCTTTTATATATATTTACGCATATATAAGCGACTCTCACCATAACTGGTCTTCATGCCAGTATTGGTTGTCTACATTTCTGTCAATATAAATATATATATATATTTTAATTCAGCCCGGGCACAGGCGTGAAAACCCATCTCCATTACTACTTTTATATATATTTATGCATATATAAGCAGCCTTCATCATCACTGGTCATCTTTCCAGTCTTGATTGACTACGTTTCTGTCCATATATATATCTACATATATATTTCAATTCCAGTCCGGGCTTGCGAGTGAAAACCCAGCGCCCTTTACATTATATATATATATATATATATATATCTAACTATATATATTGCTTTGTTCAATTTATTCAACTGTTGCATTTAACATTCATTTGTATATGAATTTGCACTGACATTTTTGCAAGCGAACTAGATTTATCCAAATCTCGCCATTTCTAGCTTTCAACTGTTCAAACAGGTCCCGACAGAACCTGAAAGCTATAATAGCTGAGATTTCTTTAAATCTAGTTATTTTTATAGTTCCAGCTTCAAAAGCAACCTCGTGTCCCTTAGATCGCTATCTAGTGGGAACGAGACACTTCGGCCGTGCGGACCGGGATTTACTGAATGAATCCCTGGTTTTGGTTATTTTGGGATATTTATCTGCTTCTGTACAAATTTGAACTGTGCAGGTTTTTCTAGAAACTCATATGTGAGCCTAGGAATCGTGGGATTCATGATCAAACTGATCAGAATCTGATTCCCACGATGGACAAACTCCAATTTACAGATGTACCCTGTCAGTTTTTCTGTAAAATGTACATGCACAGACCTTAAAATGGTTATCCGTATTTAAGGTCTCAACATAGTGAAAATATAGATTGTTGTGTCAGCGTCCCTCCGATGGTTATCATACCCATGAGGAGACTGACACTTTATATTTTTGTGGTCGAGGATGCTTCGCAGCCCGACAAATCACCAGTTGCATGCAGCCTTAAGGCTATAAAGATAAAATTGAGAGTAGCGATATGCTTCAATTCCTTTGTCAGCATAAGGGTTTGACAAAACCATCTTTCAAAACATCACTATCAATTCAATTCAAAAGCTTTTGCAAATCAAATTAAATGATGCTTTCTGCAAATCAAATCAAAGATTGATTTTTAAATCAAATCAAACCCTTCGTACATAGGCTCAACGAAGCCTATTAAAGCTTTCAATCAATCAAAAGGCCCAATTTTTAAACAGCATTCACTCATGCATTCCAGTTTTAAGGGAAATATTGAAAAGATTGTGGTACCGTGTTTACACGGGAGTCGTGGGGTGCCTAACACCTTCCCCACACTTAACCAAGCCCTCGAACTCAAAACTCTGATTTCAAAGATCAAGTTTCGCCAGTGTCCAGTAATTAGGCCTCTTTTCAAATCAAATTCGGTTGAGTTGGTACAACTATTTTTAAAACTACCAACTGGCGACTCTGTTTAAATCAAATCAAATCGTCGACATATACACATGTTGGCCTCTTTCCTAAAAACCCTTTAAAATCTTTTTTGCTATAAAAAGAATAAGGGTAGAGATAACTTAGGAAGATCGATTTGAGGAAAACCGGGTTATAAACCGACCCACGGTGTTTCTTAAATTTTCCAACGTCGACACATTTAATTTGTATGTAAGGGCCATATATACAACTTTCATACTCTGTAATTCCTAAAACTCCAATTAACCTATAATTACATGGAATTAACTACTTTAATTCATGCATACATGGTATAAAACATATTATGGACATATATTAACACATATAAAGCCATATGATCAATAATAATCGATTTAAAGCGTTTAATTTGTACGTAAGGGCCATATATACAACTTTCATACTCTGTAACTTTCCAATTCCAAATAAAACTTAATTACATGGATTTAATTATTTTGAAACATACATAAGTTATAGAAAATATGTTATGAACATCAATTAATATGTATATAGCCATATAATCAACAATCACCAAATTTTTCACTCACAGAGAACCTTTAAAATACGTAAATGGAAAAACTCTGAAAACTTAAATTTAAAAACTTAGAAGGAGGGATTACTTTGCTACTTGTTGAGATTAGATGATAATAGGATGATGAAAGCCTCCTTTGATTCTTCAAACTTAATTTCATAGATTTTCTCTCTCAATTCTCTCTAACCTTTCTCTGATAAAATATACGTTATATTTATATGTAGTATATATGAAATATAAATATACGTATATATGTGAACTGACAACATAATGGTCAGTTAATCCCATAATGGGTTTACTGCCCAACTCCCTCTAAGGCCTGGTTTGGCTAGCTCCTTATATTCCTTTTCCATTTAATTTAATTATCTTCTTATTATATACTTTAATGTCACACCTTTATTAACAATTAATTTTATTTAAATTTAATCAAATAAAATATGACAATTCATATTAAATTACATAATCACATAATTAAAATTCTCATTTATTAATTATGTGAAATCTTTACATCTCTAATTAATTATTAATAAATTAGAATAATATTATGCTATTAAATAATTTATTTAATCAAATAAGCTCAATTAAATACATACTTTGAATTATAAAATTATCACACATTAATTTAATTAATGTAACACATACAATTAAATTAATCTACCACAATTCCATCAATTAATTATCTAACTCAATAATTAAATCATCGAAAAATATTTATTTAATTCAATAAATATTCAAATTAAATTATAAAAATCTTGTTCGTCGCATCTTTCCCCCTTAAAAGGATTCTGTCCCCAGAATCGCGGTTCAATTAAATTCGTCCTGTTACATTCTCCCCCTTACAAAGATTTTATCCCCAGAATCGCTTACACGTAAATTAATCAAATAAATGAGGGTAAGTCTTTATCATCTGCTCTTCGAGTTCCCACGTAGCTTCTTCAGCGTTGTGGTTCATCCAAATTACCATGACAGAAGGTACAACTTTAATTATAAGAACTTGTTCTTTCCTGTCAACAATCTAAACAGGAACTTCTTCATAGGATAAGTCTTTCTCAAATTATAGGTGTTCATATTCAATCACATGTTTGTAATCGGGTTTGTAGGGTCGTAAGACTAAAACATGGAAGACGTTGTGGACATGCTCTAGCGCTGGAGGTAAGGCTACCTCATATGCGACTTCTCCAATCCTTCGCAGCACATCAAAGGGCCCAATGAACCTCGGGTTCAATTTCTCCTTCTTTTCGAATATGATCTTTCCCTTCTAGGGAGAGACTTTCAAGAAAATAAAGCTACCCGATTGAAACTCTACATTCTTGCGGTGTGGATCAGCGTATTTCTTCTGTCTATCCTGAGTAGCTACCAATCTTGTCCAAATTACCTTGACTATCACTGTTGTCTGCTGTACCAGTTCTGGACCTAGCAATTGCCTTTCCCCAACTTCATCCCAGTATAGTGGAGTTCTACACTTTCTGCTGTACAACGCTTCGTAAAGCGACATGCCAATACTTGCGTGGTAACTGTTGTTGTAACCGAATTCCACGAGCGGTAGGTGATCATCCTAATTTCCTTTGAAATCCATGATGTACGCTCTCAACATATCCTCGAATGTCTGAATCGTTCTTTCGCTCTGCCCATCAATCTGTGGGTGATATGCCGTACTCATTCTCAACTTCGCCCCCATGCATTCCTGCAGCTGCTTCCAAAAATTTGATGTGAAGTGTGGATCTCAATCGAAAACAATCGACATTGGAACTCTGTGCCTCGAAACGATCTCTTTCACATACAACTTTGCCAACTGATCTAAGTTGAATCAAATTCTGATTGGAAGGAAGTGTGCTGATTTCTTTAATCGGTCAACGATAACTCATACTGCGTCGTAGCCTTTCTAAGTCGTCAGAAGGCCAACCACGAAATCCATCGTAATATGTTCCCATTTCCATTCTGGGATCTCTAATGGTTGTAGAAAACCACTCGGCCTCTGATGTTCTGCTTTCACTTTCTGACATGTCAGACACTTTGTAACATATTCTGCAACATCTCGTTTCAAATTTGGCCACCAAAAATGTTGTCGGAGATCCTGGTACATCTTGGTACTACTGGGGTGAATCGAATATCATGAGCTATGAGCCTCGCACAAAATTTCCTCCTTAATCTCTGGCACTGGCGGTACCCAAACTCTGCTCTCGAATCTTAACAGTCCCTCATTGTCCATCTTGAATTTTAGTTCATTTCCTTTGGATATCTTCTTCTTCACCTTCTCACACTCTTCGTCCTGAAGTTGAGCTTCTTTAACTTTATCCATTAGAGTTGTACCAGCCTATATCTAGAACATCTTCTCTTCAGTCTCTATAGGATATCTCACTTCCAATTCCAGCTTCTCTATTGCTGAAATTAGCTCCTCCTGAGCCGTTAACATCATCAATTTCTCCCGACCCTTTCTGCTCAAGGCGTCAGCAACCACATTTGCTATACCTGGATGGTATAAAATATCATAGTCATAGTCCTTAATTAACTCCAACAATCTTCTCTGGCGTATATTCAAATCCTTCTGTGTAAAAATATATTTCAGACTCTTGTGGTCTGTATATATTTCACACTTCTCCCCATAGAGATAGTGTCTCCAGATCTTCAAAGAAAATACCACCGCAGCCAATTCCAAGTCGTGGGTAGGATACCCCTTCTCATAGTCCTTCAACTGTCTTGATGCATACGCAATGACTCTGCCATTTTGCATAAGCACACAGCCTAGTCCTTTATGCGACGCGTCACTATAAACCACAAAATTTCCTGTGTCATCCGTAAGAGATAACACAGGTGCCGAACTCAACCTCTTCTTAACCTCTTGGAAGCTTTCCTCATACTTCCCCATCCAAACAAATTTCACCGATTTCCTAGTCAAATTCGTCAGCGGAGTTGCGATCTTGGAAAAGTCCAGAATGAATCTTCTATAATAGCCTGCCAATCCAACAAAACTTCTCACTTTCGACTGTGTTTTTGGCTGATCCTAGTTCATCACAGCTTCGCCTTTTGAGGGATCTACCGAGATTCCATCCTTATCAATTATAAGTCCAAGAAATTGCACCCTTTCAATCCAGAATTCACATTTCAAGAATTTGGCATACAACTTCTCCCTTCTCAACGCCTCTAACGTTACCTTCAAATGCTCTACATGTTCTTCCTTGGTCTTCGAGTATACCAAAATATCGTCGATAAACACCACCATGAATTTGTCTAAAAATGGCTTCAACACTCTGTTCATAGGCCCATAAATGCTGCAGGAACATTCGTTAGACCGAATGACATCACCAAAAATTTGTAGTGAGCATACCGAGTTCTAAAAGCTGTCTTCGGAACATCCTCTGGCCTCACCTTCAGCTGATGATAATCACTTCTTAGGTCTATCTTCGAGAGATACCTCACTCCCTTTAGCTGATCAAACAGGTCGTCAATCCTAGGCAATAGATACTTATTCTTAATCGTGACCTTGTTTAATTTTCTATAGTTGATGGAAAGTCGCATAGTCCCGTCCTTCTTCTTCACAAATAACACCGACGTTCCCCACGGCGATACGCTCGGTTGTATGTACTTCTGGTCCAGTATCTCTTGCAGTTGCACCAACAATTCTTTCATCTCTACCATAGCTATACGATACGGTGCCTTCGATATTGGAGTCATTTCTGGCGCCAAATCGATCACAAACTCAACCTCTCTATCTGGCGGAAGTCTTGGAAGATCATCCAAAAATACATCTACCATGTCCCGCACGACTGGTATCTCCTCTGACTTTGGGTTCTCTTTTCGACTATCGACTATGTAGGCTAAATATCCTACACAACCTTGTCGCAACAACTTACTGGCTTGCATCATTGTTAGGCCACTCGCTTGTCTAGGCGACTTGCTACCATAAAACACAACCTTTGACGGAGTCATAAGGTTAATACATTTCCTTTGGCAATCAATTACAGCCCCATAATTGAATAACCAATCCATTCCCAGAATAACATCAAATTTCCCAAGTCTAATTGGAATAAGATCTACGTTCATAATGTTACCCTTGATATCCACCCTATAGTTCTTGTGTATGTACTTAACAGGGATCACTTCTCTATTCGCAATTTCTATGTTCATAGGGTATTCTAACTCGTCCTTAGGCAATCCTAAGTTATTAGCAAAATCATCAGATATGAATAAGCAAGTAGGACCCGAATCAAATAATACATATGCATTAACTTTATTGATAGAAATACCTAACACCACATCGCGAGACTGCACAGCATCCTGCACTATCATGTTGCTTGTCCTGGCGGTTGGTCTGTTAGTTGCGGTTGGTCCCGTAATTGTCAGAGAGTTTCCACCACTGCCTCCTCTATTTCCTCCTGATCCTGCCCCTCTAGATGCCTTCTTAGGACAGTCCCTTGCCAAGTGGTCCTTCAACCCACATGTGAAGCAGGAGCCCTTCTTAGGGTTAGGACAGTTAGGTGCTATGTGGACTTCCTGAACATAATTATAGCAAACTCTTTTTCCTTTTATACAGACCCCCAAGTGAGCTTTCCCGCAGGTCGGACATACTTCAACCCTTTTCTTCTAGTTTCCCTACTGATTCCCGGTCGATGAGCTGTCATTCCACCTTCGCTTCTGACTATTACTTCCTCTCGTGTTGCTGCCACCAGCCTTATTATTTCCTTCACTTTCATTCTTTTTCTTCTTCTGATCCTGATTGTACTTGGTCGCCGCATCGCTTCCACCTTCAGCAAGGATAGCTTTTTCCAGTACCCCAGCAAAAGTGTTCAATTGGAACATTGACACTTTGCTATACAACTAGGGTTTCAGGCCCTGTTCAAACCTCTTTGCCTTCCTCTCATTGGTGTTCACTTGGTATGTGGCAAACCTAGCTAATTCATTGAATTTTGCCGTGTAATCTGGTAAGGACATGTTGCCTTGCTTCAATTCCAGAAATTGTACCTCCATCTGATTTTGTGAGCTGGTCGAAAAGTACATCTCGAAAAATATCTCCTCGAACCTCTCCCAGGTTATGATGCCCTCTCATCCCCTGACTTAAATTGCCTGCCACCAATAGCTGGCTTCTGAATTCAGCATGAAAGTTGCTTAGGCGGTTTTCTGGTCCTCACTAACTCTGGCGACGTCAAAAACCTTTTCCATCTCCATAACCCAAGTTTGAGCTTCTATCGGGTTCATGGAGCCTTTAAACTCTGGCGGTCCTTCCGTCTTAAAGTCCTTGAACGAGGTGTTCGGTGGAGCTTGTGGCTGATTGTTCATTGCTCCCGTCAGAAGATTCACCAACTATTGAACGGGGTTCACGTTGGCATTAGCGTCGTTATTGTTTGTTGACCCTTCTTCGGCTGGTCGACGGTTTGGTCGTCTTCTCAGCGGGATATTTCTGTTAAGATATACGCTTATTAGATCTTTATTCAATTCTTCAAATATTTAAGACTTATCTTATACATTTTTAACATAAACACTTAGCATATATCATCTCAAATAACTCTGACATTTTATTTAATCAAAAGTTTTAAACAACGAAAGATAGCATCACTGCTATTTACATCAACTATCCCGAGATAAAGAATTTTCAGGATTTAAATCATCAAAATATTCCTTAGTTTATAATCACATTGGAATTTACATTATTAACTACTCAAAGAAGTATTCACATAATCAAATTGTTCCTATCACTGCCTACTAAGGCGACGAACTGCTTTACTACGTTCTTCCTCCATAATGCGGAACATCGTCCTGCGATCTAGCATATACCAAGGCAGACCCTCGAACTGAATTGGATAGCACATAACCCGATCCTGGGCCTTATCAATGGAATTTTGAAATGTGTAGTCTGTCTCTTCAATCTTAGCTTTCTTTTCATGATTATTATCCTCTGCAAGATCTGCACGTTGTGAATCCCTCACCCAAGCATCCTCTACTATTGCAAGCCTTACTGATTTCTCTTTTAAATCATTCTTCAATTTCTCTATCTCCTCCGACTTCTGCTCAACTTGTCCCTTCTTATAGACCAACTCCCACTCTACGTCTCCAAGACATGTGTAAAGAGCCTCAACCTCACAATCCTTCTTCTCGATGGCAGACTGTTGAGTAATCGTCAGCTCTTTCAACTCCCAAACAGTATCCTGTAACTCAATGTTACGGTCATACAGCTCGGCGTACATCTCGGCACTGATAGAGTTCGGTGGGAACTCTTTAGGGTCTTCCTCTGTGACGCCCCCAAATTCCAGGACCGCCACTTGGTCTCTCGAATTCGGTTCATCACATGCTCATGGTAATACATCACAATAATAATAATTAAATATCATACGATCACAGCGGAAAATCTATTCTAGAATAATTTACAATGATTTATTATAATTATTCCCCCAAGTCTCGCAACCTACAGTACTTAATAGATTTCATAATAATATCAGTTAACGACTTATTACATAATCTAACTTAAGCTTAAACATAATCAAATCCAGTCTTACTACATCATCTTCATACAATATTAATATATTTAAAACATAACAGACATAAGCTAGTTGGTAGCTTTGCCTTTGCCCTTATCAACGCCCAAAGGTTCACCATGCTCTGCCTTAACTGAAATGTTTTAGGGAAAGCAAGAATGAGCACAAATTGCCCAGCAAGTAATATACAATAAGGGTGAGTAATAAGATTCTCAATTCTCGAAAGGGTATAACAAGATTTGATAATTCAAGAATAACAAGAATATCAACAGTTCTCAATATCGGTCGCTAAGGACAGGATAATATCAATATGATTCAATAATAAGTCAATTCAAGATTTCAAATAATTGAATACTGAGTAGTCACTACGGACTATGAACTTCTACTAGAATTGACAGTAATAAACTGAAAATCCAACAAAAACAGGTACAACAGGTGATCAGCCTAAAGTACCCTTGTTATGCATAACAATCAACCATACTCAAGTGTGCACGTCGGTTCTCCGACAATTATATATTTCCTTCAAAGAAGGTTGTTCTTCTCAGTCAAATACAAGATCCCGCACCAATCAATTAGTTTGGGTCGCTTTTCAATAATATAAGTCTAGCCGAATCAAATGGCATAGACACTTTCACAATATTCAAGAACAATACTAAGTTCAACATGAATAATAGCTTTAATGAAATAAGAGTTCAAGTGTGCTAATTCGATTCAACCGATTAAATAGGAAACTAGTTCGCAATACACAAGATAGGATACTTGCATAGTAAAAGAGTATAAGTTAGGAAACTTTCACAATCACAGCTTTCCTTGCATAAAGTAAATGCGTCGGTTAGGATACTTGCACTTTAAAAGAGTGTAAGTAAGAGAACTTGCCTTTAGCGTAGTTTATCCACGAAAAGCAAATCAACACTTTCGAATTCCTATCGTAATACAGTTACGTATATATATGATATTCATTAGTCATATAATTTAACTTCACATTTTCTCTTTGAATATACGATCAACACATAAGCTAAGTTTTACCTAGCTACACAGTTACATAGAATATAATTTCTATCCTTAACGTTCCTTCTTTAGAGTTTAAACGCATTCTCATATTATATAAGATCTCAACAATTAGCAAACATGCTTGCATATTATTAATATCACATAAGACCACAATCAATACTAAATATATTTCATTTTAGCAAGTTACGGCATCTCCTTAAGTTAACCGTCAAAATCGGGTTCAAGTAACATCATATAATATCACGTAGCATGTATTCATATTTAAAGGATACTTTCATGCTTGTATAACTTTTCCAAATCCAATCGTACATGGTATAGGTTCTTAAGTTAATACCTAAAGCCATTCAAGGACACGAACTCATATGGTCTAACATGGTCGCTTTTAAACATATAAGATATTCATATAACTTGTATTAGTCATGCTCATGAGTACTCGTATTGCATATATGTAGCTAGCATTGTTATTATCTTGAAAACATGCTTTGTTCATGCTAAACTTTAATCATGGCAACTAATCATGGTATATATATATATGCATGACACATGAATGAGTCTAAGAGTACTATCACATGTGTCCATAAATGTCAAATTCTAATTCTCGTCATAACATACCAACGTTCACGTTCAAAGCTTATATTTTGTTAGTATAGTTCATTAATAAGGTCTATCATGTTCATACTTCCTTATGAAACCTATATATGTAAGTTAAGGCTTCATTTATATATTTCAAAGTTATCTAAACATGCTCATAACATCAAAATGACTATATAGCATTTACATGATCATATCTACCTTCAAACTTCTATTCTTGTTAGGAATGAGCACTAGTTAGGTTCACATGTTCATATTTTATTACGGAACTAATATAGATAAGCTAACATGCACTTCATGTGTCTCTAGGTGGTACTAACGTGCTTGCAAGGTCAGTATGTAAACATGCTTCATATATGTTAACGTCGTTTATGAAACTTTAAATTCGTTTCCAAACTATATGTCGTTTGGTTAATCATGCATGCTAATATACTAAAACATGCTCACATTGCCTCATTAGGTTTATATATATGTATTAATCATGCTCCCATGCTTGTTTAAACAAAAATCAAACAATTGGCACATAACAGTTTTGTTGCAGAATGCAGAAAACTGAACACAGAGGCTGGCGCTGCGGCGCGGCACAGCAGCTCACTACTGGCGCTGCGGCGCGAGTGGCGCTGCGTGCGGCGCTGCGGCGCGGGCTGCGGCGCGTGTGGCCCTGCGGCGCGGGCTGCGGCGCTGCGGCGCTGCGGCGCTGCGGCGTCGAGGCAGTTTTCTGCAGTTCAGACTGCAGCGAGATCCGACCAAAAACCTCCCATTTCATCGATTTCAACATACCCAAATGCTATTAGACTTGTTTAACTTACTAACACATACATATATACTTATATAACAGTCAATAGCAATTATCAATTCCCAATTTCATGAACTCTAACTAATTTACGAATTTTATGTATTCACAGAAATTAAAGAGGAACAATGGAAATGAAAGACTATTCAGTGGTTCTATCATGTGTGTATGTTCATATAACAACAATATAAGGGTTCTACAACCCAATCATGAACCAATTTAGTATAATCAAGAATTTCAAGGAAACTTCGGAAACAGAAAACGGAAATGAAAAACACAGGAAGAGGAATTATACCTCTGTAAATGATTTAAGCTTGCTGCTATCTCAATAACACTGATATATATATATATATGCTCTCTAGTCTCACTTAGCCAAAATGCTCAGCAAAAGAACTGAAGAAGGAGGAGAGCTTATTTATAGAGAAATTCATGACCAGACAATGCCTTTTCCTTCCAAATCAAAACAACGGATTGAAGGATTGCATGCTAGATAAGAAGGAGTTGGTAAATAGTTGGTGATTTCCACTATTCTGCCCACTCCCTTCATGATGGCTAGAATGCTGAGTTTGAGAGAAGAGAGTAGGCTAGCTTCATGAGTGTTCACGTGTGAAGAGATAGTGACTATCATTTAGGGACAAGCCAAACAAATCTCAGCATTCTTACAAATGGACTATATGCTACACTTATGTTATATATTATATGTACTCTTAGGTTATAATTACAATGTTCTCCCCATAATGTAATAAATGCAATTTGAATACATATAATCTATGTACATTTTATCTTACCGATATAATACAATCGGATACTACCACATTACATTATATCATATATTATTAAATTGTATTACTCAACAATTATTTATAATAGATCCATGATACATTATTTTAATGTATATCCACACATCATTTGTCACCTACACATATCATAACATATAGTTACTATACATTTAATTCGCATGCTTGCACGTATAATTTCTCATCTTATAAATTGAATATTAATTAATAATATACACATATCCTACATCAATCAATATAATTGTTAACCTCCATAACAATTTAATTAACCCTTATATGATTAATTATCACTTTGATATAAATCTTATTGTATTTATAAACACGTTGCTCATTATTATTATGTTTCTTGCAATAATAATAATCACATATTATTAATCAATCCTCATTAGTATTTTATAACAGTTAATTAATATTCTTCGATTAACAATTAATATAGATTAATTGTTCGCTTAAATTAATATAATCATTCTTATATTACGTCACTGTGCCACACAAGGCAATCAACGAGTTTATCACAAACTCCACCAATTTCTCAATAATTATTCAATTATATATAATTGAATTAATTCATCTCATAACACAAAATCATTTATATTCAAATAAATTCTCATTTCCATTAATATATTTATTTAATAATATATGGAAATTCTCGGGTATTACATCCTCCTCCCCTTATAAAAATTCCGTCCCGGAATTGCTATAAGGTTACACAAATAGATGGGGATAGTCCCTCATCATCCTATCTTCTAACTCCCACGTTGCCTCCTCGACATCGTGGTTACGCCAAAGTACTTTTACAGATGAAATAACTTTATTTCTCAAGGTTTGTTCTTTCCTATCTAATATTTGGACAGGAATTTCTTCATACGCCAAGTTCTTCTCCACTTGAATGGGCTCGTAAGAAATCACGTGCTTGTAGTCGGCCTTGTACGGTCGCAACACGGAAATGTGAAACACGTTGTGGATGTGTTCCAACTCGGGTGGTAACGCAACTTTGTATGCCACTTCGCCCACTCGCTTCAGTATCTCAAATGGTCCTATAAATCTTGGACTCAATTTTCCTTTCTTGCCGAAACGGATTTTTCCCTTCCATGGAGATACCTTCAAGAATACGAAACTGCCGACTTTGAAGTCTCGGTCCTGCCGATGCAAATCTGCGTATTTCTTCTGGCGATCTTGAGCTGCTACAAGTCTGGCTCTTATCACTGTCACCACGTCTGCGGTTTGTTGAACTAACTCTGGTCCGAGTATTCGTCGTTCTCCGACTTCGTCCCAACATAACGGCGTTCTGCACTTTCTCCCGTAAAGAGCTTCGTACAGTGGCATGCCAATACTCGCATGGTAGCTATTATTATATGCGAATTCTACTAAGGGTAGGTGGTCGTCCCAATTTCCCTTAAAATCCATTACGCAAGTCCTAAGCATGTCTTCTAGCGTTTGTATTGTTCGCTCACTTTGTCCGTCTGTTTGAGGATGATAAGCTGTACTCAACCTCAACTGCGTTCCCATTCTTTCTTGCAAACTCTTCCAAAAATTGGACGTGAAGCGCGGATCTCGATCAGAGACAATTGACACCGGCACTCCATGTCGTGAAATAATTTCTTTTACATATAGGCTTGCTAATTGGTTCAAACTGTAGCGGATCTTGATTGGTAGAAAGTGTGCGGTCTTCGTTAGTCGATCCACGATAACCCAAATAGCATCATAACCTTTCTGTGTAACTGGAAGTCCTACCACGAAGTCCATGGTAATATGCTCCCATTTCCACTCTGGTATTTCTAACGGTTGTAGTAAACCACTTGGCCACTGATGCTCTGCTTTAACGCGTTGGCAAGTCAAGCATTTACTGACTCACTCTGCGACTTCCCGTTTCAAATTAGGCCACCAAAAATGTTGCCTTAGATCCCGGTACATCTTTGTGCCTCCCGGATGAACGGAATATGTCGTATTGTGTGCCTCGTGCAAAATCTCTTCCCTCAACTCGGTTACCGCTGGTACCCACACTCTTCCTTCAAATCTCAAAATACCATCTTTATCCATTCGAAATTTTTCTTCCTCATTTTCCGTGATCCTCTTTCGGGTTTTCTCACACTCTTCATCCTTTTCTTGGGCTTCCTTTACTCTATTCAACAACGTCGGACAAGCTTCCATTACAATTAACTTCTCACCAGACTTTTTTGGTCCTTTTACTTCTATCTCCAATTTCTCCATCTCTCTTATCAACTCTTCCTGAGTCGTCAAATTAAACAACTTCTCCCTTCCTTTCCTGCTCAGAGCGTCGGCAACCACATTTGCCTTTCCCGGGTGATAAAGAATATCGCAGTCATAGTCTTTGATTAATTCTAACCACCTTCTCTGCCGCATGTTTAACTCCTTCTGTGTGAAGATATATTTCAGACTTTTGTGGTCCGTGTATATCTCACATTTTTCTCCGTATAGATAATGCCTCCATATCTTTAACGTAAAAACTACTGCCGCTAACTCTAAGTCGTGAGTAGGGTATCGTTTTTCGTAATCCTTTAATTATCGTGATGCATATGCAATGACCTTGCCGTGCTGCATAAGCACACAGCCAAGTCCCTTGTGCAATGCATCACTATACACCACAAAATTTCCCGCATCATCTGGTAATGATAATACAGGTGCTTCGCTCAATCTCTTCTTCAACTCCTGAAAACTTTCTTCGCATTTGTCGGTCCATACAAATTTCACCGTCTTTCTAGTCAAATTGGTCAACGGGGTTGCTATCTTAGAAAAATCTTGGATGAATCTTCGATAGTACCCAGCTAACCCTAGAAAGCTTCTCACCTCCGTCGGTGTTCTCGGTTGTTCCCAATTACTTACTACTTCAACCTTCGCAGGGTCTACAGAGATTCCATTCTTATCCACCACGTGGCCTAAGAATTGAACCTTCTCCATCCAAAATTCGCACTTAGAAAATTTTGCATACATCTTCTCCTTCCTTAGTGCCTCCAAAATAATCTTTAGATGTTCGGCGTGTTCTTCCTCTGTCTTTGAGTAGATCAAAATGTCGTCGATAAAAACCACTACAAATTTATCCAAGTATGGCTTGAAAACTCGGTTCATCAAGTCCATAAATGCTGCCGGAGCATTAGTCAATCCAAATGACATTACCAAAAACTCGTAGTGTCCATAACGGGTTCGAAACGCAGTCTTTGGTATGTCCTCATCCCTCACTTTCAGTTGATGATATCCTGTTCGTAGGTCAATCTTCGAGAAACACTTTGCTCCCTTCAGTTGATCAAACAAGTCGTCTATCCTCGGTAGCGGATACCAGTTCTTTATCGTTACTCTATTCAATTCTCGATAATCGATACAGAGCCTCATCGATCCGTCCTTCTTCTTAACGAATAGTACTGGTGCTCCCCAAGGAGAAACACTCGGTCGAATGTAACCCTTATCCAACAACTCTTGCAATTGTATCATCAATTCCTTCATTTCTACTGGCGCCATACGATATGGAGCTTTCGAAATCGGTGCCGTTCCCGGTGCTAAGTCTATTACGAATTCGATTTCTCTGTCTGGCGGAAGACCAGGCAGATCGTCCGGAAACACGTCTTGAAATTCATTAACTACGTATATATCCTTAATTTCTACTCCCTTTTTTCGAGTATCAACGATGTAAGCTAAATAACCTACACATCCTTTCCTTAACAATTTCTTGGCCTGCATCATCGTAACGCAACACGATTGCTTAAGCGATGAGCTACCATAAAACACTACCTTAGACTTACTCGGAGTCTGAAGGTTCACACATTTGTTCTGACAGTCAATTATCGCAGCATGGTTATACAACCAATCCATTCCCAGTATTACGTCAAATTCTCCCAGTCTAATAGGAATCAAGTCTACGCTCAGTTCATGTTTACTAATATTTGCGCGATAATTTCGATAAACGTATTCTACAGGGATCACTTCCTTATTAGCAACTTCTATGATCAAAGGATTTTCTAATAGTTCTCGAGGTGTACTAAGTCTACTAGCAAATTCTTCAGATACAAAAGAACAGGTGGCACCCGAATCAAATAATACATAAGCATTTATATCATTGATTGGGATTATACCTGACACCACATCCTTCGCAGTCACTGCGTCTTGGACGGTCATGTTAAAGGTTCTGGCGGTTGGGCGGTTGGATTGTGCCGGTCCACCGATCATCAGCTTGTTGCCTCCTTGCTGATTACTACCCCCGCCACTTCCCTTCTTTGGGCAGTCCTTAATTCGGTGCTCCGTCGAGCCACAAGCAAAGCATCCTTGTATCTTCTTTGGTTTCGAACAGTTGGGCGAGATGTGCCCTTCCTGTCCGCAGTTGTAGCAAGTGCCACGTCCCTTCCAGCACTCGCCCTGGTGATTCTTCCCACACTTCGGGCATCCTTCAGCCCTCTTCTTGAAACCTCCACGAAAATTCCCTGATTGATTATTATTGTTGTTTTTGTTGTTGTTATTGTTCTCCCACTTTCTCTTTCCCAAGTTGTTTCCTCCGCTACTGCTTCCTCCCGTACGATTCTCTCCTCCAGTATTCTTTCCTTTCTTTTCTTTGTTATACAGACTTAAGGCCTCACTGCCGCCTTACGCAATGATTGCCTTCTCCAGTAATGTTGCAAAGGAATCAATTTGAAGAACTGATACCTTATTGAACAGCCATGGCTTCAACCCTTGTTCAAAGCGTCTAGCCTTCCTTTCTTCATCACCAACTTGGTGCTCCGCAAATCGCGCTAGTTCGTTAAACCTAGCCGCGTATTGCGCCACCGTCATCTCACCTTGTTTTAACTCTAGTAATTTCACCTCCATCCTATTCTTCATACTTTTCGGAAAGTAATTCTCGAAGAACAGCGTCTTAAACTTGTCCCAAGCTATTATCCCTTCTCCAGCTCTTTGTTGATTAGCCTCCCACCAGTAGTTCGCTTCTCCCCTCATCATGTACGTGGCAAACACCGTCTTCTGATCTTCGCCTACGCTAGCTATAGTGAAAGCTTTTTCGATCTCTTTGATCCACGTTTGTGCGACGATTGGGTCGGTAGTTCCCTCGAACTCCGGGGGTCCTACACTCTTAAAGTCTTTAAAGGTTGTTACTGGCACAGTTTGAGGGTTCGGGCGAACGGGTTCATTGTTCCTTCCCCTTAAGGCTTCTCCTAACAAGTCTACCAGTTTCTGGATCGGGTCTACTTGTTCTCTCTCATTGTTAACGAATTCTTCGGGTGCAGTCAATCTACGTCTGGGCGGCATTATCTGCATCACAATTTTTCATTTTATTATTATTCAAGTATATTACTTAAGTATTTCTTTTAATACTAAAAGAATAAATTTATGACACGTTTCTAAAATCAACTCCATTTATATTCATATGCCATTTCATTTCATTACATGATTTTCCTAGCATACTGCTATAAATGTTATCACATATATCCCCTAATATCACAAAAGACGGGGAATATACCAACCTACTACCATACTACCCCTCTAACAAAAGCTAACTCGGGGTTTACTTCATCATCCCACATCTTACACCAAAGATCGGGATTACAACATAGTATATACAATACATAAAGACACAACTAGTACTACCACTAGACTGACTAAGGAAATCTCATCCCATCATCCCGCGTTCCACTGCGCTCTTGTACTCCAACTGTGCTATATACGCAACCAGCTCTCGGCTCAAGGTATGTAGAGTCTGTCCCTGTTCTGCCGGGTAGTGGTACACACCATCAATCACCCTTTCAAAAGCTGAACGGAACACATACCCCATCTTGTTCATCTTTCTCTTCTTGCACCTGACCTCGTCCTCAAGGTCATCAGCTCTCTCATTGGACGCTTCCCACTTCTCCTCGAAGTGTAACCTATCCATCACCTCCAACTCTAGCTGAGTACGGAGTGCCTCTTTCTCAGTCTTCTCACTCAGCTCCCTCTGCTCAACCTCTTCTAGCTTCTCTGCCAAATCTACATTCCTAGCCACTGACCTGTGAAATAGAGTCCCCATCTGCATCCCTGCCTCCCTACGGTAGGCAATCTCCACCTCTAACTCTTGCATAGCCAGCTTCCTCTGGTGGTCCTCGTTCCTCAGCTTCTGGAACTCAGACTCTCTCTCGTGGGCCTCTGCCTCCAGCTCCTGAACTCTACAGTCTAACTCTAGGATCCGCTCCTCATACTCTCCTAGCATCTGCTCCTGGAGCGGGCGCGCTTCATTTGTGCCTTGGGGCGGCGCGAACGCGCTGCGACGCAGACACAGTTACTGCAGTTCTCGAAGAACACACAGAACAGCCCAATAAATCCCAAATTAAACTAATACAACGATTTGTAATGTTACCCATGAAGTATAAACTTCACAAGAACATCATAAATCGATTCTAGCATGATTCTAATACTTTAAATCACATAATTACTTGAATTAAAACATTTAATTTCACTATTTTTGATATTTTGTAAAACTTTGAGGAAAAATATGAAATTAAACGATACAGATTCGTTAATGCACCGAATTCGTCCGTTTGAATTCCGTTTTGTTCGTTTAAACTTGCATAATCATATAAAATTGTTAATTTTAAGTTAAACAAACGATTTAAAGCATTTAATTTGTACGTAAGGACCATATATACAAGTTTAATACTCTGTAATTCATGAAACTCCAATTAACGTATAATTACATGGAATTAACTACTTTAATTCATGCATACATGGTATAAAACATATTATGGACATATATTAACACATATAAAGTCATATGATCAACAATCATCGATTTAAAGCATTTAATTTGTATGTAAGGGCTATATATACAACATTCATACTCTGTAACTTTCCAATTCCAAATAAAACATAATTACATGGATTGAATTATTTTAAAACAGACATAAGTTATAGAAAACATGTTATGAACATCAATTAATATGTATATAGCCATATAATCAACAATCACCAAATTTTCCAGTCATAGAGAGCCTTTAAAATACGTAAATGGAAAAACTCTGAAAACTTAAATTTAAAAACTTAGGAGGAGGGATTACCCTTTGCTACTTGTTGAGATTAAATGATAATAGGATGATGAAAGCCTCCTTTGATTCTTCAAACTTAATTTCACAGATTTTCTCTATCAATTCTCTCTAAAATTTCTCTGATAAAATATATGTTATATGTATATGTAGTATATATGAAATATAAATATACGTATATATGTGAACTGACAACATAATGGTCAGTTAATTCCATAATGGGTTAACTGCCCAACTCCCTCTAAGGCCTTGTTTGGCTAGCTCATTATATTCTTTTTCCATTCAATTTAATTAACTTCTTATTATATAGTTTAATGCCACACCTTTATTAATCAATCAATCTTATTTAAATTTAATCAAATAAAATATGACAATTCATATTAAATTACATAATCACATAATTAAAATTCTCATTTATTAATTATGTAAAATCTTTACATCTCTAATTAATTATTAATAAATTCGAATAACATTATGCTATTAAAAAATTTATTTAATCAAGTAAGCTCAATTAAATACATACTTTGAATTATAAAATTACCACACATTAATTTAATCAATGTAACACATTTAATTAATATAATCTACCACAATTCTATCAATTAATTATCTAACTCAATAATTAAATTATCAATAAATATTTATTTAATTCAATAAATATTTAAATTAAATTACAAAAATCTTGTTCGTCACACTCCCGCTAGCAAATTCACCAACTGTTGAACTGAATTAGCGTTGGCTTTATTGTTGTTTGTTGATCCCTCTGGGTCTGCTGACGTTGTTGTCTTCTTCTGGGTGCCATCTTACTGTTTAAAATATTCCTTATTAGCTCATCATTCATTTTTGTATACACTTTAAGATTTAACTTAAACACATTTAGATAAAACTTAACATAACCAATAAACTTTTGTATTTTATTCATTTACTGCTTTTAAACATAGCAAAGATAACATCACTGCTATTTACATCAACTATCCTGTACTAGTAAAGTTTTAGGATTACATCATCATCATATCCCATTGTTTATCTCAAAATTGGGATTTACATCTTATTGACTCTCTTAGTTATTTATATATCATGTTATTCTTCTTACACGATCTATTAGGACATTCCACGTCGCACAGCTTCACTACGTTCCTGATCCATAATACGAATCATCGTCCTACAATCCATCATGTACCACAGACAATCTTCAAACTAAAAAGGATAATAGAAGACTCGATCATATGCTCTATCAATCGCTGTGTGGAAAACGTACTCCATTTCATCTATTTTAGCCTTCTTTAACCGAACCTCGTCCTCGATAAGATGTGCACGTTGAGAAACCTTCATCCAAGCGTCTTCAGCTCTCGCCTGCTTAGATGACTCCTCTCTCAAGTCATCCTGCACGTTCTCAATCTCAGCCACCAACAATCCTTTTTGGTATTTTGACTGTGCAAGCTTCTGTTCAAGCTCAGCAGTCCGTGCCGTGAGATCCTCAGTCGTCTCATCTTTTTGCTCTAACGTAGCATGGTGCTCTTCAACTTGTCTCTCTAACTCCTCCACCCTATCTTGTAACTCTATGTTACGATCATACACCTCGTCGAACATTTCAGCTCTGATAGAGTTATGTGGTAACTCTTCGGGATCCTCCTCTTCATCCTCCTCTACCGCTATTTCCTCAGACTCATCCTCCGGATCAAACTCAGGGCCCATAACAGTAATTAATGGGGATGGCTCCCTCGGCACTAGGTTCTCCTAGACTGTGTGAATGTCTTGGGTGTGGCGCTCCCAAAATAGGTCCACACAGCCCATTCCGAGTCGCCAAATACATGGTACAGAATTCAAATACAAATCTTCCTATTCTAACTATTAAACTGTCGTGCAAAATACGACCACACAAACTGTGAGCTTTGATACATATATTATATCAAAAATATCAGAGCTCAAATTAAGTTCTCATTACAATTATTATCACACTATTTTACAAAATAGTGAGGACTACTATAGCACTATCTCGGACCATCACTCCATTCTCCGACTAGTCCCAGCTATATTCTCATTTCCTGAAGAGAACAATGAAAGAAAAGGGTGAACTTAACTAGCCCAGTAATATTATAACTAAGATAATGAAGAATAAATTATCGTTAGCCTTTAATAAATCAGATAAAATATTATGGACAACAAGTTTTAGATCAACAACTGTAGCGAAAATAGCAATCCATTAGAAGAGTCAAGTAGAGCATGATGTCTATTATCTTCTATGATTTAAAAGTCCATCGTCAATATTTTATCCTTGTAACATCAATCAATAAATATTTCAAATCAATAATTTATCATTGCACTATGGGCCAAAGATATTCATTTGTATCACCAGTGGTCATGATCATGCCAAACACCTGTCCATCTTTTAATTAGGGGCCAAAAATATTCATCAATCAACAGTTCATCTTTGCACTACGGGCCAAAGATATTTATCAATCAACAGTTCATCTTTGCACTATGGGCCAAAGATAACTTTCACCACAATTTAAGTTTGAGGATTATGACAATGATATAAAGAATGAATCAAGTGAGATCAAGGATAAATATTAGATATTTATAATTCAATTTATTCAGAGTTCAAGAATTTTTAAATTATCAACATGAAGATCAAAACATGGATCCAATTTCAAGAATAAGATTCATTAAAGATAACTTAGACAAAGAAAAAAAAATTAATTTCGTTGTGAATAGTACTCATAAATAGTACCGTATGAATGATACCGTATGAATAGTATCTTATGAATAGTACCTCGACATCAAAAGATTAAAATTTCATAAGAAAGTTCAAACCAATATTCAAGTGAAATGATATTATATGACGCGCAAACCTTAAAGAATTTCTAATCATTTCAGGAATTATAGAAGCAATACTTACCATAGTAAGTTTAAATTTAGGAATATAAAAAAAATAATATCACTTACATAGTATGGAGTTGATAGTAGTGTGCATACAAGCCAATCATGTATGATGACAAAGCACATACTTTGTAAATAATCTTATTTATTTATTAATAAAATATTCATTTAAGGCATATAATTATCTACATGGTGCTGTTTTTATAATATGTAAATAACTCATAGTTTTAAGCAATGCTTTTAGAATCATGATAATGAGATCTAAATTCTTAGAAAGCTTAAAAACTAAAATAGTTTCCAATTGTGGGATTACTAAAATGGGGATTAGTAAATCTGGATAGATTGGTACATATGTTGCTTGCTCATTGGATGAGGATGACTGATCTCATGGTCATTTGTGTGGAGACACTAAAGCAAGTATGTTGGTGCTTATTGGAGAATAAGTTCACTGAACGTGACTCGCTATGGAATACCTAATGGAGTTTTACTCGCCTGTCAATAGGAAATCCTAATGTGATAGTAGTACATGTGATCCTTGGACTTGAGATCATCATAGTATCTTGTATGTAACAAATTATACTTTGACTAATTCCTTAAGGCCTTTTAAGGCATATATAGGGTATGCTTGGGTATAATGAGTTACATATGGAGATAATGAATGATCAATAAAGAATCTACCACCTCTAGTAAAAGAGGAGATATGTCCTATGTGATTCGTTAAATGACAACCCAGGAATCCTTGGCCAAGGTAGAATGAAATTAGAAAGAGGTTTCTAATTTGCATTATTTGGAGTTGTGCATTTTCTAATCGAAATACATATGATTAAATAAATTAAGACTTGACAGTAAATCCATGTCTTATATTTAATTGGGACATTGTATGGTGGAAGGATTGAATTGTACGGTAACTATTAACTCACAGGTTCTTTTATGATTAATGTTGAAATCTATATTATCTGGAAAGTCGTTGATCGCTAGGGAGGCTTATCCCTATTGTAGAATAAATGTTATTTATTTAAATAGATTATTAGTTTAATTTATTTATTTAAATAAGATTAGAATTGTTCTAATTGATTTATTCACAACCGGTTTAATATGGAGAACCTAAAGGGTCACACCATAAAAGGAAGAAGAATTATTTAAGAAGAAAATGGCATGATAGTAATAATGCATTAAGTATAATTAATTTAATCTATGATGATAGAATAAATTAAATAGCTTAATGTTTATTATTTAATATTTTAGAAATATTAAATATAAATTAATAAGAGGAGTCTTATTAATAATAATATTATTATTATTATTTTAATTCTAAAGGAGTTTAGGAATTAATATAATATCAGTACTCTCTCTCAATCCTAATAAAGATTAGGATATAAATTAATTAAAAGTATTTAATTAATTAATTAAATAAAACCCTATTCTAATTGGATTAGGAGGGTTAACCTAATATCTATATAAGAGAGTCTTATATCAGAAATAAGGAACGTGAATTTTTCAAGAGTTGGGAGTACACATATTCTATAGAGATAGAAACAAGGGTTAAGCCAATAACCCATCTTACAGAGTTCTTCATCTTCCTTGGTGGATCACCGTTAGAGGCCAAACATTTGGGTGGCTGACATTGATCAAGGGAAGGAGCCACTACAGAGGAATCAAAGGAATCAAAGGAGTAGAACTTGTCCCTGAGGAAGCTTGGATCTTCAAAGGTATAATTCTGTTTTTCTCCTTCTTCATTCACTGATAATTGATGCACAAGAATGATCATGGTAATGGGTTTGTATAAATTTTGAAAACCTAGTTTTTTACGCTTCCGCCCTATTTATGTGATTTGATTGCATGATTGCGTTACGTACAAACCCAACAGGAGTATGAAAGAAAATGATATCCCTTACGAATATAAAATAATATCATCTACGAATATTGAAAGAAAATAACATCCTTTAAGAGAAAAATAATATCCTTTACCTTAATAAGAAAGTAGTTCTAATTGGAATAACGGAGATTATATTGAGGAAATCTTGTGACACCCCCAAATCCGGGTACTTCAATTTCCACGGGATTTGGTGTTCACTGTACAAATATCAAGTCTATCTACCCATAATAAATGAAAACCATTAAATAGATTAAAATAAATCCTCCCCTTATAGGGTTACAACATCTGAATATAAATACATCAATCCCAGGTCATACTAACCTTAAATCTCAAATGCGAAAACGTAAACAAATAATAAGTCTTACATAACTTTAACATAAGTCTTAAATATAAACATATCAAATAAACAACAAGTCTTCATTACTTGTTGACCTTGACCTTGCCCTTGCCTTTGCTAGTATAAGGCTCTTCGGACCTTTCGTTCTTAACTGCAATGTTATTATTACACACGAGTGAGCACGATTTCCCACAGGTATAATAATATAACAACAATATAATAACATGCGAGTGAATCAAAGACTTCTGAATAAAGAAAACTCGACTTTTGAATCAAGAAGGAATAACAAGAATCAAAAGAACATCTGAGGGTCATAAGACCTTGAACTATGTCCTAGGTTGTCAAGTGTTTATACTTGAAACCTTTAACAGTCATAAGACTATGGACTCTACTTCTCGTACTTAGGGGGATCAACCCTTAGTACCATACTGTGCACAATATCTTAACGCTAAAGCATCATTAATCCCCTATAACAGGGTTGTTCATCTCAGTTTGACATTAGAGTCCACACCAAAAGAAGTTTGGTTTGGATAAGCTCAATAATGGTTCTGGAATTTAGAACGTTCATTAACTATGGACTAGTCGAATCAATAAGGGTTCGCTAGTCTTACAAGGTTCAACAATAAATGATATTTAATTTGAATAACAAATCTCAAGAGTATACAATTTAATAAATATTGTATAACTGAAGTAATACTTTAAAAAGGGTTATAATATCTCATTTGGAATCTTGAACTTGAATAGTACGAACAAGAACTTGATTGACATAGAATTATAAGTATTGAACTTGCTCACGAATAACTTTGAAGTTAGAAAGTTTGCTCAATTAAAGACTATAAACAAGAACTTGTTTAACAATAATAAGTTAGGGATAGAATACTTGCCTCGTGCGCAAGCTACAAATCTAGTTACAATTCAATTCCTCAACGTCCTACACATTACATTATGCATACGATGTCGATTAGTTCATAACCATTACGTTCTAACCGTTGAACTTATTCCTTAAGTTCAACTTAACAACGTGGTTGTAACTTAACTTGCTAATTAACCACATACGTGAGTTTAAACTCACAACATACATATCACACGCGTATAATACTTTAAACTATCAAAATCATACTCTATGATAACAATATCTATGTACACATATAACATATTAATATGAGACTCCAAGTCATCTTAAACATGTCAACAATATGTTATCTTATTGTTTAATACACTTATCAAGTCATCACATCAAGTTAGCTAAACATGCTCTGCCTTAGAATTTCTCGAAAATCAAGCAAAGTCCCCAGCCAGTATACACCCCCGCTGGGGCGGTGGTTTTAGCCTACCAGGACCCGCTGGGGTGGGCCGTGCTGGTGAGAAAATTGGTTCGCGATTTTTGACAGTTCATAGGCCAATTACTCTAATTAAATGCAAATTAAACTAGTACCGCGATTTCTATAAAGTATAAACTTTATAAAAATATCATACACTGTTACTAACATGTTTTTAACATCTTAAATCATGCAATTACTCGAATCAAATCATGTAATTTCACTGTTCTTGGTGTTCTTAAAAGTTTTGAAGAAAAACATGAAATTTGACGTCACGGATTCATTATAACTCCGAATCCGTTCGTTCAAAGTTTCTTTCTTGGTTTTAACATGTATTATTATAATCTACTGTCAAATTTAAGTTAAACAAACAATTCATGCCATACAATTGTTCGTAAGGGCCATATATACAACTTTTATACTCTGTAACTTCAAAAATCTAATTACGACATATTCATATGAAATTGATGGTTTGAAAACATACATAGATGGTAGAAAACATGTTATGATTATATATTATCATGTATATACATATAAATCATCAATTCATGCATTCATCATACAATAGTTATTTTAAAGAGAACTCAAAACACCCGTTAATGGAAAAACTCTGATTATAACATTTTACATGAAATCGATTGCTCTAATCATATGAATATATGATATAAACATATTGTAAACATATACTAACATATATATCATCATATACTCATTAATTATCAATCTCTTCAATCACAGAGAACTCTGGAACATGTTAATGGAAAAATTATGAAAACTAAATTTGAAAATTAAAGAGTAGAGATTACCCTTGCTAGTTTGTGATGATGATAATATAAAACTCTTCTTTGATTCTTCAATTTCTCTCAATTAACTCTCAATCTCTCTCAAACTTCTCTAAGTTTTTCTCTCTGAAAATTATTATCTGATCATGATATATGAAGTAGTATAGTTATAATATACGTATATACTATATGTATATAAAAACTTATAATAAGCAGGAATTTCAATGCACTTTATATGTATGTACATTATTGATATTTAAAACTTTGTACTATATAGTGATTTAATATGTGATAACATATGTGAAGTAGTGTATGGCTAAATAAATATATATACTATAGTTATTGATATATATATTTATAGATTTCATTAAAAAGAAAAGCGTCATAACCTAATTATACATTAGGTGAGATAATTAATTAACCTAAGAGTTATGGTAATAATGAAAAGTTAGAATTTAATATTTATACTAACTTAAGTGGATAATTTTATTATTGTAAGTGATTAATAATTTTAAACCTAATTATAGTAAACCTAATTAGGTTACAAGTTAAAGAGATATGTGTAAGTAATTAAATTCCATAAGATTGGAAATAGAAACCCTAAATAAACAGTTAGGATAATATATATTAAACTATATTTATTACATAGCCTAAAACAATTAAATGAGAAGCCCAAAAGGAATAAAACGCAAACCCCACTTGATTAAGGGTATTTTAGACATTTAATTAATCAAATTTGGGCATTAAAAATAAAAGCAAAATGAGGATTTAGCTTGTGTCCATATGAGGAAAATTGATTTGCTAACTCACTTTCCTTAAATAGCTAATCACCTTACTTTTCCTAATTTCTTACACAAAGTACAATGTTGTCTACACCTCATTGGTGGGAAATCTCATTAAGCATACTTAAAGATAAGATAAAGGGTATTGTCTAATGGGCAAAGGAAGTATGGGGGATAATAGGATTGCAAGCATCCCTTTAGTCCATTCCAATTCATTTCATTTCCTTCCATATTCATTTCTCCTTTCTTTTTCTCCCAAGCTTAGCAAGAGAGAGAGCTATAGAGAGAGGGTTGGATTTTGTGAGAGGAAAAGAGGAAGAGCTTGGCATAGTTCATGAACCCTAAACACATCTCATACTTTGGAAGAATAAGAAAGGTAGCCAAGAAAAGTAGGTGAGAACTTTTCTAGTTATTCTTCTTCTTCTATTTTGTTTGATATCAAAGTTTGATGGGGTTATGTTCTAAGACCCAAGGTACCATAGTTCTACATATCTCGAGTATGGAACTAAGTATCTTTAGTGTTAGAGGAAGAAAATGAACATGTGTTCTTCAAGGGGGTGAAATCCTAGTTTTTTTCCCACTAAATCTTGTGTCACTCAAGTTTTATAGCTTGGATTTGTGATCCGTCAAATGGGGAGTGCTAGATACATGAGGTATCTAGTAAACCCAAGTGGTAGAACACAAATCTAGCAAGTATTGAAGCCACGGGGGCTGTTTTCCCCAAAATAGTCCACATAGAGCATTAAAGCTTTAAAATCCAAAACAAGCTACTAATCTATTTTTCTTAAGACTGTTTCGGATAGTTTCAAGTCTTTTAAAAATTTGGGAAAAATCACAGAGGTACCTTAAGAAGTTATCTGCATGTAGGAAAAAGAACGTACACGTTTCGATGTGTATTTGTGTGTAATGGCTTTTACCGGAAAAGACTCCTAAATATTTATACTCGGATTACTCACTGTGTATACACTGGAAAAATTTGAAAGTTTTATAGTATGTTCATATATGTTATGAGAGTGTTCCCTGAAAGTTTTAGAATTGTCTGAGTAAAACTCGATTTATGAAAAATGTAACAAAATTCAGAGGTTTTGAGTACTTTAAAAATAGTAAATCACTTTCTAAAATTTTAGAAAAATTTAGGGATCATTGTTGGGTCATATAGTGTCCAGAAACAGAAGATAAGGATTTTCAGAATCAGTTTGCTATTTTTCATAAAAATGTTATAGTTATGACTAATAGAGAATAAATGGTTAAATGATGTCATAAATAAAGAAAATGGTATTTTATCGATTGAATACACCTAATATAGTATATTCTGACTATGGAAATGTATTTTGGTAATTTTTTATGAGAAGTACTATTTATGACCTTTTATGGGTATTAAATAAGTGGTTTAATAAAGGGTAAACAATTAAAATAAGTTATTTTTTGGCCTAATAAATTATTACAATGTTATGATGATATTAATAATGTTAAAATCTGATATTTTTAAATAAATAAAAATATTGAGATTAAAATTTAATTTGAGATACTATTAGATGACTAATAATATTAGATTAAAATATTATTAAAAGATTAAAGTATTATTAGATGATTAAAATATTATTAATCACTTAATCAAATAAAATGTTATTAAAATATAATAACATTAATAAAGGAATAAAATACTAATTAATAATATTAGTAAATGAATAAAATATTATTAAGAGGGTAATAATATTAGTAAGTGAATAGAGTATTATTAGTTGATTAATAATATTAAGGAGTAAGTAAAGTATTATTAAAGGATGAGTGAAGATAATGTTTACGTAATAGTAATATTATCAAGAGATAATAATGTTACTAAGGAATTAATGTAATAACTAATATTTAACCGTGTGACTAAATATTAGGCAAATTACTATAGAATAATTATATTATGAACAAGTATATGATTTGCTAATTGAAAGGTCAATTATAGGTCTTTCGAAGGAAGGTAGATAGATTGTTAACCGGATATATTTATTTTCATAGCAGTAGACTGCAGACAAGGAAAGTTCCCTAACTCAAACTCGAGTTATTATTTTCGAAGCATGTTAGTGAATAATTATTGTTGGTTATTCACATCTATACGGATTATTGAGACTCGTACTTTGTGCAATTGAATTCCTGTTCTATTATTATTGAGCTGCGAATTAGATTAAAGTTCTTCATTCATGAACTGTTTATGAGATAGATATATGCTAATTGTATCAGCTAGATCAAGCATGTTTAAATTTGTTGAATCAAATGTGTTTTAAAAGCTATTCTTATTAAATTGATATAATAAGAACTCTTGAGTGAGAAAATGACGAATTTGTGTAATACCCGAGAATTTTCATATATTATTAAATGAATATATTAATAGGAATGAGAATTTATTTAAAAATAAATGATTTTTGTGTTATGACAAGAGTAACTCAACTATATTAAATTGAATATTTATGACAACTGAGAAAAATATGGAGTTTATAATAAACTCGATGAAATGCCTTGTGTGGCACCGTGATGGGAAATAATAATGATTATATTAATTTAAGCAAATAATTAATCTATATTAATTGTTAATCATAGAATATTAATTAATTGTCATCGTAGAATAATTGTTATAGATGATTAATTAATAATATGTGATTATTATTATTGCAAGAAATATAATAATAATAATGAGCAACGTGTCTATAATATAATAAGATTTATATTTATATACTGTGCGTGATAAAAGAGCAATAGTTGTGGAAATTAATAATTTCATTATTAATCAATGAGGAATGGATTAATTAATATTATCGTTAATTAATCAATGAGATGAATAATTTATTTATTTGACATTATGAATAATAAAATAAATAAGTAAGTTATTAATATAATAAGATTATATTGTACAAGCATGCAATAATTAAATATAAAATATATAGAATACAACTATATTATATAGTATGGTGCAACATTTATGTGACTATACTATATATATGGACCATGTATTGGGATTTATTAAACTATGTAAGCTACATGATTAATACCTATGTGACAATATGTATTTAAGAATACATTAAATTAATACATCTTAAAAGTGTTGTAAACAAGGGTTGATTAATAGAATTTAATAATAAAAGAAATAATGTGATGTGATTATATCCGAGAAAATTATACCAGTGTGATAAAAATGTACCTGGATTATATGTGTACAAGTCACACTTACTACATTATGTGAATTATAGTGTGACATTTCAATTAAAGACATATGTATAATATATATATATATATATATATGTGTGTGTGTGTGTGTGTGTGTGTGTGTGTGTGTAGATAGCCTAAGTATTTAATACATATGTGTATAATGATTTAAGTGTAGTATGTTGCTAGAAGGCTGAGTTTGTTTTGCTGAGAGAGTCACTATCTCTTTCACGTGATATACTCAAGCTATCCTACTCCCCTATAACCTTAAAACTCAGCAAACCTTCATAGCAATCATACAATGGGGTGTGGGCATGATGATGACCTTCAACAACTATCTACCAACTTCTTCTTATCTAGCATGCAATTCAAACATACGTTAGTTTATTTTGAGAGTTAGAAGCATGGACTGTGTTTTAATTTTTCTATAAATGAAGCATCTCTCCTTCACATTTCATCTTGCTGAGATTTTGCTTGAGTTTGATATGTTGAGAGCTAATATATATACATCAGTGTAGTATTCTGAGAAGTGGAGAATTCAAACTCTATTAACAGAGGTATAATCCCATTTCTGTATTCTTCATTCTTGATTTCTGTTAAAAATTTCTATTCTTGAAATTCTCTGTCAAAGTAAGCTTCTGGATTATGGATGTCATTCTTGCTAATTGAATTATAGGAAGCTGTGTAGTTGTTATATGGACTTGTATACATATTGGGATTATAAAATAGCTTCCTTGTTTTTCATTTTCATTTTCTGTTTCTGTTGCTGTGATTTCTTAGATTCTTAATTATGTGGAATTAAAGTGTAATTGGGTTATATAATGATTGTTTAAGTGTTACCCGAACTAATGAGCATGTTAGTAAGCAACGTGGTGTGATTACAATCAAATTCGTAGTGTAATTTTTGTGTTGGGCTGGGTTTTTGCCGTTTTCTGAAACTGTCTGCCGCTGGCTGGGAGCCGGCGCAGCTGCGCCAATTTTACACTGGGCAGCTGTGCAGCTGCACCAGCAGCCTGCAGCAGTTCCCTGCTTCCTGCTTAAGTCTGCTAAGTGTTAGGTTATTTACATGGCTTAGATGAGCATGCTAATGGGTCTAACATACTTATATCAGTATATGGAGATAGCGCAAACACGCTTTGGCTATGATTACATGCAAGGATTATGAAACAACATATAGTGTTGAAGTAAACTTAAAGTTTTATGAACGAACGTTAACATATATGAAGCATGTTAATATTCTGACTTTCGAGACACGTTTGTATGACCTAGAAACACATGGAATGCATATTGACTTAAGTATATATGTATAGTGATATGATATGAACATGTGAACCCAACTAGTGTACCTTTCTAACAAAAATACAAGTTTTGAAGGTTGATATCGACATGTAAAGACCATATATACATTCTGACTTTTCGAGTATGTTTATAAGGACTTGGAATGCATGAAAAGCATGTTGACTTGCTTATATATGTTTTATAGTATGACATGAGCATGTGGGCTTCATTTATGAACTTTACTAAATAAAAATGTAAGTTGAAACGTAAATCTTGATATGTTATATCGAAGCTTAGATTCTAAAAATTTTGGACATGTTTGGTAGTGCTCATAACCTCATTAAAATGTCATAAACATACACATACCATGTTAGAGGTCATGAAAACTAATTGAGCACAAGTAAAGCATGAATTAAGTTGAGTAACGATACTAGACATGTGTATATGAAGTAGAAACTTGCAAGCATGTCTAAAATGTGATCACTTTACATTTTTACATGACAAGCATGATAACTTACGGGAACTCATGGCATCGCTTGACCCTAAGTCGTTAGAAATCATGATTTAGAACTTTAGCATGTATGATTGAACTTGGAAAAGTTGAACGAACATAGAGAGACTCTTTAACATGTATATATGCTATGTGATATCATATGTTGATACTTGAAACCGATTTTAACGGTTAACTTACAATAAACTATAACTTGCTAAATAGAGTATGTTTGCTATTTATTGTGATTCTTATGTGATATTAATAATATGCGAGTATGTTTGCTAATTGTGGTAGTCTCACATGATAGTAATGATGTATAAATATGATCAAAAGAGGAACGTTAAGGATAGAAATTATATTCTATATAACTGTATAGCTAGGTTAAAACTTAGCTTATGTGTTGATCGTATATTCGAAGACAAAATGTGAAATTAAATTATATGACTAATGAATATCATATATATACGTAACTATATTACGATAGGAATTCGAAAGTGTTGGCTAGCTTTACGTGAGTAAACTACGCATAAGGCAAGTTTTCTAACTTACACTCTTTTACGGTGCAAGTATCCTAACCGACGCATTTACTTTATGCAAGTATTCTATCCTTGTATATTGCGAACTAGTTTCTTTACTTAATCATTTGAATTGAATTAGCATTCTTGAACTCTTATTTCATTAAAGCTATTATTCATGTTGAACTTAGTATTGTTCTTGAATATTGTGAAAGTGTCTATGCCATTTGATTCGGCTAGACTTATATTATTGAAAAGCGACCCAAACTAATTGATTGGTGCGGGATCTTGTATTTGACTGAGAAGAACAACCTTCTTTGAAGGGAATATATAATTGTCGGAGAACCGACGTGCACACTTGAGTATGATTGATTGTTATGCATAACGATGGTACTTTAGGCTGATACCTGTTGTACCTGTTTTTGTTGGATTTTCAGTTTATTACTGTTAATTCTAGTAGAAGTTCATAGTCCTTAGCGACTGCTCAGTATTCAGTTATCTTGAAATGTTGAATTGATTTGTTATTGAATCACATTGATATTATTCTGTCCTTAGTGACTATTATTGAAAATTGCTGATATTCATATTATCCTTGAACTATCAAACTTTGTTATACCCTTTCAAGAATTTAGAATTATATCACTTACCGTTATTGTATATTACTTGCTAAGCAATTTATGCTCATTCTTGCTTTCCCTAAAACATTTCAGTTAAGGCAGAGCAGGGCGAATCTTCGGGCGTTGATAAGGGCAAGGGCAAGGCTACCAACTAGCTTGTCTCTGTTATGTTTTAAATATTTTAATATTGTATTAAGATGATGTAGTAAGACTGGATTTGATTATGTTTAAGCTTAAGTTAGATTATGTAATAAGTCATTAATTGATATTATTATGTAATCTATTAAGTAGTGTAGGTTGCGAGACTTGGGGGAATAATTATAATAAATCATTGTAAATTATTCTAGAATAGATTTTCCGCTGTGATTGTGTGATATTTAGTTATTATTATTGTGATGTATTACCATGAGCACGTGATGAACCGAATTCGAGAGACCAAGTGGCGGTCCTGGAATTTTGGGGGCGTCACAGGTTGGTATCAGAGCTGTAGTTATTAACCTTAGGAACGAGTGTCCTTAGACTATAACTTAGGCGAACTTAGAAGTTGGAAAGGAGATAAAACTCACATAGAGTTTTCCCTAGAGCGAGACTTAGCGTGTTATGAAATGTAACTTCATTCTATACAATGAACTTATATTTTATTTAACATTCTAATGGAGTTGCTGTTTGTTTGTCTTGTGTTTGTGATTGTAGGATGACAGACACAGGTGTACCTAGTAGAGTGGCCGAGGAGGAGCCCAGGGATATACATGTAGTATATGAGGCACCTCTAGAGGCTACACCAGTGCAGGCTGTTGCACCATTCGAGTCTGACGACGAGGACGAGATTGAGATAGAGTCTGATCCAGAGGAGGAGCCAATGGAGGATGAGCCAGTAGAGGACTCTGATGAGGCTACTGTAGAGGAGCAGATGCTAGGAGAGTATGAGTAGCGGATCCTAGAGTTAGACTGCAGAGTACAAGAGCTAGAGGAAGAGGCCAAAGAGAGAGAGTCCGAGTTTTAGAAACTGAGGGACGAGGACCACCAGAGGAAGCTGGCCACCAAGGAGTTAGAGGTGGAGACTGCCTACCGTAGGGAGGCAGGGATCCAGATGGGGACTCTGTTTCACAGGTTAGTGGCTCGGAACGTGGATCTGGCAGGAAAGCTGGAGGAAGTAGAACAGAGGGAATTGAGTGAGAAGACTGAGAAAGAGGCACTCCGTACTCAGCTAGAGTTGGAGGTGATGGATAGGTTACACTTCGAGGAGAAGTGGGAAGCGGCCAACGAGATAGCTGACGACCTAGAGGACGAGGTCAGGTGCAAGAAGAGAAAGATGAACAAGATGGGGTATGTGTTTCGTTCAACTTTTGAGAGGGTGATTGATGGTGTGTACCACTACCCGGCAGAACAGGGACAGACTCTACATACTTTGAGCCGAGAGCTAGTTGCGTATATAGCACAGTTGTAGTACAAGAGCGCAGTGGAGCGCGGGATGATGGGATAAGATTCCCTTAGTCAGTCTAGTAGTAGTTAGTAGCATTTATCTTTATGTGTTGTACATTATATGTTGTAATCCCGATCTTTTGTGTAAGATGTGGGATAGTGATGTAAATCCAGTGTTAGCTTTTGTTAGAGGGGTAGTATGGTGGTAGGTTAGTATATTCCCCGTCTTTTGTGATATTAGGGGATATATGTGATAACATTTATAGCAGTATGCTAGGGAAATCATGTAATGAAATGATTTGGCATATGAATATAAATGGAGTTTATTTCAGAATTGTGTTATAAATTTATTCCTTTAGTATTAAAAGATATACTTAAGTAATATACTTGAATAATAATAAAATAAAAATTTGTGATGCAGATAATGCCGCCCAGACGTAGATTGACTGCACCCGAAGAATCTGTTAATAACGAGAGGGAACAAGTTGACCCGATCTAGAAACTGGTAGACTTGTTAGGAGAAGCCTTAAGGGGAAGGAACAATGAACCCGTTCGCCCAAACCCTCAGGCTGTGCCAGTAACAACCTTTAAAGACTTTAAGAGTGTAGGACCCCCGGAGTTCAAGGGAACTACCGACCCCATTGTATCACAAACGTGGATCAAGGAGATCGAAAAAGCTTTCACTATAGCTCGCGCAGGCGAAGATCAGAAGACGATGTTTGCCACGTACATGATGAGGGGAGAAGCGAGCTACTGGTGGGAGGCTAATCAACAAAGAGCTGGAGAAGGGATAATAGCTTGGAATAAGTTTAAGACGCCGTTCTTCGAGAATTACTTCCCGAAGAGTATGAAGAATAGGATGGAGGTGAAATTCCTAGAGTTAAAACAAGGTGATATGACGGTGGCGCAGTACGCAGCTAAGTTTAATGAACTAGCGCGATTTACGGAACACCAAGTTGGAGATGAAGAGAGGAAGGCTAGACGCTTCGAACAAGGGTTGAAGCCGTGGCTGTTCAATAAGGTATCAGTTCTGCAAATTGATTCCTTTGCAACATTACTGGAAAAGGCAATCATTGCAGAAGGTGGCAGTGAGGCCTTAAGTCTGTAGAACAAGGAGATGAAAGGAAAGAATACAGGAGGAGAGAATCGTATTGGAGGAAGCAGCAGTGGAGGAAGTAACTTGGGAAAGAGAAAGTGGGAGAACAACAATAATAACAAGAACAACAATAATCAATCAAGGAATTTTCGTGGAGGTTTCAAGAAGAGGGCTGAAGGATGCCCAAAGTGTGGGAAGAATCACCAAGGCTAGTGCTGGAAGGGACGTGACACTTGCTATAACTGCGGACAGGAAGGGCACATCTCGCCCAACTGTCTGAAACCAAAGAAGATCCAAGGGTGTTTTGCTTGCGGCTCAACTGAGCACCGTATTAAGGATTTCCCAAAGAAGGGAAATGGCGGGGGTAGCAATCAGCAAGGAGGCAACTAGCTGATGATCAGCGGGCCGACACAATCCAACTGCCCAACCGCCAGAACCTTTAACATGACCGTCTAAGACGTCGTGGCTGCGAAGGACATGGTGTCAGGTATAATCCCAATCAATGATATAAATGCTTATGTATTATTTAATTCGGGTGCCACCTATTCTTTTATATCTGAAGAATTTGCTTGTAAACTTAGTACACCCCGAGAACGATTAGAAAATCCTTTAATCATAGAAGTTGCTAATAAGGAAGTAATCTCTGTAGAATACATTTATCGAGATTGTCGCACAAACATTAGAGAATATGAACTGAGCATAGACTTGATTCCTATTAGATTGGGAGAGTTTGACGTAATACTGGGAATGGATTGGTTGTATAACCATGCTGCGATAATTGACTGTCAGAACAAGTGTGTGAACCTTCAGACTCCGAATAAGTCTAAGGTAGTGTTCTATGGTAGCTCATCGCTTAAGCAATCGTGTTGCATTACGGTGATGCAGGCCAAGAAATTGTTAAGGAAAGGATGTGTAGGTTATTTAGCTTACATCGTTGATACTCAGAAAAAGGGAGTAGAAATTAAGGATATATCCGTAGTTAATGAATTTCAAGATGTGTTTCCGGATGATTTGCCTGGTCTTCCGCCAGACAGAGAAATCAAATTTGTAATAGACTTAGCACCGGGAACGGCACCGATTTTGAAAGCTCCATATCGTATGGCACCAGTAGAAATGAAGGAATTGATGATACAATTACAAGAATTATTGGATAAGGGTTACATTCGACCGAGTGTTTCTCCTTGGGGATCACCAGTACTATTCGTTAAGAAGAAGGACGGATCGATGAGGCTCTGTATCGATTATCGAGAATTGAACAGAGTAACGATCAAGAACCGATATCCGCTACAGAGGATAGACGACTTATTTGATCAACTGAAGGGAGCAAAGTATTTCTCGAAAATTGACTTATGAACAGGATATCACCAATTGAAGGTACGGGATGAGGACATACCAAAGACTGCGTTTCGAACCCGTTATGGACACTACGAGTTTTTGGTAATGTTATTTGGATTGACTAATGCTCCGGCAGCATTAATGGACTTGATGAACTGAGTTTTCAAGACATACTTGGATAAATTTGTAGTGGTTTTTATCGACGACATTTTGATCTACTCGAAGACAGAGGAAGAACATGCCGAACATCTGAAGATTGTTTTGGAAGCACTAAGGAAGGAGAAGATGTATGCAAAATTTTCAAAGTGCGAATTTTGGATGGAGAAGGTTCAGTTCTTAGGCCATGTGGTGGATAAGAATGGAATCGCTGTAGACCCTGCGAAGGTAGAAGCAGTAAGTAATTGGGAACAACCGAGAACACCGACGGAGGTGAGAAGCTTTTTAGGGTTAGCTGGGTATTATCGAAGATTCATCCAAGATTTTTCTAAGATAGCAACCCCGTTGACCAATTTGACTAGAAAGACGGTGAAATTTGTATGGATCGACAAATGCGAAGAAAGTTTTCAGGAACTGAAAAGGAGATTGAGCGAAGCACCTATGTTATCATTACCAGATGATGTGGGAAATTTTGTGGTGTATAGTGATGCATCGCACAAGGGACTTGGCTGTGTGCTTATGCAGCACGGCAAAGTCATTGCGTATGCATCACGACAATTAAAGGATTACGAAAAGCGATACCCTACTCATGACTTAGAGTTAGCGACAGTCGTTTTTGCGTTAAAGATATGGAGGCATTATTTGTACGGAGAGAAATGTGAGATATACACGGACCACAAGAGTCTGAAATATATCTTCACACAGAAGGAGTTGAATATGCGTCAGAGGAGGTGGTTAGAATTGATCAAGGATTATGACTGCGATATTCTTTATCACCCGGGAAAGGCAAACGTAGTTGCCGACGCTCTGAGCAGAAAAGGAAGGGAAAAGTTGTTTAATTTAACGACTCAGGAAGAATTGATAAGAGAAATGGAGAAATTGGAGATAGAAGTAAGAGGACCAGAAAAGTCTGGTGAGAAGTTAATTGTAATGGAAGCTTGTCCAACGTTGTTGGATAGAGTGAAGGAAGCACAAGAAAAGGATGAAGAGTGTGAGAAAATCCGAAAAAGGATCACAGAAAATGAGGAAGAGAAATTTCAAATGGATAAAGACGGTATCTTAAGATTCAAAGAAAGAGTGTGGGTACCAGCGGTAACCGAGTTGAGGGAAGAGATTTTACACGAGGCACACAATACGACATATTCTGTTCATCCGGGAGGCACGAAGATGTACCGAGATCTAAGGCAACATTTTTGGTGACCCAATTTGAAACGGGAAGTCGCAGAGTGCATCAGTAGATGTTTGACTTGCCAACACGTTAAAGCAGAGCATCAACGGCCGAGTGGGTTACTACAACCGTTGGAAATACCAGAGTGGAAATGAGAGCATATTACGATGGACTTCGTGGTAGGACTTCCAGTTACGCAGAAAGGTTATGATGCTATTTGGGTTATCGTGGATCGACTAACGAAGACCGCACATTTTCTACCGATCAAGATCCGTTACAGTTTGAATCAGTTAGCGAGCCTATACGTAAAGGAGATTGTTGCACGACATGGAGTGCCGGTATCTATTATCTCTGATCGAGATCCGCGCTTCACGTCCAATTTTTGGAAAAGTTTGCAAGAAAGAATGGGAACACAGTTGAGGTTGAGTACGGCTTACCATCCTCAGACAGACAGACAGAGTGAGCGAACAATACAAACGCTGGAGGACATGCTTAGAACTTCCGTGATGGATTTTAAGGGAAATTGGGACGACCACCTACTGTAACGATTGAGATTTTATAATTAATTTTAATATTTATTGAGATAAATAAATATTTTATGTGATTTATTTATTGGGTTAAATAAATAAATTATGTGATTTATGGAGTGATTTAATTAAGTGTTATATACTAATTAAATGAATATGTAATATTTATTTAATTAATATTAATGTTATATTATAGTTCTAATTTAATTAGATGAATTATGTGATGAAGTGTTACATGGATTATAATTAGCGAGTAATTATAATTATGTGGCAATTTTATGTGATTAATTGATGTTAGATTTTAATTGATTAAATTAGATGATTGATATTTAATTAATTAAAATGTGGCATTAAAGTATGCGTTAAATAATTTGTTAAAATAAAGAAAAGAATTTTTTAAATGATTTTTACCAAACAAGGCCCTTACTTTTGTTTTAAAAGACTGTTGCCAAACAGGGCCCTTACACTAGCTTAAACCTAATTTACCTAAACCATGCCTAAATTAGTAAAACTAGTTTCTAATTTTCTTGTAGCCAAACAAGCCAAGTTGGCTTTTGAATTTTGTAACTTACGTAATTAGTAGTAGTTAGTGTATAATTATGATATGGGAGTTACCTATTCTATTATATGTATATTGTATATACGTTAGTGTTATAATCCTAAGTTTAAACAAAGAAAAGAGAAGGAGAGAAAGAGCAGAGAATATCAGAGAAGAAAAGAAGGAGAAAGAATTGGTAGAACGCAAGCTCATAATAATCTTTTCTTTACACTCATAGCTAGAAAGGTTAGAATTCCATATTCTTTATATTTTATTCTCTGTCAAAAATTTAGTTTTCATGAAAGTTGTAGTCATGAATTTTATATATATGAGTGTGTTCATGTGTTATTGGTAGTAATTGTATGAAAGGATTTTCAGAAATCAAATTACTGTAGAAATATATTTTAACAAAGAATTTATATTTATATGTGTTCATATGGAATTTCATAAGTTTGGTTAAATTTAGTTGAGAAATTCATGCAATTGGTATGTGTTAATATGCTTATTAAGTAATTACTTGGTGCTATCTTCAACTTAGTATGTAATGCATGTATATAAGTTCGAATTGATGGAGAAAAATAGTTACAGTAGATTATTTTTGAGAAAATATGAGTTTTCATGAAAATGGCCAAATTGGATTTTTAAAACTTGTGATTATCATTGTTTAAATGGTTTTGTGTTGTGGAAGCATGTTATATATATGTATAATTGCATAGGTATGATTTACAATGTTTAAGTTACTGTAAATATCCATTTGTTGGCCTGTATGGGTTAATCGGTGAAGCAGAGTAACATGGTTGTCTGCGTCTGGCCGAGTTGCTGCACAGCTGCGCCTGCAGCAAGGCCAGGAGCAGCGCAGCTGCTCCGCTTGTCCTTCCCAGATCCTTACCCTGCGCAGCTGCGCCGGTGCCAAGGCTTGTGGCTGCGCAGCTGCGCCGTGTCCCGGGCAGTGGCAGTGACTTTAGTTTTTATGTAGTGTTAATTCTAAGCTTAGTTTAATTATTCTATGACAAGGAGCATGTATCCAGCTGCTATAACATGTGTTATAATTCGAGAAAAAGAAAGTTTTGAAAAAACTAATATGGTATTTAAATTATAAACTATAATTGTTTAATTGTACAATAAGTTACTTAATTATAATTTATTAATTATAATTAAGAGTAAATGTTTAATTTAAATTTTAATTTTTGTGAAATTATAATGTATAGAAGTTGGTTTATTTTAATCAATTAGATGTTAATTTAAATTATAATTTATGTAATATTAATTTAATAAATGCATGTTTAATTATGGATTATAAATTGATAATTTCATGATTAATTATAATTTGTGTAATTAAATGCATGATGTGGTTTAATTGATTATAATTATTATAATTTGTTTATAATTATAATTTGATTAAGTGTTTGAATTATAATTGTTTAATTATAATTTAGTTAAATACATAATTGATTTAATTAACTATGTGATAGTTGATTATTATTATTAGAGTGAGTTAACCATGAGGGTTAACCACTTATGTGAATTAGTTACGTGTTAACTAATTTAGGTTATTGTGATTGAATATATATGTGTAGGAAGTATTAAAGTACGTGAATTGTATTAAGTAGCTTGCGCTTGAGGCAAGTCTTCTAAACTTTAAACTCGTTAATTTTATACAAGTTTTCTAAACCCTAATCTTGTATAATTTCTTGAGTTCATATATTCTTGTTAAGAATGTCCTTTTCTATTTCTGTATTAGACAATTGTTTATTTAATTAAAATGATCTTAACTTATTGTTCAAGTAAGATCCAGTTATTATTTTCAAAGCTTTAAGTTGATTCTAAAGCATATGTTAATTCATAATTCTTTATTTATGAATTATTGGAAGTCGATTCAACTAATCCTTAGTTGATGAACGTGAATTTTAAATTACCCTTGTAAGCTTATCCAAACCAAACTTTCTTTGGTGCGGACTTGAATTCAAATTACTGAGTTGAACAACCCTATTTACTAGGGGAGGTTACTACGCATAGCATTAAGATGTTTGTGCATAATACATGGTACGAAGGGCTGATCCCCCTAAGTACGAGTTAAGGTCCATAGTCTTATTGACTGTTAAAGGTTTAAATAGAAATATTTATAACCTAGGACAAGAGTTCAAAGGTCTTATGACACTCAGATAAATTCTATATTCGAACTTTAATGTTGATAGAGAATTATTATTTAATTCTTTATTATTGAAGCAAGCTAAGTTGTTCAGATTCTTTTAAATATATCCTTTCATGTCTATGTTATTGTTAAACTCCAGTGAGCTGTGGTTTGCTCACTCTTGCATTAAATAATAATTTTAGTTAAGGTTGATAACGCTGATATTCCGTCTACGAGTAAGGGCAAGGGAAAGCAAAGCAAGTGAAGACTTGTTTTTTTTATTATTATATTGAGAATGATTGTAATAAGACTTGAATGTTATGTTTTTGTTTCCGCACTTTATTATATTCATGTCAGGGTTAGAGTAAACTGAGATTATCTTGAAAAGGTTGTAACCCTTGTTTTAAGGGAGATTTATCTATTCTAATTTAAGTTGTAGTTTATTTTACATTATTCATTGGGTAGATGTATGTTATATTAGAAAGTGAACACCAAATCTTGTGGAAACGAAGTACCCGGATTTGGGGGTGTCACAGGTTGGTATCAAAGCTGTAGGTTATGAAACCTTAGGTGGGAAAAAACCTTAGGTTAGTAGCCTTATAGGTAAGATCGAAAAGATAGGGGTGATAGGTAAAGATAATAAACTACCTTATGTGCTACGTGTTTACATTATAGTATTCGAAGAGTGACGATTCGTTATCACGTAATAATGAAGTTTAAAATTCTTTTGTCAGGATGTCGAACGTGGGAGAACCTAGTCAGGCTAGAGAGGATGTACCTCAGGTGCCTAGAGAGGAAGAGCCCCGTGACATACATATTACCTGGGAGCAGCTGGTTAGGAGAGAGCCATCTCCAGTGATCACCGTAGCTGGTCGGGAGCGTGAGCTGACACCTATTCCAGAGGATAAGGACGAGGACGAGTCTGAAGAGGAGGAAGAGGAGGAAGAGGATCCCAAAGAGGAATTCCCACCTCACTCTACTAGTGCTGAGATGTACGAGGCAGTCTACGATAACAACGTGGAGCTTCATGGACGAGTAGGAGATCTCGAGGAGACTATCCAGCAACGAGATGAGACGATCGAGGATATGGCAAGTGACCTGGGAGATGCACAGTGGAACCTGATACATATGGAGGTTGAAAGAGATGCTGCTCGTTTTGAATTGGCAAAGCTGAAGCAAGACATCCAGGAGGAGTCGAGGAAGCGTTCCAGAGCTGAGGAGTCAAGCTTGAGGGCTAATCAACGAGCTGATCGAGCTGAAGATGAAGCTGAAGCCAAGAGGGCCAAGCTGAGGGAAACAGAATATGCATTCCATACAACGATAGAGAGAGCTCAGGACCGTATTTTCTACTACCCAGCTCAGTTCCAAGGTTTACCGTGGTATGTGGTGGACCGAAGAACTGCATTTCGGGTAATATAAGAGGAATGTAGAGAGGCTGTGCGACGTATTAATATGCCTAGGCAGTAGCAGTAATAGTAGTAGTAGCAGTAGCAATAGTAGTAGAGCTTTTATTTATGTATTTCTTTTTGTATTAAATAAAGTAAATTCCATAATTTGAGATAAGAATGGGATGAGTTAATAATATAATCCTGCAATTTTTCCAGTTCAGGAAGGGTGATGTAAATGGCAGAAATACTATCTGATTGATGTTTTTAAACTACGACTAATGAATAAAAGAAGTTTATTGACGTGCTATGTGTTCTATGTGCACTGAATTGTTTAAACGTTTAAGTATGAACTGGAGTACTTAATAATTGAATAAAGGGTCTAATAATAATATTTTTGTAACAGAAAATGCCTCCTAGAAGAATAGTAACACGTCAAAATCCCGAGGGTTCGACGAACAACAACAATAACGAGGGAATGAATCCCAATTCGGTTCAGCAGTTGGTGAACCTATTAACAAGAGCTCTTGCAAATCAGCCGCAGGTGCAGGATACTACTTTCAAGGAATTCAGGGCAGTAGGACCGCCTGAGTTCAAAGGATCGACTAACCCTATTGAAGCTCAGACATGGGTTATGGAAATGGAGAAGGTATTTGACGTGGCTAGGGTAGGAGAAGACCAAAAGACAATGTTCGCGGCTTTCATGTTGAAGTCGGATGCTAGCTTTTGGTGGCAGGCTAACAAGACTCGAGAGGGAGAGGGAGTCATCACGTGGGAACGTTTCAAGGAAATGTTCTACGAGATGTATTTTCCAGTGAGTTCGCAGGACCAGATGGAGGTCTAGTTCCTAGAACTTAAGCAAGGAGGGATGACGGTGTCTGAGTATGCCGCTAAGTTTAACGAGTTGGCCAGGTTCGCTACATACCAGGTCAGCACTGACGCTAGGAAGGCGAGAAGGTTTGAGCGGGGACTAAAGCCCTGGCTCTACAGTAAGGTTTCCATGTTCCAGCTGAATACCTTTGCAGCGGTGCTGGAGAAGGCCATACTTGCTGAGGGAGGAAGCAAAGCGGTGACGAAGTTCAACCAAGATAAGAAGAAGAAGAATGAGGTAGAAACCAAGTCTGGGGGTAGCAGCACTGTGAACCAGAAGAGGAAGTGGTTTGATAATACCTCTGTTGGGAGTCAGCAAGGAAGCCAGCAGAAGAGGAAGTTCGAAGCATGTGCTACATGCGGTAAGAATCACACTGGCGTGTGCATGAAGGGGAAGCGGGTGTGCTTCAACTGTGGTCAGGAAGGCCACATCGCGCCTAATTGCCCAAAACTAAAGAAAGGAGCTTGCTTTACATGTGGATCCAAAGATCACATGGCTCGCAACTGCCCGAAGAAGCTGACGGCAGGGTCAACAGGGAGCGGAGGGAATGGAAGCGGCAGTACCGTTACTATCGCTGCACCATTGCAAGCTGTTCGACCCACTATACGGATATTCAATATGATGGTGCAGGATGCTGTGCAATCAAAAGATGTGGTGTCAGGTATTATTCCGGTCAATAGTATAAATGCATATGTATTATTTGATTCGGGTGCGACTTGCTCATTCATATCTGATGATTTTTCTAGAACCCTAGACTTACCTGTAGAGGAGTTAATTTACCCTTTGAACATAGAGATTGCAAATAGGGAGGTTATTCCTGTTAGGAGCATTTATAAGAACTGTAGATTGGACATTAAGGGTCAAGAGCTTAGAGTAGATTTGATTCCAATAAAACTTGGGGAATTCGACGTCATACTAGGTATGGATTGGTTGTTCAACCATGGGGCAGTAATCGACTATCAGAAGAAGTCGGTAAACCTTACGACTCCGTCGAAGTTGGTGTTCTATGGTAGCAAATCGCCTAGGCAAGCGAGTTGTCTGATGGTTATGCAAGCCAAGAAACTTCTGACGCAAGGCTGTGTAGGATATCTAGCCTACATAGTAGATTCGCGTAAGGAAAGCCGAAGGTGGAGGAGATATCGGTAGTTAAGGAGTTTGTGGACATTTTTCCAAGCGATTTGCCAGGACTTCCGCCAGATAGGGAGATAGAGTTCGTGATCGATCTAGCGCCGGGAACTACTCCGATTTCGAAGGCTCCGTACCGAATGGCTCCAGTCGAGATGAAGGAACTGATGGTTCAACTGCAAGAACTGCTAGACAAGAAGTATATTCAACAGAGCGTTTCGCCGTGGGGAGCGCCTGTCTTATTCGTGAAGAAAAAGGATGGGTCGATGCGTCTTTGCATTAATTATAGATAGTTGAATAAAGTTACGATCAAGAATAGGTATCCTTTACCTAGGATCGATGACTTGTTTGATCAACTGAAGGGTGCGAAATACTTCTCAAAAATCGATTTGAGAAGCGGGTATCATCAATTGAAGGTGAGGAAGGAAGATATACCGAAAATGGCTTTTAGAACTCGATATGGTCATTACGAGTTCTTGGTGATGTCATTTGGTCTCACGAATGCCCCAGCTGCATTTATGGACTTAATGAACAGGGTGTTCAAGCCATTTCTGGACAAGTTCGTGGTAGTGTTCATAGATGACATCCTGGTTTATTCCAAGACCGAGGAGGAGCATGCTGAACACTTACGACTAACCTTAGAAGCCCTGAGACTAGAAAAGCTTTATGCTAAATTCTCAAAATGCGAATTCTGGTTGGAACGTGTGCAATTTCTTGGCCACGTGATCGACAAGGATGGTATTTCGGTAGATCCGTCGAAAGTTGAGGTCGTAATTAGTTGGGAACAGCCGAAGACGTCATCTGAAGTGAGAAGTTTCTTAGGATTGGCTGGTTATTACCGAATATTTATTCAAGACTTTTCTAGAATCGCAACTCCGTTGACGAATTTGACTCGTAAAATAGTTAAGTTTGTTTGGACGGAGAAGTGTGAGGAGAGTTTTCAAGAGCTGAAGAAGAGGTTGAGTACTGCGCCTGTATTGTCTTTACCGGATAGTTCGGGGAATTTCGTAGTATATAGTGATGCCTCACATAAAGGATTAGGCTGTGTATTGATGCAGAGCGGCAAAGTCATTGCATATGCGTCACGTCAGCTGAAGGATTACGAGAAGGTGTATCCGACCCATGATCTAAAATTGGCGGCAGTAGTGTTTGCCCTAAAGATTTGGAGACACTACTTATATGGAGAGAAGTGTGAAATATACACAGATCACAAGAGTCTGAAGTATATATTTACCCAGAAGGATTTGAACATGCGCCAAAGAAGATGGTTGGAACTGATTAAAGACTATGATTGCGAGATACTTTACCATCCGGGTAAAGCTAACGTTGTTGCCGACGCTTTGAGCAGAAAAGGTCTGGAGAAGCTGAACGTGTTAACTGATCAGGATCGGTTAATAGAGCAAATGGCTATATTGGAGTTGGAAGTGAAGTTTCCGAAAGAATCGGATGAGATGTTGTTTCAAGTAACCACTGGTTCTACTTTAATAGACAAAGTGAAAGAAGCACAACCTCATTATGAAGAATGTGAAAAGATTCGGACGAGGTTAACTGATGGCGAAGAGTTCAAGTTCAAGGTCGATAATGAAGGACTGTTACGATTTGAAGGTAGAATCTGGGTACCACCAGTACCAGAGGTCAAAGAGGAGATTTTGAGCCAAGCTCATAGTTCTAGATATTCTATTCACCCTGGGAGTACGAAGATGTACCAATATCTCAGGCATCATTTCTGGTGGCCGAATATGAAGAGGGACGTTGCTGAATGTGTTGCGAAGTGCTTAACGTGCCAGAAAGTTAAAGCAGAACACCAGAGACCAAGTGGTTTGCTGCAACTGTTAGAAATTCCAAAGTGGAAGTGGGAGCACATCACGATGGATTTTGTGGTAGGACTTCCAACGACTCAGAAGGGATTCGATGCGATATGGGTTATAGTGGATCGACTGACGAAGTCAGCCCACTTTTTGCCGATCAGGGTTAAGCTCTACGTGAAGGAAATTATTTCTCGACATGGTGTTCCGGTGTCGATTGTGTCCGACAGAGATCCACGTTTCACGTCTAATTTCTAGAAGCGATTGCAAGAATGTATGGGAACGCAATTGCGAATGAGTACAGCGTTTCATCCTCAGACCGATGGCCAGAGCGAAAGAACGATTCAAACACTTGAGGATATGCTGAGAGCTTGTGTGATGGACTTCAAAGGAAGCTGGGAGGATCATCTACCATTGGTGGAGTTCGCCTACAACAATAGTCATCATGCAAGTATTGGCATGCCGCCTTACGAAGCGTTATACGGTAGAAAATACAGAACTCCTTTGTGCTGCGATGAAGTCGGTGAACGTCAATTGTTGGGACCAGAATTGGTACAACAAACTGCCAAAATTGTAAAGCTAATCAGAACGAGATTAGTTGCTGCTCAAGACAGACAGAAGAAGTATGCCGATTTACATCGACAGAACCGAGAATTCTTACCAGGAAGTTTTGTGTTCCTGAAAGTATCTCCCTGGAAGGGGAAAATTCGATTCGGTAAGAAGGGGAAGCTGAGTCCCCGATTTATTGGACCTTTTGAGGTACTACGAAAGGTGGGCGAGGTTGCTTACGAGATTGCATTACCTCTGGAGCTCGAGAATATACATAATATCTTCCATATTTCTGTGTTAAGACCTTACAAGCATGATTATAAATATATAATAGAATATGAGCCTTTACAGTTTGATAAAGACTTAACATATGAAGAAGTGCCTGTTCAAATAATTGATAGAAAGGAACAAGTACTTAGGAATAAAGTGATACCTTCTGTTAAGGTAATCTAGAGAAACCATAGTGCTGAAGAAGCTACGTAGGAACTCGAAGATGTTATGATGAAGTCTTATCCGCATTTATTTGCTTAGTTATGTGTAACCCATTATATACTGATTCTGGGGACAGAATCCTTTTAAGGAGGGAAGAATGTAATAGATGAGATTTTTTTTTATGTGTGATTCTTGGGACAGAATCCTTTTAAGGAGGGAAGATTGTAACGATTGAGATTTTATAATTAATTTTAATATTTATTGAGATAAATGAATATTTTATGTGATTTATTTATTGAGTTAAATAAATAAATTATGTGATTTATGGAGTGATTTATTCAAGTGTTATATACTAATTAAATGAATGTGTAATATTTATTTATTTAATATTAATGTTATATTATAGTTCTAATTTAATTATATGAATTATGTGATGAAGTGTTACATGGATTATAATTAGCGAGTAATTATAATTATGTGGCAATTTTATATGATTAATTGATGTTAGATTTTAATTAATTAAATTAGATGATTGATATTTAATTAATTAAAATGTGGCATTAAAGTATGCGTTAAATAATTTGTTAAAATAAAGAAAAGGATTTTTGAAATATTTTTTACCAAACAAGGCCCTTGCTTTTGTTTTAAAAGACTGTTGCCAAACAGGGCCCTTACACTAGCTTAAACCTAATTTACCTAAACCATGCCTAAGTTAGTAAAACTAGTTTCTAATTTTCTTGTAGCCAAACAAGCCAAGTTGGCTTTTGAATTTTGTAACTTACGTAATTAGTAGTAGTTAGTGTATAATTATGATATGGGAGTTACCTATTCTATTATATGTATATTGTATATACGTTAGTGTTATAATCCTAAGTTTAAACAAAGAAAAGAGAAGGAGAGAAAGATCAGAGAATATCAGAGAAGAAAAGAAGGAGAAAGAATTGGTAGAACGCAAGCTCATAATAATCTTTTCTTTACACTCATAGCTAGAAAGGTTAGAATTCCATATTCTTTATATTTTATTCTCTGTCAAAAATTTAGTTTTCATGAAAGTTGTAGTCATGAATTATATATATATGATTGTGTTCATGTGTTATTGGTAGTAATTGTATGAAAGGATTTTCAGAAATCAAATTACTATAGAAATTTATTTTAACAAAGAATTTATATTTATATGAGTTCATATGGAATTTCATGAGTTTGATTAAATTTAGTAGAGAAATTCATGCAATTGGTATGTGTTAATATGCTTATTAAGTAATTACTTGGTGCTATCTTCAACTTAGTATGTAATGCATGTATATAAGTTCGAATTGATGGAGAAAAATAGTTACAGTAGATTATTTTTGAGAAAATATGAGTTTTCATGAAAATGGCCAAATTGGATTTTTAAAACTTGTGATTATCATTGTTTAAATGGTTTTGTGTTGTGGAAGCATGATATATATATGTATAATTGCATAGGTATGATTTACAATGTTTAAGTTACTGTAAATATCCATTTGTTGGTTTGTATGGGTGAAGCAGAGTAACGTGGCTGTCTGCGTCTGGCCGAGTTGCTGCGCAGCTGCGCCGGCAGTAAGGCCAGGAGCAGCGCAGCTGCGCCGCTTGTCCTTCCCAGATCCTTACCCTGCGCAGCTGCGCCGGTGCCAAGGCCTGTGGCTGTGCCGTGTCCCGGGCAGTGGCAGTGACTTTAGTTTTTGTGCAATGTTAATTCTAAGCTTAGTTTAATTATTCTATGACAAGGAGCATGTATCTAGCTGCTATAACATGTGTTATAATTCGAGAAAAAGAAAGTTTTGAAAAAACTATTATGGTATTTAAATTATAAACTATAATTGTTTAATTGTAAAATAAGTTACTTAATTATAATTTATTAATTATAATTAAGAGTAAATATTTAATTTAAATTTAAATTTTTGTGAAATTATAATGTATAGAAGTTGGTTTATTTTAATCAATTAGATGTTAATTTAAATTATAATTTATGTAATTATAATTTAATAAATGCATGTTTAATTATGGATTATAAATTGATAATTTCATAATTAATTATAATTTGTGTAATTAAATGCATGATGTGGTTTAATTGATTATAATTATTATAATTTATTTATAATTATAATTTGATTAAGTGTTTGAATTATAATTGTTTAATTATAATTTAGTTAAATACATAATTGATTTAATTAACTATGTGATAGTTGATTATTATTATTAGAGTGAGTTAACCATGAGGGTTAACCACTTATGTGAATTAGTTACGTGTTAACTAATTTAGGTTATTGTTATTGAATATATATGTGTAGGAAGTATTAAAGTACGTGAATTGTGTTAAGTAGCTTGCGCTTGAGGCAAGTCTTCTAAACTTTAATCTCGTTAATTTTATGCAAGTTTTCTAAACCCTAATCTTGTATAATTTCTTGAGTTCATATATTCTTGTTAAGAATGTCCTTTTCTATTTCTGTATTAGACAATTGTTTATTTAATTAAAATGATCTTAACTTATTGTTCAAGTAAGATCCAGTTATTATTTTCAAAGCTTTAAGTTGATTCTAAAGCATATGTTAATTCATAATTCTTTATTTATGAATTATTGGAAGTCGATTCAACTAATCCTTAGTTGATGAACGTGAATTTTAAATTACCCTTGTAAGCTTATCCAAACTAAGCTTTCTTTGGTGCGGACTTGAATTTAAATTACTGAGTTGAACAACCCTATTTACTAGGGGAGGTTACTACGCATAGCGTTAAGATGTTTGTGCACAATACATGGTACGAAGGGCTGATCCCCCTAAGTACGAGTTAAGGTCCATAGTCTTATTGACTGTTAAAGGTTTAAATAGAAATATTTATAACCTAGGACAAGAGTTCAAAGGTATTATGACACTCAGATAAATTCTATATTCGAACTTTAATGTTGATAGAGAATTATTATTCAATTCTTTATTATTGAAGCAAGCTAAGTTGTTCAGATTCTTTTAAATATATCCTTTCATGTCTATGTTATTGTTAAACTCCAGTGAGCTGTGGTTTGCTCACTCTTGCATTAAATAACAATTTCAGTTAAGGTTGATAACGCTGATGTTCCGTCTACGAGTAATGGCAAGGGAAAGCAAAGCAAGTGAAGACTTGTTTTTTTATATTATATTGAGAATGATTGTAATAAGACTTGAATGTTATGTTTTTGTTTCCGCACTTTATTATATTCATGTCAGGGTTAGAGTAAACCGGGATTATCTTGAAAAGGTTGTAACCCTTGTTTTAAGGGAGATTTATCTATTCTAATTTATGTTGTAGTTTATTTTACATTATTCATTGGGTAGATGTATGTTATATTAGAAAGTGAACACCAAATCTTGTGGAAACGAAGTACCCGGATTTGGGGGTGTCACACCTACCCTTAGTAGAATTCGCATACAATAATAGTTACCATGCGAGTATCGGCATGCCACCTTACGAAGCTCTTTATGGAAGAAAGTGCAGAACGCCATTATGTTGGGACGAAGTTGGAGAACGACGAATACTCGGACCAGAATTAGTTCAACAAACCGCAGACGTGGTGACAGTAATAAGGGCCAGACTAGTAGCATCTCAAGATCGCCAGAAGAAATACGCAGATTTGCATCGACAGGATCGAGACTTTAAAGTCGGCATTTTTGTTTTCTTGAAAGTATCTCCATGGAAGGGAAAAATCTGTTTCGGTAAGAAAGGAAAATTGAGTCCAAGATTCATAGGTTCGTTCGAGATACTGAAGCGAGTGGGCGAAGTGGCATACAAAGTTGCGTTACCACCCGAGTTGGAGCACATCCATAACGTGTTTCATATTTCTGTGTTGCGACCGTACAAGGCTGACTACAAGCACGTGATTTCTTACGAGCCCATTCAAGTGGAGAAGAACTTGGCGTATGAAGAAATTCTTGTCCAGATATTTGATAGGAAAGAACAAACTTTGAGAAATAAAATTATATCTTCTATAAAAATACTTTGGCGTAACTAAGATGTCGAGGAGGCTACGTGGGAATTAGAAGATAGGATGATGAGGGATTATCCCCAGTTATTTGTGTAACATTGTAGCAATTCCGGGACGGGATTTTTATAAGGGGGGGGGGAGGATGTAATACTAGAGATTTTTTATATATTATTAAATGAATATATTAATGGGAATGAGAATTTATTTGGAAATAAATGATTTTTGTGTTATGAGGAGAGTAACTCAATTATATTAAATTGAATATTTATGACAATTGAGAAAAATATGGAGTTTATAATAAACTCGATGAAATGCCTTGTGTGGCTCCGTGATGGGAAATAATAATGGTTATATTAATTTAAGCAAACAATTAATCTATATTAATTGTTAATCGTAGAATATTAATTAATTGTCATCGTAGAATAATTGTTATAGATGATTAATTAATAATATGTGATTATTATTATTGCAAGAAATATAATACTAATAATGAGCAACGTGTCTATAATATAATAAGATTTATATTTATATACTATGCGGGATAAATGAGCAATGGTTGTGGAAATTAATAATTTCATTATTAATCAATGAGAAATGGATTAATTAATATTATTGTTAATTAATCAATGAGATGAATAATTTATTTATTTGACATTATGAATAATAAAATAAATAAGTAAGTTATTAATATAATAAGATTATATTGTACAAGCATGCAATAATTAAATATAAAGTATATAGAATACAACTATATTATATAGTGTGGTGCAACATTTATGTGACTATACTATATATATGGACCATGTATTGGGATTTATTAAACTATGTAAGCTACATGATTAATACCTATGTGACAATATGTATGTAAGTATACATTAAATTAATACATCTTGAAAGTGTTGTAAACAAGGGTTGATTAATAGAATTTAATAATAAAAGAAATAATGTGATGTGATTATATCTGAGAAAATTATACCAGTGTGATAAAAATGTACCTGGATTATATGTGTACAAGTCACACTTACTACATTATGTGAATTATAGTGTGACATTTCAATTAAAGACATATGTATAATATATATATATATATATATATATATATATATGTGTGTGTGTGTGTGTGTGTGTGTGTGTGTGTGTGTGTAGATAGCCTAAGTATTTAATACATATGTGTATAATGATTGAAGTGTAGTATGTTGCTAGAAGGCTGAGTTTGTTTTGCTGAGAGAGTCACTATCTCTTTCACGTGATATACTCAAGCTATCCTACTCTCCTATAACCTTAAAACTCAGCAAACCTTCATAGCAATCATACAATGGGGTGTGGGCATGATGATGACCTTCAACAACTATCTACCAACTTCTTCTTATCTAGCATGCAATTCAAACATACGTTAGTTTATTTTGAGAGTTAGAAGCATGGACTGTGTTTTAATTTTTCTATAAATGAAGCATCTCTCCTTCACATTTCATCTTGCTGAGATTTTGCTTGAGTTTGATATGTTGAGAGCTAATATATATACATCAGTGTAGTATTCTGAGAAGTGGAGAATTCAAACTCTATTAACAAAGGTATCATCCCATTTCTGTATTCTTCATTCTTGATTTCTGTCAAAAATTTCTATTCTTGAAATTCTTTGTCAAAGTAAGCTTCTGGATTATGGATGCCATTCATGCTAATTGAATTATAGGAAGCTGTGTAGTTGTTATATGGACTTGTATACATATTGGGATTATAAAATAGCTTCCTTGTTTTTCATTTTCATTTTCTGTTTCTGTTGCTGTGATTTCTTAGATTCTTAATTATGTGGAATTAAAGTGTAATTGGGTTGTATAATGATTGTTTAAGTGTTACATGAACTAATGAGCATGTTAGTAAGCAATGTGGTGTGATTAAAATCAAATTCGTAGTGTAATTTTTGTGTTGGGCTGGGTTTTTGCCGTTTTCTGGAACTGTCTGCCGCTGGCTGGGAGCCGGCGCAGCTGCGCCAATTTTACACTGGGCAGCTGTGCAGCTGCACCAGCAGCCTGCAGCAGTTCCTTGCTTCCTGCTTAAGTCTGCTAAGTGTTAGGTTATTTACATGGCTTAGATGAGCATGCTAATGGGTCTAACATACTTATATCAGTATATGGAGATAGCGCAAACACGCTTTGGCTATGATTACATGCAAGGATTATGAAACAACATATAGTGTTGAAGTAAACTTAAAGTTTTATGAACGAACATTAACATATATGAAGTATGTTAATATTTTGACTTTCGAGACACGTTTGTATGACCTAGAAACACATGGAATGCATATTGACTTAAGTATATATGTATAGTGATATGATATGAACATGTGAACCCAACTAGTGTACCTTTCTAACAAAAATACAAGTTTTGAAGGTTGATATCGACATGTAAAGACCATATATACATTCTGACTTTTCGAGTATGTTTATAAGGACTTGAAATGCATGAAAAGCATGTTGACTTGCTTATATATGTTTTATAGTATGACATGAGCATGTGGGCTTCATTTATGAACTTTACTAAATAAAAATGTAAGTTGAAACGTAAATCTTGATATGTTATATCGAAGCTTAGATTCTGAAAATTTTGGACATGTTTGGTAGTGCTCATAACCTCATTAAAATGTCATAAACATACACATACCATGTTAGAGGTCATGAAAACTAATTGAGCACAAGTAAAGCATGAATTAAGTTGAGTAACGATACGAGACATGTGTATATGAAGTAGAAACTTGCAAGCATGTCTAAAATTTTATCACTTTACATTTTTACATGACAAGCATGATAACTTACGGGAACTCATGGCATCGCTTGACCCTAAGTCGTTAGAAATCATGATTTAGAACTTTAGCATGTATGATTGAACTTGGAAAAGTTGAACGAACATAGAGAGACTCTTTAACATGTATATATGCTATGTGATATCATATGTTGATACTTGAAACCGATTTTAACGGTTAACTTACAATAAACTATAACTTGCTAAATAGAGTATGTTTGCTATTTATTGTGATTCTTATGTGATATTAATAATATGCGAGTATGTTTGCTAATTGTGGTAGTCTCACATGATAGTAATGATGTATAAATATGATCAAAAGAGGAACGTTAAGGATAGAAATTATATTCTATATAACTGTATAGCTAGGTTAAAACTTAGCTTATGTGTTGATCGTATATTCGAAGACAAAATGTGAAATTAAATTATATGATTAATGAATATCATATATATACGTAACTATATTACGATAGGAATTCGAAAGTGTTGGCTAGCTTTACGTGAGTAAACTACGCATAAGGCAAGTTTTCTAACTTACACTCTTTTACGGTGCAAGTATCCTAACCGACGCATTTACTTTATGCAAGTATTCTATCCTTGTATATTGCGAACTAGTTTCTTTACTTAATCGTTTGAATTGAATTAGCATTCTTGAACTCTTATTTCATTAAAGCTATTATTCATGTTGAACTTAGTATTGTTCTTGAATATTGTGAAAGTGTCTATGCCATTTGATTCGGCTAGACTTATATTATTGAAAAGCGACCCAAACTAATTGATTGGTGCGGGATCTTGTATTTGACTGAGAAGAACAACCTTCTTTGAAGGGAATATATAATTGTCGGAGAACCGACGTGCACACTTGAGTATGATTGATTGCTATGCATAACGATGGTACTTTAGGCTGATCACCTGTTGTACCTGTTTTTGTTGGATTTTCAGTTTATTACTGTTAATTCTAGTAGAAGTTCATAGTCCTTAGCGACTGCTCAGTATTCAGTTATCTTGAAATGTTGAATTGATTTGTTATTGAATCACATTGATATTATTCTGTCCTTAGTGACTATTATTGAAAATTGCTGATATTCATGTTATCCTTGAACTATCAAACTTTGTTATACCCTTTCGAGAATTTAGAATTATATCACTTACCCTTATTGTATATTACTTGCTAAGCAATTTATGCTCATTCTTGCTTTCCCTAAAACATTTCAGTTAAGGCAGAGCAGGGCGAATCTTCGGGCGTTGATAAGGGCAAGGGCAAGGCTACCAACTAGCTTGTCTCTGTTATGTTTTAAATATTTTAATATTGTATTAAGATGATGTAGTAAGACTGGATTTGATTATGTTTAAGCTTAAGTTAGATTATGTAATAAGTCATTAATTGATATTATTATGTAATCTATTAAGTAGTGTAGGTTGCGAGACTTGGGGGAATAATTATAATAAATTATTGTAAATTATTCTAGAATAGATTTTCCGCTGTGATTGTGTGATATTTAGTTATTATTATTGTGATGTATTACCATGAGCACGTGATGAACCGAATTCGAGAGACCAAGTGGCGGTCCTGGAATTTTGGGGGCGTCACAATTTGATTAAAGCATGATATCAATGATAGATTATTAAGTGTTTATGCATAAATCACGGGGTATGAAAGGCTAATCCCCTTGATTACCAAAACTTATTAAAAGGTCCAGTTTAAATGATGAGAACTTTCGCAAATGTTTATGGTTATTTCAAACCACTCAGTACCTGTTATTCAATTATTCGAATACTCAACTGTTGACTATTAATTCATGTTCCTTCACAATTTTATACTGCTGTTGAACATTAAAGGCGAAACTTCTTTCCAATCATGAAATATCTCCCTTGTATATAAACTTGCTAAGCAAATTAGTTGCTTACCCTTGCTATATCATGACATTTATTTCAGTTAAGGCAGAATCGTCCAAAGGGGACAAAGAAAAGGGGAAGGTTCAAGAGTAGATGCTTGAAGAAACTTATGTACTTGTTTATTTTAAATGTTATTTGGTTATGTAAACTCTTTATAGTATTAAAATTATGTTTAAGTTAAGGTTAGTGAACCTTGGGACCATGTGTAAGACTTTATTATTATGATGAACCATGTATGTTTATTTTTCAGTATTAGTAGAAAGTATTTATGTTGTTAAGGATCATGAGCACCGAATTCGAGGTTAGAAAACCCAGATTTGGGGTGTCACAAAACTGACGTAGTAATGGTCAGTTAACCCATAATGGGTTAACTGTCCCAACTTCTCATAGGGCCTTGTTTGGCTATTCCTTAATAACTCATTCCCATTTAATTTAATTACTTCTTATTATATAGTTTAATAATGTCACACCCATTTAATCATATAATCTTATTTAAATCAATTAAATAAAATAGAATAATTTCACATTAAATCACATAGTCACATAATTAAATTCTCATTTATTAATTATGTCAAATCATTAAATCTCTAATTAATTATTAAATTAATTAGAATAACATTATGCTTATTAAATAATTCATTTAATCAAATAAGCTCAATTAAATACATACTTTGAATAATAAAATTCTTCACATTAATTTAATCAATGTAACACATATAATTAAATTAATCTATCACAATTTTATCAATTAATTATTTAATTCATTAATTAAATCATCGAAGAGTATTTATTTAATTTAATAAATACTTAAATCATATTACAAAATCTTGTTCGTCACAAATCTTGCACTGTCATCCACACTCAAAATATCCTTATACTCAAAAGAAATACGCTCAATATTATAGAGAAAATTTTTTCCGATTCTGGTGTGATTTTCATTTATTAACTAAGCAACCTATGTATAAGAAAGGGGTAGCATGCCACACTTGACAAATTACGCAGGAGCGCACACTGGTTCTGAAAAAGGAACCTGTAGTATACTAATTTTGAAAAAAAAGAGTACAAAGCAAAGATTCTCACTTCCTCCTCAATTATTCACATGCCAGGAAGTTTATTATTATAATAACTTTACTATTTAAACAGTTATACATTATAAAATTATACTATTATAATATATTATAATAATATATTTGAATGAATATTTTTTTGAAGAAGATAATTATGGCTTCATAGAAAAATATGTCAAACTTTCAACAAATGTCTCATGCTAAAAATTCCTCCATTTATCCATTTATATCAAAGTTGAACAAATATTTACTTATCATATTTATCAACAATTTTTATCCATCAATTATTATTCACAATTAATATTATAGAATCACAATATTGACAACCAGGTCGTTCCGAGGAAAGAGGGGGATTTCCAATAAGGATTTATTCTTATTAGCGCACAATTATATAATCTAACCCTTTCCTCGATAGAACTTTCTAGACATTGCAAATAATGCTATCTAATAATATCATTTAAATAATATGAGTTATTGTCTTGTGACATTTATTGATTTAATAATGTGTAATAGTATGCAGTGGTTACTGTGACAATTATTTAATTAATAATATAAAATATTATGCAATTATCAATGTAGCAATTATTGAATCAATAATATAAGATACTGAACAGTAATTGCTGTGACAATTATTGAATGAGTAACTTCTTACGTAAAAATCAATAATTAGAAATACTGTGCAATACCATGTGCTACTGTGCAATAATGTGTATTATTGTACTTTTATGACCGGGTATTTCAACAGTTAACGGTAAAAGTTTTGCCAATATTTTATAAAAAGGTTATTCTTGTCGCTTTCTATATCCGACAGTTATTCCGTTATGGGATCCACCATTGATTGCGCCGTCGTACGAATATTCCCCCACAAAAAGAATATTCCCCGACCAAACGAATATTTTATGACAACTTGCTTACTTTGTAAAATTTACATATATCACCCATAACTATCACATTTATCAAATCAACACCTTACTATTTAAAATAATATATAAAGGAAATTAAATCTTATTCATAAAAAATTGGGGTCTTACAACCTCTCATGAAATTTTATCCTCGAAATTGACGTACGTACCTGGTATTTCAAAAAGATGAGGATACCTTACTTTCATTTCAGATTCTAACTCCCAGGTCATTTTCTCAATATTATAGCTTCTCCATAAAACTTTGACTTGAGGTATAACCTTTGAGCGTAGAATATGTTCCCTCTTATCCAAGATCTTGATAGGTACCTCCTCATACGTTAAATCTTTGGCTATCTCGTTTGGTTCTAATTCAATAATGTGGTTTGGGTCTTTCACATATTTACGTAGCATGGATATGTGAAAAACGTTATGAACACGAGATATGCTTGGCGGTAAGACGAGTCTATAGGCCACAGTTTATACTCGGTCGAGGATTTCAAATGGACCAATAAATAGTGGGTAGAGCTTTCCTCTCTTTTCGAATCTCGTAATTTTTTTCCATGGAGAAACATGTAAAAATACATGGTCTCCAACATTAATTTCCACATCCCTTCGATGAAGATCAGCATAACTCTTTTGTCGATCGTGTGCTGTTTGTATACGTTGCCGGATCATTTAAATCTTTTCTATAGTCATACGTACTAACTCCGGTCCCAACAATGTTGCTTCACCCACCTCGTCCCAGCATACTGGAGAACGACACTTTCATCCATATAACGCCTCGAATGGAGCCATGCCTATACTTGCCTGATAACTGTTGTTGTAGGAGAATTCCACCAATGGTAAGTACATGTCCCAACTTCCTTTGAAGTCTAGAACGCAGAGTCTCAATAGATCTTCAAGAGTTTGAATAGTCTTTTTCGATTGCTCGTCTGTTTGAGGATGATATGCAGAACTGAATCGTAAATCAGTGCCCATAGCTTTCTGCAAGCTGACCCAAAATCGTGAAGTGAATCTTGGGTCTCGATCAAAAACTATGGATACTGGCAAACCATGCAGTCTTACAATCTCATTTATGTACATATGAGTAAGATGTTCAAGTGAATAAGGTTCTCGTATAGGCAAGAAATGAGCAGACTTGGTTAATCTATCGACAATGACCCAAATTGCATCTATTCCTTGAGAAACCTTGGGAAGACCCGTAACGAAATCCATGTTGATGTGTTCCCACTTCCATTCTGGAATTTCAAGTGGTTGCAATGGCCCTTTTGGCACTTGATGCTCTGCCTTGACAAGTTGACACGTTAAACATCTCGAGATAAACTCCGCGATCTCTCTCTTCATGTTGCTCCACTAAAATATATGTCAAAGATCACGATACATTTTGGTACTTTCAGGATGGATTACAAACGGTGTGTTGTGTGCTTCCATCATGATTGTATACTTCAAATCAGAGTCGTTAGGAACACAAAGTCTAGAGTTGACTCGAAGTATCCGTTCCTCGTCAATTCTTGCTTCTGGAATAACACCTTCTTACACCTTCTTCTTCATAGTCATCAGCTCCGGGTCTGTAGATTGAGCAGCTTTAACTTTATCAATTAAAGCTGGTTCTACGGGTATATTTTCCATCCTCACATGGGTCCCTGGAGTCTTTAACTCTATCTCCATCCTTTGTAAGTTATACACAATGGGTCTTTGTGTTGACAGCATTGCACTCGTTCCCGCATATGATCTTCTACTCAACGCGTTCGCTACCACGTTCACTTTTTCAGGATGGTAGTGGATGGTATGGTCGTAATCTTTCAACAGCTCAAGCCAACGTCGTTGTCGCATGTTGAGACCTTTTGAGTGAACAAATATTTAAGGCTCTTATGATCTGTATATATCTCCACTTTATCCTCATACAGGTAGTAGTGTCTCCAGATTTTTTGCGCGAAAACGACTGCTGCCACCTCTAGATCATGAGTAGGATAATTCCTCTCATATTCTTTGAGTTGTCGTGAGGCATAGGCTGTAACTTTCTCATGTTGCATGAGAATACATCCTAACCTTTGCCTAACGCATCATTGTAGATGACAAATTCCTCCAAACCAGATGGTATTACCAGAACAGGTGCTGAAATGAGTCTCCTCTTGAGCTCTTGGAAGCTCTTCTCACATACCTTGCTCCATCCGAATTTTGAATCTTTTCGAGTTAGTTGAGTTAATAGAGTGGCGATTCAAGAAAATCCTTCCACGAATCTCCGATAGTAACAAGCTAAGCCCAGAAAGCTACGTATTTTGGTTATTGACTTACGTTGCTCCCAACTTTGTATTGCTTTAATCTTCGTCTGATCAACTAATATTCTATGTTTCGATACCACGTTCCCAAGGAATGCTACTTCCTCAAGCCAGAACTCGTATTTCTTCAACTTGGCATATAGCTTTTTTTACGAAGCTTTTGGAGTATCAACCTCAAGTGTTGCTCATGATCTTTACAGCTTTTGGAGTAAATGAGGATGTCATCAATAAAGACAACCATAAAATTATCCAAATATTCCTTGAATATCCGATTCATCATATCCATGAAGGCAGCAGGAGCATTAGTCAATCCAAAAGACATAACTAAGAATTCATAATGCCCGTAACGAGTTATGAAGCCATTCTTTGGAATGTCATCAGTTTTAATCTTTAATTGATGATATCCATAACGAAGATCGATCTTTGAGAAGAATTTAGCACCTTGCAACTGGTCAAACAAGTCATCAATGCAAGGTAACGGGTACCTATTTTTGATGGTGACATGGTTCAAGTCCCGATAGTCAATACAGAGTCGCATACTCCCATCTTTCTTCTTTACAAACAAAATAGGAGCACCCTAAGGAGATGTACTAGGACGGATGAAACTAATGTCTAACAACTCCTGTAGTTGGGTTTTTAACTCTTGAAGTTCAATATAAGTCATTCGATATGGGGATTTAGAAATGAGTTTTGTACCAGGTTCAAGGTCAATACAAATTCAATTTCACATTCTAGGGGCAGGCCAGAAAGTTCTTTGGGAAATACGTCAGGGAATTTATTAACAACCGAAATATCATTCAAATTTGACGTATTTTTTTTAAATCGGTGATATGGGCTAAGAAAGCTTGACATCCATTTTTTAATAATCGAATGGCTTTATGACTTGAAATAACAGTGATTGATTTTAGTGGTTTGGTTGCTTTAATTCACATAACAGGTTGGTTAGGAATATGAAAGCTAACGACCTTACGAAAACAATCAATTTTAGCATGATGAGTGGTTAACCAGTTGATTATTAAAATCACATCAAATGCAAGTATTTTCAAAGAGATGAGATCAACATGTAATGTGAGGGTGCCAATTTGAATCAAACAAGATTTATAAATAATTGATGTAACGAAGGTTTCTCCCAACAGAGTTTCAACAAATAAGTTAAAGTTTAATTTGTCAGAGGTCAAGTTCAAACGTTGAGCAAAAGTAGGTGAAATAAAAGAGTGGGTAGAACCGGTATCTAATAAGGTATAAATTTCACAAGAGTTTATGATTAGCTTACCCGTGATAACTTCGTTCGGGCTCTTCGCTTTTTGGGTAGTCACGACAAAAGCCCTCTCCTGAAACAACGACTTTGACTTGTCCGGGACAGCCTTTGGAGTCACCATCCCAGCTGGACTTGACTTCGCTATAGGGCACACTCGAGCTATGTGACCTTCCTTTTCAGACTTGTAACACACTTTGGGTTGCTGTGTAAAATTTGGACTGATGTGTCCCTCTTGTACGTATTTGTAACATACGACCGGTGGTCGTTCTCCTCCCCTAGAAACGGGTGTTGGTGCTGGTGCTGCTGCCGATGTCTTTCAATTTTTTCATTGTTGAATCTTCTCTTTTTGAAATTTCCACTTGACTCACTTCTTCTATTATCTTGGCCATGATTACCAACGAAGTGGTTACCATTTCTGGTATGATAATTTCCTCCACGTTGGTTATCATTGTTCCGATGACTGATGCCACCGGCACGACTATTATAGTGTTGTCGGTTGCTGTCCTTTGGTTGAACAGTCTCATTATCTCGCTCCAATAATTGACCCATGTTCACAATATCTGAATACAAACAAAGTTTATGAGAAATGAAGTATTGATGAATTTTAGGTTTCAAACCTCTCAAAAACATTCGTGTCATTCGTTCCTCATTATCCACCAAATGGGATGCAAACCGGGATAATTCTGCAAACATGGCCTTGTATTGTGATACAGTAATATTGTTCTGTTCCAATTTGATGAATTTCACCTCCGTCAAATGATGAATACTTTATGGAAAGTACTTGTCGTTGAATAATTCCTGGAACTTTTCCCAAGACATCTTAAGTGCGAAAAGCTGAGTACGTTTCACAGATTTCCACCAGTAATCTGCCTCTCCACACAACATAAATGTGGTGAATGGAACCTTTTGCTCCTCTGTGCATCCTAGAACATCAAATATTTTGGTGATCTGCTTAATCCAAGCTTCTGTGGCTCTGGATTTCCAAAAAACTTCGGCAGTCCCAACTCCTTGAATTGCTTGGCAGTGATAAGCCGCGAGTTACCATTGTTTCCACCTGCATTTTGAACAGTAGTCTCTCTCGTCTGGTTTTGCATGAATTGCAGAAAGCTCCTAAACACCCCATCGTTCATCATTTGGTCGTTGGTGTTGTTTACAGAAAGATTATTGCCTTCCTGAGGCACATTATCCTGGTTATTGATTGGTGGTGTCTCAATAGTATCATATGCTCCATTGCTTATCTCCCAATTTTCAGATGTCATTCTCAAATACTGCCATAAAACAAGGGTTAATTAAATAAATTGACATGTCACATATTATCCCTATATTCCGACCGACCTAAAAAATAAGCTTAGGTAGGACACACTAGCAAATGTTTTACTCGTCTCTCCCATCCTAGTTCTAATCCTAGATCTCCATCAGAGATCATATCCCTAAGCTCTGATACCAACTGTGACGCCCCCAAAATAGGTCCACGCAACTCATTCTGAGTCGCCAAATACTTGGTACAGAAGCCAAATACAAATCTTCCTATTCCAACTATTAAACTGTTATGCAAAATACGACCACAGAAACTCTGAGCTTCAATACAGATATTATGCCGAAAATATCAACGCTCAAATTAAGTCCTCATTACAATTATCATCGCACTATTTTACAAAATAGTGAGGACTACCATAGCACTATCTCGGACCATCACTTCATTCCCCGACTAGTCCCAGCTATATTCTCATTTCCTGAAAAGAGCAATGAAAGAAAAGGGTGAGCTCAACTAGCCCAATAATATTATGACTAAGATAATGAAGAATAAATTATCGTTAGCATTTAATAAATCAGATAAAATATTATGGACAACAAATTTAAATCAACAACTGCAGCGAAAATAGTAATCCATTAGAAGAGTCAAGTAGAGCATGATGTCTACTATCTTCTATGATTTAAAAGCCCATCATCAATATTTTAACCATGTAACATCAATCAATAAATATTTTAAATCAATAATTTATCTGTGCACTACGGGCCAAAGATATTCATTTGTATAGTGGTCATGATCATGCCAAACACCTGTCCATCTTTGCACTACAGGCCAAAGATATTCATTAATCAACAGTTCATCTTTGCACTACGGGCCAAAGATATTTATCAATCAACCGTTCATATTTGCACTACGGGCCAAAGATATTCATCAATCAACAATTCATCTTTGCACTACGAGCCAAAGTTAACTTTCACGACAATTTAAGTTTGAGGATTATGACAATGATATAAAGAATGAATCAAGTGAGATCAAGGATAAATATTAGAGATTTATAATTCAATTTATACAGAGTTCAAGAATGTCCAAATTGTCAACATGAAGATCAAAACATAGATCTAATTTTAAGAATAAGATTCATAAAAGATAACTTGGACAAAGAATAGAAAATTTAATTTTGTTGTGAATAGTACTGTATGAATAGTACCCCGACATGAAAAGATTAAAATTTCATAAGAAAGTTCAGACCAATATTCGAGTGAAATGATATTAGATGATGCATAAACCTTAAAGAATTTCTAATCATTTCAGGAATTATAGAAGCAATACTTACCATAATAAGTTTACATTTAGGATTATGAAATGAAATAATATCACTGACATAATATGGAGTATGAAAGAAAATGATTTCCCTTATGAGTATAAAATAATATTATTTACAAATATTGAAAGAAAATAACATCCTTTACGAGAATAATAATATCATTTACCTTAATAGAAAAGTTGTTCTGACTGGAATAAAGAAGATTATGTTGAGGAAATCTTGCACTGGTATCCACACTCAAAATATCCTTATACTCAAAAGAAATACGCTCATTATTATTGAGAAAGAATTTTCTGATTCTGGTGTGATTTTCATTTCTTAACTAAGCAATCTATTTATAGGAAAGGTGTAGCATGCCACCCTTGACAAATTACACAGGAGCGCGCACTTGTTTTGAAAAAGGAACCTGCAGTATACTGATTTTGAAAAAGAAGAGTACAAAGCAAAGCTTCTCACTTCCTCCTCAATTATTCACATGCCAAGAAGTTTATTATTATAATAATTTTACTATTTAAACAATTATACATTATAAAATTATACTATTATAATATATTATAATAATATATTTCAATGAATATTTTCCCGAAGAAGATAATTATGGCTTTATAGAAAAATATGTTAAACTTTCAACAAATGTCTCATGCTAGAAATTTCTCCATTTGTATCAAAATTGAACACATATTTACTTATCATATTTATCAACAATTTTTATTCATCAATTATTATTCATAATTAATATTACAGAATCACAATATTGACAACCAGGTCGTTCCGAGAAAAGAGGGGGCTTTCCGATAAGGATTTATCTTTATTGGCGCAAAATTATATAACTTAATCCATTTCCTCGACAGAACTTTCTAGACATTGTCAATAATGCTATCTAATAATATCATTTATATAATATGAGTTACTGTGTTGTGATAATTATTGATTTAATAATGTGAAATATTGTGCAATGGTTACTGTGACAATTATTGAATCAATAATATAAAATACTATGTAATTATCAATGTAGCAATTATTGAATCAATAATATAAGAGACTGAACAGTAATTACTGTGACAATTATTTAATGATTAACTTCTTACGTAAGAATCAATAATTAGAAATACTGTGCAATACCATGTGCTACTGTGTGCAACAATGTGTATTACTGTACTTTTATCACCGGGTATTTAATAGTTAACGGTAAAAGTTTTGCCGTTATTTTATAAAAAGGTTATTCTTGTCGCTTTCTATATCCGACATTATTCCGTTATGGGGCTCACCAATGATTGCGCCGTCGTACGAATATTTCCTGACCAAACGAATATTTTATGACAACTTGCATACTTTGTAAAATTTGCACATATCACCCATAACTATCGCATTTATCAAATCAACACCTTACTATTTAAAATAATATATAAGGGAATTTAATCTTATTCATAAAAAGTTGGGGTCTTATATCGGGGCTCCTCCTCTTTAGCCTCTCCGGGCTCCTCATCCCTAGCCAGGTTGGGTCCTCCTATATCAGTCATCCGGACATCAAAGATTTTAAGTTTTAATTACTACTTGATACTACTCGCGAGCACATAAGTTATTAACAAGTAAGCACGTAAAGTCTTTTATTATTTATCTTTAATGAATTTCCTTAATTCCTTCCTTATAACTCAATAAGAGTTTATCACCACTATGTTTTCGATCTCCTATAAGGTTATAGCCTAAGGTTTCCCCACCTAAGGTTCATAACCTAAAGCTTTGATACCAACTTGTGACACCCTCAAATCCGGGTACTTCAATTCCACAGATTTGGTGCTCACTATCCAACTTTAACACATCTAACTACCCATAAATAAGGATAATAAATTTCATAAATCATAATCCCATTAAAGGGTTACATCATTAATACAAAATCCCAGGTCATCTAACCTTTAATTATTACATCATCAGCGGAAAATAAAACATAAATATAATTAATTCTGGTTACATAAGTTTCATGAAAAGAAATTAAACTAAACATTATCTATTTGTTCATCTTACCTTTGCCCTTACTCATTGATGGCCCCTCGAGTTTCTTGGGCTTAACTGAAATATTTTATGTAAGAGTGAGCAAAACAATTGCTCAAAAGGATAATAATAAACAATAACAATATATGAAACATCAATGAATACGCTTTGATTGAAAAGTATAAACTTTATTAAAAACAGTCAATGATACTCAAGAACTGCAAGCTCAAAGAAAAACTTGGCTTTTGAATCAATACTAGAAATTAAGATCAAAAGTAGAACTGAGGGTAACAAGATCATGAACTTTGTCCTAGGTTAACAAGTATTCCTATCATAACCTTTAACAGTCTCACAGCCTATATGAACCATCCATCTCGTACTCCGAGGGATCAACCATTGGTACAATATATTGTGCACAAATATTTTAACGCTATTGCGTAGCTCAGATTTATAGTTTCCGACAACATAATCCCCTATTATAGGGTTGTTCATCTCAGCTTGTCATTAGAGTCCATACCAAAGGAAGTTTTGTTTGGAATAGCTTCAAAAGGATTTTAGAACTTTAAAACGCTCATCAACTATGGACTAGTCTAATTAATAAGTGTTCGCTAGCCACTTAGAAGTTTGATATCAACAACAATATAATCTCGTATGAGATACATTAACAAGTCATGAATCAATACGTGAAAGAGTCATAATGATTTACAATTGAATAGACATCACATATCGAAGTAATGCTTTTGGAAGAATAGAAAGCTTAATCAAGAACATAGACATTGAACATTTAATAAACCTCGCTTGAATAAATAGGAAGCAAAGGTTAGGTAACTTGCTCAATGTAAAAGTATAGTTAAGAAACTTGCCTCATGCGTTAGCTATACAATTACAAATTACGTTCTCCAAATATCCTTCATATAACATTTAGAATCACAATACCAATTAGTTACTTAAACACTAACTTCATTGGTTTACTTTTCATTATAGTCATAATCTTTAACTTTAGGTCTGTCTATACTAACCACATATCATGAATCTTGAAACCTTCACTAGCATATAACACGAGTTTTAGCATTTAAACTGTTACTAAACCCCACAAACATAGACTTTAAGTTATTTACAAATTACTAAATCATAATGTATAATCGTTATATGTGTGACTATAACGTGTTATTATGTCTTATAACATATTTTACATCTCATTACAATCATTCATTCATTAAGGTTACATAAACAATCCTAGAATTATACACTTAATAGATCATCACTGGACCAAATTGCTAACCGACACTGCCTTACACAAGGGAACCGGCGCTGCAGCGCTGAGGGCGCTGGCTTAACACTATGGAACAGGCGCTACGACGCTAGCTTCAACCCTTGGAACTGGCGCTGCGGTGCCGCGACTCAGAAACAGTAACTGCAGTTCGCGAGCAGCACAGTTTCAAAGCCAAAAACACCTAATATCTTCACCTAAACAACAAATTAAACACACCCAGATGATATAAACTTTGTAAAAACAAAACCTAACATATATAAATTGATTCTAATGACACAATTAACTTAAACAACCAATTTAAGAACTAAAAATCCCAAGTTCATGCTCTATTCTCATATTTGAACATATTTAGCGAATTCAACTCTCACAAATTCGTTTCTCAACCAAATTGATTCATTTAACTTGCATTATTTTCATATTCCAACGTATTAACAACATCTATCATCAATTTATAGATTACAACATGAATTAATCATCAATTTTGACTCTAAAACAAGCCATAATGTACATATATCAACAAAGACTCAACTTCTTTTTATTTACCATGTTTACATGGATTTGGTTACTGAAAACACAATTATAAACAACATAGAACGAATCATACATACTCAAGAACATATATAGCGGATTTCTAAACTAATTCATCATCAAAAACCAACTATAGAGAACTAGTTTTGGAAAATAAGAACTAGAAACTTTAGAATTTGCCTTTGTTTCCTCTAAGCCCTAGTTAGATGATTGGAAATCCTTGCTAAACCTTCTTCTTCCTCCTTTGATTCTCAAATCTCTCTCAATTTCACAGAGAATCTATCTTTCTCTCTCAATTTCTCTCTTCCTTTCTTCTTCACTGTGTTCTTAGTCTTAGAAATAGAGCGTAAACATAAAAGACTGATGGGATAATGCGTATTAGTTAAAAATAACAAAAGGACTTTAGTTGTTATGGAAAGGAAAAGTCACTAGGCCATGTATGGCAAAACCAACTTAAACTCCTTCTAATTTATTTTTATTTTCCACTTATCATATAGTACACAATTGTCACACTTTATTTAATTTAATTACTTTATCAATATAATTCCAATTTTATTTAACAAATCATTTGCCCTCAAATTTAATTATTTAATTAAATTAGAATATTTCCATTACACTATATTGTAATTATTTAACAACTTATTAACCCTTTAATTTAATTATTTAATTAAATTAGGACATCTCCAACAAATTAGCGTAATAAAATACGCACAAATTATAAAATTATTTATCATCAATTTACTTAATATCATCACACTTAAATAAATTATCCCACAATAACTTCCGTCAAATATTTATTTTATTCAATATATATTCCAACAAAAATATTTATTTAATTTGATAAATATTTTTAATTATTTACAAAAATCACATTCGATACAAAAACACTTTACGATTTGACAGAGTAGCTCTGCAATAGATAAATTCGACTATATGATCAATTTAACCCTATTATCTATACATCAATTCAACTCATAAGATCAACATAACAATTTTGATCTTTCTATTCTAAATTCTTGTACATCATATACGTATTAAGGACTTTATAAAACTTCTAAACAAATATACATTAGTAATATCATATTATCAAATTTAAACATGCAGTTCTTAACAATCTCCCTTTCTTTGATGATGACAAAACACCAGTAGTTTCAAGAACATTCATTAATATTTCGATGCAAATAATTATTAAGATAAATATGTCTTAATCAGTAAGTAATTGTATTACTAGATCAAAAGTATGAATTTATTGATATGATCAAAGAATTGCACAACGTATGAAGATTTACAATAGTTAAAAAAAATTACATAAAAATATATACATTGTATACCTTTGTTTCTATCTTCTCCCCCTCTTAGGCTTGGAAGGATTTTTCCTCTCAACTTCAAGTCTACGCCCGAAAGCCTTTCTTTCTTCATAATCTCTCCTTTGAATCTCCTCCATAGAATCCCTTGCGCCAAGATCAGTCATGAAAATTCTTTCTTCTCCTTCAATGCGAGTCCCCTGAAGATTTCTATTCATGAAAATGGGATCACCAGCTTGAACTCTAGTGCTAGTGGGAGTTACTGCACTCGACGATCCATGCCTTGAAGAGAATGAATTGTCATGATCTAAAGGGATTGCTTCATATTGTGCTCTATAGGGAGGAGGATAAATTGATGTTTGTTGTTGATGAGAACGCCTCTTATCCCCTTGATCTCTTTTCCCGTGACTTGTCTTCTACCCCTTTTTGTTAGCATCATGGCCTCAACGTAGAGCATTGACTTTGTCCAAGATCTACTTAACACTTTGAACAAGCTCATCCATTTGGTCTCTAGAAATGACAATATCATCTCTGTTCTCGTAAAGCCTGGCTTCAACTTGTTCTCATTGCTGATAACCAAGAGCCACTGCATTCGGTCCACAGAGTTCATCACCATGCCTTTGAACTTGTTGAGATAAGAGCTGAGTTCGAAGACTTTGTTAGAGAGGGTTCTTATTTGCTTTGTATTGGTTTCTTGAAGAGAGACTACATCAGTCTTATGAGAAGTTATCTCTTTTAAGAAAATTGCATCCCTTTGCTTAAGATTATCAGTAATATCCTTAAAGAGATCTTTCAAGCGCTTGTCAAACTCCTTGCCTATTTCTCTAAGAACTTTAGTAGCAGTTATTCTATTTGTTTTCTGATGGATGTCAACTGAATTTTCTTTAAGATTTTGATTTATTTCTTTAGCAATGAAAGCCATCAGATTACCCAATTGATTTTTGGAAGGGATTTTCGAGACATAATTCGGAATTTGTTGTAGGAGAGCTTTTGAGCTAACCTTATCACTCTAAAAAATATTTGATATGGCAAGGGTGAGGTCAAAGTATTCATTTCTGGAAGAAGATGGTATATTTGATGGTATATCAGGCTGTATAGTATGAACATGTGAGATATGTACATCAAAGGGTATATCAGTACATATAACTTGTATAGGAGTTTGAGTATGTACATCAATCGTAGGGTTTTGAGACTCTACGATTGGCAAAGATATAGAAGATGGGGATTTGGAATTTATCTTTACAGGGGAATTTTGTGTGGAATGAATGTGTATGGGAGATGAAGTATTATGTACATCGATCGTAGGGTGTTGAGACTCTGTTATCGGGGAGTTAGTATATTGTACATCAACCGTAGAGTGTTGAGACTCTATGATTAGAGAGTTAAATGGTTGAAAATCATCCGTAGAGTGTTGGGACTCTACAAACGGAGAGTCAATTGAAGAGTTAGAGAACTGTTCAGAGATCGTAGAGGATGACTCTACGACCTCATCATAGGAAAAAAAGAATGAAATAGTAGAAGGGATAACAAACAAAGAGTTAGGAACAAAAGTTACCTTATTGTATGGACAGAAAGAATATGAAGGCTCAGAGCAAATTGCTCTATTGGCATAAGAAAGCACCCTTAGAAAATTTTGGGCCACCAGTCTGAGGTTTGGAAACCTTGAATAGTTCCAACTGATGAAACTTTTGATGATATAGATCTTAATAATGGTACGAGGGGTATGAAGTAGAGCAGTTGAGCACTATCAGGATCATATATAGTGGTTCTCATGTATACCTCTATACTGAAGAAACTGTTAAATAGTTCATCAGTGCTTATAGAGACTAGCCTCATTCTACCAACCCCTGATCTTATCAATCTACCAGAAAGGTATGCATTTGGATTTTATTCTACTTTAAGAACCATGTGCACCCTTACTGCTCTTAACCTTGATGGCACTGAATGAGATTATTGATGAATTATAAGTTACTTCCCCTCAGAGTCTAGATCTTCGGGCTTTACAATCACAGGGTTAAGCGATTTATTGATGTCTTCTAAAGCATTATTAGTTACTTTTGTGAGCTTTAAAGAATAATCAGTAGAGCTCAACAATCGTTGGGCTGGCTCATCTTCTTCTTCCCACTCAGAGATAGTCTTTAATGATTGAGCTACCTCTAGGGTTTTCTTCTTCTTCTCTACTATCTTAATTAATTTCTTCTTTTTGTCTTGGGCTCAGGATTTAGAACCTTCACAGACACTTCAATATCAACTTATTAAGACTCTGACGCACCAGTTATCATTCTCGTTTCATCAACTTCATTGGGCTCAGTCTCTACGATCATCTAAGCAATCATTTAAACATATCTTGGCTCAAGCATAGAGGCATTCCCAGCTATTTCTTCTTCTACTTGAGATTGGGAAGGAGGCACACATGTGAAAGTAGTATGCATACAAGCCAATCATATATGATGATAAAGCATATACTTTGTAAGCGATCTTATTTATTTATTCATTAAATTATTCATTTATTAAAGGTATTTAATTATCTACATGATGCTATTTTTATAATATATAAATAACCCATAGTTTTAAGCAATACTTTTAGAATCATGATGTTAATCATGCTAATGAGATCTAAATTCTTAGAAAGCTTAAAAACTAAAATAGTTCTCAATCGTGGGATTACTAAAAAGAGGATTAGTAAATCTGGATAGATTGGTACATATGTTGCTTGCTCATTAGACAAGGATGATTGATCTCATGATCATTTGTGTGGAGACACTAAAATAAGTATTAGGTGCTTATTGGAGAATAAGTTCACTGAACGTGACTCGCTATGGAATACCTAATGGAGTTTTACTTGCCTGTTAATAGAAATTCCTAATGTGATAGTAGTACAAGTGATCCTTGGACTTGAGATCGTCATAGTATCTTGTGTGTAATGAATTATACTTTGACTTATTCTTTAAGACCCTCAGAGTATAACAAAGGGTATGCTTAGGTATAATGAGTTACCTATGGATAATGAATGATCAATAAAGAATCTACTACTTCTAGTAAAAGAAGAGATATGTCCTATGTGATTCGTTAAATGACAACCCAGTAGTCCTTGGCCAAGGTAGGATGAAATTAGAAAAGAGTTTCTAATTTGCATTATTTGGAGTTGTGCATTTTTTAATCGAAATACATATAATTAAATAAAATAAGACTTAACAGTAAATCTATGTGTTATATTTAATTGGGACATTGTATGGTGGAAGGATTGAATTGTACGGTAACAATTAACTCAAAGGTTTTTTTAGGATTAATGTTGATATCTATATTATCTGAAAAGTCGTTGATCGCTAGGGAGGCTTATCCCTATTGTAGAATAAATGTTATTTATTTAAACGAATTATTAGTTTAATTTATTTATTTAAATAAGATTAAAATTGTTCTAATTGATTTATTCACAACCGGTTTAATATGGAGAGCCTAAAGGGTCACACCATAAAAAGAAGATTAATTATTTAAGAATGTAATGACATAATCGTAATAATGTATTAAGTGTAATTAATTTAATCTATGGTGACAAAATAAATTAAATAGTTTAATGTTTATTATTTAATATTTTGTAAATATTAAATATAAATTAATAAGAGGAGTCTTATTAATATTATTATAATTATTATTATTTTAATTCTAAAGGAGTTTAGGAATTAATTTAATATTAGTACTCTCACTTATTCCTAATGAGATTAGGAGTCAAATTAATTAAAGGAGTTTAATTAATTAATCCCAATATGTTGGGAAGTCTAATTGATTAAAAGATGTTAATTAATTAATTAAATGTCCAATTCTAATAAGATTAGTAGGGTTAATCGATATCTATAAAAGAGGAGTCTTATATAAGATAAAAGATATACGTAATTCCAAGAGTTGGAGAGTACTTCTTTTTCTACAGAGAATAGAAAACAGAGTTTAGCCAATAACCCATCTTCTTGAGCAATTCCTCTTCCTTGGTGGATCACCTCTAGAGGCCAAACACGTGGGTGGCTAACGTTGATCAAAGGAAGGAGTTAATGCAGTAGATTCAAGAAGATCACGAAGAGCAAGGAGTTGAATTCGTACCTGTGAAAGCTAGTTTGTGTAAGGGTATGATTCTAATTTATCCTTACTTTTCTGATATTGATAACTGAGCACAAAGCAAGATCCTGGTAAGGGTTTGTATAAAAAAATTTAAAACCTATTTTATCGCACTTTCGCCCTTAATTGTGTAATTTGATTGCATGTATTCGTAACATACAAACCCAACAGTGGTATCAAAGCCTAAATTTGTGCTGATTATCATTTTTATGATTCTATGTATGAATTGATGCAATATTGGATCAAATTTTCTGGACAAAAATCGAATTCTACAGATTCTGCGATGAACAGCGCGGTCGCGCCGCATCCTAGTTCATTCTGGGTGCGGGCACGCCGTCTGTATGACAGGACTAGTGCACAGCGCGGCTGCGCCACGTCCTAGTTCATTTTAGGCGCAGGCGCGGGCGCGCCACCCTACAGATTCTGGTTTTTTTTTTGTTTTTCTTCAATTAAGTAAATGATTTATTCAATTGATAAAAGTTGAAAATAAAGATGTTGATTTTATCTGAAATATGATTTCATATTGCTAAAAATTAAAGGAGTTTAATTTGGATTTGGTTTTTGATTAAAATAAAAGAGTTTATTTTGTTTAAAAACTAAAATTTAGCAAAACTTTTGTCCATTAAATGACATCGATCTATATATGGAATGATTTTATTATTCATGTGATGAGTGATTATTTATTCATGCATATGTTAATGTGTATGAATATAAATGGGGTTGATTATAGAATATTGACTAATGTGATTGGATTTTCTTTTAGTTGAATGCTTGAATGAATGTTTTTTATTAAATGAGATCTGCGTACCTCGTCTTCTCTGATTTTTCTCGATGTAAAATTCTATCTCCCTCCTATATACTTCCCCTTGAAGAAATTGGAGACCAATGAGCAAGAACCGCGTGAAGACCCGTTTGTATGGAGCCCGGGTTTAAATGTAATAGTTACGTTTAAATTTAAATTATTGCACTCCTAGGTTTGACCTTTTGGTTCACTTGGTGGCTCTAGTGAACCAAACTAGAATAAAAGTCCATAATCAATCCGGGTAGAATATAGTATTCTATATGTGCATGCTAAATATTATATATTTTATGCAAACATGCTTCACATGTTTAATAAAATGACGCATATTATATATATATATATATGTGTGTGTGTGTGTGTGTGTGTGTGTGTGCATGCACGCTAAACAAGATGAGACAAATAATAACAAATTCCTCAAAGAAATCATATTAAGTTTAAAGCGTTCAAAGATATTTGGAATATCGAACGTCGCCTTCTAGCATGATAAATTAATAGAGTATTAAATATTTAATACGAGTTTGTTGTGCACACACAAGGCGAGAATTGCGTATTTAAGATATTAATTTAATCACATTTGATGCTTATGAAGTTAATTGAACAATATTGTTTTGTTGTGCACACACAAGGACAATATTTTTCTTTTTTGAGTATATGGAGTGCTAGGTTGGACTTAACTTAAATCTTAGTTCGGATGTGCACACACTTGACCATTATGATCTAAGAGGCAAAATACAAGGAGTTACATGTCGATGTAATTAACAAGAGTTGTCTATCTATTTATTTATATATCGTTTGTTGTGCACACACAAGGCTATATACATTTGAAATGAGATCCTTAATCTCACTAGCAAATATTTAATTAGATGTTGCCGAACTATATAAGTGAGGATAGTATAGTTTGAATAAAATAGTGGGAGATACCAATCTAAAATAAGACCTAAATTTATTTTGGTATGTAAAATTAATTAAATGAATGTTTGCTAAAATGTTGTCTTTTCACATGCAGAAATTTAAAAATGTCAAAATCACTAATTTCACTGCGTAGCATACTTGATGCTAACAAACTTACCGGACCAAATTATACGGACTGGTTAAGGAATCTGAGAATAGTTCTCATTGCTGAAAAGATTTCTTATGTCCTAAATTCACCTGTCCCTAGAACTGTTCTAGAAATAGCCTCTGAGAAAGAGATTGCCACTATTGTAAAGTGGCAAGATGATGCATCTGTGGCTCAATGCATCATGCTCGCATCCATGAATAACAAGCTTTAGCGTCAGCATGAAAACATGGATGCTCCTACTATGTTGCTTCACCTCCAGGAGTTGTATGGTTAACAAAGTAGGACTGCAAGATATGAGATATCTAAGGAGCTCTTCTATTCTCATATGGCCGAGGGCACAACCGTTGAGACTCATGTCCTTAGGGTGATCAATCTGATTGAACGCCTCGAACAACTTGGGTTCGTCATGGATAGGGAGTTGAGTCAAGACTTAGTCTTGCAGTCACTCCCTGAGACATTCTCGCAGTTCGTCGTTAATTTCCACATGAATAAGTTAGATGTCATCTTGCCTAAATTACTTAACATGTTGAAAAATGCAGAAGGTCACTTCCCATCCAAGAAGAACCATGTCTTAATGGTAGATTCTTCCAAGAAAAAGAAAAGGCCCAAGGTATCATCTAAAACGAAGAAATCTAAGAAGGCTAAGGGCGAGGTGAACTTGAAGGAACAAAAGAAACCTGATCCAGCTAGCAAAGGAATGTGCTTCATTTGCAACGAGTCGGGTCACTATAAGAGGAACTGCAAGAATTTTCTGGCAGAGAAGAAGCTTCGACTTACAATCAAGGTTTGTTCATAATTGAAATTAATTTTTCTGAAAGTCATAATTTTACTTGGGTATTGGATACCGGCTGTGGTTCTCACATATGTAATACTGTGCAGGGACTGGTCAGAAGTAGAAAGCTGAACAAGGATGAGGTTGTCATACGAGTGGAAAATGAAGTAAGGGTTGTCATACGTTGGTTCACACAGACGTTGTGGACCTATGACAACGAATGCACGGGAAAGGTATTCTTATTTTATTACTTTCACTGATAATCACTCAAGATATGGATAAGTGTATTTAATGAAATACAAATCTGAATCGTTTGAAAACTTCAAAGAGTTCAGAAGTGAAGTAGAGAAACAAACTGGCAAAAGTATTAAGATTCTTTGATCAGATCGAGGTAGTGAATACTTAAGCGGAGAGTTTCTCGATTGTTTCAATGAAAATGGTATAATCTCACAATAGACTCCACCAGTATCATTCTGGGGTTATGCCCCAGAAGCGGCTGCATATCTACTAAATAAGGTCCCCTCAAAATCCGTTCCCAAGACTCTATATGAGATGTGGCCAGGGAGGAAACCTGGAATTAAGCATGTTAAGATTTGGGGATGTCCAGCTTATGTGAAAAAGTTTCAAAATGATAAGCTTAGGACAGGATCTGATAAGTGCACGTTTGTGGGATTTCTTAAAGAAAGTTTGAGATACTATTTCTACAATCCTACTAAGCAAAAGGTGTTTGTTGCGGAACACGCTGCCTTCTTGGAAAATGAATTTATTCTTGAAGGGGCTAGTGGGAGGAAAATAGATCATGAAGAAATTCAAGAACATCAAACCACTACAGATCAAGTGGATGAATCTGTCCAAGTAGAGACACATTCTGTACAACACTCTATTCGTAAATCTGGAAGAATAACGAAGATACCTGATAGATATGGATTCATCATAGAGGATGAAGATGAGGTACACATCATGAATGATGATGATCCATTGAATTACGAACAGACTATGAGTAGTAACGACTCAGGGAAATGGCTTGAAGCCATGAAATCTGAGATGTACTCCAATGATGAAAACCATGTATGGACTTTGGTTTCACCACCTGAAGGCATTAAGCCTATTGAGTGTAAATGGGTCTTTAAGAGAAAGACTGGATCGGACGACAAGGTATTGACCTATAAGGCCCGACCGGTTGCAAAAGGTTTCAAACAAAGACAAGGAGTTGACTATAATGAAACCTTCTTACCAGTAGCTATGCTCAAGTCCATTCGAATTTTGCTTGCGATTGCAGCTTATTAAGACTATGAGATCTGGCAGATGGACGTGAAAATGGCCGTCCTCAATGGAAAACTTGAGGAGGATGTGTATATGACATAGCCAGAGGGATTTGTTTCAAATGTTGGAACAAATCAAGTCTGTAAGCTGCAACGAACCATTTATGGATTGAAGCAAGCTTCTCGTATATGAAACATTCGTTTTGATGAGACAATCAAAGAGTTTGAATTTATCAAAAACGGGGATGAACCATGTGTGTACAAGAAGGTTAGTGGGAGCACTGTTTTATTCCTTGTATTATATGTTGATGATATATTACTGTTAGGGAATAACATTCCTATGCTACAGACGATTAAAATCTGGTTATCTAAACACTTCTCCATGAAAGACTTGGGAGAAGCATCCTATATTTTGGAGATAAAGATCTATAGAGATAGATCTAAAAGGATTTTTGGCTTATCCTAGGGAACGTACATTGATACCATGCTAAAGCAGTTTAGAATGGAAGATTCCAAAAGAGGTCTCATACCGATAAGCCATGGAATAAATCTCTCCAAGAAACAGGCCTCAAAGATACCTAAGGAGAGAGACCGTATGAGTAAAATCCCTTATGCTTCAGCAATAAGATCTATCATGTACGGTATGATATGTACAAAACTGGATGTCGCTCATGCACTTAGTGTAACAAACAGATATTAGTCGAATCCAAGAGAAGAGCACTGGAAGGTAGTGAAAAATATCCTAAACTACTTACGAAGAAATAGGGATTTATTTCTTGTCTACGGTGGGTCTGAATTAAAACTCGAGGGCTTCACGGACTCAAGTTTTCAAACGGACCAAGATAAAAGTAAATCTGTTTCAGGGTATGTATTTACCTTGAACGGAGGCGTAGTGAGTTGGAAGAGTTCCAAGCAGCAAACAGTTGCTGATTCAGTGACAGAGGCAGAGTATTTAGCTGTAAGTGAAGCTGCAAAGGAAGCTATTTAGATGAAGAAGTTCATAAAAGAACTTAGTGTGGTTTCTAGCATTGGAGGAGCAGTCCCCATATATTGTGACAACACAGGAGCGGTTGCACAGGCTAAGGAACCAAGGTCTCATCAGAAATCCAAACATGTGTTGCAGCGATTTCACTTAATCAGGGAGATCATTGAAAGAGAAACGTCACCTTCGAGCGTGTAGACTCTCAAGACAACATTGCAAATCCATTTACTAAAGCTTTAACACAACATCAGTTTGATTGTCACTTAGAGAAGATGGGTATGAGATACCAGGGCGATTGGCTTTAGTGCAAGTGGGAGATTGAAAGTAGTATGCATACAAGCCAAACATGTATGATGATAAAGCATATACTTTGTAAAAAATCTTATTTATTTAGTAATAAAATTATTCATTTATTAAAGGTATTTAATTATCTACATGATGTTATTTTTATAATATGTAAATAACCCATAGTTTTAAGCAATGCTTTTAGAATCATGATGTTGATCATGCTAATGAGATCTAAATTCTTAGAAAGCTTAAAAATTAAAATAGTTCCCAATTGTGGGATTACTAAAAAGGGGATTAGTAAATCCGGATAGATTAGTACATATGTGCTTGCTTATTGGACGAGGATGATTGATCTCATGATCATTTGTGTGGAGACACTAAAGAAAGTATGTAGGTGCTTATTGGAGAATAAGTTCACTGAACGTGACTCGCTATGGAATACGTAATTGAGTTTTACTTGCCAATCAATAGGAATTCCTAATGTGATAGTAGTACAAGCGATCCTTGGACTTGAGATCATCATAGTATCTTGTGTGTAATGAATTATAATTTGACTTATTCCTTAAGACCCTCAATGTATATCAAAGGGTATGCTTGGGTATAATGAGTTATTTATGGAGATAATGAATGATCAATAAAAAATCTACCACTTCTAGTAAAAGAAGAGATATGTCCTATGTGATTCATTAAATGACAACCCATTAGTTCTTGGCCAAGGCATGATGAAATTAAAAAGGAGTTTTTAATTTGCATTATTTGGAGTTGTGCATTTTCTAATCGAAATATATATAATTAAATAAAATAAGACTTGACAGTAAATCCCTGTCTTATATTTAATTGAGACATTGTATGGTGGAAGGATTGAATTGTACGGTAACTATTAACTCACAAGTTCTTTTATGATTAATGTTGATATCTATATTATCTGGAAAGTCGTTGATCGCTAGGGAGGTTTATCCCTATTGTAGAATAAATGTTGTTATTTAAATGAATTATTATTTTAATTTATTTATTTAAATAAGATTAGAATTGTTCTAATTGATTTATTTACAACCGGTTTAATATGGAGAACCTAAAGGGTCACACCATAAAATGAAGAATAATTATTTAAGAAGGTAATGGCATAATCGTAATAATGCACTAAGTGTAATTAATTTAATCTATTATAATGGAATAAATTAAATAGCTTAATATTTATTACTTAATATTTAAAAATATTAAATATAAATTAATAAGAGGAGTCTTATTAATATTATTACAATTATTATTATTTTAATTCTAAAGGAGTTTAGGAATTAATTTAATATTAGTACTCTCACTTATTCCTAATGCAAATAAGAGGCAAATTAATTAAAAGAGTTTAACTAATTAATCCCAATATGTTGGGAAGCCTAATTAATTAAAAGTGTTTAATTAATTAATTAAAAGAAACCAAATTCTAATTAGATTAGTAGGGTTAACCAATATCTACATAAGAGGAGTCTTATATCAGATATGAGATATACGTAATGTAATACCCGAGAATTTCCATATATTATTAAATAAATATATTAATGGAAATGAGAATTTATTTGAATATAAATGATTTTGTGTTATGAGATGAATTAATTCAATTATATATAATTGAATAATTATAATAATTGAGAAATTGGTGGAGTTTGTGATAAACTCGTTGATTGCCTTGTGTGGCACAGTGGCGTAATATAAGAAGGATTATATTAATTTAAGCGAACAATTAATCTATATTAATTGTTAATCGAAGAATATTAATTAACTGTTATAAAATACTAATGAGGATCGACTAACAATATGTGATTATTATTATTGCAAGAAACTTAATAATAATGAGCAACGTGTTTATAAATACAATAAGATTTATATCAAAGTGATAATTAATCATATAAGGGTTAATTAAATTGTTATGGAGGTTAACAATTATATTGATGGATGTAGGATATGTGTATATTATTAATTAATATTCAAATTATAAGATGAGAAATTATATGTGCAAGCATGCGAATTAAATGTATAGTAACTATATGTTATGATATGTGTAAGTGACAAATGATGTGTGGATATACATTAAAATAATGTATCATGGATCTATTATAAATAATTGTTGAGTAATACAATTTAATAATATATGATATAATGTAATGTGGTAGTATCCGATGGTATTATATCAGTAAGATAAACGTACCTGGATTATATGTGTGTAAATTACACTTATTACATTATGTGAAGTACATTGTGATTTAAATTATAACCTAAGAGTACATATATATATAACATATGTATATGGTGTGTATATACAAGTGTAGTATTTGCAAATGCTGAGGAGTTAAATCAATTGTCTCATTTTAAGTGTCCCATTTGCTCTTCACGTGCTTGACATACAGCTAAGGCCTATTCCTTCTTCTTCTCCCCAAACTCAGCAACTAGCATTTCATAGCTCATGATTGTGGAGGGAGTGGGATTCATGATGAATCCAACCACTAATTACCTACCCTTTGATAACCTTCATGCATTCCTATAATCCGTTAGTTTGATATGGGATACAATTGCTTTGTCTGTATAATGGGAGTTCTATAAATATAGCCTCATCTCCTTCACATTTCTTTTGCTGAGCATTTTGGCTAAGTGAGACTAGAGAGCATATATATATATATATCAGTGTTATTGAGATAGCAGCAAGCTTAAATCATTTACAGAGGTATAAATCCTCTTCGTATCTTCATTGTCATTTTCTGTCAAAATTTCTATTCGTGAATTCTTGATTTCAGTTGGAAGTTATGGTTTTGTGAATTGAGAATAATAATTAGTTGTTTAAAGGACTTATATATGTGATTAGAATTACTATATATGCTTCATTGCTCTTCAATTTCATTTTTGGTGTTTCCATTTCTGAGATTTCTGTAAAAACATCAAATATCGTGAAATTGGTTGGTGTTCATGAAATTGGGAATTGATAATTGCTATTGACTATTATATAAGCATATATGTACGTGTTAGTAAGTTAAACAAGTCTAATAGCATTTGGGTATGTTGAAATCGATGAAATGGGAGGTTTTTGGTCGGATTTCGCTGCAGTCTGAACTGCAGAAAACTGCCTCGACGCCGCAGCGCCGCAGCCCGCGCCGCAGCGCCACTCGCGCCGCAGCCCGCGCCGCAGCGCCGCACGCAGCGCCACTCGCGCCGCAGCGCCAGTAGTGAGCTGCTGTGCCGCGCCGCAGCGCCAGCCTCTGTGTTCAGTTTTTCTGCATTCTGCAACAAAACTGTTATGAACTAATTGTTTGATTTTTGTTTAAACAAGCATGAAAGCATGATTAATACTTATATATAAACCTAATGAGGCAATGTGAGCATGTTTTAGTATATTAGCATGCATGGTTAACCAAACGACATATAGTTTGAAAACGAACTTAAAGTTTCATGAACGACGTTAACATATATGAAGCATGTTAATATTCTGACTTTCGAGACATGTTAGTATGACCTAGAGACACATGAAATGCATACTAACTTATGTATATAGGTTCCGTGATATAATATGGACATGTGAACCCAACTAGTGCACCTTTCTAACAAAAATACAAGTTTTGAAGGTTGATATTGACATGTAAAAACCATGTATACATTCTGACTTTTCGAGCATGTTTATAGGGCCTTGAAATACATGAAAAGCATGTTAACTTGTGTATATGGGTTTCATAAGGAAGCATGAACATGATAGACCTTATTAATGAACTATACTAACAAAGTATAAGCTTTGAACGTGAACGTTGGTATGTTATGACGAGAATTAGAATTTGACATTTATGAACACATGTGATAGTACTCTTAGACTCATTCATGTGTCATGCATGTATATATACCATGATTAGTTGCCATGATTAAAGTTTAGCATGAACAAAGCATGTTTTCAAGATAATAACAATGCTAGCTACATATATGCAATACGAGTACTCATGAGCATGACTAATACAAGTTATATGAATATCTTATGTGTTTAAAAGCGACCATGTTAGACCATATGAGTTCGTGTCCTTGAATGGCTTTAAGTATTAACTTAAGAACCTATACCATGTACGATTGGATTTGGAAAAGTTATACAAGCATGTAAAGTATCCTTTAAATATGAATACATGCTACGTGATATTATATGATGTTACTTGAACCCGATTTTGACGGTTAACTTAAGGAGATGCCGTAACTTGCTAAAATGAAATATATTTAGTATTGATTGTGGTCTTATGAGATATTAATAATATGCAAGCATGTTTGCTAATTGTTGAGATCTTATATAATATGAGAATGCGTTTAAACTCTAAAGAAGGAACGTTAAGGATAGAAATTATATTCTATATAACTGTGTAGCTAGGTAAAACTTAGCTTATGTGTTGATCGTATATTCAAAGAGAAAATGTGAAGTTAAATTATATGACTAATGAATATCATATATATACGTAACTGTATTACGATAGGAATTCGAAAGTGTTGATTTGCTTTTCGTGGATAAACTACGCTAAAGGCAAGTTCTCTTACTTACACTCTTTTAAAGTGCAAGTATCCTAACCGACGCATTTACTTTATGCAAGGAAATCTATGATTGTGAAGGTTTCCTAACTTATACTCTTTTACTATGCAAGTATCCTATCTTGTGTATTGCGAACTAGTTTCCTATTTAATCGGTTGAATCGAATTAGCATACTTGAACTCTTATTTCATTAAAGCTATTATTCATGTTGAACTTAGTATTGTTCTTGAATATTGTGAAAGTGTCTATGCCATTTGATTCGGCTAGACTTATATTATTGAAAAGCGACCCAAACTAATTGATTGGTGCGGGATCTTGTATTTGACTGAGAAGAACAACCTTCTTTGAAGGGAATATATAATTGTCGGAGAACCGACGTGCACACTTGAGTATGGTTGATTGTTATGCATAACAAGGGTACTTTATGCTGATCACCTGTTGTACCTGTTTTTGTTGGATTTTCAGTTTATTACTGTCAATTCTAGTAGAAGTTCATAGTCCGTAGTGACTACTCAGTATTCAATTATTTGAAATCTTGAATTGACTTATTATTGAATCATATTGATATTATCCTGTCCTTAGCGACTGATATTGAGAACTATTAATATTCTTGTTATTCTTGAACTATCAAATCTTGTTATACCCTTTCGAGAATTGAGAATCTTATTACTCACCCTTATTGTATATTACTTGCTGGGCAATTTGTGCTCATTCTTGCTTTCCCTAAAACATTTCAGTTAAGGCAGAGCATGGTGAACCTTCGGGCGTTGATAAGGGCAAGGGCAAAGCTACCAACTAGCTTATGTCTGTTATGTTTTGAATATATTCATATTGTATGAAGATGATGTAGTAAGACTGGATTTGATTATGTTTAAGCTTAAGTTAGATTATGTAATAAGTCGTTAACTGATATTATTATGTAATCTATTAAGTACTGTAGGTTGCGAGACTTGGGGGAATAATTATAATAAATCATTGTAAATTATTCTAGAATAGATTTTCCGCTGTGATCGTATGATATTTAATTATTATTATTGTGATGTATTACCATGAGCACGTGATGAACCGAATTCGAGAGACCAAGTGGCGGTCCTGGAATTTGGGGGCGTCACAGGTTGGTATCAAAGCTGTAGTTATAAACCTTAGGAACGAGTGTCCTTAGACTATAGCTTAGGTGAACTTAGAAGTTAGGAAGGAGATAAAACTCATGTAGAGTTTTCCTTGAGAGACTTAGTCTGTTATGAAATGTAACTTCATTCTATACAATGAACTTATATTTTGTTTAACATTCTAATGGAGATGCTATTTCTTGTCTTGTGTTTGTGAGTGTAGGATGACAGACACAGGGGTACCTAGTAGAGTTGTAGAGGAGGAGCCCAGGGATATACACGTAGTATACGAGGCACCTCTAGAGGCTACACCAGTGCAGGCAGTTGCACCATCCGAGTTTGATGACGAGGATGAGATCGAGATTGAGATAGAGACTGATCCAGAGGAGGAGCCGATGGAGGATGAGCCAGTAGAGGACTCTGATGAGGCTACTATAGAGGAACAGATGTTAGGCGAGTACGAGGAGCGTATTCTAGAGTTAGACTGTAGAGTTCAGGAGCTGGAGGCAGAGGCCCACGAGAGAGAGTCTGAGTTCCAGAAGCTGAGGGACGAGGACCACCAGAGGAAGCTGGCTATGCAAGAGTTAGAGGTGGAGATTGCCTACCGTAGGGAGGCAGGGATCCAGATGGGGACTCTATTTCACAGGTCAGTGGCTAGGAATGTAGATTTGGCAGAGAAGCTAGAAGAGGTTGAGCAGAGGGAGCTGAGTGAGAAGACTGAGAAAGAGGCACTCCGTACTCAGCTAGAGTTGGAGGTGATGGATAGGTTACACTTCGAGGAGAAGTGGGAAGCGTCTAATAAGAGAGCCGACGACCTTGAGGACGAGGTCAGGTGCAAGAAGAGAAAGATGAACAAGATGGGGTATGTGTTCCGTTCAGCTTTTGAAAGGGTGATTGATGGTGTGTACCACTACCCGGCAGAACAGGGACAGACTCTACATACCTTGAGCCGAGAGCTGGTTGCGTATATAGCACAGTTGGAGTACAAGAACGCAGTGGAGCGCGGGATGATGGGATGAGATTTCCTTAGTCAGTCTAGTGGTAGTACTAGTTGTGTCTTTATGTATTGTATATACTATGTTGTAATCCCGATCTTTTGTGTAAGATGTGGGATGATGATGTAAACCCCGAGTTAGCTTTTGTTAGAGGGGTAGTATGGTAGTAGGTTGGTATATTCCCCGTCTTTTGTGATATTAGGGGATATATGTGATAACATTTATAGCAGTATGCTGGGGAAATCATGTAATGAAATGAAATGGCATATGAATATAAATGGAGTTGATTTTAGAAACGTGTTATAAATTTATTCTTTTAGTATTAAAAGAAATACTTAAGTAATATACTTGAATAATAATAAAATGAAAACTTGTGATACAGATAATGCCGCCCAGACGTAGATTGACAGCACCCGAAGAATCTGTTAACAATGAGAGAGAACAAGTAGACCCGATCCAGAAACTGGTAGACTTGTTAGGAGAAGCCTTAAGGGGAAGGAACAATGAACCCGTTCGCCCGAACCCTCAAACTGTGCCAGTAACAACCTTTAAAGACTTTAAGAGTGTAGGACCCCCGGAGTTCGAGGGAACTACCGACCCAATCATCGCACAAACGTGGATCAAAGAGATCGAAAAAGCTTTCACTATAGCTAGCGTAGGCGAAGATCAGAAGACGGTGTTTGCCACGTACATGATGAGGGGAGAAGCGAACTACTGGTGGGAGGCTAATCAACAAAGAGCTGGAGAAGGGATAATAGCTTGGGATAAGTTTAAGACACTGTTCTTCGAAAATTACTTTCCAAAAAGTATGAAGAATAGGATGGAGGTGAAATTCCTAGAGTTAAAACAAGGTGAGATGACGGTGGCGCAATACGCGGCTAGGTTTAACGAACTGGCGCGATTTGCGGAGCACCAAGTTGGTGATGAAGAGAGGAAGGCTAGACGCTTTGAACAAGGGTTGAAGCCATGGCTGTTCAATAAGGTATCAGTTCTTCAAATTGATTCCTTTGCAACATTACTGGAGAAGGCAATCATTGCGGAAGGCGGCAGTGAGGCCTTAAGTCAGTATAACAAAGAAAAGAAAGGAAAGAATACTGGAGGAGAGAATCGTACGGGAGGAAGTAGTAGCGGAGGAAGCAACTTGGGAAAGAGAAAGTGGGAGAATAATAACAACAACAAAAACAACAATAATCAATCAGGGAATTTTCGTGGAGGTTTCAAGAAGAGGGCTGAAGGATGCCCGAAGTGTGGGAAGAATCACCAGGGCGAGTGCTGGAAGGGACGTGGCACTTGCTACAACTGCGGACAGGAAGGGCACATCTCGCCTAACTGTTTGAAACCGAAGAAGATACAAGGATGCTTTGCTTGTGGCTCGACGGAGCACCGAATGAAGGACTGCCCAAAGAAGGGAAGTGGCGGGGGTAGTAATCAGCAAGGAGGCAACAAGCTGATGATCGGTGGACCGGCACAATCCAACCGCCCAACCGCCAGAACTTTTAACATGACCATCCAAGACGCAGTGGCTGCGAAGGATGTGGTGTCAGGTATAATCCCAATCAATGATATAAATGCTTATGTATTATTTGATTCGGGTGCCACCTGTTCTTTTGTATCTGAAGAATTTGCTAGTAGACTTAGTACACCTCGAGAACTATTAGAAAATCCTTTGATCATAGAAGTTGCTAATAAGGAAGTGATCCCTGTAGAATACGTTTATCGAAATTGTCGCGCAAATATTAGTAAACATGAACTGAGCGTAGACTTGATTCCTATTAGACTGGGAGAATTTGACGTAATACTGGGAATGGATTGGTTGTATAACCATGCTGCGATAATTGACTGTCAGAACAAATGTGTGAACCTTCAGACTCCGAGTAAGTCTAAGGTAGTGTTTTATGGTAGCTCATCGCTTAAGCAATCGTGTTACGTTACGATGATGCAGGCCAAGAAATTGTTAAGGAAAGGATGTGGAGGATATTTAGCTTACATCGTTGATACTCGGAAGAAGGGAGTAGAAATTAAGGATATATACGTAGTTAATGAATTCCAAGATGTGTTTCCGGACGATCTGCCTGGTCTTCCGCCAGACAGAGAAATCGAATTCGTAATAGACTTAGCACCGGGAACGGCACCGATTTCGAAAGCTCCATATCGTATGGCGCCAGTAGAAATGAAGGAATTAATGATGCAATTGCAAGAATTATTGGATAAGGGTTACATTCGACCGAGTGTTTCTCCTTGGGGAGCACCAGTTCTATTCGTTAAGAAGAAGGACGGATCGATGAGGCTCTGTATCGATTATCGAGAATTGAATAGAGTAACGATCAAGAACCGATATCCGTTACCGAGGATAGACGACTTATTTGATCAACTGAAGGGAGCAAAGTGTTTCTCAAAGATCGACCTACGAACAGGATATCATCAACTGAAGGTACGGGATGAGGACATACCAAAGACTGCGTTTCGAACCCGTTATGGACACTACGAGTTTTTGGTAATGTCATTCGGATTGACTAATGCTCCGGCAGCATTTATGGACTTGATGAACCGAGTTTTCAAGCCATACTTGGATAAATTTGTAGTGGTTTTTATCGACGACATTTTGATCTACTCAAAGACAGAGGAAGAACACGCCGAACATCTGAAGATTGTTTTGGAGGCGCTAAGGAAGGAGAAGATGTATGCAAAATTTTCTAAGTGCGAATTTTGGATGGAGAAGGTTCAATTCTTAGGCCACGTGGTGGATAAGAATGGAATCTCTGTAGACCCTGCGAAGGTTGAAGCAGTAAGTAATTGGGAACAACCGAGAACACCGACGGAGGTGAGAAGCTTTCTAGGGTTAGCTGGGTACTATCGAAGATTCATCCAAGATTTTTCTAAGATAGCAACCCCGCTGACCAATTTGACTAGAAAGACGGTGAAATTTGTATGGACCGACAAATGCGAAGAAAGTCTTCAAGAACTGAAAAGGAGATTGAGCGAAGCACCTGTATTATCATTACCAGATGATGCGGGAAATTTTGTGGTGTATAGTGATGCATCGCACAAGGGGCTTGGCTGTGTGCTCATGCAACATGGCAAGGTCATTGCATATGCATCACGACAATTAAAGGATTACGAAAAACGATACCCTACTCACGACTTAGAGTTAGCGGCAGTAGTTTTTGCGTTAAAGATATGGAGGCATTATCTATACGGAGAAAAATGTGAGATATACACGGACCACAAAAGTCTGAAATATATCTTCACACAGAAGGAGTTAAACATGCGACAGAGAAGGTGGTTAGAATTAATCAAAGACTATGACTGCGATATTCTTTATCACCCGGGAAAGGCAAATGTGGTTGCCGACGCTCTGAGCAGGAAAGGAAGGGAGAAGTTGTTTAATTTGACGACTCAGGAAGAGTTGATAAGAGAGATGGAGAAATTGGAGATAGAAGTAAAAGGACCAGAAAAGTCTGGTGAGAAGTTAATTGTAATGGAAGCTTGTCCGACGTTGTTGAATAGAGTAAAGGAAGCTCAGGAAAAGGATGAAGAGTGTGAGAAAATCCGAAAGAGGATCACAGAAAGTGAGGGAGAAAAATTTCGAATGGATAAAGACGGTATTTTGAGATTTGAAGGGAGAGTGTGGGTACCAGCGGTAACTGAGTTGAGGGAAGAGATTTTGCACGAGGCACACAATACGACATATTCCGTTCATCCGGGAGGCACAAAGATGTACCGAGATCTAAGGCAACATTTTTGGTGGCCTAATTTGAAACGGGAAGTCGCAGAGTGCGTCAGTAAATGCTTGACTTGCCAACGCGTTAAAGCAGAACATCAGCGGCCAAGTGGTTTACTACAACCATTAGAAATACCAGAGTGGAAATGGGAGCATATTACCATGGACTTCGTGGTAGGACTTCCAGTTACACAGAAAGGTTATGATGCTATTTGGGTTATCGTGGATCGACTAACGAAGACCGCACACTTTCTACCAATCAAGATCCGCTACAGTTTGAACCAATTAGCAAGCCTATATGTAAAAGAAATTATTTCACGACATGGAGTGCCGGTGTCAATTGTCTCTGATCGAGATCCGCGCTTCACGTCCAATTTTTGGAAGAGTTTGCAAGAAAGAATGGGAACGCAGTTGAGGTTGAGTACAGCTTATCATCCTCAAACAGACGGACAAAGTGAGCGAACAATACAAACGCTAGAAGACATGCTTAGGACTTGCGTGATGGATTTTAAGGGAAATTGGGACGACCACCTACCCTTAGTAGAATTCGCATATAATAATAGCTACCATGCGAGTATTGGCATGCCACCGTACGAAGCTCTTTACGGGAGAAAGTGCAGAACGCCGTTATGTTGGGACGAAGTCGGAGAACGACGAATACTCGGACCAGAGTTAGTTCAACAAACCGCAGACGTGGTGACAGTGATAAGAGCCAGACTTGTAGCAGCTCAAGATCGCCAGAAGAAATACGCAGATTTGCATCGGCAGGACCGAGACTTCAAAGTCGGCAGTTTCGTATTCTTAAAGGTATCTCCATGGAAGGGAAGAATCCGTTTCGGCAAGAAAGGAAAATTGAGTCCAAGATTCATAGGACCGTTCGAGATACTGAAGCGAGTGGGCGAAGTGGCATACAAAGTTGCGTTGCCACCCGAACTGGAGCATATCCACAACGTGTTCCACATTTCCGTGTTGCGACCGTACAAGGCCGACTACAAGCACGTGATTTCTTACGAGCCCATTCAAGTGGAGAAGAACTTGGCGTATGAAGAAATTCCTGTCCAAATATTAGATAGGAAAGAACAAACTTTGAGAAATAAAGTTATTTCATCTGTAAAAGTACTTTGGCGTAACCACGATGTCGAGGAGGCAACGTGGGAGTTAGAAGATAGGATGATGAGGGACTATCCCATCTATTTGTGTAACCTTGTAGCAATTCCGGGACGGAATTTTTATAAGGGGGGGAGGATGTAATACCCGAGAATTTCCATATATTATTAAATAATATATTAATGGAAATGAGAATTTATTTGAATATAAATGATTTTGTGTTATGAGATGAATTAATTCAATTATATATAATTGAATAATTATAATAATTGAGAAATTGGTGGAGTTTGTGATAAACTCGTTGATTGCCTTGTGTGGCACAGTGGCGTAATATAAGAAGGATTATATTAATTTAAGCGAACAATTAATCTATATTAATTGTTAATCGAAGAATATTAATTAACTGTTATAAAATACTAATGAGGATCGACTAACAATATGTGATTATTATTATTGCAAGAAACTTAATAATAATGAGCAACGTGTTTATAAATACAATAAGATTTATATCAAAGTGATAATTAATCATATAAGGGTTAATTAAATTGTTATGGAGGTTAACAATTATATTGATGGATGTAGGATATGTGTATATTATTAATTAATATTCAAATTATAAGATGAGAAATTATATGTGCAAGCATGCGAATTAAATGTATAGTAACTATATGTTATGATATGTGTAAGTGACAAATGATGTGTGGATATACATTAAAATAATGTATCATGGATCTATTATAAATAATTGTTGAGTAATACAATTTAATAATATATGATATAATGTAATGTGGTAGTATCCGATGGTATTATATCAGTAAGATAAACGTACCTGGATTATATGTGTGTAAATTACACTTATTACATTATGTGAAGTACATTGTGATTTAAATTATAACCTAAGAGTACATATATATATAACATATGTATATGGTGTGTATATACAAGTGTAGTATTTGCAAATGCTGAGGAGTTAAATCAATTGTCTCATTTTAAGTGTCCCATTTGCTCTTCACGTGCTTGACATACAGCTAAGGCCTATTCCTTCTTCTTCTCCCCAAACTCAGCAACTAGCATTTCATAGCTCATGATTGTGGAGGGAGTGGGATTCATGATGAATCCAACCACTAATTACCTACCCTTTGATAACCTTCATGCATTCCTATAATCCGTTAGTTTGATATGGGATACAATTGCTTTGTCTGTATAATGGGAGTTCTATAAATATAGCCTCATCTCCTTCACATTTCTTTTGCTGAGCATTTTGGCTAAGTGAGACTAGAGAGCATATATATATATATATCAGTGTTATTGAGATAGCAGCAAGCTTAAATCATTTACAGAGGTATAAATCCTCTTCGTATCTTCATTGTCATTTTCTGTCAAAATTTCTATTCGTGAATTCTTGATTTCAGTTGGAAGTTATGGTTTTGTGAATTGAGAATAATAATTAGTTGTTTAAAGGACTTATATATGTGATTAGAATTACTATATATGCTTCATTGCTCTTCAATTTCATTTTTGGTGTTTCCATTTCTGAGATTTCTGTAAAAACATCAAATATCGTGAAATTGGTTGGTGTTCATGAAATTGGGAATTGATAATTGCTATTGACTATTATATAAGCATATATGTACGTGTTAGTAAGTTAAACAAGTCTAATAGCATTTGGGTATGTTGAAATCGATGAAATGGGAGGTTTTTGGTCGGATTTCGCTGCAGTCTGAACTGCAGAAAACTGCCTCGACGCCGCAGCGCCGCAGCCCGCGCCGCAGCGCCACTCGCGCCGCAGCCCGCGCCGCAGCGCCGCACGCAGCGCCACTCGCGCCGCAGCGCCAGTAGTGAGCTGCTGTGCCGCGCCGCAGCGCCAGCCTCTGTGTTCAGTTTTTCTGCATTCTGCAACAAAACTGTTATGAACTAATTGTTTGATTTTTGTTTAAACAAGCATGAAAGCATGATTAATACTTATATATAAACCTAATGAGGCAATGTGAGCATGTTTTAGTATATTAGCATGCATGGTTAACCAAACGACATATAGTTTGAAAACGAACTTAAAGTTTCATGAACGACGTTAACATATATGAAGCATGTTAATATTCTGACTTTCGAGACATGTTAGTATGACCTAGAGACACATGAAATGCATACTAACTTATGTATATAGGTTCCGTGATATAATATGGACATGTGAACCCAACTAGTGCACCTTTCTAACAAAAATACAAGTTTTGAAGGTTGATATTGACATGTAAAGACCATGTATACATTCTGACTTTTCGAGCATGTTTATAGGGCCTTGAAATACATGAAAAGCATGTTAACTTGTGTATATGGGTTTCATAAGGAAGCATGAACATGATAGACCTTATTAATGAACTATACTAACAAAGTATAAGCTTTGAACGTGAACGTTGGTATGTTATGACGAGAATTAGAATTTGACATTTATGAACACATGTGATAGTACTCTTAGACTCATTCATGTGTCATGCATGTATATATACCATGATTAGTTGCCATGATTAAAGTTTAGCATGAACAAAGCATGTTTTCAAGATAATAACAATGCTAGCTACATATATGCAATACGAGTACTCATGAGCATGACTAATACAAGTTATATGAATATCTTATGTGTTTAAAAGCGACCATGTTAGACCATATGAGTTCGTGTCCTTGAATGGCTTTAAGTATTAACTTAAGAACCTATACCATGTACGATTGGATTTGGAAAAGTTATACAAGCATGTAAAGTATCCTTTAAATATGAATACATGCTACGTGATATTATATGATGTTACTTGAACCCGATTTTGACGGTTAACTTAAGGAGATGCCGTAACTTGCTAAAATGAAATATATTTAGTATTGATTGTGGTCTTATGAGATATTAATAATATGCAAGCATGTTTGCTAATTGTTGAGATCTTATATAATATGAGAATGCGTTTAAACTCTAAAGAAGGAACGTTAAGGATAGAAATTATATTCTATATAACTGTGTAGCTAGGTAAAACTTAGCTTATGTGTTGATCGTATATTCAAAGAGAAAATGTGAAGTTAAATTATATGACTAATGAATATCATATATATACGTAACTGTATTACGATAGGAATTCGAAAGTGTTGATTTGCTTTTCGTGGATAAACTACGCTAAAGGCAAGTTCTCTTACTTACACTCTTTTAAAGTGCAAGTATCCTAACCGACGCATTTACTTTATGCAAGGAAATCTATGATTGTGAAGGTTTCCTAACTTATACTCTTTTACTATGCAAGTATCCTATCTTGTGTATTGCGAACTAGTTTCCTATTTAATCGGTTGAATCGAATTAGCATACTTGAACTCTTATTTCATTAAAGCTATTATTCATGTTGAACTTAGTATTGTTCTTGAATATTGTGAAAGTGTCTATGCCATTTGATTCGGCTAGACTTATATTATTGAAAAGCGACCCAAACTAATTGATTGGTGCGGGATCTTGTATTTGACTGAGAAGAACAACCTTCTTTGAAGGGAATATATAATTGTCGGAGAACCGACGTGCACACTTGAGTATGGTTGATTGTTATGCATAACAAGGGTACTTTAGGCTGATCACCTGTTGTACCTGTTTTTGTTGGATTTTCAGTTTATTACTGTCAATTCTAGTAGAAGTTCATAGTCCGTAGTGACTACTCAGTATTCAATTATTTGAAATCTTGAATTGACTTATTATTGAATCATATTGATATTATCCTGTCCTTAGCGACTGATATTGAGAACTATTGATATTCTTGTTATTCTTGAACTATCAAATCTTGTTATACCCTTTCGAGAATTGAGAATCTTATTACTCACCCTTATTGTATATTACTTGCTGGGCAATTTGTGCTCATTCTTGCTTTCCCTTAAAACATTTCAGTTAAGGCAGAGCATGGTGAACCTTCGGGCGTTGATAAGGGCAAGGGCAAAGCTACCAACTAGCTTATGTCTGTTATGATTTAATATATTCATATTGTATGAAGATGATGTAGTAAGACTGGATTTGATTATGTTTAAGCTTAAGTTAGATTATGTAATAAGTCGTTAACTGATATTATTAGGTAATCTATTAAGTACTGTAGGTTGCGAGACTTGGGGGAATAATTATAATAAATCATTGTAAATTATTCTAAAATAGATTTTCCGCTGTGATCGTATGATATTTAATTATTATTATTGTGATGTATTACCATGAGCACGTGATGAACCGAATTCGAGAGACCAAGTGGCGGTCCTGGAATTTGGGGGCGTCACAATAGCGACTCTGATGTAATTTTATTAAGTATTAACATATTAAGTAGGTTGTATGAATGTTATCGTGAAGCACAAAATACGAGTTGCAAGTGCCCGAATTTGGGGGCGTCACAAATTCATCTGCAAACCTTCTGACTTACGGGTACGGTGGGTGATCAGCCCGTTATGCCCTGCGTTGATCAACACTACATGCGAGAATGGCATTCGCGTTCATCATAACCACCTTTGGCGCATACAAAAATTTCCCAATTTAGAAATGTTCATACTCAGTCTGGAGTCCGAACCAAAACAATTCGGTTGAACGACTCTATCATATTCAATAATATTTAATGAAATATTTAAAACTATGTCTAGCCGGATCAAATAGCTTAGACTGCTTTTAAACCGTGTATACATACCAAGATTCAATAGCATGCATCAAAACTTGTTATATCAAAGAATTTCAGATTAAGGATACTTGTTCAATTGTAATACTTTATACAAGTGAGGACACTTGCATTATCAAACGTAATATTCAAAGAACCACAATTTAGATTATATGATAACAATTTTGAGATTGTAATCAATGAACAAATCGAATGAAATTTGAGAATTTGCTTTAATATAAATAAGTTACGGATATTTGTTCAATAAAAGAGTAAAGTTTAGATACTTGCATTAGGTGCGAATATCAATAATTATCATAGATGTGGAATAGTTTTCAATAATTAACCCAATAGCATGCTTGAAACATAATAACTCAAGTTGAGTTAGTAAACTTGCATCTTTCGCTGATTACTGCTACACAATTTAATTTAAAGACTTATCATTAATAAGATTGATCTCTCAATTAGCACAATACATCTTAACTCATAACACTACTATTCATATAATAAATTATCTAACATGTAGTCACATAATCAAATAATACCTTAACTCATTTGTAATATTATCATCCCAAGATAATATTTCTATCACTTAATAATCATCTTAACTCTCGTCTAATATATTATTCATTTAATAATATTTATTCTCTTAATAATATTTTAATCAATTACGAATATTATCAATCATTTAGTAATATTTTATTCACTTAACATCATTAATCACTTATAAATATCATTAATCACTTAATAATATTTAAATCATTTACTAATATTATTAATCATTTAATAATATCTTAATCAATTACTAATATTATTAATCATTTAATAATATTTTAATTACTATTTGATAACATCTTAATCATTTACAAATATTATTAATCATTTAATAATATTTTAATTTAACTTTAATATATTATTATTAATCATTAATAATATTTTAATCTAATATTATTAATCATTTAATAATACTTTAATTTAATATTAATCATTTAATAATATTTTAATCTAATATTATTAATCATTTAATTATTTATTAATATTATTAATTATTTAATAATATTCTAATTATTTACTAATATTATTAATTATTTAATAATATTTTAATTATTTTCTAATACTATTAATTATTTAATAACATTTTAATCAATTATTAATATTAGTAATATTTTAATCACTTATTAAACTTATAAACAATTAAATTCAATTGTTTATCTCTTACTATTTCATTTATTTAACAAACATAATATACCATACACATAACATTTTATTAAAAATAACCTAAATACCCTTATAAAATCTTAATATATCATATTAAACTTCATTAAATCACATTTACACAATTTATAACATCACATAACTTAATTTACTCATTTATTCTTAACTTAAACATAGGTATGAAAAATACCAAAACAACTTATTATTTTTTTATCTTATGGGGAAACTTAATATATGTTGTTTTAGTGACAAAATAATTTTCCTGCAATTTTATAATTTTTTTTACTTTTTTTAAAGTGTCCAAAACAGTCCGAAATAGTTACATTTATCATAAATTATCCTTTTGTCCAAATAATATGAACTTTATACAGGAAGCTCCTGTTATCAAATAATAACTCCTGTAAGAATTTCACATTTTTTTGGAGCCATATAAACTGAGTTATTATAATTTACTTTTAAAATTGTACTTTCTTGTAAAATTCATATCTCAACTTCTGGATATCCAAAATGCTCATCTTTGGACAGGACCTAGTTTACTTGATATAATACCATACCAAAAAAAATCAGAATTTTTAGAGAAATTGAAATGACCGAAACAGCCCTTTTCCCAAAACTAGTCTGGACAGTTTTATTTTTTTCCAGATTTTTGGTCTACTGGACTGTTTTGCCAAAACGCATGCCACGGTTTACTCGTTTAATATTTTTGAGTGCTACCACTTGGGTTTAACAGATAACTCATGGATCTAACACCTCTCTTTTACGGATCACAAAAATAATTTGTAAATTTCAAATGGTGAGTATGAAAAGTGGGCTGAAATTATGGTTTTCTAAAGCTTAAAAATAGTTTTTCTTCCTTTACTTTGTTCAAGCTTTTTAACACCCAAAATGGTAAGATCTTAACATAAAACACCATTTAACAAGTAGATCTAATGTTCTAGGGTTTAGAAACATGAACTAATTAATTTGTCAAAAATAACCACAATAAATCATATTAAACTAATTAGGGTTTTAGTTTTAGGGTTTTATACCTAGACTTGTGAGCAAATATTTTTTCTTCTTCTAAAACAATTTGATGAAGCTTGATGTATGAAGAAAATCATCTCCTCCTTCTCTCCCTCTAACCCACTGTTACAACCACTCTCTCTCTCTCTCTCTCTCTCTCTCTCTCTCTCTCTCTATTTCCTTTTCTCTCTCTTTTAGAACTTAAGGAAATAAAATGTGAAGTAAACTTTTAATTTTCAATGAGATGAGGGTTATTTATAGGCTAGTAGAATATATACATAAAACTTATGTATGCATACATGATCCCCCAATATCTCTTCAATATCTTTCCAAATCTTATCAAATCTAAAGCTAAGGATTTTATTTTAGTAGGCTAGGTGAGTTGGTAAGTTTAGGCTTTCAAAATTAAAATATCTCATGTGCTCAAATCTCTCCCTCTCCACCCGACTCTCTCTCCTCTTTTTTGCCACATTTTGATTTTTATCATTTGCTAATTTAGCTTATTTTGTTATCTAGAAGACCCATTTTAATTGGGCTAGGTTTTGGGGCATGTCTCTAATTCATTTGGGCTCCCATTTAAATTGTTTGGGCCATGTAAATTATCATGGGTCCAACACACTAATTTTTCATTACCCTAATTATTTAATTAGGATTTCTAGTCCCATTCATATTGGACTTTAAATAATTACTCATGTAGATTTAATTTTATAACCTAATTAGGCTTACATTATTTAGGTTAATATAAATAGTTAGTTGAGATATTAAAAAAAATAAATCTCTTAGGTTAATTTACTAGTATATAATTTAAATACTAGAAATCTCAAATAATTATAACCCTTAGATTAATTAATTCTTATTCCTAATATATAATATTAGGTTATAAGGCTTTCTTTTTAATTCTCTTTATATGATAATTAAATATATTCATATATTTATAATATATACATTTATTTAATCACATACATATTCCACATAAGCCACAAAGTATTTACCATCATTGATAAATAATTATTATATTCATTCCATCAGATATTCATTCTATATAATACCTTGATAAATAATTTAATATTCTTATTTCTTTTCTTTTCTGTTTGTTCCACTAATTCATTAATTTAATTAGCCCTAATTTGCTTAATAAATTATTACACATATTTATTCACTTTATATTAGTCATACTAATAAATCACTTAAAGATTATAAATCTTTTCATTTACCCTTCAAGGTTAATATTTAAGCTATGTTAATTTATTACATAATCTTGTCTTACTTTTCTTCAATCAACTTGATTAATTAATCATTTTGGCCTCCTTTTCATTTCTTAGTCAACTTAAATAATTAAATTAACTTACTTAATTCATATCATATAACACATATTCACTCATATGTTTAATGTCGACGTTGGAAAATTTAAGAAACCCGCAGGTCGGTTCGTAACCCGGGTTTCCTCAAATCAATCTTCCTAAGTTCTCTCTACCCTTATTCTTTTTTATTTAGGAAAAAGGTTTTGAAGGGTTTTTTAGGAAAGAGACCAACATGTTTTTATGTCGACGATTTGAATGTTTTAACAGTCGCCAGTTGGTAGATTTGAAAATGGTTGTACCAACTCAACCGAGTTTGATTTGAAAAGAGGCCCAATTGCTGGACACTATCGAAACTTGATCTTTGAAATCGGAGTTTTGAGTTTGGGGGCTTAGTTAAGTGTGGGGAAGGTGTTAGGCACCCCACGACTCCCGTGTAAACACGATACCGCATCTTGTCAATATTTCCCTTAAAACTGTGAATGCGTGAGTGAATGCTGTTCGAAAGTCGGGCCTATTAATTTGATTGATTGAAAGCTTTGACAGACTTCGTTGAACCTATATACGAAGGTTTTGATTTGATTTGAAAATCAGTCTTTGATTTGATTTACAAAAGCATTTAATTTGATTTACAAAAGTTTTTCTTTTGATGAAAATGATGTTTTGAAAGCTGGTTGATCAAACCCTTATGCTGACATAGGAATTCAAGCGTATCGCTACTTTCAATATTTTATCTTTATAGCCTTAAGGGCTGCATGTGAATGGTGATTTGTCGGGCTACGAAGCATCCTCGGCCACAGGAATAGACAAGTGTCGGTCTCCTCATGGGTATGAAACCATCGGAGGGACGCTGACACGACAATTTTGACATTTCACTATGACGAGACCTTAAATCCGGATAACCATTTTAAGGTCTGTGTATGTACATTTTACAAAAAAACTGGCAGGGTACATCTGTAAACTGGAGTTTGTCCATCGTGGGAATCAGATCCCCGATCGATTTGATCTTGAATCCCACAATTCCTAGGCTCACATATGAGTAGCCCATAAACCTGCACAGTTCAAATTTGCACAGAAATGGATATATATATATATACATCATCACGTCGCAATGGAACCAAGGATTCATCAATAAATCCTGGCTGCGAGTGGATAAAGCGTTTCTTTCCCACTAGATAGCGATCTAAGGGACACGAGTATGCTTTCAAAGCTGAAACTATAAAAATAACTAGATTTAAAGAAACCTCAGCCATTATACCTTTTAGGTTCTATCGAGACCTGTTTGAACCGTTGAAAGCTAGAATTGGCGAGATTTGGATAAATCTAGTCCGCCCGCAGATATGTCAGTGCAGTTCATATACAATGAATGTTAAATGCAGCAGTTGAATGAATTGAACAAAGCAATATATATATAATTATATATACAAAAGATATAAAAGGGCGATGGGTTTTCACTTGCAAGCCCGGACTGGAATTAAAATATATATATATATATATATATATAGCCACAAAATAATCCAGCAGTGACAGAAATGAATTATATATATATATATATATACATATAAACAGTAATAAGGGTGATGGGTTTTCACGTCGGTGCCTGTACTGGAATTGAAATTGACAGAAAAGTTGACCGCCAGTAACTGGGGAGAGCACCCAATATGGCGAAGTGTGTAAAAGCAGTAAAATGGCCACGAAGTAATCCAGGCCGGACTGAAAATATATAAATATATATATATATATATGACAGAAATGTAGTCAACCAGGACTGATATGAGTACCAGTGATGGTGAAATTCGCTTATATATGCGTATATATATATATAAAAGCGGTAAACTACCACGGATTTGACATCCGGGCTTGACAGAATTAAAATGTTAGTCCATTTGCAGTTAAATATATACAAAAAAAGGCCAAACCCGGACTAGGAAGTCAACCCAGTCCGGCGGAGTTGCCAAAAAGTGTGTGTGCTAGTGCATTGAAGCTGCTGAAGTTGACGGATCGTCAATCCGAGTTGTAGAAATGCAAAGATTTGTGTTTATGTACAGAAATGTATCAATTTGATGAAACGGCCATGGAACTAAGTTCCAAGCATATTTAGAAGATGAAACTTCGTGTGCAAGTGGAAACAGTGCAAATTAGTAGTATTGACTTTCTGATCGTAAAAATACTTACAATGGACTGCAATACGGGCTTTTTGCCAAATCGTAGGCTCTATACATCCAAATCTACCTGTTATTTTCTGATATGTGGTAGTATATGGGTATATCTACGTGTTGGAGTGAAAATATTTGGGTTTGGAAGAGGTGTAAAAGTCAAAAAATCAGACAGGTAGAGCTTCGCTGCGTTTCTGAATTGTTAAAAATGAAGGGGGGTACACCTCTATATATAGGCCAAGGGGCCTTAGATCTACCTGCTTCTACCACAGGTAGAGGTGCGGCTCCCCAAGGTGGGGCCCACATGCCCGGCTTTGTCGTCTCGAAGTGTGTGCATGCCTGAAGATGCGATGTCAGGTTCGAAACTTCATAACTTTTGATCGGAGCGTCCGTTTGAGCGTGCTATAGCTTTCGAAAAGCCCTCGCTGAGCGTGTCACAATGACATTGGTTTTAACTCTTCTTAAGTCCCCAAAGTTGGGTTCATGACCGGGTCTTTATTTCCCCGTAGTTTTATCCGTCGAGCCGTCTGGTGTTGTTTTCACCTGGGATCACCGTTGTGGTTCTCTCTGGACCTTGGCGGCATAAATTCGTCTTGAATTTGACTGAATTGGATGAGATTTGCTTAAATGACCATTTTGCCCTCCCAGGGTTACCCTGGGTGTCTGCATAGCCTCTGTTTGACTTCCGGGAATTGTTTCCAAGACTTGGATCCCATTCGAGTCTGTTTGTTCTCAGTGTTGCCTCTGTGGCTGACGTGCCATTCCAGGTTTTCTTCTGGAAGTGTTGTGACGCTTCAAGTTTATGTATGAAGTTGACCTGACTTCTCGGATTGATGTCGGGGCTAACCTGTACTTCCCGGGTTGCTGTCGGGGCTGATTTGTACCACCCGGGTTACTGTCGGGGCTGCGTTGACATCCCGATATGGTTGATCGGTGTTGTGGTTGTCCTGATATTGGTGATCGGGTTTAGCTGATGTCTCGATATTAAGATCGTGGATGATCTGACGATCCGATTGACAATCAGAATTGGATGAACGGTCCGATTGATGATCGGAGCTGGATAGATAGTTCGATTGACTATCAGAACTGGATTGACGGTCCGATTGGACTATCGGAGCTGGATTAACAGTCCGATTGACTATTGAGCTGGATTAACGGTCCGATTAACTATCGGAGCTGGATTGACGGTCCGATTAACTATCGGAGCTGGATTGACGGTCCGATTGACTATCGGAGTTGGCTGGAGTACCGATATTGGTGATCGAATTTAACTAGAGTTGACCGACATTGGGGATCGGATTTAGGTTTGCCGATATTAGGGATCGAATTTAAGCTGAAGGACCGGCATTTAGATTGCATGTCTGGTATCGGGACAAGGGGTTGGCTTGATTAACGGATTTGCCCTCCTACAGTGTTAGTAATAGGAGAATAAAATTTTGAGTGTCTACAGATGCCCTTCTTTATCATGTTTATGCAATGGAATGAACAGGATAAAGATTGCTAGGCCCTTGAAATATGACAGATATTAATGATGCAAATCGTAATGCAATGAATGTTAACATATTTTTGCAAATCGCATATCGCAATCGCAAATCGCATCGCATATCGCATCGCATCGCAAATCGCATCGCATATCGCATCGCATTACCTTTACCAGTGCTTGTGTTAGGGCTGATCTCAACGGTTGACTTTCATCAGTGCTGCTAATGTCTATGTTGGTGTTGACTTGAACGGTTTGATTTATATCAGTGTTGCCGATGCTCTGTTTGATGAAGATAAACTGAAATATTTCCTATACTTCTATTGGGGATGACGTTGTCTGTGATGGCCCTTGCTGTTATCTTGGTTTTAAGGCCAATGGTTTCCCCAATCTGTCGATACTATCAGGGGGCAGATTTTCTCTTGGTTGATGCAATTGTACATTTTGAAGGCTCCCCTGATGGGGAATATCTCTTTTGTCGAGTTACCCTCAGTGGGTGCTCCCGATGCCTATCCTGATGATAACTACATTGGTAGTTTGCAACAGTGCCTACCCTGATGGTAGGGACAATGGTTGATCCTTGGACTGTCTCGATGCCTACTCGAACTATAGCAAACTTTTCATCAAGTTTGTGTGTTAAATGTGTATGTATTTTTAACTCTATTGGGTGTGTATGCCTAATGTTTTGATGGAGATGCCGCTGATGTAGCGCTTGTTGCACATGTGCAGATCAGACATGATAGATGATCTTAATTTGTCCTAAGTTGATGCATATGCTTAATTGAAGTGATTGTAGAACCATACTCACCCTTTTCTGAGGTGATTTGGAGTTTCTTTCAAACATGGATGTTTGATGGCTGCAGCTCTAACTCCCGTATGGCTTCTTTTGTCATTCACATAGCAAATTGGATGTTCCCTTTTCATGTGCCGTTTTTGGTGAGGATCTCGCAGGGGCTGCTATTTTCTAGATCTGGATTGATGTTGGTCCCTCTGGTGGTCCAAACACTGATGGCTATAATAGGAGGTATCCCGATATCTTCACTGAAGTAGCATTCCATGGCCTATAGCATTGGATCCTTCTCAATGCCCCTTCTAAAGGTTTGTATAATAGATTCCATCATCTGTCCTCTGTAGGGATGGATCAGAGTTGGTGACGGCCTAATTGGAGATCGGGGTTGATATGATTTAATTTACCGGTTGGGGACTGGATTTGAGTTAAAATACAGATATTGGGGATCAGATTTGGCTTAATGGACTGATATTGGGGATCAGATTTGGGTTAAAGGACCGATATTGAGGATTGAATTTGGCTTAAATGACCGATATTGGGGATCGGATTTGATATACTGTCTTCGTCCCTGGATCATTCCCCGATGCTTTGCTGGGGTTGTGCCAACGGCTGATCATTGAGTGTGAAAAGGGGCCAGATGACCCGGGTGATGCTGACGTCCTGGAGGATGTAGCCTGTTCTTTCATTGCCTAGATTTGAAATTCAGTGTAGACGCCTCGACTTGTGAGGACTTGGCGCAGTTTGACATGTTTGATGATGCAGATTTCCTTCGCTAGATCTTTTTGTCATCGGGCATCTGTTCATCCCGAGTTAAGGACTCGGTTAAGGATTTTTCCCTTTTTGTAGAGGGACAGCTGATGTCGCCTTGATTTCTTTTAGGAATTCTCCCTCTTCTTTTGATGAGGAACTTGGTCCCGCCTTAGATCCTTTCCATTTCTTGGAATAGAGAAATGCCCCAACCCTTTCGCAGGTTGTTACTAGGGTTCATAGGAAAACTCGCTTTGTGACCATGTCCACAGTGAGCAATATCCTACACATTCAGACAAACAACAATATGTGCCGACAACTTGACGGCTCGGGGGCCGTCGAGATTAGTATGATCTTGTGAATGAGGCATTTAAAGTTAAAGTTTATGAAATTGAATGGTTGTATTCACCGAGCTCTTATCTTATCACTAAAGATTTTGAAAGGGAGTATGAAAATAAATTTTTCCTAAGGAAATCCAAATTTTCTCTTGACAAGTTATGAAATCGTAAGCAAACTTTTAAGCGTCCATGGTCATTTTTCATGGGTAGGATTAGATTCAAAAGACTTATCTCCCTTCATCAAAGACACCTCATCTTCGCTTTAGACACTTCTCTTCACAAGATTAAGATTATATGACATGTGCACTATGTGTGACGCAACCCTTAGCAGGGGTTTCTCTTCTATAATTTCTAGAGATCTCATTTTTATCTTGCAAAACTTTCTGCTTTTCTCACTTAACTTTGTCTCATTTTCTTAGGCTTTTCAGTGTTATCCATGTAACGAGTTTTGGACCAATGACTCCCAAACCTAACGGCTTTAGGGCACTAGGTGTTGAGACACCCCTTAGGGTTTACTAGCTCGAGTAACAAAGGCCACAATTCGAGATAAGTTAGGCGGTCTATTCTTTTGATCTTCGCCTGAGCTTGTTCAAGATTCATTTTCTTAGGCTCTAAATTACCCGTGTAGCGAGTGTTGGGCCGGTGACTCCCAAACCAGACGGCTTTAGGGCACCAGGTGTAGAGACACCCCTCGGGCTTAATTACTCGAGTAGCCTAAGCCACGATTCGGATCTTCTCAATGCCCCTTCTATGGCCTACAGCACTGGATCCTTCTCAATGCCCCTTCTAAAGGTTTGTAACAGATTCCATCATCTGTCCTCTGTGGGGATGGATCGGAGTTGGTCTGACGGCCCAATTGGAGATCGGGGTTGATATGATTTAATTTACCGATATTGGGGACCGGATTTGGGTTAAAGGACCGATATTGGGGATCGAATTTGGCTTAATGGACTAATATTGGGGATCGAATTTGGGTTAAAGGACCAATATTGAGGATCGGATTTGGCTTAAATGACCAATTTGGGGATCGGATTTGATATACTATCTTCGTCCATGGATCATTCCCCGATGCCTTGCTGGGGTTGTGCCAATCGCGGATCATTGAGTGTGAAAAGGGGCTAGCTCTTTACTTGCGACCCTGGTGGTTTAGCTCTGGCTTGGCTGATGACCCGGGTGATGCTGATGTCCTGGAGGATGTAGCCTGTTATTTTATTGCCTAGATTTGAACTTCAGTGGAGAGGCCTCGACTTGTGAGGACTTAGTGCAGTTTGACGTGTTTGATGATGTAGATTTCCTTCACTAGATCTTTTTGTCATCGGGCATCTGTTCTTCTTGAGTTAAGGACTCGGTTAAGGATTTTTCCCTTTTTGTAGAGGGACAGTTGATGTCGCCTTGATTCTTTCAGGAATTCTCCTCTCTTTTGATGAGGAACTTGGTCCCGCCGTAGATCCTTTCCATTTCTTGGAATAGAGAAATGCCCCAGCCCTTTCGCAGGTTGTTACTAGGGTTCATAGGAAAAACTCGCTTTGTTGACCATGTCCACAGTGAGCAATATCCTACACATTCAGACAAACAACAATATGTACCGACAACTTGATGGCTCGGGGGCCGTCGGGATTAGTATGATCTTGTGAATGAGGCATTTGAAGTTAAAGTTTATGAAATTGAATGGTTGTATTCACCGAGCTCTTATCTTATCGCTAAAGATTTTGAAAGGGAGTATGAAATAAATTTTTCCTAAGGAAATCCAAATTTTCTCTTAACAAGTTATGAAATCGAGCAAATTTTTAAGCGTCCATGTTCATTTTTCATGGGTAGGATTAGATTCAAAAGACTTATCTCCCTCATCAGAGACACCTCATCTTCGCTCTAGACACTTCTCTTCACAAGATTAAGATCATATGACATGTGTACTATGTGTGACGTAACCCTTAGCAGGGGTTTCTCTTCTATAATTTCTAGATGATCTCATTTTTATCTTGCAAAACTTCTGCTTTTCTCGCTTAACTTTGTCTCATTTTCTTAGGCTTTTCAGTGTTACCCATATAACGAGTTTTGGACCAATGACTCCCAAACCTAACGGCTTTAGGGCACTGGTGTTGAGACACCCCTTAGGGTTTACTAGCTCGAGTAACAAAGGCCACACTTCGAGATAAGTTAGGCGGTTCTATTCTTTTGATCTTCACCTGAGCTTGTTCAAGATACGTTTTCTTAGGCTCTAAATTACCGTGTAGCGAGTGTTGGGCCGGTGACTCCCAAACCAGACGGCTTTAGGGCACCAAGTGTAGAGACACCCCTCGGGCTTAATTACTCAAGTAACCTAGGCCACGATTTGGATCTGCTCAATGCCCCTTCTACGGCCTACAGCACTGGATCCTTCTCAATGCCCTTTCTAAAGGTTTGTATAACAGATTCCCATCTGTCCTCTGTGTGGGGATGGATCGGAGTTGGTCTGACGGCCCAATTAGAGATCAAGGTTGATATGATTTAATGAACCATATTGGGGACCGAATTTGGGTTAAAAGACCGATATTGGGGATTGAATTTGGCTTAATGGACTGCTATTGGGGATCGAATTTGGTTAAAGGACCAATATTGAGGATCGAATTTGGCTTAAATGACCGATATTGGGGATCAAATTTGATATACTGTCTTCGTCCCTGGATCATTCCCCGATGCTTTGCTGGGGTTGTGCCAACGGCTGATCATTGAGTGTGAAAAGGGACCATCTCTTTACTTACGACCCTGGTGGTTTAGCTCTGGCTTAGCTGATGACCCGGGTGATGCTGATGTCCTGGAGGATGTAGCCCGTTCTTTCATTGCCTAGATTTAAACTTCAGTGTAGACGCCTCGACTTGTGAGGACTTGGCGCAGTTTGACATGTTTGATGATGCAAATTTCCTTCACTAGATCTTTTTGTCATCGGGCATCTGTTCTTCCCGAGTTAAGGACTCGGTTAAGGATTTTTCCCTTTTTGTAGAGGGACAGCTGATGTCTCATTGATTTCTTTCAGAAATTCTCCCTCTTTTTGATGAGGAACTTGGTCCCGCCGTATATCCTTTCCATTTCTTGGAATATAGAAATGCCCCAGCCCTTTCGCCGGTTATTACTAGGGTTCATAGGAAAAACTTGCTTTGTTGACCATGTCCACAGTGAGCAATATCCTACACATTCAGACAAACAACAATATGTGCCGACAACTTGATGGCTGGGGGGCCGTCGAGATTAGTATGATCTTGTGAATGAGACATTTAAAGTTAAAGTTTAGGAAATTAAATGCTTGTATTCACCGAGCTCTTATCTTATCGCTAAAGATTTTGAAAGGGAGATGTAATAAAGTTTTCCTAAGGAAATCCAAATTTCTCTTGACAAGTTATGAAATCGTAAGCAAACTTTTAAGCATCCATGGTCATTTTTCATGGGTAGGATTAGATTCAAAAGACTTATCTCCCTTCATCAGAGACACCTCATCTTCGCTATAGACACTGCTCTTCACAAGTTAAGATTATATGACATGTGCACTATGTGTGACGTAACCCTTAGCAGGGGTTTCTCTTCTATAATTTCTAGATGATCTCATTTTATCTTGCAAAACTTTCTGCTTTTCTCGATTTACTTTGTCTCGTTTTCTTAGGCTTTTTAGTGTTACCCATGTAACGAGTTTTGGACCAATGACTCCCAAACCTAACGGCTTTAGGGCACTAGGTGTTGAGACACCCCTTAGGGTTTACTAGCTCGAGTAACAAAGGCCACACTTCAAGATAAGTTAGGCAGTCTATTCTTTTGATCTTCACCTGAGCCTATTCAAGATTTGTTTTCTTAGGCTCTAAATTACCCGTGTAGCGAGTGTTGGGCCGGTGACTCCCAAACTAGACGGCTTTAGGGCACCAGGTGTAGAGACACCCCTCGGGCTTAATTACTCGAGTAACCTAGGCCACGATTCGGATCTGATTAGATCTTGGTTTCTTATAATGCTCGTTTTCTTAGGCACTGAGTTACCCATGTAATGAGCATTGGCTCGGTGGCTCCCAAATTAGATGGCTTTAGGGCACCAGGTGTATAGACATCCCTCAGGCTTAATAACTCGAGTAACCCAGGCCACGATTAGAGACATTAGGCTGGCTACTAATTTTCATCCTTATCGTCATAGTTTCATACCCCACAACTAAGAGTCAGGTCAATCGCAAAGTGCAGACATGCATATGAGGTCAAGTTTGCTCTCAAAAGCGCTTTGAACTAGGACGTCGTGCCTAATCACAAGGTTGAATAGTCTTAATTCTCTAATCGCTTTCATGATTCTTCCTCCACGAACGTTATCAGAATTAATCCAATTCATAACATGTTAAGCAAAAATCTTCTTTCCTTTTTCTTTTTTTCTCTTTTTCTGAGACCCTAATGCAGGACTTATGTGTATTATCGCTAATGCATAGAATTTGAAAGCACATAAAGAGATGAAAGAGTCATACCTTATCAGCGGATTGCAGTATTCTAAGAAAATTATGATTGGAAAAGACCGATTGGTCATACCGAATCGCCAATGGTGGATGCTTGGATGACGATGGACCATGCTGATGGTGCCGACTGGTGCATGTTGATTGGATGGTTGATAAATGCCCCAGTATTGAATTGCGCAATTTTCAAAATTGGTCCGGTCTTGTTGTAACGGTCCTAACATCGGGTTGTCGTTGACTTTGAACTTGCCCCAGTCTTGCTTGTCATCTGGGAGGATTACTTGGTTGTATTTGACCTATGGGCTGATAAGATGCCAAGATCGCAAAAGTCTTTAATCGCATGACTCCCATGGTTAACAGGTAGTGGATTCTGTTGATAGAGGCGAGGCTCGAGCTACTCAGGAGGCTGCCTTTGATGAGAGGACGATGCCATAGTGTGCAGATGGCAGTGGATGTTCTGGCTCATATGGAGACCGAGGGTTACGAGCTTGTAGCTGCTCCTCATCTTCAGAGAGATGCCATGTTGGCATTGTTATCCCGCTTATCCACTCAGAGACTAGCTTTGATTTTCCTCAGCAAGGCTTGTTGACCAGGTGGTTTGATAGAATTTGGATTTTATTTATCTTCGGTGTCTTGGAACTGGTCTTTTATTTTTTTTATTTTTTCTTGAAAGTCCAACCGAGCCGTAGATGGCTGCCTACGTACTCCCTGATTGAGGGAGATCAGGTCATTCATAGTTCCTGGTTGTTTGGTTGGAGAGGCTTGAAAAGAGTTTATCTTGGATTTTGAGTCTGGTTTATATGTTTTTGAATTTTTGTGTTTGGATTCGAGGGTTTTTGAATTTTGGTTTGACCTCACCAAGATGGTTGCCTACGTATCCCGGGTTGAGGGAGATCAAGTCTTTCGTAGTTCACATTTTCATGAAAGGCTCGATTTTTGATTTTTTTTTTTCTTTTTGATTTTTTTGATTTTTTTTTTGATTTTTTGATTGATTTTTTTCGGTTTTTTGTTTTTTTGATCATCTACATGCATGGAAAATAAAAGGCATAAGGCTTAAGAAAGTGATAACGTTCAACAACTCCTGGAACTCAACTTTCCTCTGGATCTACGTCCTCCTGACTAGCTGAGGCCTGGTAGTCCAGTCATCGTGGTTATGTCGCCTTCGAGGCCTGTGATAGAGGTTCCCTCTTGGCTCTGAATATCTTCAACCCCTTCCAAATTGATCCCTTCCTGAATCAGCATATTCCTTAAGGAGGCTCAAACTAGACTCGTCGCAGAAAGGTATGAACTCCAGATTCCTCGAGGGGTTGGCTTCCTTGAAAACTTCGCCACCTTTTTCTTCGTCTGCTCCTCCATCTTTCTCATAGCCTTGAGAGGATTTGAGTATGAAATCCCCTCACACTGATGTGGTATCTCTCGCAAAGAACTTTCCTTTTGTGCTTTTTCTATACAGGGAAGGATCAATATCTCCTCCTCATCTTCCAGAAGGATAAGGTCAGGCATGCAGTTGTTGGCTTTGGGCAACAAGATATTTGATGATGGTGGGTGAACTTTATTGGGAGATTCTTTTGTCTCCTCGGTCACTCCCAGTATTAGGATCGGTCCACTTGGTTTCTAACATGATTGGTGTTAATAGCCATCACATCCTTTGAACTGCCCGCTTCGAGGGACATCTTGAACTCTTTATCTCCCTCTCACCTTTTCTGGTTATGGGAATTCTTTCTTTAGTTCTCCATTTTCAATGAGATCCTGGATTTTGTGTTTTAGAGCCCAACATTCCTCGGTCGCATGTCCTGGTGCTGAAATGATAAGCACATCTCTTGTTGAGATCATATTGCCTTCCTTTGGGATCCATAGGTGGAGCGAGCTCAGTGATCTTTTTCTGTGAATCAACAGGGCTAATACATTTTCTAACGAGTCCCCCAAAGGTGTGAATACCCTCTTTGCCTACTTCCCCGACTTTTGGTGTCGTAGGATTTCGAGGGTTTGCCAGTGTTTGGCATGTTGATTGATATTTCTTATTTGGGAATTCGCATTCCTCTAGACGATTTTTCCTTTGTTGAGATCTTCTGGTAGTTTTATCATTCCATCTTTCTCGTTCATTCAACATGCTTTGATCCTCTTCATTTAGCCAGTGGATCTTGGAGGGAGATAGGCTTACATTCTGAAGACCTTCTCTTTCTCTTGGTTTTCTGATAGTTGAGTGAAAACCTGCCGCGTATCCTGATGTTGGCGTACTTCTAGATTAGCCAGCAGAGTTACTTGGTGTTGGAGTATCCAATTTTTGCATTATTGTCATACCCTCCTCTGTATTTTCCAACTTAAGGACATTTGTTATGTTTTTTAAGGGTATTCCCTATCCTTCGTATGTTTACGATTGGATACATTCATCGCTTCCTGACCCGATCATGTTTTACTTCCTCTGTATTATGCGGCATCAAAAGGTTGGGGTTGTCATTGGGATGGTCATTGTTGGACCACAATATCGCCGTTTTTCGATCAGGTTTTGGATTTTATGCTTCAAGGACTAACAATCTTGTGTATCGTGTCCTGGAGATCCTGAATGGTAAGAACATCTCTGGCTAGGATTGTATCTTGTTTTTGGATCCAGAGGTGGAGCCAATTCGGTTTTCTTGTGATCTATTAACATCACTAACATGTTTTCAAGGGAATCTCCTAGTAGAGTGAACACCCAATTTTCCGTTCTTTGAAATTTTCTCTTTCTCTCCTGGTTTTTTGAATGCAGTCTGTGTGACGGCAGATTGTTTTCCCTCTTCCAAATGGGAGGACTACGATTAGGTCTCCTAGACTGCCCCTGTGCAACGAGGGATACATCTTCATTGCCTTCCTTGGGTACCCTTATGGGATCACTCATATAACTACCAGATTGTCTATGATCGACGACTACTTTCAAGGCTGTGAGATCTTTAATCTTGCCTGCTTCCAGGCCCATCCCTTCATTTCGCCATGTTTGATCATCTTGAGAATGGCTTTCCTATTCCAGCCAGGATCCTCTCATAGTAAGGTGCCTCTTGGATGTCTATGAAAGTCATCCCATTTTAGCTTCGGTCATAGGTGGGCTGACTTGTGCTGCCAGACGTTGCATCTTTGTGCATACTCACGGAAAGACTCGGTACTGCTTTTTGACTTGGACACTTGATTCTGATCCGGAACCATCTGAGATGGAAGTCTATTGAGTTAGGAAGGCAATGAGCACTCTTCCCAACTGTGAATTTTGGCATTGTCAAGTGGGCATACCACGTCCTAGCCTCTCCAGTAAGACTCTTTTGGAAAAGCTACATTCGGAGGCTTTCATCTTCAACATAAGACCCTAGCTCGCTAATGTATACTTTCAAGTGCGTATAAGGATCACATGCCCCATTGTACTTTTCAAACTCTAGGACTTGGAATTTGTCAGGATATCTAGCCCCTGGGAATATGCATAGATCTGAATATGTGACACTTCCATAGTTTTCCAATCCCTTTGATTGTTCAAATGGTTCTTCCATTTGTGGACTTTCCTTCGGATATCGACAGTTCCGATCCCTGAGATTTGTGAGTTCAAGGGTTTTGTTGGTTCTTTCACTGTATCGCGATTCAAGGATCTGCATTTCCCCCTTTTTGTCAGTACTTTGATTGCCACCCTGTGAGGAGGTATCTATTTGATTGAGGTGGCTGGCCTGAGTGTTTTTGCTTTGTTCTCATAGAAGGACAACCAACTATGCTATTTGATTCTTAGTCCCTCAACTTTTTGAGATACGGAACACGACTCGCATTGGCTACTTTTAGCCATGTTGGGATAGGCTTTGGTGCCTTTTCAGATTATGATCTA